>CM051511.1:26250000-27500000 GCA_028015205.1 Mytilisepta virgata
AATATGTGCAGTATACTAAAGCAAGTCCCATTGCCGTTGCATATACCCATCCGAGTAAGGCATATACCTAAAACCAGAGAAAAATACATTGATCTGAAGCAAATATTTACGTTCAAATGTATTACATTTATGTGAAACAAGTTATCGAGGTCAAAATAACATGCTCTCCATATATCAGCCTTATATAATCGTTCCTTAATTTTTTACATAATCACTTTATCCATAGCTCCATATAATGTCCATCTGATTTTACTACCGGTTTAGAAATTTTCCATGTTTTGATGCTGGTCAGATTCGTTTTTTCACAGTCAATTCGTCTAACTCTCTGCTGATTTCATCATTGCAAACGAATACCAAAGCGATTAGACAGTGGAGAAAGTCCATAAATACAAAATCAAAAGACAGGACTTATTCGTGAGATGGTTCCAAGATTTTTGTCTAATACTGGACCTTTTTGTATAATTAATTTACGAACTTTTATCTCAGGAGAGTTAAACCCGACAATACGATATTTATACATTAGCTTACAACCGCACATTTCAACTTTCTGAACCCCTGGATTCAGAAATACAATATGTGTTTTAAAATCGTAACGAATTATAATGGCATATGTTTATAAAACTTACTGCTTTCACTGGTTTCTTGGGACGTTTGTATAACCATACACCCAGTAACATGCCAACACAGTACGCGGCTACTCTACACCATGGTGTTATGTAGACATTGTTCCAATATGCTCCACCGTCGGATTTTGTCCTGCAAAAATTGATATGAAAAAAATTGAAAATGTTTTAGATTAATACAAAGTTAAAAACGCATCTCTATTCAATGTCTATTTTCTCTCTAAAGAATTTGTATTAAGACGTCAAAAATCGTTTTTTTCATAAACTTACTATATTTCTTCTGACATTCTGGCCAACATTATCGACATTTATCCTGAAATCAAGCCATTTCCGGTCTAATAAAAGGGGTAGAATAAACTTTAGTCGTATTAGGTCAATGGCCTAATAAAGTCTACTGGTACTTGTTTACATGAAGAGCGCGAGGAGCGTCGCGAATGTACCAGATGACGTCGTGGCGTTTCCCGCGTTTTCACTGTCGTTGAATTTCAACTTCAAAAGTAATTTTAAGGCATTTTACGCATCTAAAGGGGATTGCAGGATAAAGACAATACAAAGTCATTGTCGGAAAATATAAAATTTATTTGGGCTCGCTGCGAAACATGGGGAAAAGGCTCACTAAAGCTCGCCTTTTCTCATGTTTCTAGAGCTCGCCCAAATAAATTTTATATCTTCCGAGAATGACTATGTATTGTATATATACCGGATATGTTTGGTCCTCACCAAAACATCAGTATCTCAACATTTCCCGCCGGGAAGGCTGAGTAAGTTTTTTAGGTTAGATGTTTCAATGCAGTTCATGTGTACTGATTAAATATATAACACATTATATTAGCCTTTTTGGTTGGACAGCAACATGTTTCAGTAATCCGACAAAAAATATTCATAAAATTATCAATTTTCTGATAGAAATCTGAACATCTTTGGAATGTTTTGGACATATTGTATATCAGTACGTACAGTACAAAAAAATGAAAAATGTTCATTACATTAGACATTAAAAACGACATTTCTTATTAAGAAATTTGGTCGCTGGAAAATAACATTGTACGTAAAATCAAAGTTTCCTGTTTTGTAAAAGACATGAACGTCAAAAGATTTACTTTTTTCCGTTCGCCTACCGCCCTAAGCATACAATGTAATTTGCATGTGGGTTTCATAGAGTCAACATATTTTTTGTTTCTACCTGCTCATGAATAAGGCCATATTGGGCGAAAAGTTCATATGATTTGTTCTGTTTTTGTTTGCATTTAGTTCGGTTTTTGTCTTGGTCGTTCTTTGACTTTTTAACGGCTTACGAAGTCCGTACATGCGTTCCTTGCATTGTATTGTCGCATGAGCTGTTTCGCAACATAAATATTTTATTTGTACATATAGCATATTTCTTGTGCCAATACTTACGAGAAAAAGTTTCCGTTATATTGATATTCTTGGTACCACGCTGAAGCTATTCCACCGGCCATTAGCAAACTTATTAAAATTATACCAAGTGGAATCGATCTGAAAAAAAGCATACACAACATAGTTGACCAATATGTATGTCAGACTTGACGACAATGTTATGCTGAGCAAATTGTATGTTTTATGTTGTGTTTTTACTACCAAACTATCAGTTTTGGGGAGGTATACAAATAACAAATAAATACATAAAATAAGTTAGAATAAATAAATAAATAAATATACATGTACCTCATGTTTTCATTGCCCTTTCATTCAATTTATAAAAACATGAATAAATTGACCATATTAAAATACTGTTCTTTAAACATGTCTTATACGAGTTAAATGCATTGCTAGTATAAAAGACATTAGAAACTACAAAATGTGCTGTGTATTTATATTTCATTTGAAATTTGCACATTTTAAAAAAATAATCAAAAGTTAGACAGGTACATGACACACAAAGTTTTTTTTATATTTTTGGTAGAATTTCCTTTTACTTACATTGCCAGGAAAACTAGAAAGAAAAGGGAAACGACGTAAAACTGCATGTCATTAGCTAAATACCATGTCCAGGCCATACACTGAAAATATTAAAAACGTTTTTACCATGAGGTACATCATAATCAATATTTAACTATTTTATTTACAATGTCATTATTTAACCACTTAGTTGATGTATATCCTTTTTTAATTTGAAAGTGCGTATGGCTTATGCTATACTTTTTGTTCTGTCTGACCTTATTTTCCATCATGTTTATAGTAAAATTTGACCTTTTTATCCTATTCTTGCCGTGTCTGAATTCGTCTTTCACAAAGTCTTCTATCAATTGTCGTTTCAATGATTTGTGTCGATATTGCTTTTGTGGTAGGTTTTGTTCTTCCAGGTTATGAAAATATCTTTATTCCATTATACTCTGGCATTACCTTGCACAATGTAAGTCGAAATGGTATGCTCATACCCTCAACTGGCTTTCTTTGGCATTAGCTTCATTTTTGATGATTTGAATATTTAATTTGAATTAGTTGACAATTTTATTAAGGTATCCGGACCATAATAGATCATGATCGAAAATTGTATCTCATTTTGACCGTGAATGCCTGAAGCAAAGAATTTAAAGGTGGGATTTTGTAAATATATATTTTTTCTCAAGTTGAAACACACTTTGTTGCTTATATGCAGAGTCTGTAAAAATAAGTTAGTTATATTGACAATTCCGAAGTTTGCCGATAATTATTGAGGTCATTTCAATTGTGTTGTATGGAACATACGGGAACTTTTGAATAATCACGTGGTCATTTATGGTCCGGATACCTTAAACCTATCAAGCAAATTATACTTAACATACTCTTAGGAAGTCCACTTTATGGTCATTTGGAATGTTGGGTTGAAAATATTATAATCTTTTTCTGATTTAAGAATTGCTTATCATGAGAAAATGTCATAAAGTTATACTAGTATAATATCGTAGTAAATTTGAAATGATTTACATATCCAGGAACTTACTTGTGAATCAACATGGACGAGGTTATTTACATATAACAAATTAGTCCACCAGTTTAATTTACAGTCATCAGCAGATTTTACAGCCTCCGGCCATAACGGTCCATCACCGAAATACTTCATTAAGCAGGAGTATATAACTAGGACCATCATGTACATTGGCGTTAACCTAAAATAAAACCCCATAATCAGATTTTGATTACCATATTTTAAATTTCTGCAATTGTTTTATTATTTCCTCATTTCCGCTTGCTGTAATCTGGTAAAAATTCAAATTTTTCACTGTGAGTTCCCAAAGAAACCATCCAACACTGCGGTCATTGCTTTCGATATGACATGATTTTCAGTCCGTCAATTTTAAAGTCATGTTTAAAATAGGGGTTTCAATTTCCTCAGACATAGCTGATCTTAACTGGCTTTTGTCTGAAATGTTTAAGTACGTTTGGTTGTATTGGTCACAATGTGGGGATGACACGGGAGTATGATTTTCCAAATTCCTTAAAAAAATTGCCATTTTCCCTCACTCCTTAAATATTTTGCCCCTTTTTCCCAATTCCATAATTGTTTTGGACAATTTTCCCAATTCCTTATTTTAGGGGGTTAATTTTTCCCATACCCCCCCCCCCCACCCCTAGTATCACTAGTATGTATTGTCTATTTCCGGAATATCGGCAAGTGAAATTTATACCGATTTTTTAAAGCGTACGCTAAAAATGTTGAACCATAACGCGCGTTTTGTAAACCCGTGAAAAACGTTGGCTACTTGTGGGTGATCCCTTAGCAATATGCTATTGAAACATTACGGATTATACTTTTAGGCACTGTAAAAAAAAATTCAACCAAATGCTGAAATCTCTCCGTTCAGAAATCCTCAATTTTTATTCCTTTACAAATCTCCGGGGGGTGTAACGTGACCATTTTATGACGGGTGGGGGGGGGGGGGTGCGTCGGTGAACTTAAAACCCCTACACGAAATTATCCACGTTATATCGAATTTGTGACCCGAAAATATCCAGGAAAGCTAAAACTACATACCCGAAATTATCAAAAAATAATAACATTTGTTATGATTTAAAAAAAAAATGGATTATCCTCAGTGCTTTATAAAAATCTGCAAAATCTTTTTTAAATCCTGACCAGAATTCTCCAGAGTGTCAAAAAATCCTGACTGGAAATCTCCGCCGACTTTGTAATTTGCCACACGTCCCTTATCTAAATATCACTGAGTTCCCCCACCCCCCCCCCCCCCCCCGCCCCCGCCCGAGTTACGATACGCGTAACCAAAAGGATCATTATATATACTTGGAATATAATGCTATACTTTACCTCCAAAGCCTATGAAAGTAATAATTAAATGTATATGCAGCTGCTTTTCCACATTTGAATCGATCGGCTATTTTTTCTACTTGTTTTACTTGTAAGTATGTCAGCAACATTCCACTGAAATAGAATAAATTTTAATTTTAAATATTTTTTGTAAGTTTTGGTGTTCATGTATCAATAAAACGTTAGAAAAATAAATCAATGCAAAAAATGCTACATAGTTTCCGGTATTTTACTTATTTTTTCAGTGTTGACTTTGGGTTTATAATTAAAACTTAAGATAACGCCCTATAATGAAGCATTAGGAAAATGAAAAATTACACATGCGAAAATGCCATAGATGTGTACATGCCTGACACATACGATTCACACGTGTGTCAACATATGTGTTAGAGACGTTTGATGCCACCCATGTGATAAATTTTGCAAAACACATGTAATACGCATGATTCACACATGTGATCATGCATTTCACAAGTGAATTTCATGCATGAGAAAACACATGCGTGCACATGCATTTTCAGATACATGCCATTCAAATGTGTGTGTCACACATGTATTATACGCGTGGTATAAAGCGTGCATATCACGAATGTGACACACCCGTGACACATGCGTTTCCAGGTTTATGCGTGACACATGTGTGGCATTTTTGCCTGTGTATAGTGACTGAAGTTTGAACCTCAACATGTTTCTTATATTAATTTCATATGCCTTTACATGTAACATATTTAAAAAGTACAAAATTAACGGAGAAAATATCAAACAAAATCTTTTCTTCCAATGATCCCTACCTGATCATATAAAACGTGTCAACAGCAAATCCTCCAGCAATTACAGCCTGGAAGGTAAACCTCTGTAGTAGTTCCGCGGCTTTCACTACGTTTTCTACAATTGTATTCAATGGTCTAATGTCAACTTCATTCTAATTTTGAAATCTAAGGTTTTTACATGTTATTTGCTAAATCAGTTAATAATTAGATCAACTACTTGTGGATGTTGTATATGAGTGTACTAGAATACCGGGATATGATGCATTATCCAAGTGAACAGCGATTTTATTGTTGTTTATCATCTTAGATCACTTTCAAATGTTCTGTTTTTCCTATCCAATAGCAGTTTTTGGCAGTAATCACAAGTATATGTTGAATTTGCGATTAAATCACTATTGGTAATAAAATGTTTCGTTATTTGGTTCACCATTCTATGCATTCTGGTATTCAAAACCTAAAATCTAATTTCATAATTAGAAAACCATAAATGGTCTATTCATTTATAATTACAAACCTTGCAGCCTTGAAACATGCCCAATCTACTTATAAATTAAACGCGCTCGTACATGTTGCTCCCATTATACTGTTTTCACGTTTTATGTTAGTTCGAAAGTCCTCTGACTTTAAGCATACTTTTTTTAAATCAAATAATCTGTTGATTTGGAACGCCGTATATTATATAATTCTGGGAAATTTGCGCAATTTCTGTAGAATCAGCGCTTATCAATGTTTTTCGATTGTATTATTTTTTTCTACCGGAAATATGGGATAAGTTGCGATTCTATAACCAACAAAACAACACACCTGTTGTCCATAGCGATGGTATTGAAACTATTCCGTAATTAAATGTGTGTCCTAGAATAACCCATGTTAAACTCAGGAAGCGGATCCCATGGATACAATTAATTGAGTTTCCACCAGTCTTCCCGGATAATATTTTAGGAGCATTTAGTTGCACTGCAAACGCTTTCAAAATCCTGACAAGAACACCTTGAAAAAATATGATTTCAAAATTAAGATTATTTTAACTTAATTGCCATACATGAAATTCTTATGCAAATGGAACTTTGCCACCGACGGTAAATATTTAATCCTCGAATTCAGCAAGCAAGTTGGCTGAAATGGTAATTAAATAATAACTTTTTTGCAAAATGTACACTGTTATCTATAATACTAAATTTACGAATTAGCCGAATAGGCGGCAAAACGCGTGGTTCAAAATAAACGATGTATCGTTCAGATTATAACGGTTCTTATCGGATTTGACAATCTGCATTTATAAATTTAAACTACAGTTTTGTTTATGTGCAAATGGAATTTGTATGCGCTTTCCGATATGAATTCTCCCAACACATACCTTAGAAGGTTCTCGAATGCATCATTTTAACAAATTGATTTAAATAAACAAGTATGCACTTATTTTAAATGTATTTTTGTTTGAAATTACGGAAGAAGAATAAAACAAATTAAAAACATTCCCCTTCAAGTGGGATGTTTCCGCTTCATGTATTCAGGATTGTTTTTCAACAATCACGCAATTTCTCCTAACTGAAAAAAGTTATGAACTTTGAAGATTATGAAGAAATAAGGTAAAGTTCAAAGGAATTCCTAACTTAGTGTTTTTTGGATTGCTCGGATGTTTACCTTGCACAAAGTGATAACACCAACCATTATCTATTTTTACATCATTTGTAATGTGACCTGTCGAAATATATCTCAACCATACAATTCCCTGTAAGTCCTAGATGAAAATATGTTTAACAAATGGTCATCTTTATCATTAATGACGAAATTTATCTCGGACATTTTTGATAAATATATAAACGTGGACATCACATGCAGCCACACACTAAAAATGCTTTTATCGTCTGATTATTGGATATATTTGTGAAATTAAACCTCGCTTGCCCTGCTCATAATGACAATGGAACAATTGGAACAATTATTTTCCAAAAATATGCTCTACGGAACTCACGGCATCGTTTGAAAAATTCATCCGTCACTAAGGAAATGTTTACATCTACAATTTCATTTTCATATTTATTCTGAAGGAAAAAGGTAATGCATTATGAAATGTGTATTTAATGAAAGCTTTTCATCAAGTTCCAATTCAGAATTAATTGTAACAATAAAAATATTGACAATCTATGTGGTAGTATTTTCGTCATAGATTTTGACTTTGATGGAACCTTAAGGTCCATTTTGGTAATTCTACGTGGCATAGTCTACTTCATCAGTGTTTCCATCTTCGATAGTAACGAACAGCCATGTGACAATTGGGTCACGTTGACCTACATTTCACGCTTCATTGACTTGGTTAAAGTTTGCATTCACATCCAATTCTGGAATACTACATCATATATAGACATGAAACTATCAGTTGAAACCATCTACTTGACAGGAAAGTTTATGGGAAGCCTGCCACAACATCCATATTGAGTTCCTGTTCCATCAATGACATGGCCGCAAAAACTTTTTATAGTCAATATGGCCACCACAAAAAAAAATTTTAAAAAAATTTTAAAAAAATGCTTATTTTCCCGCGCTCGCGCGGGTTCAATGTCTAGTAATTCATGAAAAATGTCTAGAACCAAATTTTTAACATATTCTGGGTTACAAGATAAGCAGGTTCTAAGATGACATAATTAACCGAGCCATAGAGGACTGGCACAAAAAGCACAAAGGTATCCACTATTTTTTCACATAAAATCTAAAACGTGAGTAATGTATATAAAACCACTAAAGAAATTTAAATAAATGTACCTTCTTTCTTCTTGTGACCTTTTTGTCTCTGCTTTTGTGGATCTGACTTTTCAACCATAGAAAATGTATGTCTGTTTGAAGTAACATTTCCATTCTCAACAGTTCCATTTGATTGGACAGTTCCGTTCGTGACATCCTCATGGTGTTGCATATATCCTTTCGGAATATCAACATGTGAAGACTTTACCGTGGACCCATTAGTAATTGAAAGGTTTACTTTTGTCTCATCACCAATGCTGGCATAGGCATGGTTATTGTATGTTTCTTTTGATTCTAATGGTAGCTTTGGTACTTCATAACAATTAGATTCTTCTTTTCTACACTTCATTTTTGTTACCATGACGTACAATGTTCCTATGACAATTAGGAAGGCGAAAACAGACAAAATTACTCTGAAAATAAAATAAAATAGTAATGACAAAAATATTGAAGAAACCTAGTTAAATTATGTTTCCACTGAGTAGATAACCACAAGTATACTAGCTGAATCCAGGTCTCGTGTGCATTACTAGTCTCTCGTTTTCATTCACGCACATAGGTGTTGATGAAAGTAAAACAACTGTTATGAAGTCTGAATATAAAACTTGAAATTCTTAAAAAAAAAAATAAGCAGTATGGCCATTTCCCCTGAATTTATTTCACTTTAGAACCATTTTCCAAAAGTCGGCTGAAACCTTTCAAAGTCTCTGGAGGCATAGCCTGATATGTGGTCTCTAATGATTTGATAATGGTAATAACGAGTAAGTTACTATATTTTTGGTAAAAACATTTCTATATACATCAATATCGCTTTGGTGGGTATTTGTAACACAAAGTTGCCAAATTAACGTCTTTGAGACAATTTTTCAAAATGACGGAAACTCAGAACCAAAACGACTGTTTTGCTGTAAGTGAGATTATATATATCCTTTCATATGAAATAAAAATGGTTTTGGTTCTGATTTTCCTTCTTGCCAATATTCCTAAAAGTGATGCAAATTGACCCAAATTGGTGATGCAAATTGACCCAAATTGGTGATGCAAATTGACCCAAATTGGTGATACAAATTGACCCAAATTGCTGGTGGAAAACTTGGACTTATTAATTATTAAGCATAATAGTTTTAGTTTTGTTTGCTAACGTAAAAATGCATTACATACAATCTTATACGATAAAAAGTAGGTAAATATTTAATAATAAGAAATAAATGGTGACTAGTGAAATAAGTACATGGGGAAAGTGGCCCTAGTTTTTTCTGTGTTTCTTTCTTGGAATTTTTCAGAGTAATTGGACTTTTTTATTAGGAAATAAGAACTTTTCCCTCAAACACCATGCGTCTATCCTACTGTAGTTTTGGTTGAATTGTCTAGTTAAATCAGATTTAGGTACCAAAGAAATATTCATTTAGATATATACAATGAAGAATAGATAAAACGCATAACAGCGTTAAAAAGATACAACGTGTGGTAATTGGAATAACTGTTATGGTTTTATTCTTCCGGAAAAACTGGTTCCATTCCCGATTTTTGTAGGAATTTCTATTGCTAGTGCTTTAGTTTTTGAGTTGTCTATTCTTTGCTATACGTTTTTACGGTCGTCATCACGAATTGATTGGCCGATACGAAGTTTCTATCTCGCGTATGAGACTAGATATCGTCAGTTAGATTTCACGACCTTCTGGAATTGACACCCCATATGTGACGGGTACCGTTAACATAGCAGGATATGCTTACCTTTCCTGACGTCACTCCCGTTTTTTTTTCATGGAAGTTCACATTGCTAGTGCTTTAGTTTCTGTGCTGTCTTTAGTCTTTTAGTTTATTATACGTTTTTTTACTCTTTTATTTGTACATGCATCTTTGTGATGTTTGTTTGTTGTGTTCTCTTGCCTATATTTAAATCTTTTGGTTGCATATTTACAGTATTTGCCCTCTGTATTACCGATCTCAATATTAGCCTTTTTCGATCTGATGGACTTTGTCCTGTGTCTTACGATTTCGATATAATTAAGAAATATTTTTGGTTTCATTCTAGATCATTTTAACACTCCAGATTAACATATTGAAAATCGGAGGGATAGCTATGTCAGATTATCAAGATTCTCTGATGTGTTTATTTTGTGTCCTTTTATGTTTTGTTTTTTCCAGGCTTCTGTCTTTTGGGCGGTGTTAATTGATTGATTTATTTACATTCCTTTTTAGCCGAAACTTACATAGCTGCTATAGCCGAGTCATCTTCAATGATGGGTTTGTCATCAAAACAGTAGACATACACTGCATCAAATGTCGATGTCATATTATGTACTGACTCTAAAAAAAGATACATGAATTGTGTTCATTGACATTAAGACCTGTGATATCTAAAATGGTTTCAGGGATTTGTAAAATGCGAAAGTTTACGTACGAAGGACGTTCATTGTATGCCATGTTAATAAGATATCTTATGAGTGGGTTTCGTGTCATTGGCAATATAAACATTTAACTTTATTCAAACTTTTCTTGAGTCTGTTTTTTCTCGTAACGCGTTAGTTGTTGGATAAAACATACGACACAAAAAAAATTACGAGCCAACTATACGAGTCAAAAATAATAATAAAAAATTACTAGTGATATTACACAACTAATTGACCTGCGAAAATTTTCTATTGCAACACAATCACAAACGTAATGGGAGTGAATCATTGATTTTTGGAGTCAAGGTTACGTACGAATTTATTTTTATTATTACTATAGATAAAAATAGTTCACATGCAATAAAATTGTATCAGTTTTATTATTGCCTAATATCTAAGTATCTATTTAAGGGTATTCGAATAAATATTCGTTTATCTACAATGATGATGTTGCAAACTTTTATCAATGAACCGACACGTGACCAAGTTTAAAAAGATAGCAACTGCTTGTCCATATTCAGACCGCAAACGATCTTTTTTAAATGAGCATATCATTTAGATGTATAAATTTACATCATTCTGATAAAATCAAGTTTACAACTCGCTCTGACAAAGGTGGCCTATATACTGGCATTTTGGCTAAGCTGTTTGGTCCAGTTTGTTTTATTGCTCACATTAGTTTTGTTATCTATTTTTTGTTTTTTTTCACATTTCTGACAAATATCGTATTTTCAGGTTCTTGCAGAAATGCAGATTTTACTCAAGAAATATCAAAGGGATATTCGAAGGACAGAAAAATCGTAACAACTGACAAACTCCGGAGAACAACGAAGACAAGACCAAAACAATACGTGCACTACAATTTAAAACTAAAAACATATGAACAACATGGACCCAACCAAAAAACTGGGGGTAGACTCAGGTGCTCCGGAAGAGTAAGCAGTCTCTGCTTCCTGCAGGACACCCGCCATGCTGCCCATGTGAAATCCGGTATGAGGAAGGGATAATATCAATGGAACAGGCCATTTTCATTTACTATGAAAGTTAACTATTCTGTTGCTGATCTATATGAAACAATTTTAATTTAAGGATGATCGCTGGTCTAATAGGAAATAATAGGATTTGAAATAGGTGTTTTAGTTTGAGAGAACATATGAATAGTAAACAAATAAGCAAGAAAAAAATATAGGTTCATGTGCTCATTTAAGGGCTATAAGGCCTTGAAAATTAGCAGGAAATGGGTTTTTCATTGTCTTTGCATTGACAACTTCAGTCTCTCAAAAATGTATGAAAAAATAAAAAGGATTTCATAAAATTTTGTCAAAAACCATTTAAGGTATATATGATTGAATTATAAAAGAAAAAGTGGGGGTTCATGGGCAAAAAATTTCATGTTTAAGAAATGGATAAAACCCGAGGATTCCGAAAATCAGATAAAAAGACCAAAACATGACCAGCGAGCATCCTTAAACTGTAAGATTAGTTGTTTCAATTATAATTTCAAATATTATAATAAAGTTACATACCCATTTTGAACATTCCAGCAATATCACGTGAGTGGCAACTATCTGGTACACATGCTCCCCATGTCAAATGTACAGGAATGCCGTGAGTATCCTATAACAAAACAGTGTGATATAAATGCTGGCTTCTTTCGGGGTGCAAAATAAAGAGAATAATGTGCATTTCTATTGCATTTAGAGCTTGATTGAATGTGTTAAATGAAAAATTAGAATACGAAGTTACAATAACTTTGTGTGATTTTAACAGTGTATTATCTGTACCAATTCAATGTTTGTTACTTACTTTCTTTGCTATTGGGAACACTGTGTTATGTGTTGTGTAGATATTTGTTCAGTTTTGATAATTTCATTGCTCGTCATATTTGCTGAAGACCACACGAAAATTTCTAGATGTAACCTATCATTTCTTAGTGATCAGACAATTGGTACACATGCTCCCCATGTCATATTGACAAATACCTTTGCTATAGTATTTCGACACTAGCCCGAAATTGATACTTAAAATTTACTGTTAAAAAATTAATAAAATTTGTAAAAACTTAAGGAGTATCTACCTCGTGCATAGCTCTGTCTTTAAATGGCTTTTTCGCTTTTAATACCCCTTTTGGTCATTTTTGTATTTTTGACTTTATTCTTCAACTTTTGGATTGTTGAGCACAACTGATATTTTTTATATCGATAATTAGAAATTTTTGGAAAAAGAACTGTTTATAGAAGTGAATAGTATAAATTTTCTTTCCTTGTAGAAAATAATTGTTTTAGTCGTTTTCAACAATGATAGACAGAATTGATAACTATTAAAGTGTTCCCGAACGTCCTATGGCCCCAGCCAGTTCTTAATTAGGCTGTTTGGTGTCAGAGGAATCTCGGATTAATACGAAGACGATATAATGTTCTTGATTAAATAAATTTTGTTGGAATTCATGAATGGCTTTTCTTAGCTATAATTTTATACGTACTATTCCAATAATGGAGGATGGTAAATCCATTGAAACCCTACAGTAACGTGTCCCAAACGATCTAGTTGTCTCCTTAGTCCTGTTTCCTAACACTGTTCCCTTGTCTATGTGTGCTTCGACTTTCATGCATTCATCGTAGGATCCGACCATATTTAGTTGTCCGTGTAATACACCCTCTCTCAGTTTTCCCATTGAATCAAACACTGCAATAAGCAAAGGTGATTATCTTTTGATAGACATTTACTAACAAGAGATATCTGCAATTTTTTGTTATAAATAATGGTAATTCTCCTGTATAAGTCGCACGGCCAGTACCTCATTTTTTTAAATGAATTAATTTTACCTTTTGCAGTGTAAAATTTAACCTATTTATTTAAACATATATTTTTTTAGAAATGTAATTTGACCCCTCCGTGTATTTTATAAGCTAGTTATTTTAGGAATTTTGAGCACTATGAATAAGTTAACTGTGAACACTTTTTATGTGTTTATCTTAAATCAGAAGACATGTAACCAGTTGATTGTTGGTAAATATTTTTAAAGAAAAGTTTTATATGAAACATTTTGTGATTACGGTTAAATCTCGTAATCTTGTTTTATATATATTAAGCTATTACCAGCTTGCTATACAATTTGTGACCGTGCCCCCATGTTGAATACTGTACGACTACCTGCACCTCTTTTTAAACTTTTCGGATTCGATTATAAAGCTGTATTCTCGTTGACATCCCCTTATTCCCTTTCGTTTTTATCAGTTTTTTAAGGTAATACAGACGATTGAAAATGTCAAAAGATTCCATCAGAATATGATCCACAAACAAAACAGAGATTTAAAGTTAACATATCCTGTATTTTGTCCCTCCTTGTGTTTTAGTGTGGACAAGGGTGTGATTTTATTTGTTTCAATATTAACATTCAACTTGTCCAATACCGGAGTAATTTTACAAATGTCTAATGTAATTAGTAGAACATAACTTTTCAAGTGACGCCTAGTAATTATCAGAAACTGACATACATTGTATAAGTTTAAAAATATTACCTATGCAATGAAACTTTTCACAGTCACTTGAAAAAATATTATTATTTAAATAAACTTTTAAAATGTAAATAATGACACATCAACAACAATGTTTATTCAGTATATCTTATAAACTGATTAAAAAAGGTAAACTAGCTAAAAATTTTGATTTTCAAAATTATTTACGATTTTTTTCAAAATTATTTATGATTTTTTTACATAAATTAAAAAATTCTGCTGAAAGTATACTTAATTGTGGGGCCTCGGTGGCCGAGTGGTCGAGGTAGTTTATCATGACTACTAATGATCACTAGCCTGTCAACACTGGGGTTGTGAGTTCGAATCTCATCTGTGGTGGCGTGTGTTCGACTCCGATCTAAATTGACAAGGATTGCCAATTTTCCTACCGAAGGTCGGTGGTTCTCTCCGGGTACTCCGGCTTCCTACACCAATAAAAATTGGCCGCCGCGAAATAGCCAGGTGTGCTGAAGGCGGCGTAAAACCACAACTTAACAAACAAACATACTTAATTGTCATTGTTTTGACTGTATTTAAATGGACGTAATAACATATTTTTAGATGCAATATAATATATTACATATTAATATCTTTTATGGCCGTAAAAAGTTATAAGAGATTTAACCATGTTCCTTATTTTTGATTCCATGTTATGTAATTTACAAAAACTTTATACTAATGTTACGCAATAATTATTTTATTGAAGGAAAATTGTTCCTTTGCTAAGGTTTTATATTTATTTAGTTGGTAGTATAGTTTAAATTAATACTAGAAATTAAGAGTTATTTACGTGTGCATGTATAATGTATTTCAAGATAATTTGGTGGGGTCCACAAACTGATCACGAACTTTGGTACACGTCCTTGAAAAACGCTTCATACTCACTGCCCTTTAGAAACCCAGAGAAAATTCCGAAAAAAAACTGCTTCAAAAATTGAATAATATACATACATGTATTTGTATGTTTTCCTATGAATAACATTTTCCAATAAACTCCTCTAACATATCTAAAGAAATCTCAGATTTGATTGTAAAAGATGCATTTTGTACCCTTTTTATTTTATTGAATGCAAGTCCATTGATTTCTGTTCAAGGAAATGCCGTTGTTACATACAATTACAGGGTACGAGATAGGTTATGCTATATATTGGAAATCAGTTGTGGACAATTTTTTCTGACTGTCCGTACTTTCGTCAATGAGCATCTGGAAAAATTCATACTATTTAGTAATTGTGGAATTGATATCAGATTGATATATTCTCACTATCACGAAGCAAGTCACCAGGCATACTTCGTTGATGATGAGAAGAAATGTACCATGAGATGGTTTGAACAAAAGATATGAGAATGTGGGTTTATTTCATTTAATTCGGTACTGATTAACATGATAGATACAAGACTTTGATACCGATTTTGATGCACAAGATGTGCACATTTCGTCGAGTTACGACTTACCAGTTGTGCTCAAGGCTGAAAATGTTGAAAAACAAAACAATAATCCAAAAACTTTAAGAGCAAATTCAAAAATGCCAAATGACCGAAAAGGGGTAAAGCCAAAACCATCTAAGGACAGAGAAACATGATAAAAGCACGAACGTTTTGAACAAAAGGTTTACATCTGGCATTTGGCATCTCTGTAGATACCGTGTATTCATTGTAAAGTTAAATACTGAGCACTGCAAAATCACTGAAAACTAAAGATAACGAATCTATATTAGCACCCCCCTCCCTCCCCCAAAATATAAATAAATAAAGTAAAAATTGTGAACATGTGATGTATTGCATCAGGTACATTTGGATTAATCAGTTCGTAACATGTAAATGTTTGACATCTGTCAATACATGTATTGAGATAATGATTCTTCATTTTGTTTGATCTGGTATTCAGACATGTGTGATTAGCATGATAAGGATATCAGTTTACATTTACAGTGATACGAATTATTTGCACTTGACGACCTTACTTGGATATGTTGCGGAAATATTTATTTCTTTTTTTTTTTGAAACATTATTTGATAGATGCAATGTTTATGATTTCCAATTTTTGTTTACATGTAGATATTAATATATACAAAATAATTTATAGATATTTATAATATCATATATTTATATAAGACGGGTTAAGAAACAATTCCAATTTAGATAAAATTGGAAAAAAGAAATCAAAAATACATAATTAGGTTAGGCATCGTAGTTTGTCGATTCGAGGGTGACGATAATTTAACAGTTTTCGTATTGCTATATATACATTGTATTGTTAGTTCATTCAGTAACAATATACTAGGGTTTTATCTGGGAAAAGTTGTTTGTTGCCGATACGGAAATTAGGGTGATTGAAAAAAAAAATGACTTTGAGTTTTTTCCTTGGTATACCAAATACTGTATTGTCCCCTTTCTTATCTATGGCTATTGGCACATTGGCTAAATTGGACACAACTGTTTGTTCATGTATCTATTAATGAACTGGAATTGCTGATTTTTCCGAAGTACACTTTACCTGTGTCCACAGCAGACTGCTGGCTTAGTAACAGCACGTGTTTTCGTGTTGTCCTTTGTATAAGTTCGTGCGTATTCTGCCATTTGATTGGGATTCAATATTTAAAGAGTTTTAAACGAAGACATTATTGGGTTGGCATTCACAAGTTGCAACAAAGGAAGATAGAATAATTAACAACCTAAATGAAAATGAACAAAACGAAATAATCCCATCAAAGGTCAGCAACAACGACATATCAATCAACAAACAACATCCACCCTTTCAGAAAAATAACAAAATGAATAAAATAAAAAGATTTTGAACTAGAGGCTCAGGTGAGCCCATAACGCTCACATGGATTTTCTTAGGCTATTTGAAAATGTAAGGTGTTTTTATATCCACAATGCTGTTAAATGAACGCAAAATGTCAAAGTTACTTGATATTTGACTTTTGATATTATAGAGGAAAAGATTTTTTAAAAATTGGCCAATAAATATCAAAGATGGCCTTTGGCGGCCATGTTGTTTATCCATCTGGAACCAATGGTGGATATTGAGTAGATATCTTTCCATATATTATTCCTACCAAGTTTGGTCACAATCCGCCAAGTAGTTTCAGAGGAGAAGATCAAATGTAAAACGTTTACGGACGACGGAGGCAAAGTGATGACATAAGCTCAAAGTGCCTATTGGCCAGGTGAGCTAAAAATAGTCATGAAATATCTGACATCGACTAACTGTGCAAATTGACATTGACTAACTGTGCAAATTGGAAGATAACCTTAATTTCATCAATAACTGATCTGTTACGAGGTCATGTATCATAAATAATTATACATTTATTTCTGATGCAGATGTAACGACATATGTTATTATGGTCAAAATAACAATGTATAAAGGGCATAGTATGATTTGGTCTGATATTTGGCACATTGAATTCCAAAATAAAAAAGTTTTGAAAAACTTACTTTCAGTTATCATTAGGCACCCTTAAAATGATGCATTGTACAGAACAGTTTTTGTTTTCAATAGGGGCAATATGCTGTCAAGGATGTCCAAGTGTAAAGAAATCATTGGAAAACACCAAATTTCACTCAGTTTTTTTACCTTTGAATTAAAATTTTTATATGACCAACAGCCTTACTCAAAGAGATATTTCACTGAAATGTGTCTTTATGTAAGACGAACATTATAAGGGCCAAGGCTGTTTTTTGCAGTTGTTTTGACCAAAATCTTGTATGAAAACACTAAATTTTTTTCCAATAAATAATTTAGGAGGCGTTCATGACGTCATTCTTGCATGATGGGAAGGCATTGACGTCATGTCAAATGGGGCCAATAATGGCTGAATTATACCATCTTCTTTGCTAACCTTTGAACGTCCTCTTCTGTATAAAAGGGTAGGTTAACACATGTTGTCCCTGGCGAGGATCATTCCTTAGTAGAAAAAGGGGATATTGCTGTTCTTCATCTCGAAAGTCTTTGTAAGGATTTCAGGAACGAGCAAAAAGCTCATATATTACACCAAAATCAAGACGACTTCTTAGGTCAACCCCTTAGGTCGATTTTAGAACATTCACAAAAATTAATATAAACTTATGGTTGTGTCAAATACCTTAAGTAACGATTTACAATATATTTATCTATGTAAAAGATACTAATATGAAGGTGAATAAATGATCCAAATTAAATACATGATTAGGGATAAATCACTTTCAAACTCTTACGATCGACATCACGAATTGAGTATTAAGTTTCTATCTTGCATGTATAATAACCTTCAGTTTGGTTTCACCTCTTACGGGATTTGACGACTGACCGGAAGTTACCCAATTGCAATGTGACGAATGTCTTTAACGGAACAGGATAGCAGGTTAACTCGAATAATTCATGCTGTTTCCGTATCCGATTCCCTAGGGCTCATACGGCCTTTTTCAGTATTGGACCGGGCCGAAAAGCAATATAGATCACGTGATTTATATGACCAAGACGACGTCACCAGTATGACACATGCCGTTTTGGTAGTATTAGGGCTGTTTTAATCGTATTATTTAATAAAGCCTTTGTAAAGCCCTTAAATGTAATTGAAAACAACATGTGGGGCCCACAGTTTGTACAATTGCTGCATGACTTGTAATCTCATAATGCGTTAAGATGTAAAACAAAATGTATTTATCTTTGTTCAAGCAGATTTCCCTGTCCTTTTTGACATCCTTACTTGACGGAAGATCGGAAAACATAAACCTTAATGCATCGAGAGCAGAAAGTTCTTACACTGTGGACCATGAAGTCTCAGTTCTTGTGAAGGTCATGTAATTTTGTTACTACTGGACTTTTGATTTCCATAGTTTTACTAGTTTATTATTTATACATGTATAGAAGTTCCTAACAATTTTCTTCAATATCACATCGGGTAGAATGGAAATAAGACAAATAAAAATAAAAATTCCATCCTAAACGGATAAAGTTTTTTTTCTTCCTGTTTTCGAATGAGATATCATTTAAACTCACATGTTCATAAGATGTTTGATAATGTTACCGTCACATGTATAAATATTGACGTATAAATATAGGGAATACGAAAGCCGGTTATCAGCCATTGTCAAGTGCGTGTGTATCTAAAGATGTCAACACTTTTTAAACAAGGTCTTCTGGATAATATACAGGTGAAGATGATAACAAAGCAAAACTTTATAATTTTCATTACCAGAATGTGCATCAGCTTTGTTTACATTATCAGAATAGAAACTTCTATATCTGCACGAACACAACAATAAAGTTATAAAAACTTTGTTCTTAAAACCTTGGAAGTGAGAGTTCTAACATCTTTATGTATGTTAAATGTTTTTAGTTGCCCTTTGGACCCAAAGTTTAACCTATTTATACGCCAACCTGTAATTTTGGCCTTTTGATTTTATACATATAATTGATAAGAGTTGATACAATATCTTGCTAGTATTCATAGGCCGTACACCAACTTTCTGTATGAAAAATAACAATGATACAGCTGTACACTCGCTTATTCCAAAGTCGCTTGCCAACTCGGGCCCTGTATAATCCTTATAGTATAACTAATCTTGAAATTCGAATACCTTAAATCTACAACTAGGGACCGAACAACGTATTAATTGGCGAATGTCTTGGTATGATGAGTGCAGGATATCTAATTAAATTTTACGGCATCAAGTTAAACTTGCATGTAACACATTAAAACTGCGAAATTCGTAAATATTCACATACATACTTGGAAATCCTATTTTGGGGGAGGGGGTTGTGTGACCTACGATAAAGATGAAAATAAATGAAGTCATGAATTAAGTCTTTGTTATTGGTTTTATATTAATTCCTTTATATATTTTGGATATTAATTTTATGTTTCTGAATTGATGTTACTAAATTGTGTACTTTTCTAACAAAAATACAAGTATAGGATATTACATTCTCAGAATGTTATATGCGATTTACACAATAGAAATACATTACGCCTCGATTATTTTCTCTTGTCACTGTATTGTCATAAAATTGATAAAAACCTAAGACCTGTTCAAATGATCTTCTATGGTTTACCCCAAGATAATTTCAATGTTGTTTTTAAAACAACAAATGCAGTAATTTCATTGGCTAACAGCAAGTTCCGGTAAAAAGTGTATAACTTGATAAATTCCTTTCATGACGTCGTGTGTATGAATACGTACGCATGCATTATAGTGCATGAGGAAAATGTTAATTTCAAATGGAAAACGTTATATTTCTGGATTACTTTGAAATTATAAGTAACACACTTTAAGACTATTTTTACGGAATTTGTCAATGTGTAATCTCTGTCTTATCACTCATATTTATTTATTAAGTTTGTGAGTGAATTGCCCGAGTTTACACATTGATAAATTCCTTCAAAATAACCTTTATTACTAGAATATTTATGGCATTCTGTAGATATCTTTGTTTTAGCATGTTTAATTACTACATGATTTTGTATGGATTATAAAACCTCCGCCATCTTATCATTTACTGAGATCGATTTGACAAAAACCTTCAAATTCTCTTGATATAAGTTACACCTATTGTGCAATAGTGATTGTATTATTTCCAATAGACAAATTCAAATTTTCATTATGCGATGTTTCACGTATTGTGAATTTGTTGCTTCCACGAAAATCGGTAAACAACGAAATATGACTCCGCACTTTATTATATTTTAATCTCAATGTTTTCATATGTTCAAATGCTTCACAATAATATCGGTTAAAATATGTTGACCTCATGTTTATCAAGACCAAGACTCTATCTCTTCCTTAAGACGACCTAAATTTATAGGGTGCTACTTATTTATTTCAAGATGATAACACAAATAAAGCAACTGTGAAGTAGGTCAAATGCACTTTTGGTTAAACTTCAAAATAAACATGTACATGTAACAAGGACCCGTAGGAGAGAATCCAAAACACATCATTCAATGGACATATCAATCTGAGAATACAATACATATAGAACACAATACAAAAACATTTGAAAAAATAAGAACAAGGGAAATAAACTCATTAAAATTTGAGAGACTCCGTTACTTAACGGACCATAGTGTTGTAATGGAGAAAATTAACGGAAGGGTCATCGTACGTGTTAAACGTGCAATTTACATTGGTTTAATTGAAAAAAAAATGCGTGACCATTTTTATTTATACATGTACATGTAAAAACCGAAAGTTTTGGAATTTTATTTGACGAGAAAAGGCAATATCTTTATTGAAGGAGTACGATCACACCCCCCCCCCCCCCCCTTATTGATAAACATTTAACTATTTTTGTTGGAAAAAATGGTATTTCCATGTAATACATGTATATATGAATGTGAACAAGCAGAACCCATAGGTTAATCAGTTCTTATTTCAAATGCCTTATGTGATTAAACAAAGTCAACTCATTACAAAAAGACATGATCACAATAAAAATATGTCAATGTATGTATGCATTAAGTTAGAGTAAAAACAAGTGCTATGAAAGCTACACTTTATATTCTATTTAATTGTTAATTAATCTGTAAACGCGTTTCAAAAATTATATTAATATACAATGTATTTTTCAAAAATCGCTATTTAATTCTTACTGCTGTGGATAAAAGTTGTAACATTTGCAAACGTATGTTGAATGCGCGCATGTTCAGTTCAAAGTCCACTAAGAGCAGAATGTTTTCCATTTATGTACATAAATTTGCAAAAATAAAACCAGATCAGATCCAAAGTCGATGACTTCTCGTTTAACATGTTTTAGATCCAAGACTTACAAAAATGAATGACTATCTTGAAATACAAAGTTTTTATTTTTCAAACATTTATTGTACGTAAAGAAAAATAAAATAAAATAATAATTATTATTATTTTGTAAAAAAAAAAATAATTTAAAATCTATAAAGACATTTTTTAAAGGAAATTGCTTCTGACATTTCTATTACCGTGAAATAAATTGCAATCAAAGTCCACATATTTTACAAACACGCCCTCGGCTACCACATGTATTTGTGCATTCATATGGTGAATGCGATCACGTTCAGTTTAAAGTCCACAAGAATATCGTTTTCTTAATTCCAGAATAAATTTCTGATGTATTTTAAAAATGTATTAGGTCCAAAGTCCATACGGCTGACTAAGAACATAATTTTTTTCAATATTTGTTTGTCTGTAAGAACGCCTTTGCCTGCTGCTTCACATACGACATTAGAATTCGTTGAATACATTTGAAACATAGACAACTGCATAATTTAAATCCTTGATCCTTATTCGGATAAAGAAGAACAAAAAAATTTGTTCATGTTTTTTTTTTTTTTTTTTTTTTTTTTTTGGAATAGGGACCAGATCCTTAAAGAAAGATGGATCAAAATTATTTGTAATCGCGTATTAAAAAATATATTAATTCACTTTTTAGAAATTACAATGTCATTCTTATTGCGGTTGGCAAAAGTCGTAATATTTATGAAAATGCTCCTATCATTTGTGCAGGTTCAGTTGAAAATCCACTAAGAACAGAATTTTGTCCATTTCTGTACATAGATTTGCATAATAAAAACCAAAGACCATGATATAAAACCGAATCGGACAACCATTATTATTCAACTATTTACATTTAAATCTAGTAATGAGATCATTTGATTGGTCTAGAGCAGCCAAAATGACATGTAACAAATCATCGTGTCACCCTCTCGATTTTTTCTAACCCTTACAGCCGAAGTAAAAGACAATGTGAAACATTTCCATGTGTTATTCATGTTATTTCATTAATGTTTATTTTTCATTTTTTCCTTTCAGAAACGATACTAGGGATAGTGAAATAAATCATTAATTTCTCTTCATTAGTGAAATATGAAGATTTTTTTCACCCTCGAAAAGTCATGTTTCCCTCGCCCTCGTGAAACATGACTTTACTCGAGTGAACAAATCTTCATATTCCACTAATGAAAGGGAAATAAATGTATAATAACCATCGTGAAATACACAGTTTTATTTTTCAAACATTTATTCTATGTAAAGTCAAAACAAAATACATGTATAATAATAATAAAAAGAGAAAAAAAAGAAGCGGAGTAAAAACAATAAGTCGCCAAACCTTTTTGTCAAAACAAATAAATTAATATTTATAAAAAAAACATTTTTAAAGGAAATTGCTGCATCATTCCTATAACCGTAAGTGCATTTGCAATCAAAGTCCACATATTTTCAAACACCCCCACTGCCAATATTTGTATGATATATTTGAATGAGTGCACGTTCAGTCATGTCAGTTCAAAGTCCACAAAGAACAAAATTTTCTTAATTCTTTGATAA
The DNA here is from genome assembly GCA_028015205.1 of Mytilisepta virgata. Lineage (NCBI taxonomy): Eukaryota > Metazoa > Mollusca > Bivalvia > Mytilida > Mytilidae > Mytilisepta > Mytilisepta virgata. Next base: position 26,273,606 of record CM051511.1, read on the forward strand.
ATTGTTGATGCATTAAAAAAAACATTAGGTCCAAAGTCCATACGGGTGATTAAGAGCAGAATATACTTAATTCTTGTATAAATTTTTGGTGTGTTAAAAACGAAAAAGATTAGGTTCAAAGTCCACAAGACAAACTAAGGAAATAAAATGAAATACCAATTCATTATTGAGTATCTAAGTTAATATGGTATTATCTTATCCTAACGTGAGCAGTATAGATCTCTGCGCTTATCTTTTATTACTAGATTTTATTCAAGTGAACTTTGTATCATGCATCGATCGCAATAACATGAAAAGTTACATGTACTATTACAGAGAATGTTGGTCATTATATATCACGAGTTCTATTAATTTGTAATACTGTCTACTGTTTTGCATATGGCTTATTTGGAAAACTATTTATCGGGATATTATTCTAGCAATAGTTTGCGATGTTTGAGATTTTCTTTTGCTATTTTATTACATTGATTTTCTGTTTTTCATTAGCCGAATGGACATTTTAGTCTGTGCGTGTTTCTTTCGGTGTAATTGCCGATTTTCAAGGGCATGCGTGAGTTACCCTGACTTTCGACAAAGAGGATTACTGCTGTCACAAAAGCTTCTTAACCAGGGTTTTATCAGGGATAAGTTGATGTCATCACGTAGGAAATTTTACGGTCGTCATCATGAATTGATTGACCATTACAGTGTTCCAATATCTAAGATGATGTTGGACCTGTTCCCACAGTCGTTACATTTCATGTACCTCCACCGATTTGTGGCTTCCAACGGATTGACTTTGTTGAACTTTACGACGGGTGCCGTATACGGAGCAGGAACTGCCTACCCTTCCAGAGCACCTGGGTTCACTCCTGGTTTTTATAGGAGTTTGTGTTGTTCATTGTTTTTTAGTTTTCCGTGTTTATTTGTTGCGCTTGCGGTTGTTTATTTGTCTTCCCGAATTTGTCTGTCCAATGGATTACGTGTTTTTTTTTATTGCTCCTTAGGTATATTTGTCCTTTTTTGTACACATGTAACTTTAATTGCATTCATAGTTCTTGATACAAGTACAAGCAAAAATAAGCATTACAAATGTTCAAGTAAAAGAATAATAGGTTCTTACAGGAGTTCAAAGTGAAAAAAGACTGGAAAATCTTCAACGATTTATAAAATTCACGTCTTTTCCGAGTGGAGCGCAGCGGGACGAGGGAAAAGACGCTGAATTTTAAGAATGAGCTGAATATTTTCCAGTTCCTCACTTTTGAACGAGTATAAGTACCTATTTCTTGCGTAAATACTCGATTTTTAAGTTTGCTGTACCTAGGTAATTTCAATGACCACACTCGACGGAGTTAAACAAACGTTACGCCTGATTGGTCAAAACGTACGTGCGTTTATGAAAGGCGCGATTTGATTGGTCTAAAAGCAGTGCGGACTTGTGCAGTGGAAGACGAGGTCATGTGAACCGATCTTCAACGGGTTATCTCTCACTGAATATTTACGGAAGAATATCCCTTTTATAAGTATTCTGCTCTGGAGTCTACGTATGGCTTTTGTATTTACATAATAAACAATAAGGTATATTGTGGAAAAGTTCTTGGCAAAAAAATTTATAACGTACATGTATATGTTATATTTCGCATTTTGTAATATGAAATTTAGGACCATTTTATACGAATTAGCAAAATAAAGAGCTATGATGCAAGTAGTTTTTTTTTCATTTTATCCATTTCGTTGTTTAGTAATTTGAAGTCAAATATTTTCACTTAAATATAAGAACTAAACAATTGCTATTAACGAATATATGTTTTATTCAAAATTTCAAAATTTATCTACAACATAATGTTACGGATTCATTTTGAAATTTCTATTTTATTTATTAATTATATTAATTTAATATTTGATGTAACGCGTCATTTGACTGGTCAATTTTTTTCGTCTATCATATTATAGACTAAATTTTCGTCTCTACTATGACATCATCAAACGTAATCCCAATATTTTAGACGTCATAATTTCATATATGCTGGAACTATAGTTGCTAAATATTTCAAAACAAAGTTTTTGAAAGTTTAGAAAAGCGAAAAAGAGGAGTACATGCTATAATTAATACAGAGCTATCGGACATGGAAATGACCGAAATAGTAGGATATTTATGGGTATAACCCCCCCCCCCCCCCTTCCCCCTCCCCCCCCCCCCTTTATCTACACTGGCACGCTGGTGTATAAAACATACTATAAAATCTAATACAATATGATTACCAACAATTTGACCGCTTGCTAGAACTGAAACATTTGGTTGGACGATACATAGCAATTTTTCCACATTTAAACAATGAATTATCTCAACAACAAACATACTATGACAAGGTTGACCTAGCTTATGAGATTGGTATTCAGTTGCCGTAATCTCAGGGTGGTGATAACGCAAATTAGAGACGAATACTAAAATCAACCAATATAAACAATGAGCATCGTAAACGTGGATCACATATTACACTATAATGAAGTCAAATTAAATGATGTTCAATATGTTAAATTAAAATTAAATTCTTCGTTAAACTGATTGCATATCTTTGTAATTTTAACGGAGGAATTAATTTAATTTTAATTGAAAATGATATTCAACAGAATCCTGCAGGGTCACATTTCACAAACATTCGTCAGACTACGATTAGTCGGAAGTGTGATCTTATTTCCGGTTTTTAACTTACCTGCTTTGTTGATGTCCTGGAACCAGTCTTGATCGTAATCGTATGAATGTTTGTGAAGACTGGACCAGTAAATATACTTCTACATGTGTCAAAATAAAAAGATACATGCAGTAAGTATGTACATATATAGTACCGCGTAAGGATACTGTAAGTGGGAAGCATTTGGCTCATTGTTTTAGACATCAAAGTGGGTATTTTTAGTGTGAAATAAAATACATAGAACATACATATTATTTAATATTAAACTAGAGGAGTGAGAGAAAGTTGCAGTAAATACCAAAAGATATATGGAGAGGATATGGATAAATTTAAAGTAGTACCGCTGACGTCGAAGGGACTTCTTGTTCTTGTTCAAAGGTGTGGATATATGGACTATTTACTTTTGGGGACCAACTCCTTTTGGGTTGGGCTTTGGTTATGATTTATGGTCAAGGTTACGGTATGGTTAGGATTTATGGTTTATCGCCAGGTTATGTTCAGGATTTTTAAGAGAATACTCCTATAAGGGGTGGGTCCTTTAAAATAAATGACGGCCGAATATGTAGCTCATTATTGAAAATATTACAGTGATTGTCGAGACCAAAAATGAAAGCGATGATTTTTTGTACATTCTTCAAGTATTAAATTATTAAATAAAACCCCAATTCCGTAGTACTCTTTTTTCCCTGTTATAAAATATTTAAAAAAAGTACACAGAATGACGCTACTGCATAAGCAGTTTGCTACTTTTACTTACTTTGTATGGCCCAGAATGACTTCTCCACTAAGGAATCTACAAAGTCCATAGCATCACCATAACAAACGTTGTTAACATTATCGTTCTCAGTCAGCGGAAGAACATCTCGGGCACTTCCCCCTCGTAAAATATCTTGAACCATCTCAATTTTACTAATGTTAGCAATAACATTGTTAATTACTTCATTCTGCTTTGTCTGTAGATCTTTCATTGTGTAATTTAGATTTTCAAAGCTTTCTGAAACATATCTTGTGACCACTGCCTGGATATGTTGATACCTTTTATCTGCCATCACAACTGGGTACTCTTTCGCAAGGAATCCAAGGGACATTAATAATGCGGTAGAATCCTTTCCTCTCAGTTTATCTATTACAGGTTTTGCGGCTTGCATTGATCGTAGCAACATTCGTTGCAAGTTAGTAAATTTCAAAACACCCATAACTAGCAAAGTAGAATTTTGCTTCGCAAGAGCTGGCCCGGAAACATGTTTAGCTTTCAATAATGTATTATATCCTAATGTCAGTTCCTGTGTCATTATTGCTTTGACGTTTTGAAAAGACGGATCTTTCCAAACTACTGGTGCCATGCCGATTAAATAATTAACTACAGCTATAAAAACGGTTGAATCGTTGCCACGGATATCGTCAATGACCGGCTTAGAACTTTGGATACTTCTCTGTAGCAGTTTAACAGTGTCTAGATGTCTTAGGATATCCTTTGCAGCATCATTTGTAAAGATTCCATTTTCATTTTGGAAGACCGTTGCATTCTTTGACACTTCTGATTTACTGTAAGCTTTGGAAACTTCGTTCACAATGTCTTGTGTGACATTTCGGAATACTTCATTTTCCAACAAAACTGGTATATTATCAAGAATGTAGTTATACATACTATTTTTAGTCTTTTGGTCTAGAGAGGTTCCGTTTCCTTCTATGTGTATATTTCCACTCATTGCCGCTGCTGCTTCCCCGATTTTCCATAATTGTTTAGTAAGACTTGGGTTGTCCACTAAGACTTGGGCTATGTAGTACGGCTTGTCGGAATCTTTTACTTCAGAATTTCCATGCACTGCAGCTGACGACAGTGATACACCAACAGATAGGATACAAATAAAAATAAGAATAAGACGTTTCCTATCCATTTTTCCAAACATAAAATATTTTAAACTTCAATTATTAAATTGTTTTAAGAGGAAAAACGAATTGCAATACAATTTTCAATTTAAAAACTCTTACTTGCAGTTAGAATACAAAATACTACTTTTCCCGCGGAAATAATAAAATCAGCTGATTGCTGTCAAACGTTAAGGTAGTTATGTTTGGAAATGTTTGTTTATAAACAGATAAATATGACGTCGAGAACTGAGGAACTGACTGCGCATGTCTGAATAATGGACTTTGTCTTGTGGGTGACATCATTACAAGGGAACACCTATACTACTGAGATATTTGAGTGATTACAGAAATTTCGTTGGAGAGGACTAAAGATAGGAAATTTAAATTTATAAATAGATCGATTCGTTTTATCACAAATAAGATCCATCTGTATACTAGGCGTAAAAAAAACGCTCAACTAAAAATTATCAGTTAAATTAAAATTCTTTGATGATTTTGCTGAAAGGTTAAACTTTTGTAATTAGCTTTTACGGCAAATTTTAGTGTAGCTTTTGGCTGTGCACAATGTCAAAATTTCGTTTAAGTACATTTGGAATATTTATCAGTAAAATAGGCCGCAATAGCAGCCGAAAAAAATCGACGAAAACAATAGGTAGGATCAAACATTTGATCAATTGTACATTTATTCAAATATTTAAGAATTCTTCTTCATGGTGTTGAGATTCAAATTTTTGGTAAAATTATGATACATAAGTACAGATTTCAAAACAATATCTCGAACACCTTTAAGTCGAAATTCCGGGTAACCCTAATTATGTGTTTAGGCAATCAATGGTAATAACTAAACAAATTTGTTCCTGTTATCTCGATTTTTCGGTTAAGTCGAACTAAATTTTCTAGTCCACATGGATTCGATATAATGAGAATTGTAGTTGGTACTTGAAAGTATGTTAGTTCTGGCGAGAAACGGATAGTACATTGTTTTTAATAATAATTTAGTATGATAGAATTTTAAAACTTGTGGAATCTACTGTGTTTTTACACTTTCTATAAACTGATTTCTTAATGAAAAGTCATTACTATGCTTACTATGGCATGGTATTGGTTGCAAAAATTTGATATTTTTATTTAAATGCAATATTTTTTATTCAAATGGCCATAGCTTACATGCATTTCCTGAAAGTCACCATGGTTCAAATATTTAGAAAGAAATTTTGGGCTTTTCCAACAACGTCACATTTGTACATGTGCATAGTGACGTCAGATCTTAATAATAATAAATAAATAAATTGTACACATAAAACAGAAATTATATTCTCGTTAATTATGAGGCATCTTAATACTGGATTAAGGAATAATTAGATACGACGAAAGGAAACAGAAAGTATAGTTGTTTATATAATAATTGCACATGAGGTAAGTACCGACATTAATTGTCCAAAGAGCAAGAAAAGCGACCTGGGTAGACAAACTAATTGCGCATAGGAGGTTATTAATTTACCCAAGGTCACCAGTCTACGCACTTATCCCCTTGACAACATAGACCTAGAGTTATTTAGATACGGGATGTGCGGTAAATTCGGGTCAAGATATTACAAAGCCGGCGGAAAATCCGGGTTGAGATTTTTTTTACACTCTGGAGAATTCCGGTCAAGATTTTAATAACGCACCAATTGGGGAGAATTCAGGTCTATCCATTTTTTTTATATGTGTTTCAATATAAATGTTAATTGTATAGATATATCTGATCATAATAACTGCCTTTTATTTTTTTGGATAATTTCTGGTATGTAATTTTAGCTGTCTTAGATATTTTCGGCCGGTCGGGTTACAAATTCGATATAACGTGGATAATTTCGGATAGGGGTTTCAAGCTATCTCCGTACAGCGGCGGACTTTCGTTCGGAGCTCTTTGACGCTGTTTCGGGACTTGGGTTTCAAGTTCACCGACGCACCACCTCTCATAAAATGGTCAAGTTATCCCCCCCCCCTCTCCCCGTCTCCGAGCCTGTATTAGAGACAACCAAATGTATATATTTGACATGTTGAATAATGTCATATATATACCTTATCGATAAAAGGATGTATGAAAAAAGGAAAGTAAAAAGTTTTTTATATCTTTGTTTGTTTGTCTTTATGTCAATGTTAAATCTAACTGCAAATTGTCGTATTTTTCTTTCTGGTTTAACTTGATTTTATTTTGTTGTGTTTTGTTTCTTTATTTTGTCTTTTTTTTTTTTTTTTTTTTTTTTTGTATTTTTATTGTTGTTGTTGGGGTGTCAATCCTATCTTGGTCTGTTTTTGATTTGTTGCTAAAAATATGTAAATAAAAAATTAAGTCTATATCGACGATATGGAGTATCTGCTAGGAATGAAAGGAGATACGTATTCAATGTCGATGTGAATATAATTCTGAAACAGAACCTCTATACCCTCCAAAAAAGGGATATAGAAGTAAATGCATAAATTCTTACTAGACGTCTACTAAATTTGAAGAAAATCAGTCCTCAAACCACAAATATTTTTTAATAACTATACTTGACAAACTATATAAACAACAATAAGAAAGAGTTAGTAACAAAAGCTTCAAAATTGAGACCTACAATTTATTTTAACGCCGAGTAATTCAACATTCCCTCTTTGTACCGTTGACAGTGGCAGGACTAGTAAACATACATTCATGAACGTGTCAGTATTTTAAAGTATTTTTAAAGATATAATATCATCAAAGCGAACATACACATGTGTATATATTGTAAATTATAAAATCGAATTAATCACGTTTTATTCACTCGAATTTTTCTCTACAAAACGTGATAAGCACAATGTCCAAAAATATATAAAAAAAATTATATCAATAAAGATGACAAACATGTAAAACATGGAAAAAGAGACCAACTGAAGCCAATAATATAAACTAAGGTATTTCAAATTAATAGTGTTAATAATAAAGAAGAATATCAGATTTTCGTCGAAGAAAGCAATGGTCAAAGATTTAACAGTTATATCATATTATGAGTCGTAAATCGATCGATTAATTGATTATTGTTTGCTTAACGTCCGGGGGCAAAATAGGGGTGGAATGGGACACAAAGGGGGACCGGTTTTGACGGCCACTGTAAAACGATGGATGGATGGTTAGCATTTTGTGGACGCAACCCCTCTGAGACCCCTGATAGGATCTCGTTCAAATTTTGTAGGATTGTTAGTCACCACATGTACTTGATCCTATCGCACCGCAATTTTGATTCGACAACTTTTACGGGAGTTATGGGACTTTAATGTTTTTGTGCACTTGACACTACAGGAACACTTTGTGGACGCAAATTTTTATTTGTATTGTACTGCATTTTTTTATAATGTGTTGACATCCGTTCTGTGCCACCATTTCAATAATACACATTTTGTATATCTTATGTGGCTTCGACTTTTCTCTGCGGCGGGGGACATATGGCTACGTGTAGCAATCTTGTTATCATTAGAGTCTATACATTTGGTGGGGACTTTGATCAGTAATTCTAGTATTTGTATACCACTCTGAAATTGAAAGTTTAATTTACTGTTCTAAAATTTTAAACAAGACTTTATACATTTAATCTACCACAGTGAGCTTGAAATTAAGGATACTTCAGATACAATGAAGTCCGCTTCTTTATGGATTTGTTGCTTGAAATAGACATTTGAAGACGAAAATGTATGACAACTGTGATGATTTCAACTTTCCTACTGTTAACTTTCCCATCTTGAGTAGCAATGTACCAGCATCGCCTGCATATGGCGTCTACCTTTCCCAGCTTATCCGATATTCAAGGGCACGAGTCACCAGGACTTTCGACAAAGAGGATTACTGCTGACACAAAAGCTGCTTAACCAGGGTATTATCAGGGACAAGTTGACCTCATCACGTAGGACATTTCACGGTCGTCATCACGAATTAATTGACCGTTACAGTGTTCCAATATCGAAAATGATGTTGGGCCTGTTCCATCTGTCGTACTATTTCATGTACCTCCAACCACCGAATAGACTTTGTTGACCTTCATGACGGGTGTCGTATACAGAGCAGGAACTGATTACCTTCCGGAGCACCTGGTTTCACTCCTGGTTTTATAGAAGTTCATGTTGTTAATTGTTTTTTTAGTTTTCAGTGTTTATTTGTTGTGCTTGTGTTAATTTGTCTCCCCGGATTTATCTGTCTAATGGATTGCGTTTTTGGTTTGCTCCTTAGATATAATTGTCCTTCTTAAATATTGTGAAAATGAAGCCGTATCTGTCTCATCCATATTTATGTCTTCGATTATTTATCCTTTTGGTCTTTCACTTTTTTCAATGTTTTTTTTTTCAATGTTAAATGCAAATTTTTATTTTAGTACCCTTTTTTATATATTAATTTTTTGTGAGTGTTTCATTTGGCTTCCTATTTCGGTATTTTTGGTTATGAGTGCTTCTTGTTTAAAATAAGTTTGGTTTTTGGTCTTCCAAATGTTTCGGTTTTAATGCTGCTGATGAGAGGTAACTCCTTGAAATGCGTCGTATACAGCATAGTATAAATTTACTGTATCTAATATTAGTATCTTTGGATTGTTATTTTTTCATTTGATGGTCGTGTAGTGTTCCAATGTCTTGTTCTTATTCTGTTTAGTTTGCTACGTGTTTTATATGTCTTTGTACATTACTTGTCTGACCTGTTTTTATCGTTTCGGTATTCGTTTCCTATATATTTTGTCTAGCGAAACACTGATGGGTTGTAAATCAACCAAATATGGTGTACAAAACATACAATCAGCAAAGATGCATTTATATAAACCTGTAATGACCTTGTGTTTCTAATTTTAGGATGTGTCTTTTTGTCTCTCTTGATTCATCGATTTGAAGAAAAAGTCTACGGTAAAAGAAAATCCTCAATTGTTCAAGTTCTTTCATACAGTTGAAAGAGTATTACATTGTTCAATGGTGCAATGTAATTTGGAATGTATGATGATATAACGATAGAAAATTGATTCATGTTCCGGTAAGAATTTTCGTAGGAAGATACTGGGTCATAAAATAAAATTAAACTTGCATCGAGATATTTCAAGCGATATAAACTGATAAAACTACTAAATAGACGAGAGGCTTGAGGGCCGATTTATTAACCTCCACTTCATTTTAATTCGAGAATGGAATAACCTTGAAACTTCTGTTCGAAATCTTGATAAACTATCAAAATTAAAAAATGCTTTATATAAAAGTAACGAAAAAGTAATAATCCCAAAACACTTTTAAAGCTTTTAAAATGTTTTATAACAGCTGTCAACTTCTTTCAGCTGAGTACCTAAATTCTTATCATGAACGGGGTTTCTATTGTAATATCGTGAATGAATATACGTCTTGCTAGTGTCGCACAGAAACTCGGAAGTACCTTAAGATCTTATCACATTCAGGGCTAAGTATATAAACATCTACATGCGTTGCTCGATTCACTGACACCAACTAATGTAGTTGCATTGACGACCGATCTCAGTGACTGAACATTTTGCTAACTAAGCTTGAATTGTTGTTTTAACTCAAATTTTATTTGTATATTTTTATTTTGTTTTGTAACGTTTTATGATTATTCATTGATTTGTTACAGAAATTACCAATATTTAGCAAAATTCAAAAATAATGGAATAACTAAGGGTTCATTCCTTGTATTGCACATGGTAGATCTCCTTAGCTGGAATTTGGCTTCCTATTTCGGAGTTTTGGTTAAGAGTACTTCTTGTTTTAAAATAAGTTTGGTTTTTGGTCTTCCAAATGTTTCGGTTTTATTGCTGCTGATGGGAGGTAACTTTTTGAAATGCATCGTATACAGCATAGTATAAATTTACTATATCTAATATTAGTATCTTTGGATTGTTATTTTTATTTTTAGACCTTTAGTTATATGTATACAATGTAGTCATAACTTAAGCATCAAAATACCAAATACTAAGGCGGATGTAAGCACTCCGGTTTCCATGGTGTCATACGACAATTTTCCCAGAATTGTTTTCTTTCTTGAACATAGTTTTGATCCTGACATGACGACTGAGGACAACAAATTCCTGCGGGTTCATGCCAACACTCCAATCCTATGAAAATCAAATTCACTTGATTTCAAATACATTTACAGATTACAGATATTACTGTTATAATCTTGAATAAAATATTTTTATAAATACAAATATTTTTAATTTGATTTTACAATAAATATGATAAAACAAAATCTGTACATGTGTGTTAAAAACACAATGACTACTCAGTTTGAAGGAGATAGTATGGAACGCCGTAGCTGCCTTATGTTCAATATATATATATATATATATATATGTGTGAAGTCAAGAAATACCAAAGGGATATTCGAAGGAGGGAAAAATCAAAACAACTTATAAACTCCGGCGAACAACGAAGTAAATACAAAACAATACATGCACTACAATTAAAAACTAAAAACATATGAACAACATGGACCCAACCAAAAAGCCGGGGTAGACTCAGGTGCTCCTGAAGAGTAAGCAATCTCTGCTTCCTGCAGGACATCCACCATGCTGCCCATGTCAAATCCTGTATGAGGAAGGGATAACATCAATGGAGGAGGTCCATTTTCATTTGGGAAACGGTTTTTTTTCATACCTGTCAACCAAGTTATGATGACGCCCATAAAACTTTAATAAGGATGACTCCAACTTCTGGGCAACTTTTCTGTCAGGAGATATTATTATATGCATATACTTCTTTATATGCACATACGTCTTCCTTATATGCACATACGTTTTCGTTATATGCACATACTTTGTCATAATATGCACAAACCTCTTCATTATATGCATATAATGAAGAAGTATGTGCATATAAAGAAAATGTATGTGCATATGATGAAGAACAACTGATGAGTCGTCAATGTGCACATTTTGTGCATCAAAATTCGTATCAAAGAATTAACAATTTCTATGTTTAATGCAAAATAAACATTTATGTCAGTAACTTCTAGTAGTCCTTTGTTAATATATATTGATCCTTTGCATTTTGGTTAGTTTCTTCTGTTACCCTTTTAACATCTTTTTAACAACAATTTTGCTCGCTGCGTTGAAGACCCATTGGTAGCCTTGAGCTGTTTTCTGCTCTTTGGTCGGGTTGTATCTTTGACACATTCCCCGTTTCCATTCTCTATTCTATATCTGTACAATTACGGTTCGGCTGTTATGATTGAAGCCGGATATTTGAATATTTTTTTATTTTTATGTACGCCTTCCTCGTGTATACTGTTGATAGCTATAGCATTTCTACCTAGAAGACTGGATACCATTGTTTCTACTTCAGTTTCATCAAAGTTTTAATTTTAGTTGAGCACCGAGTTATTATCGTTTAATATAAATATTTTGTTTAAAGATAAAGACCTAGAACAAACTTTTGCTGGGAATATGGTAGCCCTACTATGAAGTGAAAACTTGGAAGAACACAAGAGATACATTTTTCGTTTGCTTGAACTTGTTTTAAAGGGTGTCTCTGGATTTTGCGTCAAGAATTTATCCGCTATAATAGTTCATACACGTTGAAGCAAGTTAGCCAATTGTCTAGTAGCTTTTAAAAAAGCAAATTACTTGTATCACATTATCAGACGTATCCTTGCTATGGGGCGTAAGCAGTGCCTCCATTTGTATAACAGATATTTGCATCTTAAATGAGAGTACAACATAATGGTTACAAGAACAGTTGCTATTTGAACCAAAAATATTTACGTTTGGAAGAAATGAAACGTTATCAAACATACCAATATTTCGCCTTCAAATTATGCAATATATCCATATGAGATAGATTTACTCATTTTTTCACTAGTAACACACTTTTGGTCATAACTGTGTTGTTTCATCTTGATTGCCTTGATTTTTACAATTACTGAGATTTCCGGAAAAACTAACTTGAAGATAACAAGATCAAAACAAGAAATAGTTCCCTGCAGTCTATCAAGACTGATTACAACCAGTTCATAACAGTTAAAAATTAAATATGCAGTGTTTAACATATGCTGCACTATCTTGACCAATTTTGATTGACTGCAAGACAATATATCTTGTTATCTTGATTTTGCTTTAAAATATGGTGATTGCAGAACATCAAGACAAAATAAATAAATTTATTAAAGATACAGGAACACATACAAGGTGTTCAAGTGTTTATGGGTATTATGAACAAATGTGATTGTTTACTGTAAGCACATGGTCAGTGTTTATGTAAAATAAGATTGGATGTAATTTTACTCAATGCGGCTTTTATGGTAAATGAATTACATGTAGTCCGTGCGGTACGTGCACCAGTAGTATTTAAGCAGTTGTTATGACGTTAAAATTTAACCGAAGCTTGTGTAGTAGCAGTTTGTAATGACGTTTATGCGTTTAATTTCAAACCCACCAACCCTATACTTATATATATATGTATAGAATTAATTTTTTTAAAGTTTTTTTTGCAGTTTGTAATGTATGAATGCCATGATTGGACTGTTGGATGGATAATGGGTATAATTACTGGACATTTATATAGAAAATATATTTATTTCAAACGTATTAAAATAAAAAAAAGTGGCTACACGAGTAGGCACAGTTCCCATATTTATGTGTTGAGTTTTATTTGGTGAATAATGTATATTCGTTTGAGCTTTGCGAATTAGAATATAATTATCTACTTTATCAATAAGTACATTTTTAAAAATATTCAGTTTGGTTTCTAGGGAAACAGGAAGATAAAACCAACGAAAATGTGTTGTTTTTTTTTTAAGTTAAAATAACTTTACTCACCATCTTCACAATCACATCCTGGAACACAAAATTCGTTTTCTCCGGCAATGATATTACTACAGAGTCCTACTTCTCCTGGTTTGACTGTCAACAAGAATATTCTATTGTTGTTAATTTTTTTTTCTTTCATATGTCGGCTATATTTCAAATTTACAGCATTTATAGATAAAAGTCTAGATATATGAAATATAAGTGAATGTTTTTGGTAGTTTCTTTAAATTCAAGGTTACTAAGGCATAAATAAGATGATAGTAATTCCAATGTAATTACACTTTTTTTTCGGATATACTGTGAATTCTTTAATTTTCGCAGGTTTCTGCTCTTGTGGTTTTGATGAAAATTCGTTATGTCAAGGATATTGAATATCATAAGTGGTTTTGACATTTTCTAATAATTACATAGTATTACCTTTATATATCCAATTCGCGTCGGGAAATATTTCACTCAGACGAGGCAAATATTTCGCATATAACCTTACAAGACCATAATATTATGATTATTATAATTTCAACAACCTTTTTATATTGTCCGTCTTAGAAAAACGCTGTTATTACGTTGCTATTTAGGCGATATGAAACGCAATATTGAGTACGATTTTTACCATTGTGACGTAATTACCCGCTTAAAGGCGCGTGGCCATATTACTGCATAAATTCGTAGTATCACTACACCCCGAAAAAACCACGAAATCTGGCATTCGACAAAATGTAATGAACAGTTTATAACGACAACTGAAAATGGACGAATGGGCTAGCGTTTTTCTCTGTCATTAGCCCATTTGAATTCTTTTGTAAAATATGAACAGAATAACAGATCGGTCATGGCAAACTGAAGCTAATTCCGATAGAATTTCAAAAATTGAAAATCTTGTCTTGCAAGCCTTTGTAAAACATTTCCAACACACAAACAGAAAAACATATCGGTCACAACATACTGAAACTAATTCCAAAAGATATTTAAAATTTTTAAATCTTGTCTTTCAAACTGAACAAAAACAATGTAGATTAGAAATTTCAGGGTGTTATCAAAACATAACCCATTAAGTACTTTCGAGTTGAATCAGGGTGGGTATAAATATAATAAGCCTTTTTATTGAAGTAAGAGAAAGAAAATACGTAAAAAGAACATGGTCGACAAGTATGAACGACTTCTGCTCAAATAGATGCTAGAGGCCGTCTGAACATTTGGTACGTTTATATTTAATTTCCATAACTTGTATATAATTATCCAGCATATCTCCTCTAGCACATTATGGTATCATAAGATACTCTAATATTATTTTTCTCTTACGAAGCATTTCCCATGGTTTCTTCTTTGGTAGGATCTCCCCAGCTGATCCTCGACAACATCCGTCACATTGAGTTGACAGTTGACAAGTTTGGCCATATATAGATACCCATACTGAAGACTTTGAAAGATAATTTGCCTTATCAATTTTAATATATTAGTTTCTTTAATCATATTTGAATAGTATTAACCAAATAACCGGTGATATTTGTATCTGGTAATTCTGCAATATCATTAATTTATTGGATTTTATTGATCCTCATGCCATGTACTTTGCAAATACAATTTGAAACGATACTATGCCAATATAGATTTGAAAGAAAGAGCGCCTCGGAATTATAACTGATCAATGTCATAGACATGATGTAAAATTAAGACAGATTTAAGAAAAGAAGTGATGGCTAAAGAAGAAAAAATAAAAAAACCTAATACGTGGAAGTTACAACTGCTTAAAGGGACAGAGATATTTAGTATAGACTGAAAAAAACTATCATGTTCTTTTTCTGTATAATTTGGAGAAAAAAAATATTACCAAAAGATGAGGTATGTTTACACAGGAAAAATGTGTTCACGTAATAATCACGCAAATAGCATGAGAAACTCGCGTTGAATTAACCTAAATTTAGCATGTTCGTTAAAATCATGGTGTTGGGTCGGTGCACATTTTGTTTAATTTTGTATGAAATGTTTTTTGTTGTTTCTTTTTCCTCGTCATTTATATTTTCAATATTACAATGTATCTTTGTCACATTTACAATTTTGGATTGACACGATAATGGCAGGGTTCCAATTTGTATAGGAACACAAAGTCAAGATTTTTTCCAAGGATTTGTTGCAAGGATGTTTTCAGCTTTCACAAAATGGTGGTTTATATCCTTACTTACTTTTGTTTACAATTATATTAGGCAAAACCTTAGTCATAACATGAATAAAACTCGTTTCAATTAACGCCAATCCGATTCACACACTAAACAAGTGATATACCCTAAATATCATCTCGTTTCAGGTCTAATGGCCATGATAGAAGGAAGAATATTAATTAAAGTAAAAAGAATAAATTTTTAAGAATATTTCCCGTGTTATGCAATCTTATGAATTTCTAATGACATTTCCCCACCAGGTATTTGTTAAATGGAAATTCCCGGCTTTTCCTCCTTTTGCGGATGTGTTAGAACCCTGTTATGATATTTTTTTCTAATTTTCCAACAAAATACATAAGTTAAATGGAAAAATTTAGGAAAATATACATCAATGAAATCGACAATATATTTGACAAAAAATGTGATACATACGAATAAAAGAATTTCAATAAAATATTCCATGTTGTGTTCCCTGTCTGAAGTGTTACTTTGGCTCTATTTATAGATGTATATTAAATCAGCTTAAATACTTATAAAAAAAATAAAATAAATCAAATATACCAGTTTGACACCTTTCATCGTTGCAACTTTAGCATTTCCGACAAATTTTATACAGTTACGTAACATACATATAACTTCAGTCTGAAATAGGATTATTATATTAAGGATGTTAGTGAGTGTAATGGAATATTAAACGTTTCAATTTCTTTATTTCAGCGACATATGGTTTGATCATTAAACTCTCCAGAAGTTCGAAATATATAAAAACGTTTTTAAAAAATGAAGAATTTAATTTTTGTGTAAAGCACCTTACGTTTGATATTATTTAAATAAAGTCTTAGTAAGTAACAACTCTCTATAATCAAAGAAAAAGGACGATTATTACAAACATGTTTATACATGTATACATTTCATGGTTGATGTCATGAGTGTGAATTTCCTACACTGGAGAAATAGTTTTCGATAATAAGTATAGATTTCAAAACAATATAATTGGTATTTAAAGTATGTTTGTTCTAGCGAGACAATGATACATTGTATTTATTAAAAAATCATTATGATATAATTTTAAAACTTGTGGAACCTACTGTGTTTTTACACTTTCTATAAACGGATTTCTTAATGAAAATTCAGTACTATGAATACATTTTACACATTTCAAACAAGAAACATGCATTTCCTAGAAGTCAGCATGGTTCATACATTCAAAAAGAAACTTTGGACTTTTCCGATGACGTCACATTTCTTCATTTGCATAGTGACGTCAGATTTTAATAAAAATAAATAAATAAATTGTACACATGAAACGGAAATTATACTCTCGTTGAAAATGAGGATCTGAAAATTGGATTAGGCAATACTTAGATACGACGAAAGGAAACAAAATGTATATTTTTTATATAATAAATGCACGTGAGGTCAGTAGCGACATCTTGACAAAATGGATATCGAGTTATATTTGGAACACGAGAAAAGCGTAAACTTTCTAAAGTAGCTACACTGGAGATCATTTATTCTACTTAATATATTTTTTCAGAAAACATAAGATGGGATTTAAATCAAATATTATCGTGCAAAAAAATACTGCAAAGCTCTGCCTTAGTGACCTATCCGAATGTGGGTGGTAGCCATCACCATAAAAGGCTTGTTTTTGCACCAGATTGTCTGCGTGTTGTAGAGAGCAATGACAATTACCCCAAAAGGCTTGTTGTATAAGCCCGCGCTTTTTTATTATCCATGCTTTCGTATATATATTTGGTTACTCAACTGCAAAGCATTTTACTACGAGAAGAAAATAGTAAACAGCACGTGCTACAAATTACGAAAAACAAAACTATTTAGTTTAAACATTGAAAAATTGAAAATACGACGTAATGCGTGCTCAATTTAAACACTTTTTGTGCAAATTGTATTTAGAAATGTTTGAAATTTAAATATATGATGAATAAATGATAGATAGACTTCAAAGGAAATATGTCTTGTTCGGCTGAATATGAAATTTCATTCACATAGTTTGTAGAAAGATTAGGAATAGTACCCGAAATAAGTTTTGGAAATGGTTAGAAATTTTTAAAAGTTCTGTGCCAAATATTTCTCTTGAATATCTTCTATGCCCCTATCTATTCACTGATGACATAAATTTTATATTTTCCGACAATGACTATGTGTTATATATAAATTGTTTTGCGTTACTATATTCGTTAATTTCATTGCCAGACTTTACCAAATAAAGTAAATAATTTTTACAAAGAAATTGGCCTTGACCATTGAGAAATTCTGAAATTCTACTTTTACGATAAATACACCTATACAAGTGGTTAAAATGATTACAAAGGGTATCGGAAAGTGGTTTGCCTGAGTTTTATAATTTTTTTCTGCACGGTAAAAAAATATTTCATCGCGAGATATGACAGTGTAATTAGTGTCCGTGATGTAGACCAACCCTACTTCCATGCATACTAGTAAGGTTGCATATGTATCGCGGAAACAGGTTGCTAAAAAAAAACGTGATAAGCACAATGTCCAAATGTATAGAATATCTAATTCAGTGGGAGATACCTATTTCTTAGTCATTTCATAACATTAAAACTTTTTGTGGTATGTGCAAGGCAGTGTACACTTAGATTTTGGTACTTTCACTGACTTAGCTGCTTAATATCACAGACGTTTAATCATTTAAGAAGCAGTCCACAGATATTTATCCAAATAATAATTTATTGTTAACAACTACCTAACAGTTAAGTTTAGTAATGATAATAATCATCATTTATTTCAGACATAGATAGTCCATAGATATATACAACTATGACAAATACATAGTTTTATAAGATACAAAATAAAAAATGAAGAATCAAAACACCAATAAATATCAAAGTTCATATAATTCTCATTATACTATTTTCTGAGTAGAGACGAATTATACCATAAATCATTACCAAGAATAGTAAGAACAAAATCCAAACTTATCATAATATTAACAGATGAAAATCTTATGCTTTACGTTATTTCCTTCATCAAAAAGTTTTTGTTACTGAGGAAAGCGGACTGAATACTTTATTGATAGATTCGATTCTGTTTTTGATGTTTTATTATTGAATGTTTGTATGCCTTCAACTCGAGAACCCACTCTGGTTATAATTGTGCTCAATAAAGATTATTATCAGACAATCTAAAACGTTTATACACGACAGGTAGATTTACGTCTCATTTCCTGAAAACATCTTACACCATTTATGACAAACATACCACACTAGCGCTACATTGAAACCAACCAATATTTTGAAACAATAGTATACATTATTTTCATTTTGTTAAGAGACGATATTCCACAAACGGACCACAATGATACACATTAAACATTTACATGTATGCAATAAGATTCAAGAGGCTGTATTTTAACATCAAATGAACACTCATTGAATTTACGTTTCAGCAAATTCACCTTTCTACAATTGCTTCGATACTGTCTTTTGATATCACAATCCTCATTTAAATCATTACATATCATATGACCCAGATACTTAAATTCATCAACAGATTCCAACAAATTTCCATTTAAATAAAACTTGAAAATGCTATAAATCTTCGAAAGTTTTGTCTTAAAAATCATACAAACAGATTTTTTTTATATATTAAACAATATATCGTGTTCGTTATAAAAGCTTTCACATATGGATAATAAAATGTATCAGAAAATACCGAAATAAATTTGATGCACTGTATGGCCATTTCGTTGACTGACAACTCATCAGCAATGCTTGAGTTTGTTTTGTTTGTTTTGTTTAGTTGGGGTTTTACGCCGTTTTCAGCTCATTTGGCTATTTCGCGGCGGCCAGTTTTCATTGGTGGAGGAAGCCGGAGTACCGGGAGAGAACCACGGACCTTCGGTAGGAAAATTGGCAATCCTTGTCAATTTAGATCGGAGTCGAACACACCCCACCACATGTGAGATTCGAACTCACAACCCCAGTGTTGACAGGCTAGTGATCATTAGTAGTCACGGTCCCGCAATGCTTGAGATAAAAATGTTGGAAGTCCGGTTAAAGATATAATCATTAATTAATAAGTTTTCTCAAACCTGCAACTGATGGACTAATAGACACATATCATCTGCATAATTAAAATTATTTATTGGTATTCCATTTGAAAAACAACCAACCTTGGCTCTAGATATTTCTTTGTTCGGATGAGTAATAAAAAAAATTAAACAAATAGAGTTACAAGATACCTCCTTATCTTACACCATTATGTACATTAAGTTTACTAGAGGTGACGAATCGCCCTTCTGAATACAATAAATCTGGATATCGAACCATAACATAAGAAAACGAATAATAAAGATTGAAATGTCTGTCTGCAGTAATTTTTGCAATAAAGTCCGATGATTAACCCTATCAAACGCCTTGCGTAGAGTTATAAAAAACAGGCAAACACAGGACTACATATAAAAAGATACAATTTCTTTAAAATCGAATAAACATAAGTCAGTAGAGTGGTCATCCTTAATAGAGCAAAACCATTTAAATAAGAGGCTATGCACGAGAGAGATACTCCTTAGCTTTCACATTTTTTACATTTCTGTAACCGTAAATATTAAGTATCAATTCCGAAATACTATCGAAATACTAGCAAATGAGCAAATTTCCGGTTTTATTTATTGTTGTGTAAAGAGAATTTAAAAATTGTGTTGAGGTTTACGATGAACAACATTTTTTCCATATTGTAAATTGAATTTAACTTTACGGAAACAATTGTTCTGTAATATTTGAATAATCATTTTGGATTCCACAATTAATTAAATTAAAACCTACTCTTAGTTTGTTGTTTGCTTCAGCAACGGACAATTTTTTCAGGGAATCACTGAATTGGTCATAAGCCCTTAACTGGCGAATTATGTGATAAATTAAACACCATACGCTGGTTCAGCTTGCATGTTGCTACTGATGACTTAATTTGAAAAGTGAAGTCATCAGATTTGTCGAGGAGTTTCTTTTGTAATTTCATTTTCTCTGTCGTCAACTTCTAGGTAAACAGGAAAGTTGGAGTTGACTGTGGTACAAAAGATAAACGTTTTATAATTTAAAGGATACATCAAATTCTTTCTAATGATTTAACATCCAAATTATTATTTATTTTAGAATAACAGGTATCATAATACCTCTGAAGGTCCGTCCTACAGTCCTATAGCTGTTAGAATTATCTTTAATAATATGAAAAAAAGGCTTTGAGGAACATTTGGAAAACCGAGAGTTGTAACGCTGCTTATATATGTAACTTTTGGTATCCAGTACGATAAGGCAAAGTCACATCCATTCTCTTTGATGGAGAGAAAAAATGACAATAGTACAAAATTGCGATTATAAATTATCTACTTTCTTAAGGCGTAGTTGTGGTTCATGTCGGATTGCTAAAAAGGACAAATATACCTAAGGAGCAATCAAAAAAACGTAATCCATTGGACAGACAAACCCGGGAAGACAAACGAACAACCACAAGCACAACAAATAAACACAGAAAACTAAAAACAATGAACAACACGAACTCCTATAAAAACCAGGAGTGAACCCAGGTGCTCCGGAAGGGTAAGCAGTTCCTGCTCCGTATACGGCACCCGTCGTGAAGTTCAACAAGGTCAATCCGGTGGAAGTCACAAATCGTAGGAGTCACATGAAAGGTTACGACAGTGGGAACAGGTCCAATATCATCTTAGATATTGGAACACTGTAATGGTCAATCAATTCATGATGACGACCGTAAAATTTCTTAAGTGATGACATCAACTTATCCCTGATAAAACCCTGGTTAAGAAGCTTTTGTGACAGCAGTAATCCTCTTTGTCGAAAGTCAGGGTAACTCACGCATGCCCTTGAAAATCGGATAAGCTGAGAAACGTAGACGCCATATGCAGGCGATGCTGGTATATTGCTACTCAAGAAGGGAAAATTAACAATAGGAAAGTTGAAGTCATCACGTTTGTCGTAAAGTTTTGTCTTCAAACGTCCCTCATAGTCTATTTCAAGAAATAAATCCAAATATGAAGCGGACTTTGGTGTATCTGTAGTATCCTTAATTTCAAGCTCACTGGGGTAGATAAGATGTAGAAAGTCTTGGAATTTGTCGTTATTTAACGACAACACATCATCTATATAACGAAAAGTGAAATTAAAGGATTGGGCTAGTTTCTTTTTGTTTTCACGTAGTAACCCTTGAATGAAGTCCGCTTCATATGAGTACAGAAACAGATCGGCGAGGAGAGGAGCACAGTTGGTTCCCATTGGAATGCCGATTGTTTGTTGAAAAATTAGACCGCCAAATTCAACGAATATGTTGTCTATGAGAAAATCTAACATGTTTGTAATTTCATCTTCAGAATACTTTTTGTCAGAATCAGAGTGGTTCTTCACGAAATAAGACTTTTCTCTACCTAGAACAAGGAATTTATACCTGCGTGTCCCATTTTTCTTGAAAAAACATTGATGAACTAGTTGCTTTAAGCGATCTTTTAATTGAGAATGTGGTATGGTAGTGTAGAGTGTAGAGAGGTCGAAAGTTTTTATGCTGTTGCATGTAGCCAAAGATTTTGATTTTAGATATTGAAGTAAATTTTTGGAGTTTTTAAGAATCCACATCTGATTGACGCCACTGGTGGAATATGATGTTTCACAGTAATTCTGAAGGCCCTCTTTAACACATGTCAATATGGATGTTAAAATCTTTGAAAGAGGTTTTGTAGAGCAATTAGCTGACCCAGCAATGTACCTTTGTTTAAACGGATTCTTATGTAGTTTAGGAATCCAATAAAGAGCAGGAAGGTCCATTTCTTCATCCTTTGTAGAAATGCCAAAGGAATGAAGAACGGTCTTGTGGTTATCAAGGACTTCCTGCTTAGTGAGTGTGGTCGGTGTATAAGTTGGGTTACCCGCAGTGTTATCTATTCCCAATTCGTTTCTAAGACACTCAAAATAATAGTTCTTACAAACAAAAACGATGTTATTGGGGGCCTTGTCAGCTGGGACAACTACATATTTGTCATGGAGGCGAGTCAAGTTTTCAACAACCTTAGGGTCTTTAAAGATGGATATAGCTTTCGTGCTCATAGACCCTTGGAGGCTTTTAATTCTGATTTGTATCATTGACCTAATAGCCTTCACCCACTCTGAAAGTGTGTCAGCAGGCTCCTGTTCTTTTGAAGTCCATTTTCTGGCATAGTCCTCAGCCGAATCCATAAGTAACTTGAAATTGTATTTCCAATTAATTGGCTGAGGTTCTCGGTATTTGGGGCCTTTAGCTAGCATATTTTTAAGCTTTTGATTATCAACTAGATTGAGATCTCCAATGATAACATGACCCACAGGACTATAATTGAATGGAGATGTTGAACAGGAGCAGTCAGGGGGTTTAGACTTGAGGTCATCGGAATTAAGGTCCCGCAATGCCCGTTTGTAATTGAAAATCTTGGTTGCAATGGGTTTTGTATAAGAATAAGAAATAAGTGGAACAGTTTGGTCTTTGAAATATGGAGGAATTTTAGATTTTACTGTTTTGTGGTGAAGGATATTGCTGAGATTTATGGCATCCAAGCCTTTATTAACAAAGTTAACTTTGAGGAACGACCTTTGGTGAGATTCGTCGTTATGGATGCGAACTGGTTTGAATAATCTGTGAGAAGCAATATCCGATACCACAGCAGCGAGTTTGTATTCAGCTGAATTAAAATTCTTGATTTGTTGCTCCAATGCTTTTTTGTGGAGTGAGCTAAGCTTACACAAGCTTACGCTAAGTCTGTTATCCAATCTAAATTCCTTCTTTAAACATTCACTATAGAGTGTTTTACCGATCAAATTGATGCTATTAGTGGGCTTATCTGCGAGAAGGACACTGTAATTATGGTGAATGATGAACAAGGTTTTAGCAACATCGAGATCTTTGAATACTGCATTTAAGTACCTTCTTGGACCTGGCATTAAAGGGCTCTACTTGAGAAAGCAATACTTTATAATTATCCTTATACAAATGTATTTATTTAGAGTGGTGCTGAAATGTACATATTGCCGTTTATATTGTTGAAATAGAAACGACATTAATTGATAGGATTTAAATATAAATCCAATTCAATAGCTTGAATAATGCAAAAAAAAGTTATATAACACTGTTTGATTTGCGTATACATGTACATACTGCCTTAGAAACCCAAATATCTATTTGACATATTGAATATTGTAATATATTTACACACAGGTAGCTAGCTAATCGATAAAAAAGAAATCTAAGGAAATAAAAGTAAGAATATTTTATATTTTGTATGTTTATCTCAACAAAGAGTGCATAGTGTTTTATACTAAAATATATCAAAATTTCACGACATAATTTAATTGAATATTTGCGACTGAATTGTACTTTGACTTTCACAGATTTGACTTAAATTTTTTGTTATCCCATTTTCATCAGATTTTCATTTTTGTTCATAAAATGTAGATGTCATTCTGTTTATAAGTTTGTCCTGTGCGCGCAAGATATTGTTTTCAAATATGTATACTACACTACACATTCACTGATCATACAGAAAGGAAAAAGGCTACTTTCCTTTCTACTTGTTTCACGCATAACCATTGATTTTATGAAATATTTATATATTGTATGCAATGCATTTTTATGCTTACTTGCTTGATCATTAATAAGTTCAAGTTTTCTACCCGCAAAGGTCGTGTATATAAGCGATTTGGGTCAATTTGCATCCTTTTTTGGAATATTGCCAAGAAGGACATTCAGAATCAAAACATATCTATGTCGTATGAAAGGAGATATATCATCTCATTGCAGCCACAAATTCGTTTCGGATCTGAGTGTCCTTCACTTTGAAAAACTGTCTTAAAGACGTCAATTTCGCAAATGTGTGTTAAAATATTCTCCCAAAGTATATTCAGGTAACGTATGTGTTCGTTCTTATTAGCAAATCTTTAGAGACCATATACCAGGCTGTGCCTCCAGAAAGTTTGAAAGGTTTTAGGCGACTTTTTGAAAATGGGTCTGGACGTGAAATAAATTGACGGGTAAATGGCCCTACTGCTTTTAGAATTTGTTAAAATGGTCATGTGAAAAGAGTGTGTTGGAATATATCTGCTGCAATAGTTACAATGTACTATTCTTTTTTCGGTGACACACCATATGCAAACTGCAAAAGCCGGACATAATTGGACACAATTCGTCATGTTCACGTGATCATTTCTCTAATTGATGATGTATTAATATTTCTCTTAAGATTGACAGGCATTGTCTAACTCTAGGACTGTTAAGGAAATTTCTTATCACATCGAGTACAGTGTGATATAAACTAGTGACATGCAAAATCTGCACATTTTAATGGTCAAACCGTAGTTGAGTATGAACATTCGTATATTTTCATTGGTCAACAATTTGGCGACACAGTGGCGCCATATTTGAAAGCTGCCTTAGAATAGCAACGTTTGACGTCACAGATAAATGATTGTTAGATTGCCCAATCTCCTGACGCCGAATCACGGCAAACAAATATTCCTAAATAATCATAAGAGAAATAGGTTTAACAACTCGTAAGAATAAGAAATCGCCAAAGCCTCGTTTGTAATTATATCCAAATAACTCGAGTTGATATCGAGCAATATCTAATTCTCATTCATTGTGAAACCTATAAATAAATACTGTAGTTGATGTATGTATGAAAATTAGACATTGCTTTCTCAAGGCAGATGCTATTTTTACTGGTGCTCAGATTTGAGGTTAGAAAAAAACACACTGTCTCCCGAGAAATAATTTTGAGTCTAGAGTCTTACACGCGATAAAAGAGAAATACATACCCTTCAGATATTTAACTCCACACTGCCAAATATCCAAAAGTTTTATAGATTTAAGCGTATCTTGTTTTTCATACATATGCAGTTCCAATAACGCAGAAAGAAAACTGAAAGTACTGATTTTGACATGGGAGCAAATTGTGTTATGTCAGTGTTAATATTGTAAATTGTATACTCTGCAAAAAAACGCATAAGGGGCCTTAGGTATTTAGCACATGTATTTTAAATCCATTTTTTCGGTTACTCTTACAGATATTTTTTATGGAAAAATTAACAGTCCATTCTTTACAGATTACCGAATGAAAGTAAATTTATGTACAGTTAAGCACACTGCCGGTCACGATAAAGTTAGTACAGGTCATGACAACCACGCACGGTCACTTCTCTGCAGCTCATCGGCAAGGACTAAATAAAGTTTCTGACATTATTTCGTTGTATTGTTTGCCATTCTTGTTGCATTATTTGGCGGAGTTGGTCGAGGGCCTGAGTCGGAGGTTGACACTGACGCACACGTTTAACCAGCTGGTACAATAGGTGTTTAGACGGTGATTTGGAGAACCATGGTAGCACATTAATGTAATGCTGTTCTGCTTATCTGCTCAGGGTAGTCCATTGTTAAATGCACCACGTGCGGACTAACGTTTTGCTGTTTGAATAGCTCCCTCTGTCGGTCAATTACAATGGATGGTGTGAGGTTGGAAAATTTCGTTTCTGTACCGCTGAGCCGTTAAATTGGCAGGGACATGAATGAGTCCTGTGTTGCGGTCATTTGAGATCGCTGCCAACATCATAACACTCCCTCCATCGAAGCTTTTCACTTTCTGAACACAAGAGGAAGAGAAACGTTCATTCCGGCGCCTGTATAGCCGTATTCTGCTATCACGCAAAGCGGAGCTCGTAGTTGAACCAAATGCTACGCCAGGTTTGAAATGTTCAGTCCCTCAATCTGTTGCACCAAAGGACTCTTTCACATCTGTTTAATGGCGTCAATACCGCTCTGAAATGCGGCATCCTGGGTCTAATACCCTGCTGTAGAAGTCGGTTGCGGGCTGTTTGGGAGCAGATCCTTCGTATTCAGGGTAATCCGACTTCAGTGGTTGATGCAGAAACGGTTCGATTACGTAGATGAAAAACCCGGATGTACCGATCTTGACCAGGAGTCATGCGAGGCCTTCCATTCCTCTGGCGGTATTAGCTGCACCAGTTTGTTGGAATCAGTTTCACAGCAGTGAACTGGTGCTCTAAATACCTGTCAGAGTTCATGCAACTTATTTTGGGACTCTTCGGCTTGGACACGACCCATAACAATATTTTGAATGACAGAGTCCAACCGTGGGATGGCAGAATTTCAACTCTATGATAAAATATAAGTTTTAAACTTGGTTTTTTATACGATTTACCTTAACAGTTGAATAAACCGCAAAGTGCCCGTGAAAAACATTACCGAATTTTCACGACGATATATGGGATATTCATTTTTCAGAGCCAATGTACAGTAGTGGCACATAGTAAAATCTAATGAACAGATATTTAAAAGTTGAAACTAACCTTTACAACATGTACAACATCAAAGATTAAATTGTAAAGTTAATTTTGGTCATTTAATTTTATACTTGGTTAATGGCAAAATTTGCATTTTGAAAAATGAAGTGGGGTTATCCGTTTCTTTTTTGAACAGTATACAAATGTACACGTATATTTGATGGACTAAAAATTCTTGCTATCATATTATACCTTTGACTATAATAATTATAACTCCGAAGATGCATTGTTTGTTTGTTTTTCATCCTATTTCTTTGGGTGTATTTTCCGATTACCTCTGTTGTTCGTCTTCATTATTACGTCACATAAATTTGACGCGCAATGTAACGTCAATACACAATGTAATGCACACAAGCATGGTACGAAAATAAAAATGAGAAACAGAATCACACATCAGTTCGTAACTCGAAATCTCAGACACCCTCGGGTAAGATTAATAGTTTTCTAACTCGGCTGAAACTTTGTCAGAGGACCATTAAATCTTATCATGGGGTGTCTGATAATTCCCTACCTTGAACTCTCACCGATGTTAGATTCTTAATATCACATATAATGTAGGCTTTTTACTTGGCGCTTTTCATTAAGCCAATAATGAAATTATTGGCTTAATGAAATTAAAACACAAAATAGGAGTTGAAGCTATATGCTTAGCATTGATTAGCAGTTGACCATTGAAAGATACTTATCTGAACAAAGTATGTTTCAAATTCCAACAAGATATATTGAGCCCATCTAAGTCGACACGTTTTTTAATTTACCCGAAAATTGCTAATTTTGTGATTTTTCGTGCATATTTGATTTTTTATGCACAAGGCGACTTAACTCCAGAACAACATCTGACTTTCATAAGGTACCAGTAGATGAGCTTTAGGAAATGTCACTAGATAAGTCTAGTGAGTCTTGTACCAGTCTTTTTAGCAACTTTAATACTCTGATCACAGATACAAAGAACTTTTTATATTTTGTAACCATTTTTCACCATTTTAGTAACGATGAGTTAAGTTTTTTAAGAATAATTATGAATATTTAAACTGGAAACAATAAGAAAAATGTTTTCATATAATTATTAATAAAGATTCATGTTTTTAAGTAGAAAGGCTATATAATGTATTCAAACATGTAAAATCATATTACTTTCAAAATTATGCCACAAAGGTAGAAAAATTCTATAGCCACACGCATATACACATGTAACATATTCATTCCAAGAAACAATGATCGCTGAAGCTATGTTTTATTCAGCCAGTGTTGCTGAGTGGTCTTTGGTGTTGGACAAAGTGCTAGGCGAATATGTCATGTATGTACGATAAGGTCTCAACAATTAACATCATTAATGTGCTAGTACTAAAATTTGATCTTAACAGTGATGAATTAGTGTTCAGGTCGTATTGAATGATATTTGCTAAGCGAATAGGTGCCGTAATGTCTCAACGGCGAGAGCCTGAGACCCGCCAGCAATGCTGCTGTGTTGCCAACTAAATAATTTAATAATTAATAATTACACCTTTAAAACAATACCTAAGGAATGTAAATGGAAATAACAATTAGGCCACACCATAATGATTTTTAGTTCTTTGGATTTCGCCGTTCCGAGATTCGGAATTTGTAAATTATAAGAAAAATCTTTTTTGCCGCTTCATTTTGAAAAAATGCATAAAAAAATCGCCCAAAATTCTTGTTTTTTCAAGAAATTAAAAATGAAAACTGTTCGCCTAAAATTTGATGAAAATAGTATTTTCTTCGATTGTTTTACAATATTTTAGTTAAAAAAAATTGTGCCACACGTAAATCTTCGCCTGAAAAAATCTAGTCCTAAGAATAAAAAATGAAATTAAAATTTCGCTCTCTCGCACCTATTTTTGCCATAAAAAATCCAAAGAACTAAAAATCCATTTGGTGTGGCCTTATTATGATGCAAGTTCACAATCCATAAAACATAAAAAGATATGGTCGCTTTAGTGATAAAAAATACAAATACTACCAAGTAATTGTTATTCCAATGTTATGAATCAAACTCGCATCCCCAAAAAAACCAAATCATCCCATTGTAGTCTTACAATAGTTTAAGTTACTGAAGACCCCTTATCATTTCAAGGTGTGACCATTTGAAATTTTTTTTTTTTTAATTTTCCCGTAGACTTCTATAGTCAACCCCACCCTCTTTTGACCCCACAAAAAATATTAAAATGCTAAGGATCATCTCGAAACATAAGCCTACAATACCATAAAGTACCGTCGTCTTGCGCTAATGGTTTCTGGGATCCACTCCGGACACGTTCAGCTGCAAGCAAGAAGCGGAAGAAAAAAATAAAATAATACTGATAATAAGAACTGAACAAAAGCAATAAGTCTCCAAACTTTATTCGGGAGACTTAAATATACGACGAAGTTTTGAGCAGTAGGTATATCATCTGAACAAGTAAAATAAATCAGCTTTTGGGAAATAAAGGTGTCAATACATTTATCATATATTTAAGTATAAAAATGTATTCATTACAGTAAAGAAATGATTAATTTTTATTAGGGGAGCACAGTTAGTATCCAAAGGTATACATATAACTTGGCAAAAAATATTATCACAAAGAAAAATTCTATATTATATCTTATAAACACTGATTGTGTCAATAGTTTTCAAATATGACTAGTTTCTATAAATTTTCTTTGGTCCATTGCCAAAAAAAACGAAAAGGGGAAAATGGACAAATGCACCGCTAAATAAAGATGATACTTGATTTTAATGATACCTTTTAACAACACGAACTAAGACATACTGAATCCCAATATCATTTGAATCTAACTTCCAAAATGTTTTATATATGTATGAAGTTTTTGTAAATATGTTAAAAATGTTAATATTTGTAATATTGCAACTGATGTTCTTCGAATTGCATCATGGTAAAATTGAAAGTCTGAAAACAAAGTTATATAGAGACATAACTTGTATTGAGCAGATACTTAATGATCATGATGTTATATGTTTTCAAGAAACTTTCTAGAAGGAAGAAAATGAATTTTTCATGTAAATGCTTTTTTGCGAATTTGAGAGTTTTGAAAATTTTCGTAATAACGAGAACTTTATAATTATATATAATAAAGCTTCGGTTGGTACATTAGTATTAGTGAGAAAACATAATGTTAAACAGCTAAAAGTAGTGCAGATACTAAACCAATATAAAGATGTGATTTTTCTCAAGTTCCACATTGGGGTTAAGGTTATTGTTTTTGGTTTTATTTATGTTCCCCCAGAAAATTCTGTATATTATAATAATCAGAGCACTAATATTGATATACTTGAAGATGCATTATTTGATATCAATTTAATGATGACTGTGAATGTTTTTAGCTGGTGATTTTAACTCTAAAACATTAGCACTAGTAGATTTTGTTGCAAAGGACAAAACATATTTCATTCCTGGTCTCCAATATATAGTAAACGATGATGGCTATACAAAATCAATAACATTGCCACAACTATGCAGTGCACATGACTTGTGCATAATCAATAGACGCTAACATAATGACAAAAATGGTGAATTTACATACATTTGTTCAAATGGGGCCAGTGCTATTGACTAATATGTAATTACTAGTTATAATTTATTTGAATGAATATCAGATTTCAATGTGCTCTCAAATGATTTATCAAAACATTTGCCTATTTCATGTTGCTTAATTTCTCCAGCAATAGAATATTCCAAAAATGGTGCTGAAGTTTTAGAGAAACAGAAACGATACAAATGGTATGAGAACAAATTCCAGATGTGTAAGGATATTTTTTAATAATATAAATACTAAGGGTTCATTCCTTGTATTGCACATGGTAGATCTCCTTAGCTGAAATTTGGCTTCCTATTTCGGTATTTTTGGTTGAGTACTTCTTGTTCAATATAAGTTTGGTTTTTGGTCTTCCAAATATTTCGGTTTTAATGCTGCTGATGAGAGGTAACTCCTTGAAATGCGTCGTATACAGCATAATATAAATTTACTATATCTAATATTAGTATCTTTGGATTGTTATTTTGAAACTCCTGGGATGATGCCTCTGCTGGTGGACCCTAGGTCCCCGAGGTTATTCGCCAACCCAGTCGTTAGACTTGTCTGACATGATTATTCATTGATTTGTTGATTTGTTACAGAAATTACCAGTATTTAGCAAAATTAAAAAATAATAGAAATACTAAGGGTTCATTCCTTGTATTGCACATGGTAGATCTCCTTGACTGAAATTTGGCTTCCTATTTCGGTATTTTTGGTTGAGTACTTCTTGTTTAATATATGTTTGGTTTTTGGTCTTCCAAATGTTTCGGTTTTAATGCTGCTGATGAGAGGTAACTCCTTGCAATGCGTCGTATACAGCATAGTATAAATTTACTATATCTAATATTAGTATCTTTGGATTGTTATTTTGACCAATCAGATTCTGTAGATTTTCTATCCGATATTTTTGTTATGATAGATGATAATGTTAATGAGTATACAAATCTCTTAATTTATCATTTACGAAGTATTTGTGAAAAAGCTGGTTTATTAATTTGTAAAAAACAAGGTAAAAGTACACATGTATATAACCAACCAGAATGGTTTGATTTAGAATGTCAGTCTTTGAAAAATAAAAAATGTAAGTTTCCAAAAATTTTTATAGAGCTACTAGTGATGTGAAAATATTACAAGGCTATGTTGAAACAAAACAAAGTTCATAAATTTTGTAATGATAAACGAAAACAATATAAAGTGAATAAGAGAACTGAAATTTGTAATGCTGCAAAGAGTGGTGATTCTTGTAAATTTTGGAAACTGGTTAAATCATCTATATATAGACAGAGTAAATCAGAGTCAAATATCTCTATTGAGGAATGGTAAACTTATTTTTGTAATCTTTGGAACCCCAATATGGCAGATAAAGCTGCTAAATTTCAGAATTTGTTAAAACTTTTGTAGAATCTCATATATATGTATATAATACATGTTGTAATATATGTAGTGAGGAAGATTTTTCCTTCCTAAACAGTGATGTAACTGATGAAATTTTGAATGAGATCAAAAGACTTAAAAATAATAAATCACCGGGTGAAAATGGTCTACCAGGAGAATTATTTAAATGCTTTTCTACACAGTTACTACCTGTGTTGTTAAAAAATTTCAAAATGTTGTATTACAGCCATAGTTCATAAAAAGGGTGATAAAAAATGTTTTGGGTATAATATTGTAACGTTCCCAGAGGTTCCTGGGGTTACCATTAACGTGGGTCTCCGGTGAAGGAAATAATAATAAAAATCTATGGAAGTTCATATATTATTCAATTCAGCAGACAGTGGAAATAACAACATGAAATGAGTTCATAGATAATAAGTATAATACAAAGAGTGGTGCATTTGTCTATTTTATGTACTTGGTGCAAAGGTAAACTCCTTGGTGCACATTATATTATTTGGACCTTCTTGGTGCAGAGCACTATAATCTATGTGAAATGAATATATGAAAGAAATAATTCATAAAAGATATTACTTTGTTAAGTTGATTAAATAATGTTTTTCAACAAGTAATTTCACTTGGTGCAGTACCGAGCAATTCGGCTGGTGAGAGCCAAATATTGGTGGCACCGAGTAACAGAGCTCGGTGCAGTAGCAGACAACGGAGACGGAGGGTAGTGTCATATTGATGAATGAAAAGATTTTTATAAGGTCTCCAAAAGGATAATTATCAATTTCTGATCAAAGCTAATTTGTTGCTAAGCCATTTTGATTTACTCAGTGCAGCAATTAATTTTGGTTAGCTTATAATTCAGCGAACATGACAGCATCTGAGGATGAAAACCTACTCGGTGCCATGCGCATCTCTTTTTATAGCAGAATCCATGGTAAACATGTGACGTAATACGCAAATTATTCATGATATGCGCACAACTACACAACGCAAAGAATGCGAAAGTAGATGTGTGCAGAGAGGAAAATGGACAAATGCATCGCTAAATAAAGATGATACTTGATTATAATGATACCTTTTAAGTAAACAGAGTTCAGGTAAACTGCCCGTTTCGTAAAATTAAAGCGTATTTATCACAGTAAGGAGTCACTAGATTATTTAATATGATAAGCGGAGACAATGTCTGAAATATTTATATGAAAGTCCCATTATTTATATATTTTAATTTTAGAAATGGTCTTTCACACTCTACTGATTTACCAATTCGAAGGATGGTTTATGGTAAAAATTCCGACATAGAGAGGAGTAATATTACATTGTTCAACGGTGGAATTTAATTTTAGAATTTATTTTTTAATTAAATTCTAAAGATATCCTCAGAGAGAAAATGTCAGCAAATTCAGGTAAGAAACCTATTCAGATACAACAGTTTTTTTCATCATTAACCAACAAGACATTTCAAGGCGTTGTAAAGTTATTTCCTTGTATTATTGATGTAGTACATAGTATTCATTATCTGTCTATAAAGTCCTTTAATCTCAAAGCAGTATAAACGTGGTAGACTCTATCTCTTAATATTATACCCCATATATAAAAGATAATTGATTGGTTCATAACTAATCACATGAAGTGGAACAATTTGCACATTTCTTTATAGAAAACAGGCACCCCCTGTACATTTGTAGTAACGTAGCTTAAAAAAAAATAAGCGGTAAATAATATTTTTATTCACCAGGGAATACGCCTCTTTAAAAACAACAAGCGGTAAATAATATTATTATTCACTAGAGAATAACCCTCCGGAGATATCATTATCATCATTCCATGTTAGTCCGGAATAATAATACAATTACTGCCTATAATTCAATGAATTTAAAAAAAAAATGTTAAATTGAGTATGGGACATTCTCCGAGGCATCGGGTTGACAATTTTTTTTTAATTTACCTTCTTAAAGGGCAATTATTGTATAAAGTCGTTGCTGGAAGGTCGACAATATAGACACAACTTAGGGTAGAGATCATCTTAAACCATAGTAGCCTCGGGCCACTAGGAATCAACTTTAATAATAAAAACTTATATTTCCTTCTACACTTGTGCACTTTACTTAATACATGTGGGTGTTTTCTTGAAATAGACAATGAGGGACATTTGAAGACAAAACTTTGTAATGTTTATGAGTAGTTAGCGCATCAAACTACGAAGCCAAAGGTCCCTGGTTTGATTCCCGTTCGGGGTGAAAATTTCAGGGATCAAATTTGCGATGCCCTATCTACACCATTAGCGAGGATAAACGGTGCTAGTCCGTGGGATAGGGACAAAAAATGGCTGTCCCTTGTTAAGGGAGAGCAAAACCCTTAGCACTAAATATTCCTCTGTAGATGTCGAAAAAAATTTAGGCTAAAACGCCACTAAAGGGACCGATCTCGCAACAGCCAAGTGGAGAGGGATTAGTATAAGTTGGTATTACTTGTTTCCCAATCCACTAAAGAAATAATTTTAAACTAAATTAAACTAACTTTATGACAAACGTGATGACTTCAACTTTCCTGTTGTTAATTTTCCCTTCTTGAGTAACAATATATCAGCATCGCCTGCATAGGGCGTCTAAATTTCTCAGCTTATCCGATAAGCCATGCCTTTCGACGCAGAGGATTACTGCTGTCAAAAAAACTTTTCAACAATGGTTTTATCAAGGATAAATTGATGTCATCACTTAGGAAATTTACGACCATCATCAAGAATTGGTTTACCGTTACAGTGTTCCAATATCTGAGATGATGTTTGACCTGTTCCAATTTCATATACATCCACCGATTTGTGA
Source organism: Mytilisepta virgata (assembly GCA_028015205.1). Lineage (NCBI taxonomy): Eukaryota > Metazoa > Mollusca > Bivalvia > Mytilida > Mytilidae > Mytilisepta > Mytilisepta virgata. Next base: position 26,308,209 of record CM051511.1, read on the forward strand.
CTACCTTTTGTTCAACTTCACGATGGGTGCCGTATACAGAGCGAAACTGCTTACCCTTCCGGAGCATCTGAGTTCACTCCTGGATTTTATGTTCATTGTTTTTTTTAGCTTTACCAGACCCAAAGGGTCAGTACTTTTTACAATCTTCTGTGAAACTACTGTGCCAAATGGAACCAAACTTGGCCACAAACATTAGGGTATCTAGTTATAAAAAAGGGTCGGATGACCCCGCCTGCCAACCAACATGGCCGACATGGCTAAAAATAGAATATTGGGTTTGATTGCAGTTTTTGCCTTATATCTCACACACTAAAGCATTTAGAGCATAACTGACATGGGTAAAAATTTTCATCATGTCATTTTCTACCTGCCATGAAATTTACAAACGAATCAGTCGACCTATTGTTGGGTTATTGCCCGTGCATTGTTAATTGTAAGGAAATCTTGCAGTTTTAGGTTATTATCTTCCATATCATTATAGATAAAAACAAACTGTAAACAGCAACAATGATCAACAAAGTAGGATCTACAAACAAGTCAACATGACAAAAAACGTTAATTGACCCCTTATATGAGTTTTTGCCGTTTACAGACGGCGTCCGGCATAAACTTTCCTTTAAAGAACTTCTCATCTGAAACCACAGGGCCAATTGGGTCCAAAATTTGATGGAATGGTCCTTGGGTGGACCCCTTCCAAAATTATTTCCGGCATGAATTGTAAAAATCTTATGAAACCCAATGGCCAATTGAAACCAGACTTAGTAGCAATGGTGCTGAGGAGGTCCTTTTTCAGAATTTTGTCCGATGACCCAGACTGTCAACCAAGATGGACGACACAGGACCCTATGGGAAAATTCATTTAAAAATATTGTCTGAAACCACTAAGCCAATTGTGGCCAGACTTGGCAACAATGATCCTTGCATGGTCCGCTTTCAGAATTGTGTCCGATGGCCCGGACTGTCAACCAAGATGGCCGCTAAAGCCGAAATTAATTTATTTTGGAACCTACAGGAAACAAAATCTTTTTGTCTGAAACCACTGAGCCAATTGGAACCAGACGTTGCAGAAATGCTCCTTAGATTGCCCTCTTTCAGAATTATGTCTGATGACCTGGACTGTCAACCAAGATGGCTGCCACAGCTGCACTTAGTTTAACATAGGACTCAATTTAAAATTCTTTTCTGAAACCAGCAGGGCAATTGGAACCGAACTCGGCAGCAATGGTTCTTAGATGGTTCTTTCAGAATTGTGTCCGACTGGACTATCAACCAAGATAACTGCCACAGACGAACTTAGTTTAACATAGGGCCCCTATGGAAAAAAAAACAACCAAATTGACTGTTACACTTAGATTTTTAGTCATGCTTAAGGTGGACAAGTTAAATTCAGGTGGTTGATACAGGCTCTTATGAGCCTCTAGATCTTTTTCAGTGTTTATTTTTTGTGCGTGTGGCTGTTCATTTGTCTTTCTGGGTTTGTCTGTCTAATGGATTGCGTTTTGGGGGAGGGTTGTTCCTTAGGTATATTTGTCCTTTTTGCTTTCTGTTATTGTCTACGCGGTACTAATTTCCATATCAAAATCTGTTATATTAGTTTTACCTACCTTATCTTCCGTATATACTATGTCTAAATGTCAGTTGTACCTTATAATAGTCCATGTGCTACGATATCCTCACCCCCCCCCCCCCCCCCCGAAAAACCAGCCTTGAATATTCTCAGGAACTACAATTGTACCCCTACTTCAACTCAATATTACTTTTTTACATAAATTCTTTAAATATAATTATTTCGTGAAGCATTTGGAGATTTTTTTTATATCAAACGCGTAAAATGCATCACATTAAATACAAATAGTTCGAATAAGACACCATAAAATGATTTTTATCGTTAAAAAAAATCTCCAAAAATGGGATATTTTAAATAATGCTGATTTTTTCACCTAAAAACCCATACATCTCCATTTTTCGAATCACCGACGCACATCATCATCAATATAGCGATTGATCTTTGTACATTGATACTAAAAGAGAATTCAGCATGTATAGGCCACCTGACAGCCCCACAATCAATCTATTTTATTTCAAGTGAAAATTGTAATGGACCTTCCATAGATGTTTCATACACCAAGTATCAGTTGACTTGGCTATATGGTTTCAGAGGGGGAGATTTTTTTTAATTTGTCCAATCAGAAAAAAGAATTCATCATAGCGGTCATATAAGTCCTTTGACCGGAACAAATATGCAAAATGTATAAAGGTCCTTCCATGGACGCTTCATACCAAGATTCAGCTCATTTCGCTTAGAGGTTTCAGAGGAGAATATTTTCAAATTTGTCCACTCAGAAATAAGAATTCATCATGACGGCCATATAAGTTGAACGAAATATGCAAACTTTATAAAGGTCCTTCCATAGATGCTTCATACCAAGCTACAGTTCAGTTGGGTTTGTGGTTTCAGGGATTTTTTATATTACGGATATACGGAGCAGGAACTGCTTACCCTTCCGGAGCACCTGGGTTCACTCCTGGTTTTTATAGGAGTTCGTGTTGTTCATTGTTTTTTAGTTTTCTGTGTTTATTTGTTGTGGTTGTGGGTGTTTATTTGTCTTCTCGGGTTTGTCTGTCCAATGGATTACGTTATTTGTCTTTTTTTTACCAACAGAAATAAGAAGTCACCATGGCGGCCACATTAGTTGTCCGACTGGAACGAAATATGCAAAAGTTATAAAGGTCATTCCGTAGATGCTTCACGACAAGTTTCAGCTCATTTGGCCTAGAGGGTTCAGAGAAGATCAAAATGTAAAAGTTTACAGATGGACGGACGGCAGGTGACGACAAAAGCTTACATGGCCCAGGTGAGCTAAAAGGGTGATATCATTTTCATTTTACACCATACGTGCTTTGAAAGTAATGAAATATTATCCCTCCATCGATAAAAAATAACTAAAATCTGATGAAATATCGATTTGTTTTGGGTTGTTTAACACCCGGAAGCAAACTTTTCGTGAGAATACAGGACGACGAAATTATATATAATCAACAATATGTCAATATTACACAGAAATTTGACTGGGACAGAAAAAGAAAACAACGACATTTGACTGCAACTAGAAACGCTTCGACGGATGAGTATGGTGCGGAATATAATTCATCTGTAGCGGCTACAATGAGCCTAGTGTTGTCGTAAATCTACAAAAGGTTTATTTTACGTGCAAGGAGTCTGCCACTTTCCAAACACGTCGCCAGCTATAATCCTCAGCCATGATTTCCGTTGTATGACCTTCCAACACCTAGTTCGATGGCCTCCCCTATCCGCCCCTTGGTAGCTATGTGATACTGACACCCAATAAAATTTTATGAAACTTTCATCTTCATCACTGCCACTTTGTTACAACGAATACAGTACATCCAATTAATCACCTTCTTAGTCTCGTCTGCTAAAATGTTTTCTTCATTCAAAACGTCAATGGGAGTTTGGGGAATAAACTCGCCGTCCAACCACTTTGGTTCTAAAATACCTCACAAAAATGCCATCCGTGGTTGTCGGCAAGATCAGTACATTCTGGTGTGGCAGTCTACAACCTCTCCTGATGCTGTGCAAGGCATTTTGTACAAGGAGGTTATAAGACGCTGGTATCGATGTTCATAGATATATCAATCTTTAGCCCAGATGTTGAACAGCATTTTTCTCATGTATCACCTAATGTAGACAAAGCTTTCCGAAATCGGGGTTTTTCAGCAGGACATTCATAGGTTTAACCTTATCAATACCTTTAAAAACACGTGTACTATCACAGTGTGTGATAGAGTGAAGACCAGGCTGAGCAGTGCAGTATTCTTGATCGCATTCTTCAGCAAGTTGGCTTATATAAATCAATCTTTTGTTGTTATCTATTCTTGTATCAAATAAAACTGTGGCATCATTCAAATATAGCATAATGGAGAATACATATAATAAAGAAGATATCATTGTCTGGACTTTTGACCCTGAGATAACTATAGCCTTGCTGCTTACAATAGAAACAGAAGAGAACAAACCGAGTGTCAGTTTCTGCTTGTGTTGACCGAAGAGATTATATTTCCTGACAGATAACATTTTCTTCTTAACTTGTCAACAGATATTGTGACCTTCAGAAACTGCAATTATTTTTTTCCCATGAAGTATTTCACTAAAACCGTCACTGCTCTTCAACTTTTTGGATTGCCGTTTTGGTTTTCAACATTTTGGGCGACGAAATGTGCACATCCTGTGCATCAAAATTCGTATCAAAGAATGATTTCCCATAGCCGACGTAATATTGGTATAAAGAGGACAAATATACATAAGGAGCAACCAACAAACGCAATCCATTAGACAGACAAACCCAGGAAGACAAATGAACAAGCACAAGCACAACAAATAAACACTGAAAACTAAAAAACAATGAACAACAGAACTCATATAAAACCCAGGAGTGAACTCAGGTGCTCCGGAAGGGACAGCAGTTATTGCTCCGTATACGGAACCCGTCGTAAAGTTCAACAAAGTCAGTCCGATGGTACATGTAGTCACTAATTGGTAGAGGTACTTGTATATGAAATGTTACGACGGTGGAAACAGGTCCAACATCATCTGGGAACACTGTAACGGTCAATCAATTCGTGATGATGACCGTAAAACTTCCTAAGTGATGACTTCATCTTAACCTTGATAAAACCCTGGTAAAGAAGCTTTTGTGACAGCAGTAATCCTCTTTGTCGAAGGTCATGGTAACTCACGCATGCCCCTGAATATCGCATATGCTGAGAAAAATAGACGTCATATGCAATCGATGCTGGTATATTGCTACCGAAGAAAGGAAAGTTAACAATAGGAAAGTTGAAGTCATCACGTTTGTCATAATGTTTTGTATTCAAATGTTTCTCATTGTCTATTTCATGGAACAAATCCAAATATGAAGCGGACTTCGATGTATCTGTAGTATCCTTAATTTCAAGCTCAATGGGGTAAATGAGATGTAGAATGTCTTGGAATAGTCGTTATTTAACGACAACATGTCATCTAAATATAATGAAAAGTGAAATTAAAGATTGGGCTAGTTCCAAAATATATACTGTTTCTTTTTCTCATCATTGCTTAGATCATCTGATTTTCTGACAATTTAAGAAACTCTACATTTTGAAAAGCGCCTAAAATGTTTCTGTTGAAGGATCGTCGGATAAAGTTGGCCGTGGCTGGTCATCTTCTATTGAAACAATGAATTTCCCAAGAAACAATCTCTTCAATGCCTACAGCAATATTTTATGGAAATGCACTGCCCTGTTGTAATGATTCTTGCTCACAACCCAATTAAAAGAACCAGAACCTATGAAACCGGCTTCTAAAATAATGTATGATAACCTGGAACCGTCCATCTTTTTCGTAACCACCTTCCGAAATGCACATAAAACGTGGAAGAAGTTTTTGATAAAAAAATGCGACTATAAAATTTACTTTCTATTTGCCTCTAGTTCCATCTGGTCGAGAGAGCTGATAGGGTAATAACATGTTTTTCGTACAAAAGGGTCTCAGAGTGGAATGTTCAAGGTTGCTGTAATGTTACATCAAAATTATGAAAAAATTCTTTTAATTTCTCTCTTTCTATACCGGTTTATGACATGAACTGTGGATATGTTTTCTATTTTGGACCTGTTCCAACTGTCGTAACATTTCTTGTGCCTCCACCGATTTGTGACTTCCACCGGATTGACTTTGTTGATCTTCACGACGGGTGCCGTATACGGAGAAGGAACGGCTTACCCTTCCGGACACCTGGGTTCAGTCCTGGTTTTCATAGGAGTTCTGTTGTTCATTGTTTTTTAGTTTTCAGTGTTTATTTGTTGTGCTTGTGGTTGTTCATTTGTCTTCCCGGTGTTATCTGTCCAATGGATTACGTTTTTAGCTCACCTGACCCAAAGGGCCAGTGAAAAAGTAGATGTGAAAGTGAAAATTTAAGTATTTTCACCATATTTTTGTTGGGTGGGGAGACAGTTTTGCCCTTTTGGGTTCCTATGTACTAACAATTTCAGACATACCATGTTTATTTTCAAGATTAAACATTTAGCTTACTAATCATACGAACTTGAAGTTTGTAATTTAAGCAGAACATTTCTGATAGGAGCAAAAGGAAATAACGCCATCAAAGGAAAAATACCCCAAAAAGTCCATATGACTATAGATATGACCCCAACATCTCATAAGTGCTCCGAAATTATGAATTTTAACTTTTTTTCTTCTTAAAACGATGTATTGGGCGACAAAGTTGGTCTAATAGAGGTGTGGCCTATAGTGGATGTTGAATGTCAACACTGTACTATTTTACCTATGTTTGTAGTCTAATAAATGGTAAATAGGATGGCAGTTAATTGAAGGTACACATCGACACACCAATAAATTATAATACAATCAACAGAGTTAGGATAGTCTGACTTGGTGAAACATTTGGCAGTAGGTTCATTAAGCTGGTTTTGTGGATATCCAGAACTTCCACGTATCTATCCTCGCAATAAATATAAAATTAACACAAATCATTTGTAAACTTAAATTATAACTGTAATTGCTCTGCTCCATAGGGCGTCATAGTTGACGAATAAATAGTTGTTGTTGTTGTTGTATAACATACATTAGCTAGTAAAGATGGATTATCGAGAAGGTTCTAAATAAAAATAATAAAATGGGTTGGTCGGTAAATAATTTAGATAGCAGGATAAAAATGTACTTGTCTTACTAGTAAAACTAGTTAAAGCTTTCGTAGCTGCTGTGGAAAATTGTTCTATTAAACGATATAGTTCTTATTAACAGTTCCTTGAAGGCTAGCCTTTAGTGGTATCTTGTCATGGAGTTCAATTGAACCCAGCAGAATTCGCCAAAGGCCAGTATAAATTTTTTTTAAAATTCAAGTCATTTGGAGAGAGAGAGAGAGAGAGAGAGAGAGAGAGAGAGAGAGAGAGAGAGAGAGAGAGACCAATTTCAACAGAGTGTAGACTCTGATCACCAATATTAATACGGGAAATCATCCTGTATTGGTTTTTATAGTGTGTTTTTTAGACCAGAGTGTCAGGATAGATCATGGGAGGTTTGAGTATCCTGTTTAACCCGACCACTGTTCAGTGTCTGCACCAAGTCAGATTATCCTGACTCTTTGTTGTGTTGATGTTTGTGTTTTGCACTCTTTTATGTTATTTTTTGTCAGGAGTTCTGTCCGTTGGGTTGCTTTGATTGGTTGGTATGTCATTGTTGACCTTTCCTGTTATCCATGTAGTTCATTATCTGAACACTGAACACTTTTTCCATATCCTTGCAATCAAGGTTAATTAGCCGAAACGTCGAGCTTATAACTTAATTTTACATTTTAAATTTGTTTTAATTTTCTGGTTTAGTTTGTTCATCTTTTGACCGATTAGCAGCCAATCTATTTTTAATCATTTGTTTGTTTAGTATAGGATCTTTTTCGCAATATTTGTAAAAAAATCATATTTATTTATAGACTCCATCAAAAGTTATAAAATATAATAATGTAGAATAATCATTAGCATTTTCTCGCTCTGTTCAATATCTTCTAGGCGCTCAACCAACTGCTAGTACCTCTGATCTGGTAATACTGTACACTGTAGATATTGGAATCTTCATACTAGCGGTGTTTTGTGCAGCCATATGGTGGAAATCTAGTTCATCCGGGGAAAAAAAGTATCACGATTCTACAAAAGACAGCGCTAAACATATTGTTATTACGATGCTGGGAATGTTCTTCAACCTTTATGACATCAGCTCTGATATTTTACTGGCTTACGTGTATTTTACCTACGACCGAATTACAGAATTTGGTTTGACATTATTGTTCATATTAGCTCCATTAATATTCATGGGTAGTTTTATTATAGTCCGAAATGAAAATACAATTAGAAGGCAAATTAACAGCAAAGTGAAAGGTGTAATATGTGCGGTGTTTATATTGTCATCATCCATTATGCCTTTTTTAACGTAAGTTAAACATTGTTCTTATTTCCTTAATATGTATTTGATATTTTACAAAAGCAAAAGAAAGTTCTCTCCAGGATCTCAGGCCTCCTTCATAAAAAAAAATGAACTAACCGCTGAAATGTAGCGTATTTTTTATGAAAGTCGTAAATTCCCATATTCACCTTGCTAACAAAATTGGAGAATAAGCCAGACAAATAATCAGAAAAAAACATGGAGGTAATAACAAAAATAAGAACTGTCCACTATGGCATGGTATTGGTTGCAAAAATTTGATATTTTTCATTTAAATGCAATATTTTTTATTCATTTGGTATATTTCTTCATTTAAATGCAATATTCTTTTTATTTAAATGGTATATTTTTTTCATTTAAATGCAATATTTTTTTATTTAAATGGTATATTTTTTTATTTAAATGGTATATTTTTTTTTATTTAAATTGAATATTTTTTATTCAAATGGTATAATTTGTCATTCAAATGCAATATTTTTTATTCAATTGGTATAACTTGTCATTTTAATGCAATATTTTTTATTCAATTGGTATATTTGTCGTTTTAAATTTAATTTGCAATGTTTAGTAGTTTTTTATTTATATGCAATAATTGCATTATGGGAAATTATTGGACGTCACAAGGTCAAACATGCCTGAATGTCTGGGGTAACCAGGACGGTTTTAAAGTGGCCTCGCGCCCCGGACACGGCGTCGCTGCATTCTTATTATCTTTTCTTTCGTTTTTCCTATCGCTGCGGAACGTATTCTGGCAGAAGGGTAGCCCTCGAGCTTTAAAAGCGCCCTTCTCGCCCGCGTGTCGGATTGACGAAAAACTTGGGTTTATTTTCCCTTTCGAACACACGAAGAAAATCACTCGGGGGTGGAGCGGGGTCTCCGATCCCCTCTTTACCCTCCAGGCCAGTCCGTCGTCTCTGTTGCCAGCAAAGAGACCCGGCGGCAAACATGAGAAAGAAACTACTCTAGGCGGTGGATCACACGGCTCGTGTGTCGATGAAGAGCGCAGCCAGCTGCGTTAATTAATGTGAATTGCAGGACACATTGAACATCGATATCTTGAACGCACATTGCGGCTTTGGGTCACTCCCGGAGCCACGCCTGTCTGAGCGTCGGTTGAACATCAGTCGCAAAGCTGCCTGTGTCTTTGCGCCTTGGGCCGTCGAAGAGACCGTACTCGATTACGCTCCGTCGCCGGTTCCGTGCTGGAGGGACGTATGCCTGTCGTCGACGCGTTTTCCTCCCAATGTTCTGGTGCACGGAGCCGGCGTTGCCTGGTGGAAATATCCGGAGACACGACTACTGACGGGGGAGGGAGAGAGAATCTCTCTCGCTCTTTTTTTTTCCATCTCCGACCTCATATTGCATTTAAATGAAGGAATATACCAATTAAATAAAAAATATTGCATTTAAATGACAAATTATACCATTTGAATACAACATATTGCATTTAAATGAAAAAATATACCAATTGAATAAAACATATTGCATTTAAATGACAAATTATACCATTTGAATAAAAAATATTGCATTTAAATCACAAATTATACCATTTGAGTAAAACATATTGCATTAAATGAAAAAATATACCAATTGAGTAAAAACATATTGCATTTAAATGGGGAAAAATAATTTAATTAAAAAATATTGCATTTAAATGAAGAAATATACCAATTAAATAAAAAATATTGCATTTAAATGACAAATTATACCATTTGTATAAAAAATATTGCATTTAAATGAATAATATCAAATTTTTGCAACCAATACCATGCCATAGTCCAATTTAAAGCACAATAGTTTCAAACCTTGCCTCCAGCTCTCCATTTATTGCGGGACTTCAAAACACTTTATTGTGAAGTATAAACATATTCAACGTCACAGTACACCAAATCGGCATGTTGAACATTGAAAATACCATCATGTAATAATATATGTTGTATAATATTCCGTGTAGAACGTAACCAAAATTTAGCGTGTAATTTTCTACGGTCACATGACGGTATTGCACTCCATGCAGTATCGCTTTGAAAATTAACGTCATTTATCAAGTTGATTTTAAAAAAAAAGACTTATTTGACATTTAAAAGATCGTGCTATACAATTAAAGGGTTATTGCATTAATATTGAGAATATTGTCCGTTACAAAATAATTTATTGCAATCGCAAGCTCGTGCAATATTCCATTTTTCACAGTAAGGTATTCTTCCAGATCAGTGTAATAATCCTATATTATATTAATGCATAGCATGTACCAAACAAGGACAGGATCTTGAATAACTTCCCAAATACACGGTCACCGGAAATGACTCAAGCACCTTGACATGCGTTGAGACATTAGGAATAGGCGTTGCGACTTGAGAATAACCATCTTCTATTATATATGCTTCGCATTAAACTGATCACTTTTATCGGTAGGAAGATTAAAAAAGTAATAAATATGAGAGATTGATGAGAAAGACTTGAACTCTAATACTCCGTGTTGCCTAACACATCGAAGTTCTGTAACGCTCAATTAGTTTATATTATGGGTTCTTAGCACAAGCAAAACGAAGTAAATAGACTTCTTTTTCATCTTACATTCTACACGGATAAAAACCTCTCACCTCACTGCAAGTGCAACACGTCGTTTATCATCGGTTTGAATTCAAAGTATGTCAAACCATTCCTTTAATTAATGTTGGAGTTAAAAAAGAAAGCAATAATGCTTCAAATAAAAATACTTAAAATGCGTCAAGAACCATGTACATGGGTACCATAGTTACATTTGGTTGAAAAGGATTTAAAGTGATAAAAAACTTATTTTATTCAGTCTAACAAAAGCGTTGGCAACAGGAAAGGAAAGTGAAAGCGACAAAACACTTCGTTTCAGCGCTTATTTAACTCTGATGGAGACCAGTTTGGAATCAGCACCTCAATTTATATTGCAATTGCATATAACTATACTTGATACATATCATGGCAGTTTGGTTTCAAGTAAGTTTATATCATACAATATTTATTAAATATATGTATTTATTGATTCTTTGGCTCATGATGCATGTATTGTCAGCTCAGCTACTAGTAAATAGGTACTGCCGATATCTCACATATGCCCCCAACCCACCCAGCCACCCCCCCCCCCCCCCGCCAGGGAGAGGTCTCCCCTTAATCATCTGTACATCGGCTGGTCCCTAGAAAAAATCTAAACCCTAAAAAATAGCATTTTTTCTTTCAAAACACCTCAAAATATACTTGTCTAAATAAGTGACCCCGCAAAAATATCTAGAAAAATTTTACCATACAACCCCCCCCCCCCCCCCCCCCCCAATACCTTTGTTAATATACACCCCAAATAATACCTCAAGAATTTTGGTGCTAGATTTTCATTCCGGGGTCTAGCCTATGTACAAATATATAGACCCCCCCCCCCCCGCCAAGGGGGTAGATATCAGCGTCAGTTATTAAATTGATGTTTTTCCACCTCTGAAAGTAACTACTTTATTAATATTAATTGTTAAAAATTCAAAATGTGGATCTATAACAACATTATCATTTTCGCAGTACATGGCCTTTCTACTTAAGAAAATGAAACTATTAATAAGTATATTAAAATATTTTTCTTATTGTTTCCAGTGTAAATATTCACGATTATTCTAAAAAATTTAAATAATCGTTACTAAAATGGTGAAAATGGTTATAAAATATTGCCAGGTTCTTTGTATCTGTGATCAAAGTTTGAAGTTACTAAAAAGACTCACTGGACTGAAATTTCATTAGGTTCCTCTATACTGTTAATACCTTATTAAAGTCAGATGTTGGTCTGGAGTTACGTCGCCTTGTCCATAAAAAAATCAGGTATGCACGAAAAATCACAAAATTAATTAAAAATCCTGTCGAATTCGATGTGCTAAATCTATCTTGTTACAATTTATAACATACTTTGTAAAGATAAGTATCTGTTAATGGTCAACTGCTAATCAATAATAAACAAATCGGTTCAAGTCCTATTTTGTGTTTTAATTTAATGAAGTTTACCCTTGACTTAATGTAAAACGTCAAGTAAAAAGCTTACAGTACATTACTTCATACAGCTCAAATGCATCCCAGTTATAAATGATCATAAATCCACCCATTCATGGTATGGATAGTAACTTCCTGTCAAATGTCTTTAGAAAGATAATAAAAATGTGATTTTAATTAGTTAAATCCATATGATCAGCGTCATGCTGGCAAGTCGACCATGATTCAAATTAAGTGTGTAAATACCAGTACATTGTACTTCAAATGGGCATATTTCTCCTTACAATGTTTGCACCCAAAAATATCACATAATTTTCCGACCCTCCCCCCCCCCCAACAAAAAAATAGCTCAGAAATATTTAAACCTCAAAAATACTTCTTTGTTCTCAGAAGCCAAAAAAATAGCAAAATTAAGAAAATTGAACACCAAAACGAGCCTACGTACAGGAAAATGTTCAGTGTACCGCTCTGGTATCTGGCCTAAATCTGAAAGGTATCAAAACTAGTTTTAGCAAGATAGCATATATAAGTTATCATTCAGATGCTGTAGTACCGTGGAAATTTAGACGGTGGGCAATCTTTTTTCGTCGTCTAAATTTTGGCTGTAGTACAATGGAAATGTATATGAGCGAAGAAAAAAAAAAGTACACTTCAATATTTAATATGTATCTTTTATTTTAATCGATAATACCAAACCTACTTTAATGTCTTAAATGGTCTCCTTCGACGATTTTTTATTATAACTTAACAAATACGAAAGGATGAAGGGCTTCAGTATTTAGCAGGAGATTTGGCACTTTGTAGAAAACGATTTCACATTAAAAAAAAAATCGCACAAACACCATTGACTATAAAAATATTGTGTATAGCTTGCGTGTTAAAGTGGATATAAAAGTATGCAACCCCCAGGTGATTTATTTCTCAGAGTCAATACTACACATATTTTAAACAAATGATGATAATTTTCATTTTTTTAAAACATTAATCTTTTACAGGGGTGGCCAGATATGGCTCAATGGCTGGCTCTGTGTTAGGACTAGCGTGGTCATTGAATTCTTTCAAACATTCCAACAGAGATGATAAATTGAGCGCCAAGATTATATTATTTGTTTCTAGGCTATGTGAAACCGGACCAAGGCTTATAATACTAGCTTTATTTGCATCCGAATTTTATTGGTATATTTTTGTGTTTATTTTCTACCGTTTGATCCTCTGTTCCATATGTTTTGGAGTTGCATATTGTAAAAAATTTACAAATGATTCTGAAGTTGAATCCGATGATAAAATAGATGCTGTTCTTTCAATATTTATAAATATATTGTTTTTTAATGGATCAAGACTTCAGCTCCATAAGAGTTTAGGTTTAGGCATAGCATTTTATATCATATTCTATTCGATTTATTTCGTTGAAAACTCAGTTTTACTTGGTTTATGGGCTTACTACACTTCACATAAAGACGTTTGGTATTTTCCTCTGTCTTTTGTTGTCTTTGGTGTCGGAACAGTTGTTCACATAGTTTTTCTTAAATTATACTATTATATGAGGAACAAACAAAATCACGTTATTCCTGAGGAATAATCCTTCGTGTGTTAAATCTTTATGGCTTTAGCTTTCAATATAGCGAAGGTAACAATCATTTGATTTTTACAGAGGAAGGGAAAAATAAGTGATCTCGGTTAATTGAATTTTAAACAATCTGTGCGTCCTTACTTTCTGCAAACATCCTACTATTTGCTGCCATGTGATAACGCTTTTTATCACCGCATTTGGAGTTTGCACTTTTTGTTCACCTGACGTACTTCTCTCCCTAAAAATCATATGATTGTTCCCTAATGTATATGTTTGATGTATTTTGTGTAGCATTCCTACAAAAGTATTTATGAGAGGTCATACAGTAAGTACACATTAATTGCACAGACCGCGAAAGTAAACATGTGAACTGTGTGAAAATTAAGACATCATTGGCATTAAAGTGAACTCCTGACCTCTGGAAGTATCAGCAAAAGTAGTTACAAAAACTTTCAAGAGCTATACTTATTTTGTAATTGTTAATACCAGAAACAAATATTATAATAGTACTTTGTGCGAATACATGCTCACATTGTTCATCTGTACAAGCAGTCAAATTTTAAAAGATGAACATATAACACTCAAATATATTTTATATTCAGATGAGCTATATTGTCATAACTTTGCGTCCGTGGTCTGAGTCGTTAGCGTCGCCGTTTTACGTTCCCTTTCAATATTCTTTTCTGAAACCACTCGTCTTATTGGAACCATACTTGACAGGAATGTTCAATGGGATATCTATCAAGTTTATTCATTGGATGTCGATCCAAAATCCAACATGACCGCCAGTGCCGAAAATGTGTATTTTGAATTTCAGAGATCTTGTCCAGAACAACATGGCTTATGGAATTGTTCTGTAGCAGAAATGGTCCTCGGGTAGTGTTGTTTCGAATATTTCATTTAAATAATACATTTGAAATCACTAATCCTAATGTTAAACACTGTTCACTAGTATAAATGTTTTTCCAAATTCAATGTTCTTTTGTACATAAAATACCATAAAAAAATTAGATTGTCTTCACAGAATCTAGCTATTGAACAGGGAAGATACTCCAATGTAAATAAAAATGTAAGAACTTGTACGTTGTGTATTGATGAAATTGAAGATGAGATGCATTTTATTTTATATATGTCCTGTTTATATTCAAATCTACGTGAATGTTTAATTAAACCATATTATTAGCGTAAGCCTTCTGGTTTTTTTAACTATTACAGTTAAATGTTAAAGGTTTGTGCTACTTAGGAACATTTATATTTCGAGAACGTAATTAAGAGGAGACTGTTTCTGACTTTTTATTATGTTGTAAATTCATATTGCCATTGTTATCTGCTATTTCGACTGAAATTTATATGTTTGACTGTATATGTTTTTTCCTGTATGGTCTGTTTGCCATGATCATATATTTATGTTATCATGCTATATGTTGTAAAAGATTTGGTTAATAAAGAATTGAATTGAATATAAAAAAAAATTATCATCGAGAATTATACATGTTATGTAATGCAAAACAAGTTCTAATTTATAATTATGTTTAACATAATATCCACTTGTGTGTTGGTTTTCAACGATCAACACCTTTTTTATTTTTTTCATGCTCGTGATCAAGGCCACATTGGTCGAAACGTTGGCCAATTTTAAACTTTTTAGTTTGGTTGTTCTTTTACGATTTTGGTTTTTTTTCGGCTTGTGTATTTTGTACATTTAAGTCGTGTTATGCCCTTTGACAGCTCACCATTTCCATTATTTTCCTGTTTTCTATTGTCGTATGAGCTGTTTCGCAACATACTTAGTTTTTGTTTATATATAATCCTTATTAAGAAGGACAAATATACCTAAGGAGTAATCAAAAAACGTAATCCATTGGACAGACAAACCCGGGAAGACAAATGAACAACCACAAGCACAACAAATAAACAAAGAAAACTAAAAAACAATGAACAACACGAACTCCTATAAAAACCAGGAGTGAACCCAGGTGCTCCGGAAGGGTAAGCAGTTCCTGCTCCGTATACGGCACCCGTCGTGAAGTTCAACAAGGTCAACCCGGCGGAATTCACAAATCGGTGGAGGCACATGAAAGGTTACGACAGTGGGAACAGGTCCAACATCATCTTAGATATTGGAACACTGTAATGGTCAATCAATTCGTGATGACAACCGTAAAATTTCATAAGTGATGACATCAACTTAGGAATTGGATTAGGAATTAAGATAAGTATTTATAATTATTGTTTGATTTTATGCCTTTATATCAGATATATTAAATTTGCCACCGAAAGTCTCTGTTCCTTTGTTGTCTCTATGGTAAAGCATTGAACATGTTAGACATATTTTGTTCTGTGACGTTCAGATGGAGAACAACAAAAAGCGCAGTTCTTTTGCTTGGAAATTTAGGCCACAACAAATTGATTTTTAGTTATTTGGCCAAAAATGTGCGAGCGAGCAAAATTTTATTTTTTTTTATTGAGGACGAGACTAGATCTTTTCATGAGAAGATCAAATTTACGTGCGAGACAATTTTTTTTTAACTAAAATATTGCAAAAATTCGAAGAAAACACTAATTTTTGTCCAAATTTTAGGAGCGGGCGAACACTTTTTATTTCTTATTTCCTTAAAAATGAAGAATTTGAGGCGAATCGTCAGCATTTTTTCAAAATGAAGCGACAAAAAAATTTTTTCTAAGAATTTACACAATCCGAAAATCGAAGCGACGAAATCTAAAGAACAAAAAATAAGTTTTGTGTGCCTTTTTAAAGTCAATGAAACAGGAAAAATTTTTCTTGGAATAACATAAATTATCCCCGTTTCAATTAACGCAAATCCGATTTACACACTATACAAATGGCTTTTCCGCCTTTTTGCGTATGTGTTAGAACACTGTTTTTTTTCCAAAAAATACCTATGTTAAAAGAAAAAATGTAGGAAACATACATCATTGAATATATCAAACAATAATGTGATGCATACGAATAAACAAATTTCAATAAAATATTCCATTTTGTATTTCCTGTCTTAAATGTAACCTTGGCTGTACTTATAGATGTATATTAAATTTCGCTTAAATACATATAAGAAAAATGATAATAAATTAGAATATACCAATATGACGCCTGTCATTTTTTGAACCTTTTTCCGTAATATTTAGCTTTTCCGACAGATTTTACACCTTTCATTCTGAAATAAAACTAGTATATTAATGATGTAAGTATTAAATGTATCAAATCAAATTAGACAACTTTAACACGAACAGTTTTAGGGGGTTATTTTAGCACATAAGCGACATTAACAGAAAGTTTGATGATAGGAACTGTACTCCGACAAAACTTTATATATAACAAAAACATATAAATCACAGGTAATAATTGTGCTCGCAAGCGAAGCACAGAAGTCCCCTCCCGTTATGGCATAATTTTCGATGACGGAAATCGCCTTGCCATATCATAATCTACTTGGAAAAAAAAATTTCGTTGAAATAGAAGCATGTTGATTTTCGATATTTTGGCGGCCGATGGAAAAATTTCGGTAACAGAAATCACTTCGCAATATCATAAACTACTTGGAAACCAAAATTCGTCCAAATCGGAGCATGTTGTATTTTGGCGGCCAACGGAAAGTTTTCGATGACGGAAATCAATTTGCAATATCATAATCTACTTGAAACTAAATTTCGTCCTAAACAGAGCATGTTGAATTATTACGCATTTTTGGTTGGCGGTCAATTCCAAGAAGTGTATACACCTCGCCCAGTATTGAACTTTTTTGTGCCAAGTTTCGTTAAGCTAGCTTGATTTGTGTTCGAAGAACAATAATAACAAGTAATACTGTGTTGGTAATACAACACAAAAGTCCCCAAAACTGCAGCCATTTTGAAACTTTTGAATGACGGAAATCACTTTGTCATATCATAATCTACTTGGAAACCAAATTTCGTTGAAATAGAAGCATGTTCAATTTTTCGGCATTTTTACAAATGACTAAAATCGTTGTGTCAGACAGAATATTTGCTGCTATGGTTGAAATATGACTGCCTCAACCCTTGATAGTGTTTGGTCAGACAAATTTTAACTGACACAGCACTTACTTGTTTTGTGGCAGTAGAAATCCTTTGTAACACATGTATTTTGTTCATGTCGTTGAATAAAGCATTTTGAGGCGAGCTGTTTAACATTTTGAGGTGAGAAGATCCAAATAATTTAATTGAAAAAATAATCTGTTATGAAATGAAATAAAAGCATGGAGAAAATTTATTTCTCTAAGATTACTTAGAAAATACACAAATAATATATAACTTATTCCATGTGTATTTGACTTAATACAAATTTTCATAAAATATGTGTTGCTATGTGAGTGTCCATCTCCAAAATATAAATGTAAATAGTGATTAGAGCGGTAGGAGGTATCTCGCAGTTATGTAGATAAACTTAATTGCAGTACACAATAATTTTCTACTAATAAGATTTCATTGACTTTTTAATAATTCAGTGATGATAATGAGATATTAATCCCTTAACACCATCCGTAGATCTACGTAGGAAAGACCAACAATGAAATATCAATCCCTTAACACAATCCACAGATATGCATATAAAAGGCCAACGATGATATCAATCCCTTAACGTCATCCACAGATTGGCATAGGAAAGTCTAATAATAAGATACTTGTATCACTCCCTTCATGCCATCCTCAGATAAGCATCGGAAAGCCTAACAATGAGATATCAATCTCTTAACGCCATCCTCAGATGTCCAAAGGAAAGGCCAACAATGACATATCAATTCCTTAACACCATCCACTGTTACGCAATATAATAAAAAATATCATAGATGGTTGAATGGTATGTCGCCATGAAATTCAGTTGAAATCAGCAGTATTCTTGAGATGTAAATATAAATTTAAAGTCTTCAATTCATTGGTAGAAAGTGCAATTTTAACAGAATAACACAAAATTAAATATTTGTAGCCCTTTCTGTGACAACATTTTAATGTACTCTCAAGTTTCTGTTGTTTATTGTCGGGTCATTTTGTTCTGCATTTGTTTAAGAGCTACAATAGAAATTTAGATGTAAAAATCAGTTCATAATAAAGTTCTTTGATACCAATTGTTATACACAATGTATGCACATTTCGTCGATTATGACTTATCAGTTGTGCTCAAGGACTAAAAAGTTGAAAACCAAATCCAATAAAGCTTTTTCTTGAAGCCGGATAATTAGCTATTATAAAACGTTTTTAAAACATTGAGTGGCTTATGAATGGAAGTTATTTAGGAGGTATAGTTTCGCACATTAAAATCTCCACGCCATAACGCTTGCAACTTTAGTTTGCTTGCAAAAGCCTAATGCCATGACCCTTAGCTTGTGTTAGTTCCTCCACATTATAAAAACCAAGTGGTGCCACTTATATTCTATATTTGTAAATAAATAAGGCATTTCAGCATTAAAAAAAGACAATCATAAAAGACAGAAACAAAATGCAGTTTGTACTGGGATATTCCGAAAAAATCACATCCTGTTTATGTCATACTGATTTGAACAATGACCTGAGCTGTGAGTCATAAAGGAACATGCAGTAGATTATTTCTGGTAGCAATACCTATTGCAATAGTATTAAACAGTTTGATTTCTCTACGATAAACACCACCCTTTCACAAGATGAATTAAATCTCTTTGCACGATTTAATTCAGCAATTTTTCTGGACTGAACAATGAAGTCAAAGATACGCATATCAGTACATTTGTTGAGTTGGGGTAACATATGTTTAAGCCGTTTATGGGGACAAACTATGCAACTGATTTAGCCGATCCGTTCTTATTTTCGAATGAAGCCAAGTTCATTCAAGGCCTACTACAGAGGAAAGAGAAGAAAATTCATTCGGTTTTAATAATAGATATCGTTACCTTTTTTATCATATGACTATTGTGCAAGTAAAGGACTTTTGTGATAATGTATTTAATAAGTGTAATAACGAATTCTTCCTTGGCCCCATCTGGCTCTATTATGAACTGTCATTTTATTAACATCAATTATTTGATAGCATAATATTGAACAAACAACGACGAGGCACAGTAATCATTTACAGTCACATGTAACCATTACTGTTTAACTCTAATCTGACGAAATATGCATAACTTGTGCATACATATCGGCTTTACAGACTATTTATATAAGACACTGAGTGGGTATATCCGCTGTTCGATTCAAAGTCAACAAAAGTATTAAAAGTATTACGATCTACTAGGTGAAAATGATGCTATTAGATTTGTGGAAGGTAAGAAGTAAGTTTCACTCTCGTTCATAACAGTTTTGACTTTATCTACTATTTTTTACTATAGTTTCAAGTTTCACTATTTTAGGCCTTTGGTACAACAGAAGAGTCGTAGACGAGGTATATTGTTTTACCTCTGTCCATCTATCTGCATAGAAGATATTTGGGTTGTGAAATAAATCTTCCTACAGTTTCCAAGCTAGAATTTTTTTTTATTTTACAGTGTGATTGTACATATACTGAAGGTGTGCATACATTATGAATTTCCATTCTCGTAAATTTCTGGGTGAACTTTTACAAATAAGTCGTTCTAAAGTTTTAAAGTTAGATTTTTTTCTATAATGCAGGATGACTGTACAAATATTAAAGATATGCATAATCTAAGAATTTCTATATTCTATTTGGTTGTTGAACTTTTGAAATTAGCTGACTAAAATTAGCATGGGGGTTAATTAAATTATGGGTTATTTAACTTAGTAATTTTCTGGGTGATATGAAAATTTGGACTACATGGTTGTCCTACAGTTTTCAAGGTAGAAAGTTTTTTATTTTTTTATTTTGCAGGATTAAAAGCGTCCATACTCCAAAGTCTTGCAGACACAGCAAATACATGAGTGCATAACAGTTATGTAAATGTGCAGGATGTTGATGGAGGGTAGATGGCATATTTACATGTACACTATTTATTAGTTTTATTTGTCACTCACTACATCTTTTTACGTGAAAACATAAAAAACCATCAGTAGTCATTAGAAGCCAGCACAAGACACACAGTATTTCAAAAGCTTCGCATATCAGTATTTCATGATCGAACATAGCAATTTAACTTTAATTCAGATTCTTTATAAAAAGCCCAGATCTTTCTAGATAATTTAATTCATTACAATAGAAAAAATCTTGATTTTGTAAAAATATACCCTGAATATTTGAAAATGTGAAGATGAGACAAATATCTACATTTTAGTTTAACATAGGACTCCATGGGAAATACATACATATGTTTTCTTCTAGAGAATCACTGAATGGAATGAAACCAAACATGGCATGAATGTTCCTTATGAGATGCTGACCAAGTTTTGTTAATTTGTAGCCGATCCATCATCCAAGATGGCCGCCAGCCGGGGACTTAGTTTAACATAGGACCCTATGGGAAATATATACAAATGTTTTCTTCTAGAGAACCACTGAATGGAATGAAACCAAACATGGCATGAATGTTCTTATGAGGTGCTGATTAAGTGTTATAACTTAGTTTAAATACAAACAAATGCCTTCCGCTAGAGAACTGATAGATAGATTGAAACCAGTTATGGTATGAATGTTCCTTATGAGGTGTAGATCAAGTTTTGTACTAGTAAATTTTGAGGCTACAATGTACCTTCAATGTACCTTGACATTTTTCATTTTACATCTTCAAATAATCTAATTAAAACCAGGTGAGCAATTCAGGCTCTCGTGAGCCTCTAGTTCTTGAATATCGTGCATCCCTACTCGTAATTAATTGGACCAATTTTCATGATATACTTTATACTTTTGTACATGTGTTAAACATGTATTTTCTACTTCAGATGTGATGGAACAGACGATCTGACTGTCTCAGTTGATGCTGGCTGGCAAACAAGAGGAAGCGATAGAGCATACAACAGTAAATATTGACCAAAACAATAAGAGATATTTAGGTTTTTCCTGGATACAATATATATGTATCACTACTGTATTTATTTGACCTCGTTGGAGGGAGTATAATTGTATAATTAGTAGTAATCTACTGTAAATTTGATAGTGTTATGATTAAACTCTTTCCAACCAGGCTAGTTTTAAGTGTATAATATGGTCAGTAATGATCAAAAAGTAATTTCTCAAACTTAAGAATATATATACCATACTCCCCCCCTAAAAAAATAAGAATCACCTGGAGATTCTGTCTATATGTTAATATTATTGCTAAAAGCCAAATTATTTGAGCATAAGACACACATAGTGGCATTAAGTGTTACTCATGACCATCTGTCCCACTTTTGGTTTCCGCAGGATAACAAGAGTTTGCATTGACCAAATGTTTTCAAATTTTAACACAATGTTTATTACTACCAAAAACTTTGCATTTCGGTGGTATGACTTTCACATTTCTCGAGTTATGTCCCTTTTTCTGTTTCGCCAGCTGGGGCATCTGTGTTCATAGAGATATTCTTATTTTATTTTATAGGGCACTGCTCCATGATTGATGCAAAGACTGGGAAGATTTTGAAATACGCTAGAATATGCCAGAAAGCTGAAAATAAGATAAGGGTAAGATAATAAGAAAGCATACCTGCAGAAAAAATTTTACTGGGAGCGCGAAGGCCATGGAACCTGACATGGTAGAAGAAATGGTTACCGACACAATAGGAAAGGGGGCCAAAATCACAGCCATAATTTGAGATGAAGACACCACCACCATTGCTAGACTTAGGGCTAAAGTTGATCCAAGAATAAAGAAATTCTCAGACAACCACATTAAAAAACCTTTTAGTTCCAGTTTATATGATTTAAGAAAAAACATTCCTGCCTCTCTCTAAAAGTTAAATGCTTCGACAACTTAATAGCTGAAGGTAAAGGCAAACCAGAGGAAATTAAACAAAATTTAGATGCATTGTCAAAGCATTGGAGATCATAGCGATTGCAACATCAGCTGGTGTAGATTTATTGAGGACTTTGGTATGAAATATAGGTCATTGCCATATGGGAAACCCTTACATGACAAATCTTTTCAAGCTTCACTTATAGCTTTATTGGAGAAATACAGTAAAAATCCAGAAAAGCTTGCTAATCTATGAAGCACCCAAAGCAATGAGAGCTTTAACAAAACTGTTGCCTCTAAAGCACCAAAGAATAGGTTTTATGGTGGTTCTGGAAGTTTAGGCAATCGTATTGCTGCTGCCGTAGCACAGAAAAACAAGGGTCATCAATAGATGGTAGATGTAAGAAAATTTGTTGCCTGTCAGTCAGATCCCACTTACAGTACACATTAATATTTTTTATTGGGTTAGGTAAACACATATTTACTTGTACAAGTTAATTAATATTCTAATGGAACTGAAGTTCGAATTTCTGTTCTTTGTAATGAATCCCCTGCGAATAGCTCGTTTCCACTATGCATGTTTCCATCTATGTTATTTTTTCTATTTTTTATTTGTTTATTTTATGTTATTATTATTGGCCTTATCGATTTAGTCATTTTGGCAGTTAGATTAAATCAACTCCAGTTTTTTGGGATAGTGTTTCGGTTTTCAAAATTTTATGCTTTTTTCACTACATACCGAGACGTAAATCGACGAAATGTGAGAAAATTTGCTATCATAGAATACACAATTTTTACAATAAATGTCATTTTAAACTCAAAGATGTCTCAATGATCATGGTGAGTAACATACTCATAAGGTTAAAAATAAATAAGTTACAATGTAAAATTTGAAACATCTTTGCATTATTTATTAGCGTTAAGGATGCTCGCTGGTCCTGTTTTTGTCTTTTTGTCAGATTTTCGGAATCCTCGGGTTTTATCCATTTCTTAAACATGAAATTTTTTGCCCATGAATCCCTACTTTTTCTTTTATAATTCAATCTTATATACCTTAAATTGGTATTTGACAAAATTTTATGAAATCCTTTTTATTTTTTCATACATTTTTGAGAGACTGAAGTTGCCAATACAAAGACAATGAAAAATCCAGAGAAAACCTATTTCCTGCAAATTTTCAAGGCTTTATGGCTCTAAAATGAGCACATGAACCCATATTTTTTTCTTGCTTATTTGTTTACTATTCATATGTTCTCTCAAACTAAAACACCTATTTCAAATCCTATTTATTTCCTATTAGATAGGCGATCATCCTTAACTAGTTTTTTGATATCACAATTATTAATTCAATACTTTTTAATTCTTTTTAAAACGTAATTGTTACGAATAACCGCATTAAACTAAGAGAAAAAGTGTGATTATTTAAAAAAAATAACAATGCGATATACGATAGATAATAATATCCTACATTTTAATCAAGTATTTTCATTATGTTGAAAAAATATGTACATTAGACGTTCAAGCAGAATAAGTTTTTGAGAAAATAATGATTCTCCCACGATAGTACGAATAGTATCTCTTAAAAAGACATTACTAATTCTTTGTTTAAACTTTCTTTTAATATATTTCTCATTTTTGCCATATAACGCTCATACTTAAATGAATAGACTATAACAAACAACACATTCTCATGCATAAATGAATACGCAGATGAGCAATAGCAGGGTTTTCAGTGAATGTATCGTGTACATTCTGTTTTTTTTTTTTTTTTTTTTTTTTTTTTTTTTGTCAGTTTGGTATAATTTGAATTCATTCTAGCACATTTTGTGTAATTCATTCATGTTTTTCGTCTTTTTAGCCATGAGTACTGCTTGTATTGCTTAAAAGTGTGCTCATGCAGTGCATCAATACTGATGTCATAACACATACTAGTATCTTTTTCAACAAATACTGCTGATTCTAATGCAACATTGACATTTTATGACTTTTGAGATTCCAAGCCATCAATTCTGCTATTTTAAAATACACTCTGAGATGAAGGCATGTCCACAGAGTCACTTAGTATTTTCCTTGCATTAGAATAGCGATAACAACAACGCGTTGCCAGTAAATTAAATTTGCAACCATCAAATCCACAATACTTTAGTTTTCGTACAATGTACCTTTCGGAACCAAACAATCGGAAAATCAAAATTAAAATCAACAAAACATTGTGAACAATAGAATCAACTGGTAGCCTTAAAATATAAAGAACCATATATTAAAAAATGATGGAACTTTATTCTCAACAGTATTTCTTGGGATTTCTATGGATATGGATTAGTATAAGTCTTTAACTTGTTTCCCAATCCCTTTAATTTTAAATACATGTTATGTCTTAAGGATGCTCGCTGGTCATGTTTTGGTCTTTTTGTCAGATTTTCGGAATCCTCGGGTTTTAACGATTTCTTAAACATGAAATTTTTTGCCCATGAACCCCCACTTTTTCTTTATTAATTTAATCTTATATACCTTAAAATGGTATTTGACAAAATTTTATGAAATCCTTTTTATTTTTTTCATACATTTTTGAGAGACTGAAGTTTTCAATGCAAAGACAATGAAAAATCCAGAGAAAACCCATTTCCTGCAAATTTTCAAGGCCTTATAGCTCTAAAATGAGCACATGAACCTATATTTTTTTCTTGCTTATTTGTTTACTATTCATATGTTCTCTCAAACTAAAACACCTATTTCAAATACTATTTATTTCCTATTAGACCAGCGATCATCTTTAATGTTCACTGTATATTATGTTAACATAATTGTGACATAATTTATAAAATATGTTTAGACTAACAGTATTTCTGGGAGTCAATGAAATGCAACCTAAATTTAATTTTATACAGTTATGAGCATATGTCCATACGGGTAAAAAAACACTTGCAAAGATACAAATAGTTTTAAAAAGTCCCGCTTGTGCCGTCTTGGTTATTTTGAAACATTCAATAAATATTCATACTTTTCCTTTGCATGAATATAAATTGTGAATTTTGGCAATAACCTTTTGCTAGAACAACAAAAATATTTTGGTTAGAATTAAGTGTACACATTTTAGTTTATTTGAGTATTTTGAATTTCTAGAAATAAACATTATACATATATCTGTCTGTGCGTCTGTCTATATTTGCATAAAAATAGTTTTACATGTATTTTTAAATCTGTATGTCTGCTGTGTTAATATTACTTTAATATGTCTAATGGTATATTTAAAGTTTTCCATCAAGACCAACTGCAAAATGGTAGGCTGCCAAAACTCTTTCTGGACAATATTCAACGACTGATTCCCATCTCGCATGCGAGACGGGATAAGTAATCAAAAGCTTAACAAAATGACCATAATAAGTCTTCTGATTGACCGTCTCAACATCATGAGATGCACGCATGCATGATCAACGACTTCTGATTGGTCAGTCAACTGGAATAGCTAATCTGCGGATGCAACTCTGTACATGATTACTGGATAGCATCACCTTAACAAGGGAAAATCGTCACGGGCTGTACAACATACAATATTTGTTCAGTTTACCGTAGTAAAGATTAAACTTATCGCCGGGTGTCTAATAAAAGACAGAAATTCATTTGGCGCTTTTAGTTTGTTGCTTTAAAAAGCGTATTTCACATTGTCGTACTTGTGCATATGCATTCTATTAATAGACAAATAGCGGTCTATTTATAGACACATTGACTGAAACATTTTTAAGAGCAATGAATTTGGAATAAGAATAACTATAGATCTGATTGGCTAATCCAACGAGGGGAAGATCACTCAATTTTGTCTTTTATATCGTCAAATGTCACCCCTTACGTTTCGGAAGTTAACTTTAAAGATAAAGCCTATTACATATATCTGTATGGCAATTTAAAAAAAATCAAGTATAAAATATTAAAATCTTTGAATATCCATTAGTAAAAAAAGGCAGCCCAAAAAAGCCATCATAACAGACTATATAGTAATACATATAAAAAGGGAAAGTTTAATGTGATGACATTAGGAACATTTAATAATACAGAAAAATATTATTCTTTATTAATAAAAAGCTAAAAGATGGCTAGCTTTTTAGAAAAGCTATTACTTGTAGCGTTGATTGATGCCAAAACTTTTTCAGTCTTATTGTGTTGATTGGTATGTCATTGTTGACCTGTCTTGTTACCCGTTTTGTTGTTTATTATGAAAACCTTTTTATCACGCGCGGATAGGCTTTTTACACAAAACAAACTAGGGATGCGTCGAAATGTGGTTACTAGCGTATGTCATTGTTGAAACTTCCTTTTATCAATTTTGTTATTACGGTTGCAAAGTTTTTTTTCAGTCATACAAAGTGTAGAAATTACAGTTGTTGGACTTCTTTATTTGTTTGTAAAACTATTTAATGTAATCAATATGTAATCAATTGTCTTTAATTCCACATGATTGTACAGCTCATTAATGGGCGTCTTGATTGACAATAAAAAGTTTGTATTGTATGGTATTGTATTGATCAAGGACTTCCACTTCTTGCTGGACAACAGTTTTTCTCCGCTTCGACAATACCAGTTGTGGGTCGTCAGGTTAGGATACAAACTCTTATTTACCGACATGTTTTTATATTGACATTACCAGTGTTTTATGAAAAAAAGGTGAGATAAAGAATCGTGATAAATTAATTGATTTCTAACAAATGCGGTTATTTTCATGATGCAAAAGTTCAATGTAGGATAAAAAACTTAATTCAAATAGTTTGGGGGTGTGGGGGTTAAAATCGCTGCAAGGTTTGTTATCCGACATCGATTTTCGGATTGAAAAATACGGATACAAGTGATGTAAAAGTCAATATACAGAACAAACATATATTGTTGAGGAAAAACAGGACCGATGATACAAAAAGTATACTCTCAAAGCATATGCCCATATTGGTCAATCAATTTTTCCAAATTAAGTTAAGAAGGGGGGGGGTTCAGTGAAAAAACTATGTGAATTAAGTTTTTTATCCTACATTGAACTTTTGATCTCATCCCTTACTGACAATAACCTCCAATTTCTGATATATGAAAAAGATATTTTTTCAAAAGAACTACAGCTGAAAAAAGCTAATAAGAGAAGTAAAAGAATTTAATTTTCCAATTACCGATTTCCTTTTTCTCGAAGAAGTGCGTGTGGCACCTCGTATGGTGTGTACATACAAGCTTGTACGTTTTGCAGCTATAAGAGACATAGCTAGATTTACAGTTAAAACTATCACATTTTGACCCAGCTATCTAACTTAT
The DNA here is from genome assembly GCA_028015205.1 of Mytilisepta virgata. Lineage (NCBI taxonomy): Eukaryota > Metazoa > Mollusca > Bivalvia > Mytilida > Mytilidae > Mytilisepta > Mytilisepta virgata. Next base: position 26,335,903 of record CM051511.1, read on the forward strand.
AAACCGTCCAACCAGTATTCACTTTTCTGGCTAGCGGTCACATTGTTGGCAATAATACTATATTAGCTTTTGTAGTGTGCTTTATACACAAGAGGATCGATCGGGATAGATAAAACCGAAAAAGTTCCGGTAGAGTTGGAAACAACGTAAATTGAAACCGTAAATTCTGAAATCTCCTTTTTCCTCGAAATCAAGTAAATTTGATGTACATTGTGTAAATACGAAACACTTTTTCGATTAGTATTAAACGCAACTCATTATATTCTTGCATTACACATTTTCTAGTATTTTGATTACGTTATGTAATACTATAGTGTTATTAAATGGGTATTTTCATATAAGGCCTGTATTATGTCCGAGTCAGTCGTATTGGGTCGAGATCCATTACAACTGTACGAGGACATAATACCGGCTTTATATAAAAATACCCATTTTATGACACCTTTATTAACTAATGACTTAAAATTACAGTACTTTTATTAACCAATGACTTAAAATGACAGTACCTTTATTAACCAATGACTTAAAATTACAGTACTTTTATTAACCAATGACTTAAAATACATTATAAATTGTCTATTTAATACATCCAATGTGTCTGATACAGAACATCCTGTATTAGACATGTATTAATGACCAGATCAGGTTTTGTATTAACAGGACAGTTTTTACTGTATTTCAAAACATTAGTTAATAAAATATCATTTGAATGTTCATAGGATATATGATTACTATTTCTCCAAAATTCTAACTTAAGAGCAAGCTAACATTAATTGGCGATACGTACAATGTATGTGCAATGTGGAGACCGCCATATATATTTTCATGTAAACAATTGAGGCAAATTATATCTATATTACAACACGAATAACTGTATTGTTCAAGTTATTTATCACAGACATATATTAATAATGATCATATACCAAGAATGAGATTTTGAATCTACAATTTATACAAATACAATAAATTTTGTAACTAAATTCCTATTTTTTTTTTATTCTAGTAGAAAATTAAGTAAAACAGGTTGATTAAGCAATGTAGCACTTCTAAATGTATATATACCAATAACATTTGGTCCTTCGTTATACTTTGAACATTGAACAAGAACTGTTTTATTCAGTGACTTAGTATGTAGACTACATGTATCTTCTGGTGTATCGTATAATGGCGTACTATAAAGAGAAAATGTCGAGCACATGCATATCGCAATACATTGAACAGTACACCATCCAAAGTCCAATGTTTGCTACTTCTGCTCCATATTTTCATGTTTCCAATTTTTGTTATAACATGTCAGTTGATAAGTTCATTATTCATAATCCGTACACTTTCTTGGAAAAGCAGTTTGTAATATATATAACAATACTATTTTCAAAATATAAATCGCCGTATAAACTGATTTTTGAAAAGTAAACAACTTAAAAAATGATTATATTGATCTTGCTTATGTATCTAAACCCCAAAACGCTTTTACTTTTTTAATACTCATTAAGGATGCTCGCTGGTCATGTATTGGTCTTTTTGTCAGATTTTCGGAATCTTCGGGTTTTATCTATTTCTTAAACATGAAATTTTTTGCCCATGAACCCCCACTTTTTCTTTTATAATTCAATCATATATACGTGAAAATGGTATTTGACAAAATTTTATGAAATCCTTTTTATTTTTTCGTACATTTTTGAGAGACTGAAGTTGTCAATGCAAAGACAATGAAAAATCCAGAGAAAACCCATTTCTTGCAAATTTTCAAGGCCTTATAACTCTAAAATGAGCACATGAACCTATATTTTTTTCTTGCTTATTTGTTTACTATTCATATGTTCTCTCAAACTAAAACACCTATTTCAAATCCTATTTATTTCCTATTAGACCCCAGCGATCATCCTTAAAACAGAATCTAATAATTTTTGAGATACTAGCGAGTATTGTAATTTTGATAGTGTACCCATTGAAAACATGAACATGTAAGTACATAAATACACGGAATTGGGACCAGGTTTTCACTTTCCCTGTTAATAAAAATTAAATTTACAACTATGATTACACATATGACATTTATATTATACAAATTAAATATTCAAATGTGATGTATTTCTCGTTTTCGTTTTTAAACAAGAGGTCAGTTTTAAACTATACTGTGTGACAAGAAAATTAGAACACAGATACACTTTACGAAAACAATGTTTACAGAACATTTCATCAACAGAAAACAATTAGTGTCAAGCGATCCAATATTACGGTCTAAGAATATCTATAATATATTATTTTAAGTTTAATTTCTTTACAACACTCTCCCTACATCATTTAACCCAACCCCCTTTTCCTGACCCATTTTTTTTTTATTATTATTTCCTGTGTTGGCAGTAACCTTTTTTAATTCAACCAAATTATCTTCTAGTAAGTTTAATTTTGATATATTTGTATAACTGATTATCTATTACATCCACACCTCTGTCCTTAAGGCCTTTTGAATTTACCGTTTTGATCACTTAGTCTGATGAGATATTAGTTTGTTTTGTTTTTTTTTAAAATATACTAACACAGAATATAATTGATATCACAGATTATTTACTGCTGCTTCATTGGAAAATTGACCAATTGAACAAAATAGAAAAAAAAATAAAAGGTTACAACCACCTCTTGCTGGCAATGTCCTATATCGACCTTTTGAGGGAAAACGTAGGTATGTATACAGTTTTTCAAGTTTTGGTAATTTGTGCCAAAGACAGTTATGACAGACTGGCATCACCATATAACCAGTTTCCTAACGTTAAAGAGAAATTCATTTCTTTTCTTCCTTCTTCAATTTTTGTCTTAGTACGAAAATAAACTAGATTCATAGGAAAATAATGCCTTTGTTCAAATGATCCACATTGGCTTTTGATAATTTGTGCAGAGTAAATACAGCAATGAAATAAAACCATTGAAACTGATAAACGTTGTTCCAATTTCCAGTAATCTGTGTAACGGTATATGTCGTGTTGTCTAGGAGAGAATTTCACTTTTTGAATGTTTACTGCCTTCTCACGTATTATCACAATCCTACCAATATACCACTAAAATCAGATGTTGTTTGTACTATAATGTTTACCTTGGACGCATTGTCTACATATACAGATGCATACTGCCCAGCCTAAAATAAGAAATGAAAAATAAATTAATGTTTAATGAAATTCGATTACGACGATGTGTGTAAGATGAATGGCATAATCGAGTAACACATGTTATTAGATTTACTTGAAACTTAGTAAATAGTAGCTCATTTTGCATAATAAATTATTATAAACTAAACTGTGTATCATCTTTAACGATGCTCGCTGGTCTAATAGGAAATAAATAGGATTTGAAATAGGTGTTTTAGTTTGAGAGAACATATGAATAGTAACAAATAAGCAAGAAAAAATATAGGTTCATATGCTCATTTTAGAGCTATAAGGTCTTGAAAATTCGCAGGAAATAGGTTTTCTCTGGATTTTTCATTGTCTTTGAATTGGCAACTTCAGTCTCTCAAAAATGTATGAAAATATAAAAAGGATTTCATAAAATTTTGTCAAATACCATTTTAATGTATATATGATTGAATTATAAAAGAAAAAGTTGGGGTTCATGGGCAAAAAAAATAATGTTTTTAGAAATGGATAAAACCCGAGGATTCCGAAAATCTGACAAAAAGACCAAAACATGACCAGCGAGCATCCTTAATTGTTGGAAGAATGTATTGACCAGATAATAATTGCAGTTGCTGGGAATGAGTTTTTTTGTTTTTTTGTTTTTTGTTTTTGTTTTAAAGTAATGAACAGCGCGCCAACATATAGTTATTATTTGCGTAGAGTTCTTCTGGGCCTGTGGACCGAATCAGTGGCTCCATTGTAACATGCTCTACTTGAGTGCGAAATTACGTGGGTTTGATCCTTGACCAGGTCAACCAAATACTTTTAAACTGGTATTTGCTGGTTCTCCGTGAAGCACGCAACAGGAGTAAAGGTAAAGACTGATCGGCTCGAATTTAGTATAAAGAGTCCGAGTGGGGTGACATGTCTTCCTGTGGCCTAGCACGTTGGAAATCCGGCTCAGTGTCGGTCTAGTAAATGCATGGTTCATATTCATATCTCGTCCTGATATCCATGTATTAATTTGGAATGTACGTTAAGCAATAATCCATTCATCATGTGTTTCGAGTCCAATGCCAAATTTTTGTTATCTGTGTCCATTAATATTTTGATATGATGTTGTCTCAATGATGAATATCCTTTATTTTTTCATATATAGACGTAAAATATTACCGATAGTTCCAAGAAACCCATGAAACTTATTGTGAAAATTTTACTGTTGCTTTCCAAGCCGGATATGTGTTGCATTGATCTGAAGAAAAAATAGAAAACAAAAATTTTTTAAAAATGTATAAATTAAAAACAATTTTTCTACGTAAAAATAATGAAATTAGTTGTGGGTACATAGGTTTAAGGTAACCGTACCATAAATGACCACGTGGTTATTCCAAATGTCCCGGATGTTCCACACGACGTAATGACAATGACCTCGGTAATTATCGATTATTTTTGGAATGTACTTTTGTCATGGATGGCGCATACAACATCGAAGTGTATTTCAACTTCAGAAAGATATTTAATAATTCCTGCTTTAATTCGTACCAGCAGGTGGGAGAGCTTTAAATAGTTTTACAGTTAAAACGAGAACATTCTGACTCTGCTATTTAGATTATGTACCGTCCAATCAATTTTGGCACTTCTAGCAAACGGTCATCTTGTTTGTAATCAAACTGTATCGGCTTTTATACGATGGTTTAGACAAAGGGGAGGTTTGAGTAGACATAAAACCCGTTACTCCCACCACTGTTCATCGTCTGTTCCTGACCCTGTGTTTTGTGCTCTTTTATGCTAGTTTTTGTCCGCGGTTCTGTCTGTTGAGTGGTGTTTATAAATTGGTATGTCATTGTTGAACTTTCCTGTTATCCTTTTTGTTGCTTATTTAAACTTTTGGTTAAATTTATTTTTTTAAGCCATGTTCTAGTATGGTCTCGATGGCTAATTGCACTTCCATGCTTTTGATAGAGTCACTAAAAACAAAGTTGTCAAACAGCAAACGGAATGGATTGTTATTTTGCATATGTTGTCATCAATCAAGATATATATTGTACATGTAGGTTCCATATACCAATACATATTTATAGAACATACATCATGTATGTACATTATGATAAAACATAAAGTTAAGCTCGTGCCAACCTGAAAAACGCGAAAAGTTTTGGACGTTTGGTGCGATAACTATGAATAACATGGTGTCATAAAGATTTGTCTTGGTTTTTATCCTGTGCTGAATATGGTGAACAATTCGAAGACATTTCAGTTTTCAAGTGCTTTATTGATAAAAATATTTTCATATTTCGTTGGTCGAACTCGACATATATGTTTTTTATTTTCTTGTTATGTTTTCCTATTTTTGTTTTATGTTAGCCGAATATATGAGATCATTAACTTTTTACATTGATCACGAGCACTTTTAGATCTTGCAAACTAAACTACGTAACGTCCAACCAATTTTTAGCATTTCTAACTACATATTATGACCTCCATAGGAAGATAGAAATAGGGTCATATAAGACAGGTGGTCACTTAATATAGTTTCAAATAATATGGAATGCACCAACAACACCTTATTACAGGTGGTCACTATTGCAAGTTTGACTAAATAAATCAGCATGTTGGAAATCATACACTGTTAGCTCTTGTGGTGTTATATAAAACCAAACGGTCAGGATAGGTAAGATGGAGGTTTGAGTAACCATCAAACAGGTTTAATACCACTGCTACGTGTCTGCACATAGTCAAACTATCCTGGTCCTCTTTTGATTCCGTGTTTGTGTTTTGTGCTCGTTAATGTTGTCTCGTCTAAAGGTCGGTCATTGTTCAACTTCTCTGTTTTTATTTTTTGGAATTGGGAGCATCTTTTCTGAATTATATATATATACTTACGCATATTTTTGGCACAAGGAATCTATACATATTTGTGCTCTAATGTTGTCTCGTTTCCTGAGTTTAAGTCTTCTTCCATTACGCTTTATTCTCATGTGCAAATTCACCGAAAATTGATATATTCCACTTTTCGGGGCACCGAAGCGTCCATTTTTAATATTAAAGTTTTCACCTCTATTAAAGGCTCCAGCGGCGAAAGGCTGAAACAGATCAAGATTACTAAACAATAAATATTATCAAACTTATATATGTAGGAGTCATCCAAAATTGTCAACATTTTTTTTATTTTTCACAAGTTTACAAAGAACACTCTTTCTGAAAACCACACCCCCTTCAAGAAGTGTAATGTACATTAACATTTTTAAACATTGCTTCTGTGAACATGTACCACACCTTACTCAGAAAGAGGATCTGCAGACATGGTTACATCCTTTAAAAATGCATGAACCTAGTCAAGAGCATGAGTCATTGTTAACCTGCTCAAGTGATTTGCCGTTTGTTGGCTCTTTATCACCTCATACACTTGTCAGCATAATGAATCCTATAAATATCACCAGGATATATTTTCTATTTTTCGAAATATTGGCAGACGTAAGTGACAATTATACCAATTTTTTAAAGCGTATGCTACAAATGTTGAATTTGAAACTCCTCCATCCTTGCATGCGTTTTGTATACTCGTGAAAAATGTTGATAATTACGGATGACCCTTTCAATACATGTATGAAAACATTTGATTTTATTGAATGCTACAGTTTGTCAGTTGCTTCGATGTTCCCCTCCTTTGAATATCCCTTTTGTATTTTTTTATTTTCATTACTTACTACATTCAATGTGGTGAAATACCTGGATTTCCTAGTGAAATATAATCCGATATTTCACTAATGAATAGAATTTCATTCTAGGAAGTGAAGAAACAATACATGTGTCGATTTTTAGTCACAAAACAAACATAATCCCTTGTATTTTCTTGTAGATTTATATGAATTTGTAAATGTAATAAACAGAATAGTTAATCTTAAAATTGGAAAACTCGTGACTAATATCATAATTAAATCATACTCTACGTCACTCCTTGTATATTTTATATACAAAAATGTATTCTAATTTCAAGATTAGTTATACTCTATAAGTATTTCATGATACAAGGATATAAAATCTTTCCGTTTTATGCTTTATATCCTTCACTGTCTGTTACCGGGATCTGTTGCTATGTCACATGCAGTAAATTAATAAGTAAGTTGTCATATTTCAGAGGTAATACTGAACATGTTTGAAGAAAATAAATTATCCACCTTCATATCAGTAGACATGGAGATTTCAACGCCCTGAAGTACCTTAGTTTGCCGAACGGTTCTGAAGGGTGAAACCTACAACTGTTCGAATGATCTATTTATTTCAATAACCGGACAATTTTTGCATGTTGTTATTGCCTTGAAAGGTCGACTGACGTGGGAAATCAACATTTTTAGATCAAAGCAAAGTGGGTATATGAGTTAACAAAGGCCGGGTATATGGTTTTTTAGGGACGTGTCATTAGCCAATCAATTCTAATTCAAAAAATTTACATAGTCATAGAAGATTAGTTATCAAGTATCCGAAAACTTTATTTCTAGAGAAAGTAGAAGTGGTGCAAATATTTCACAAAGAAAGTAGAAGTGGTGCAAATATTTCACAAAGAAAGTAGAAGTGGTGCAAATATTTCACATGACATTAGCTATTTTATTTTATTCAAAGAGTTACCTGATGAAATGCTGCTAATTCCATAAATGTCCTTCCAGATATTGCAATATTTCGACGAAGGCGCATATTAAATCCAACTGTTACCCTGGCAACCGAATCAAACACATCATTTGTTGAAGGTAAAGGAAAACTGCTAGTACTATTCGAGTTTTCTAAACAATTTGGGCACTGAAATTTGAGATAGTTTTCATAAATAATATGTTAATTATTACGCAGACGTACTGCTCTTACTTTACCACAGTATATAACGATGATCGTCGTATTTCGGATTGTATATACTGTCAACAATTCTTTTTTTAAATATCAACAATATCAGTGTACAAAATGACCAGATGGCATACCTATATACATGTATATTTTACGGTTTAAATTATTGATGAATAAAGTCACGCAACAGATTTCAGTTTATTAAATTGGACGTGTTCGTACAGCGTAGACAAATAAATGTAAGTGCAATATGTTACTGAAAGTGTGATACTGCTGTTTAGAATTTTTAAGAAAGTTTTAGAAAAACCACATCTGATTCACAATTCTTTAGTAGGTTTTATCACAGTAGCTCCTGAGTTGGTCCTTGATTGCTACGAGAGTAAATTTATAAATGGGTACAAAACATAAACTCAGGCAAATCTTATTTTCAGTCTAATTTTTACTCCAGGAGGAATTACTAGAGTCCTATTGGGACAATAATTCAATGCACACTACGGTTTTCTATTTTCATATCTATATTAAAACCTTTCTTCTCCAATTGTTTAAGTACAGTGCATATCCTGATGAACATGAAAACGAAAATTAAACGTTTAACAGTACAACTGCAAGTGTTTTCAAACCAGATAATATAACAGAAAGACAATAACAACAATCAAGCGATAAACCAAGAACAAATAAACCTTAAAGAAAACTACACATCGAGTGCTTAAAACAGAAATACAGAAACAGGCAGTTGAAATGGCTGACCTTCTTTTGTTGATGGACTCTAGCCCAAAAGGAGTATCACAAACACAGTGGCTAGTATTTCGGTAATGGCCGTGAAATTAATAGATACTCAAAATTGTACTATTATAGAATTAGGACATTGAAATGTACATGTATACAGGTATTGTTATGAATATTTTTTTAATAACAAAAGGTATACGGTATGACACTAGAAATTCTCCGTTCTTGAACAAACTTCAGTAATTCGAACTACTGGTGATTCGAAGAGATTTCGACGGTCCCTAATAGTTCGATGTTCTACTGTATTGTAAAATATATATTTTACTGCCTGCTATCAAAATGTATGAACAAATGAAGCATAGCGGATATTGGTTTGTGTTACCTTTTCTGCTACTAGTTCATATGCCCTCCTTTCAGCGGCCTCTGAAAGAAAAGGAATAGTCTCATAAAGAATTACAATAAAACAAAATCGCAGTGTTGCTTTGTATTGCGCAGTGTTGTGTTTATTAAATTGTCCATCTTATGTTGTTAATATTTGTGCTTATAATTGTTTCATCTTTTATCAAAAATCGGATGATATTTCAGTTGACACTTACACGTGTCGACACATCTTTTCTCATACCAATTTCTCATTCCGTTAGGATTTAAGCGATTTTAAACATTGTACCCGGGGGGAGGGGGTAGGGGGGCACTTACTATAAATGAGGTGCTAGGTACATGTATGTTGTGACAAAAGGGGCCGGGTTTCTTTCGCAAAACGTCTGTAAAGGGGTATACTTTTTTTTCTACAAAGGAGTAATATCTGACTATCTGGAATGGGGTTATATGTCAAGAACATCTGGTACGGGGTAATAATTTAAAGGAAACATAGAATTTCAGTCACAATCACATTTAAAAAAGAAACTTACATGGGCAAAACAAACATAAGACAAGTAGTTGAAGCCAAATCTGGATGTCAGTGTTCTACATTTGGATTGCTGATTAAAAAGGGGTATTATTTTAGACACAGGTTGTCTGTAATGGGGTATGTAACATGATCAATTTTTTTTTCTGGAAAGGGGTCGGGGTTCAAAGGTGCTGGAAGAACCCACCTGTCAAATTTTTGGCAAGGTGCTCCCCCGGGCATTGTACTTGCCAATGGCATAAAAACAAAAAGGATAACAGAAACGGTCAGTAATAACGTACCACGCAATTAATGCTATCCAATGGATAGTCTCAGACAAAATATAACACATAGCCGAGCATAGAAACAACATTAGTACTGCTAGGGTAAAACAGGTTTTATAGGTAACCAAACCTCCTTATCTAACCCGACCCACTGATGAATAAAACAAATGCTTGTTATTGTGCTTGTTATAAATAAAACACATACAGGAGCCTATCCCCTTTGAATCCGCTCCCGCAAAAACTACTGTTAAATTTAATTTAGTTGATTTTTATCATCTATGTCGTTTATTCTTTTGCTGTGATTTTAAATTTCGTGATTTAGTGAAAATTCATATTTTCGAGGTTTTGCAATTTACTATAGTCATGATATTATAACATTATGTATTTTTCCGATTTCTTCTTTACTCATGAACGCAAAAAAAAGTGAATCGCAAGTCTACCTTTTTGTTATTTTTGTTTTAATTATTTTTTGCATGTATCCAATCTTTTATTTATATTATTGCACCTGTAGGACACTATAAAATATTATTTAAATCATCTTATTAGTTTTATTTATAAATTTTCAAAGTAAATATCGTCAAATGTTAGGTTCGTGAACGATTTCTCATAATTGTAAACGAAGACTCTAAAGTATACAAATGTTTATAATATTATAGCAATATAAAAATTCTTCTCTTATTTATTATAATCACTACAGATAATATATGAGTACACATAACTTGTTAGGTTCATTGAAGTATCTCTTATCTTGCATGTAACTCTAATAAGACATATGTACCGTGCGGTAGATATACAGAATTTCTCAAGTGATCCGTGTATCAGCGGTTCTCATCAATTTACTTGTAATAGCGGAACTACACGTCTTAACATTGATAACGATAGAACCACAGAAATAGGTACACCGTAATTTTGCAGCTTATAAAATGTTCTGAAGGTAAAATGGTCATTGGAGAATGTATAATTATCACATGTTTTGTACTAATATGTACGTTTTTGCATGTCCAATAATAGCCGGATGTCAGAGACGGTTATTTGTTCTTTGGGCCAATATCGATATTGGACCTCGAAAATCCATATTTTTGTTTGTTTGTTTTTTTTCTCTCCATTTTTAAAATTTTTTTAAATATGTAATAAATAGATCATTACATGGCATTTTCCGTATCGGCCCTGGTATCATCCCTCGAACCATATCGGACCTCGGGCTAAAGCCCTCAGTCCGATATGGGAGTCTCGGGATGATACCAGGGCCGATATGGAAAATGCCATGTAATAATCTATAAATATCCAAAGAATAAATAGTGGCAACTTGGGATACATACACACTCAAACTTCATTTAAAGAAACTGTATGATACATGTAGCAATCATTGACTAGAGAAGCCACTTTTAAAGTACTGCTATCAAGAAAAAATGTTGAAATAAGTTCTTTGATACTAATTTTGAATTACAAGATGTTCCTATTTCGTTAATTTACGACTCATCAGTTGTGCTCTAGGCCTACAATGTTGAAACCCGAAACAATAAGACCAAATTCAAAATGCCAAAATGACCAAAAGGGTAAGCCAGCAAAAACATTTAAGATCGCAGTACCTCTGTACGAAAGGCACTCAGTTCGTCCCTTGAATGCACTTTATGTTCTCTTTTTGTCAATAACGGTTAAAAAGCGACTACCTTGTACCCAAATATCTCTATAGTAAAAAAGACCTTAAAATATCGAATTGATACATGCATCTGGCTTGGTCTTTGTAAAACTGAGAAATTTGAAGTGACTAGACCAGTATTTAAAGCGACATCTTTTGAGATTCTTATGTCATCACTTCTTCCTGTGCTTTGGTCTTTATAGAGAAATTTATTGCTTGGACAAAACCATCATGACTGTCTAAATAACTCTTAGCTATATATTTTATGAAATATTGCATGCAGAAGTAAAGGTGGATATTTCGTGTATTTAGCCTTGCAACAGATCACCACTACGGACTCTCCAGATGAATTTAATTTAATTTAATTTTATGCTTTATTTATTTATAGGTTGTCGCTAACAGCTAGAAGGTCACGGGTAGCTCTCCTCAACATATTTAAGTGAGCGAAAAAAAAACCAATTGACAATACAAATAAAAGACAGAGAAAAAAACATAAAATCGAACATGTTAAGCAACATTAGGTGTGGGTACCCATAAAACCGGTTGAACCCCGCCACTGTTCAGTGTCGGTACCCAGTCAGATGATCCCGACCCTCTGTTGTTTTTATATTTGTGATTTGTGCACTTTTATCTTACTTGTTGTCCAAGCTTCTGTCTGTTGTGTGGTTTTGATTGATTGGTATGTCATTTTTTACCTTTCCTGTTAACCATTTTATTGTATACACTATGCGTTTTATCATACGAAAGTAAACAATGTGCTGATCGTGTGTATGGCACGACGTTTTTATATTTATTCAAATTCCAAGATATCTTATTTATTTAACAAGATATCTTATTAAGTATTAAGATATCTTTAATTTTTATAAGATATCTTATTTAATTTGAAAGTAAATAAGATATCTCTATAAGTTAATAAGATATCTCTATAAGTTAATAAGATATCTCTATTAGTTAATAAGATATCTCTATAAGTTTATAAGATATCTCTATTTGTTTATAAGATATCTCTATTAATTTATAAGATATCTCTATTAATTTATAAGATATCTCAATTAGTTTATAAGATATCTTATTTAACTAAATAAGATATCTCAAAATTGAATAAATATAACAACGGCGTGCCCTACGTGTGACCTACAAATGACATTGACTTTCCCGTTCCTATATCGGATCTGGCTTCGAATTTTTACACTTGATGCAAAGACAAACGATGTCTTCAGTAACAATGAGTAAGGGAAGAGATCAAAAGTTCAATGTAGGATAAAAAACTTAATTAAAATAGTTTGGGGGTGGGGGTAAAAATCGCTGCAAGTTTTGTTATCCGACATCGGTTTTCGGATAGAAAAATACGGATTCAAATTCGGCCTTAACATATGTTTGAACTTTTAAAGCAAACAAAAGCCATCATACATACATTGTTGAGGAAAAACAGGACCCATGATACAAAAAGTATACTCTCAAAGCATATGCCCATATTGGTCAATCAGTTCTTACCAAATTAAGGTAAGAAGGGGGGGGGGGAGTCAGTGAAAAAACTATGTGAATTAAGTTAAGTTAAGACCCAACTATATTTCTATTCCACTCCTAACGTAAGAGTGGACCTTTGAAAATAAATCTAGGTTCAGCCTGACTGACATGCACCTTAGAACAAATCGATTAGGTAAATTCCACGAAACAATTTATCATCATATGTGGGAAAGTAGGAAATAGTTAAGTATTGTATAGATGTCTATTTTTGAAAAGTATTTCAGAAATACAAGACGGCTAGTTAGATATTTTATCTTTTGTTATGACAAGCAAAGCAACAAAAATATGTAAAATAAATAAAATTTGTAAATTTATATTATCTTGTTAGCAAATTACTGACACTGAAAACTCCCTTTGGAATTTGTAATAAAGATGTTTCAGTCATCAAGACTGACACATGAAGAAAAGATAAAAAAGGCTACTAGTATGTGTTAAAACAATTAAAACAAATAACTGAATTCTTGTTATTTTTCATAAAACAAAATATATGGGTTGTAATAATGAAGTTTTAATTAAGATTCAAGTTTGTTCTAAGTGTTTTACAGTAAGCTAGTGTGTTAAAACAGCTTTCATTATAAAAATAAATAGGCTTTACAAACATAACATTTCCATTCTTATAGCACGATATTTTTAATTTAACAAATTAACGTGCGGTAGAATGACGAATATAGAATATTTTAAAGAAAACAAAAACAAAAAAATATTTTAAGACAGCTTCTCATTAATTGTTAAGAAATGTCCTGATTGGATAAAAATGTTTAATGGCGTTAATTGCTTGAAATGAATCAGATTTGTTAACATATTTCATCGTTGTGTATTAGAACTCGGAGAAAGTTATTGTTCATCCAAAGCTGTTTACAAATAAATATGAAAAAACAGGCTGTCAGAGGGCAGCCTTTTTGGCAGATATAACTTGTTAAAAGTTATAATAAGTTAAATATGCCCTTGAATATATAAAACACTGATAATGCCATAAATAGTCGATTGCGATACTATACAAATCGGGGCCTCTGTGGCCGAGTGATCTATGTAGTTCGTCATGACTACTAATGATCGCTAGTCTGTCAACCCTGAGGTTCGAATCTCACCTGTAAGGGGTTGTGTTCAACTCCGATCTTAATTGACAAGGATTGCCAATTTTCCTACCGAAGGTTGGTGGTTCTCTCTGGGTACTCCGGCTTCCTCCACAAATAAAAACTGGACGCCGCGAAATAGCCAAATGTGCTGAAAAAGGCGTAAAACCCTAACAAAACAGACAAACTATATGAATCAAGAGAGGGAAGTTAACAATGTGAAAGTTATATTCACAGCATTCGTCATGAAATGTTATTATTGTTAATTTATAAAACGTACACGTTTAAAAATGTTTGTCGTGAAAAAAATCTAAATTTCTTGATTGTATTTCGAATAAATCTTTAATTCCCGTAAAAATTAGTAAAGAATGGTGTTTTTGAATTTATTTGTCCACTGATATATTTTATGACCCTTGGTTTAATGGTAACTTACTTTGAATTCGAGTGATTTAAACAGTACATTTCTGCCTTTAGCACCATTTAAAAAAAAATTTGAGTTCTTTTTGGACTTTCTTTATTTCACTATTAGATATAATTTTTTTAAAATGTTAATTATTGATATATATTTTTTACATGGTCGTTAATGGTCATACCAGAAAATGGCCGTTAATGGGTCCTACTAGGAATATACACACAAAAACAAAATATAATATCAATTTAAAAAAAGTTTATGGATTTTAACACATTTTTAAATAGCACTTACGGAAATCACGTAACGTGATAATTCTCTACATATAATCTGACATATGTTACCTTTGACCTTTTGTGTTAGTTTTTGCAACATTAAGTGATTCTTATGGCTACATTATCAGATTAAAGTGGCAAGTGTTGGACAGATAAAAAGGTCTTGGATCTTTTGTTATCTGTAGGTCAACATTTAAATTACGATTGTTGCAAAAAAAGTACATCAGTTCAACGTACCTTTTGGGGATGCTAAAAAATTGTATACATATGGATTCGGCCATTTCGCGTTTTCACCTTTGATGTTCCCTTTAATTGTAAAAAGATGGCCACCATAAATAAAATAATAATATAAAACGTTTGTGTTGAGCAAGCGATTAAAACAGCAACAAACTGTATACCAGGATCCAAACTGATTAATAAAACGAAAGTAAATGCTGTGTTACTATCCTTCGTCTTGAACGTCACTGTGAGGTCCTAACAATGACCCTTATCTTGGAAAATTAACACAACCCCTAGCCTTGACCTCATTGATAGTGCTTTACCAAAGCCTCTACATTTTGAAACACGCGGCAGTACATCAACAAAACATAAAATAAACTACTGATAAGTGTAAAGTCTTCAAAAGGAAGTCGTAGTTACCTCGCACTAATTCTTTAAATTCTTCCATCAACATTTCCTTTGTCATTCTCGCCCCTGATGGTCCCGGGGGTCCGGGCGGCCCACGAGGCCCAACCGGTCCAGGTACACAACCCTGAATTAAAAGTTATTCGTTACATTCTGATACGCTCTAAAGAAAAGGATCGTTATGTTATATAAGATTTTCGAATTGAAAATAGATCTTGTCGGTCCGTGTTATTCCTCCATAACAGAGCAGGTCTACCTATCGCACTTGACAAGGAGCTTCGTAGTACATGTAGGTGTATTCAAAGAGGCAGGAACTGCTTACTCTTGGTACTCCTAAATTGGTGGAGTATTCCTTGCTTTTCCCCTTTCTGTATTTTCGTAGTTTTGTTGTTCTGTTCGGGTTCATTGTTCCTCATGTTATCCTTGTAGATTTTAAAACCTCTGATGTCTTTTACTTTGTAATAATAATAATAATGATATGATATTTTTGTTTAGTTATTTGATAATTAAATTAACATTTGTCTAAGATTTTTAAAGTACTGTAGGGGTTCAGCAGTTTAAAATTTACATTATTGTGTTTCTTTCTCATTTGTTTACTTTCAAAATACCGGAAACATTTAATCAAATATGTCATCAATTTTGTTGCAATTTGGTTGATGTTTTATAATATGTTGTTATTAGCTCCCACTTACATGTGCGCATGCCAGTCTCTTACTCTTCTTGTCTTTCAGTTTTCTCGGGTTTTTACTGTTGTTCTGCAATCTTTTGGAATGTCTAACAAACGTGAACCAACTGTCTTGGGCATTTACAGCCTTCCGTCTCTTTGTTTCAAGTTCCTGTCAAATTTAAACAAAATATACATAAATTTTGTTGCTGCGAGTAAAGTGTACGAAAGTCTGCATGAATTTATGTGTTCTAACATTTGAAATGATATGGTAAAAAAAACCATGAGGAGTAAATGCCACACAACAACAACCCAAAAAATCAACAAAAAAGCACCATTTAGCCTTCAAGTATGTTTAGAACTTACAATGAATTATAAGCTCTTATGCATCCCACCCCTCCCCCTCCCACCCCTCCCAAGAAGGAGAATGAACATATTGCAAAAATCACCAATAATCTGATAAAGACACCAATCACCAAAATTAAAAAAGAGCAAGGATCAGACAAGACATGTTCTTTACTTTGATCAGATGCAAAAACAATGTGTTTGTGGTACTGAAGTACCTATTAAATAAAATAAAATCACTGTTAAAATGTTTCTTCCCTGCGTTTTGTCACTACAAACAAACGCCAGAAGGAACCATGTATAATTAAAAGAATGAAAAAAACGTATAATAAACTTAAAAAAAAACAGAACAAGACAGCACAGAAACTAAAGCACCAGCAATGTGAAATCCCATTAAAAACCGGAAGTGAAATCAGGTGATCCGGAAGGGTAAGCATGTCCTGCTTCGTTAACGGAACCCATCACATTGCCAGTGAGTAAAAGCCAAGTATGGTAAGGTTTCAATTTCAGAAGGACGTGAAATTAAAGGTATTGTGTCCAGTGTATCTAATTGACTCTTTCTCGTGAAAATAAAAGTATACATCTGGGAAACTATCAAGATCGTAATGCAGTCTTTCCGGAATTACTAGTTCAGTTCCTAGTATTTACGTAATGACCATAACACTGAAACTCCAAATGGGTATTGTTAAAGGGATTTCTTTTTTGGGAGGGGTGTGTGAGGGGGTAGAAATATCTTCCACGTACATGGTGTTTGTTTCTATGCCATATTTGCATTGCCCCATAACATGTTTTGGTTTAATTACAATGAAGCGGTGATATGTCGACTGTAAAATTATAGCAGTGATGCTCTCAGAAAGGTCAGGATATAACGTTTTTATAATATTTATGTGACAACCATTCTACACGCTACTACGATGTATTTAGAAAAGGAAAGTTTGTAATTTTAAAGCAAAAATAATCATGCTTGTAATTTGATACTGTGAATCAGTTATTTTCGTTCACATCAATTTTAGTGGATTGGGCATATTCGTGGGTTCTTAGTTTCGAGTATTTCGAATTTCAAAAATTGTTGAAATAAAAATATGTTCTAATTGGCGAAAATGTTTAATGTCATAGATAAATAAATAAACATTTTTATGTCAGATAGATTTCCTTTGACGTATAACCAATGATTAATTTTTAACTTAAAAATGCATATGTGAAAAAAAACTAATATTGTAAGACGGAACAATGTTTCGTTGGGTTCTTAAATTCGTGGATTGATCGGTCCTCGTAATCCTCGAAAATTAGTGTACCACGAATAATAAATGTTTCACAGTATTAATTTCATTCCATATAAATGTCTAGGTATAAAGCATAAGTGGATGTGTTTGTGGTAGCTTGAATTTCCACTTCAGATGGGTAGATAAAATGAAGGTAATACTCAATTTTGGGAATATTAAGAGACAGAATATCTTATATGTGGTGTAAAGTGAAATTAAATGCTACTATATTTCATTGATAATATATAAAAGCGATACCGTCATGACCGTTGACTTCTCTTAGATCGCATTTATCAAATTGTAATAGTTAGTGTTTAGTTAAATTACATTTGGTAGGATTAGTTTTTTTTCTTTAACCTTCAAGAACTACATTTTGATTTTATTTGTTATTTTAACCTTCAATTAATAAATATTAAGCTTTCTAACGAACTAACTCAAAAAGAATACCATCTTCACTTCACTCAACTCACCTGTCAATCATTTATAAGATTTAAAGAGTTTTAAAGGCCAAATAACTTGTAACAAAGACCTAATCCAGTCACAAGCACCCATCAATCGCAAAGTAAAAGCCCGTATTAGAAGATCTGATATTTCTTTACAAACTACTTCAAATATAAAAACCAAGTGAAGTTTTCTCTGAACGTTGAAAATTAATCAAACTGTTTACTATTGCCAAGATAATTAATGTCAATAAACGAAATAAGACATTTGAACTCGATCAAATTTTGATTTGAAAAATGAACAAATCTGCATTTTTGACATTCTTCGAACTATCTTTGGATTTGCAATTTCAGCCAGATTTATAGAATTAAGTCAATATGTCTTTGATCAAGTGACTGACTGATATGTGTTCAAACTGAGTTATCCTAAACGTGTCAATAAGTGTATCATCTCTAGGCGCCCAGTCCTTGATTTATAGGCCTCTTCATCAGAGATATATAATATAAATAACCACATGCGATACAGTTATCACTCACACATTTAATTTATCTTAATACTTCGAGATAGAACATTGGCCTTTGGTGGTGCTCCCTTCGTGTTCCGTCAACCCGAAAAAAAACATGTATGCATTTGAACTATTTTTAAAATTTATTACCCCTAATCGTTTAATGGCCACGCATAATTAGGAGGAATAAATTTTGATTAACCAAGCATTCATGCAATGCAATTAAATTCCACAAATAATATTCAGTTCAAGGAAAAATGTAAAAAATTATATCGGCTTATTTACTGCTATCTTAGCACAAACATATATCTTGTAGTTTCTATTAATTACGTAGAGTACTAGGTGTCCGTTTCACAAAAAGTCGTACGTGCGAGTACGATTAGTCCTACGTTCGAGCTGATTTTTGGTCTTCCGTCTTTTTTGTTTTATTGATGCCTTGACCCAGTCTTGGTCGTAGTTTGTGAACAGAGACATTAAAATCAAAATCTATGCATTCAAATGCAAAAATTTTGTTTTGCTGTAAGTAATTCACGATTTGCTAAAATCATATTTTATTACCGAGCAGCTCCAAATACATATTGTTGGCAACAAACACTTGCTAAACTCTATTGAAATTAATACATATGTCCTTTTTCTGCCTGTTTTAGCCAATGAACTGTAAGTTAATGAAAAAAAAACTGCTTTTAGGTGTTCCGGGAAAAAATTTTCAGATATAAAACATATCACAATCGTTTAAATGTTAGATACTTTCGAAATAATTTTTAAACAGTTTTTCCTAAAATCTTGTACTCTGTCTTGTCTTTGTTTAATAGTGTAAGGACAGGACAATTTTAAACAATTTTAAATCGGTATAACTTGAAGTTCAATGACACTGCTTTTTAATGAAATGAACTAACATGAAAATAAAAACTGCAGTTTTTGTGAAAATTGCACTGGAGACGGACACGCGTCACCATAGGAATGGGTCAAGCAAATAATTCGAATTGATCAAGACCACTATAACTACATTCAATCATAATTGCTACATTCGAACAATGTATTAGACAAGCAGGAAATATGTTTCTTACTTTTTTTACCCAGCATGACAAGGATTTCAATGAGAGTATACAAGTGATCTGAAACAAGATCTATACAAAGTCTCATGTCAAAGAGTTGTATCACACTGTTAATGACCACTGCGAGACATTTAAATAGAAATCGAACAGACCACCCATTATTTTTGATTAACAATTATTCTATTTTTCTCAAATTAAATAGCATATTTACTTTATTTTGGCAGATCCTTTTAGTTAAATATTGTGACTTTATTTGGTAAATTTAAATGTCAACGTTTGTGTCATCTGTCAAATACAAAACAAATAAATAAGCATATCAAAATACGATACGTGAGAAATGCTCTTAAAACGCGTCAAAATTACCCGAGAAATGCATTTGTCATTTCTGAGTTTTGTTACAGTACGGACATTAATGCTATTATTTAGTCATTAAATAAAAATTTTACGGCTATTATTGGTACAAATAAATTTATTTGCCAATCAATGACGTCCAATGTGAGCTGTATAATTAGCACGAATTATAAAATTATAAAATAAACAATTAAAAAAAATAATTATACTAAACATATGCGACAGAACAGTATAATATGACTGATATTGATATAGATGATTAACACTTACATAGTGAAAAGGTTTTGAACAAGGAAGTTTAAAACCATGAAAAAGGATACAAAACTATGCGTCAACTTTCTATAATGTTTGGTTTTATTTTCCAGAAAAGAGGTTCCTCCCTCCATAAATTAAAATAATTATTACCACTCTACCGTCGAATAAATTCAGCCGACATTGCTGTTTATACCATAAAATATTACTTGATACGAAATAATTGATATTTTTTTTTTAGTTTATCCAGTCTGCGTTTTAAAGCTTTTAATTTTTAGAGATACACGGAGATAGCTAGATGAAATTGGGAGAAAAAACATTTAGTTGAAAAATTCAGTTTCAAATATTTGGTGAAAAAATGCAGAATTGACCATAACTTGTAGTATATTTTGGAGGAAAACAATGCGCGTGCAAGAGCCTCAGTTCCAAATCAAGGCTCATTGATACTGCGAAAAAAAATTGTCACCTTGCACTCTTCAAAATCAAATATCTGGTCCCTAAGGCACCAACCATTTTTTTACGGAGGGGGGAGGGGGCCTGGGATTTTTGTGCCTGATAGAATTTTTTTTCAGGTCAGTCGAAAATCAAAATTTTTTTTCGCACATCAAGCAAAACTGATTTTTTTTTTTTTTTTATTATATACATGAGCAAATGTAGAGATATTCAGACTTAAAAAATTGTTTTTGGACATAGTGAGAAGGAAAATATTTTTTTCAGACTAATCTGGACATAAAATATTTTTTTCGAAAAAATCCCAGGCCCCCCCCCCCCCCCCCCGGTAATAAAATGGTTGGTGCCTAACACTCAAATCTGACGAATTAATTACACAAAGGATTCAAACTGAAAATCATTTACACAGAAGAGGATTTAACAAGAATTAAAGACAGTTATGTCATAAACAGGTTGTCTGATAAGACTGTTTTATATGAAGAATTTTGTAATTAACTTGTTAGCACATACCATAGAAAATGAACCAAAAAATTACACCTGTTCATATTGAATTTTACATTTATTAGTATATCAATGAGAAGTTAATTTGAAAACATTAGTAGCAGTGCTTTTCATCTTTGCAGTTAATTGCGATATTTTTCCCACGATTTTTATTTTCGGAAACATTTCAATTCGGCAACATTATAATATTACTGTTAGATATAGATATATTAAAATTTATCTGACACAAGTCCTTATTACAAGGTTCTACTTAGATATAAAAAAATTATAGTATTTTTGTAAAGGCGTAAAACCATTCACTCAAAATTCGGTGTTATAAAAGTTGTTTTAAAAAAGAGCAGTCTAGGCGAAACTCCGTTACCTACAGCTGTGCCGAAAGATGTGATGTGATTTTTTTTCCTGTTCATTATGTTGTCTGTTTTGCAATATTCTGTGTGTTGGCTTCGAGTTCTGCAAACGAGATATCATTTGTTCCAATAAACATGTATCTATAAAGCCTAGTAAGTGATATCGTAGAATTATGGGATGTTTATAAGGGGGGGGGGGGGGGGTCGGAGTGTGGACTGAAAGTTTGTATTCTTTAAATATTTTTAGAATTTTTTTTTATATTCATGCAAGATATAAAAAAAGGATCTATTCTTTAGCGAAGGGTAAATTTTTATGATAAATATTCAAAATTACGAACGTTAAGAGCAAGTCTTTTAATAGGCTGTTTAAAGTATTAATGCCATATATGAGTTTATAGCTTTTTATAGCCAAACCCCCTTCTTCTGTACTCCAGTTGTTATTTGCTGAAGTCAATAGTTTCCCCCCAAATTCTTTATAACCACTTAATTTATTTTTCATATTATATGATTATTTCCTATCCTTTATCTTTTAGGCCATTATTCTCTATTAATTAATTTTTAGGCCATTATTATCTATTCTGTAAACCCACACAAACCCTCATAGCCGCTTTGATATAAAATATTTATAGGAAAATCATATTTTTGCACTTGAGATGCATACACATTCCATAATTAGTGTTATATTTGTATTGGATCATTATAATTTTCAATAGCACAGAACACAAAACAAAGTCAGTGACACTTAAAGTTAGTGGTATTTTGTTACTTTGTCTCTTCCATTACGTATTTGTTATTCAAATTTTAGGGGGATGTTTATTATCTCTAAGGTCTGTAGTCATTCTTCTATATATTGATATGTTGTATTCGTGGGTAGTCCTTTATTCAACATTTAAACTTTTAAATGCAACATTGATCACTGTTATCCTTATGATGTTAAAATTATAGTCGAAATCGATTGAATTAAACCATTTAAATTGCATCATTAATAAGTTAAATTATGTCCTTTGCATGTTTTTTGGTAATTAGTGGTCCTCAGTTTACATATTTCCGCCCGCGATCTCTTTATTCGTTATTCCACGCAAATTACGCGTTTATTTGCTAAAAAGAATAGAACAGTGTTTCTATTTTAAGTAATACTATCACCAGTATTCGTTACGCACTGAAAATTGGACCATATAATGAAACAGATCTGCGGACATGTCTGTAAATTTAAACCTGTGACGTGTATATGGTCATAGCTTTTAATTTCCGATGCTCCTAAAAATGTCCAGTTATAACTTTTATAGTATAATCGATATTTTCGGCAATGCTTTGGAATACTATTAAACTCTTTAAACGAACTTAATGGCATATCAAAATAACAATCTAAAGATACTAATATTAGATATAGTAAATTTATACTATGCTGTATACGACGCATTTCAAGGAGTTACCCCTCATCAGCATCATTAAAACCGAAACATTTGGAAGACCAAAAACCAAGCTTATTTTAAACAAGAAGTACTTATAACCAAAAATACCGAAATAGGAAGCCAAATTTCGGCTAAGGAGATCTACCATGTGCAATAGAAGGAATGAACCCTTAGTATTTCTATTATTTTTTAATTTTGCTGAATAATAATGGTAATTTCTGTGACAAATCAATGAATAATCATGTCAGACAAGTCTGACAACTGGGCTGGCGAATACCCTCAAATATTAATTCCTACTGCTTACCGGCAATTGAATAGAGCGTTACTTGATTTTAACCTGCAGATTCAAAGAATTTTTGCAAATTGCTGTCTGAAGTTTTCATGCGAGTACACAATTATAAAACAGTTGAAGAGTTTTTTCCAAGACCACACTGCAACTGGTGCTTTGGAACCGTCTTGAACTTGCAGTGAAGGGCAAGATTTAAAGACGCCGTGCCGAAATGGTCAGCGCAAAGGACTACGAAGCCAAAGGTCGCCTATTCGATTCCTGTTCGGGATGAAAATTTCAGGCATCAAAGATGCTGCTCCGTCGAATGGAGACGAAAAATGCAACCCCCTTAGCACATTAAAGACTCGCCTGTAGATGTCGAAAAAGAGTAGGATAACATGCCGCAACAGGACCTGCTCTCGCACACGCCAAGTAGAGAAACAGTTTAATTTTAAAATTTAAAAAGCTCTCTGCAACTTTTAGACGAAGAACAACAATAAAATTAAAAGTGATGTTCCTTCACTTCAAAATTTCTTGCATGTTGGGATTTTTTTATCAAAGACTTATCCAACTTAATATCTTTCTTTAAAAAGGCGCGAGAAGATTTGCTAAACAGCATTATTAGTGAGTAATTTAAACGAAAATAATTATAGCAATTTTAAATGAAACATTAAACATTTTTATTGTAAAATTATGCCTTAAATTTCTTTCCTGGGAGTGTCCGTTCCTTTCAATTTTATGGATCTAAATTTCTCTATTTCACTGCTTGTTATTATGGGTTTGTACAAACATGGTATGGCGACAGATCGACAACGCAACATAAACGTGGGCCGAGACCGGACAGTTATACCAACAATACTCTTATAACCTGTTGACAATAACTTGTTAAGTATAGTTAACTCTAAGTTCAAAAACTTCATAGAGTGTTTGGACATTTAATTACTGTTGACCGCTGGTCATGAGTTTGTCAGGAGGTTGTTTGAATGTAACGATTTATAAATGGTTCTGATCCATATCCTAAGTCCTTTTCATCCAAAAGTATCACAAGGATGATTCGAAATCGTGCCTCGAAGTATTCTTTTCTCTACTTACGGTTTAAAAAGTAGTTTATAAATAGGATCTTCGAGTGTATTTTCCTTGAGTGTTATACGAGTAGAACAGGAGTACATGTATTTCTATAGCTATAACTGCAAGGTCTCCCTGTATTAATTATTGTACAATTGCAATGCGCCCGATGCAACAGTTAACTATGAAAAGTACTCCATCATGCACATTGTGTTTCCTATAATTACAATGTACCTTTGTCTTTTTTGTCCTATTATCTGGCGTTCGGGGGTCCCAGGCATGCAGGTTAGAATTATTAAAAATAATAATTAGAAATAGCTGGATGATAGAGGCTGTAATGTTTATGCAATTACAACAATGCATTGTTGTTTTCTATGTAATTAGGAGACGAATTTCCCATGCATTTCTTGTTATGACGGAAATTTTTCACTTGACATAATTAAGGATCAATTGGTGATCATTGCCCATATATGAATATATCTGGCTTTTGGGAAGATGGTGCATAAATTGGATCGGCAGAAATTCATCCGTTTTGTTCAGTTTCTGGCATCAAAGGGTGTCGCGAGATTATAGTTATACTTGCATAATTAATTGTCTTTAATGCAATTGGAGAATTGTATCTGTATATTAGGTTGCATATTGAATACGCTTATTTGTCGGAAGTCTTAACCCACTGCCCCACCCATCCAAAGCCATAATGTTTTCACAAGTGCAGGGTGCATATTAAAATCTCGTTGTTGAAAATTTCAATTGAACTGCACGGTTAATAGGACATAAATTCATTGTAAATGATATAGAATATAGAAATACAAAAAGCTACAAAAACATAATTCTTCATTGTTAAAACCTTAATTTGTTTAAGATTCTCTAAATCTTTATTTAGTAGAAATATAATTGGCCTATTACGACAGAACAACAACCTTGCAAATATATCTTTAAGTCGTATGGCGCCTCGGTAAGTTTGTCTACTCGTATTTCTCAATGGAAATTCACATAATTTCATTTTATATATCTGCGGTTAATTTTCATTAATTCTTGCAAAAAACTATTACTCTTATAAATAGGAATTGAATTGAAGCATCTCTCAGCCATAAAAAAGCATAATGTTCTAAAACGGTACTTATTGTCATTGAGAAAATTGTATTCACTATTGATGTTAGGTGGAATGTTATATAAGTATACGGTCGCCCTATACCACCAATAAGTACTTTTCGTCATAGAGAAACCATTTTACCTATTGATAATGAGTTCAACACTTTGTCTACCGCAAAGATGGCCTTTATAAATTAACTAATTCCTTTTTAAAAGCTAAACATTAAAGAGTAATTGTAAAAGTTGTGAAGGAATGTAATATTTTGCGTCATTAGGCTGTTGTCGTTTTTTCCTTATTTATTTTTGGAAATATAATACAAACTATGACTTTGAACCAGAAACATGATGTCGCGATATGTGTAAACTAGAATTTCTGTTCATATAAAAAACGAACTTTTTAGCAGGAGCAGATTAATCCACATTTCGTCCCATTATTCGACCCCCCCCCCCCCCTCCCCCCAAAAAAGGATATATATTTAAAATATACAAATAAGTAATAAAATAGTATTTGAATAAATAAATTTGAGTTCAAATAGTAATTTAACAATAATAGTCCAGTTAGATATATTGATCTGCTAAAAAAGTAAATTTAAACCAAAACGAATGATGACATTAATAGTTCTTTACTTGAACCCTGTATAGCATTTAAGATTTATCACACACATATTCTTTTCAGATGTATGTCCGTGTTTATAACGACCAAGTACTGTCACGGCCTTACACACACAGTAAGTTCATATTTTTTTCAATTTGATAATTTATGATTTTGATATATTTGTGTGACCAAAATAGTTTTCAATGGGTAATGTTTTAAAAGTTATAAATTAAACGATAATTGTTCCTTTGGTCATGTTGGTGCAGAATTTATTTATATTTCTATATTAATGAAGGACATGATTACAAATTCGTGTCACTGGAAAAATAACCCTAAATAATTTAAATACCAGCTCCTCTGCTAGCACTGAGTGCCTCCGGGTATGTAAATATATGTATATTAAAGATAACCTTCGCATTCATAACATGAATATTCAAATGGCAGAACAACCCTAAACACTGTAACAAAAAGTCAATGGTGTGGTATACAAACAAAGAGGGCAATACGTCCATTTCCAGAAAAAATATGCTTTAAGGAAAATGTTATCTGAAAAACTTTGTTTTGGTCCGAGAGCACACTTCATGCGCATTATTCTTTGTATCCGTTATAAATTTTCTGTATTTCTTCCTTATTTGATTATTCTATTCCATACGTTATTTTTGCCTCTTAAAAAAGTATTTTATATATGATTTTTGTTATAAATTTCATTGTTAAAAGGTAATGTTTTAAAAGGTGTGAATGAGCCTCCAAGGTCGGTATGGTCTGCCAAGACTACATTGGTCAATTGCGAAAGTTACGGTCAATATTTACACAACATATAGGTTGTCGGACGATGCCTGTATGAATACTGCTACCCTTAGAAGATATTTGTCTCGAATTAGGTTACTTTTACGTGTCTGGGGGGTCAGCTGACCACTTCCGCTTTCGTGACATTGCAAAATAAAGGTGATCATTCTTGCTGAATATGCTAATTTTCGATGCATTTCACTCACAATGCTACGATGGTATTCGTACAATGGAACGGAATCATTTCCAAAAATTGCAATATATGCAATCACCATTGGTGACGTTGGTGGTATGACAAAAATGTGAATATCGGAAAGAATGTACGTGTTATTAACATCCCATAGACATGATAGCATTATAATAGTAATGTGACGTTTTTATTGATGGTACTTTCATTCTATGCTTTCAAAACGTCTGGAGGATACAATCGAATGATTATGATAGATTATGTATAGATCAAATTAGATGAATCGTAATTAAACAAATGTCTTACAGAATGCCATGACGAACATCCACAAGATCAAAAAATGGCGGCAAAATCTTCGCGCCAACAGAGAAGATGGCGACAGGAAGCCTGAAAGTATCATTACAGGTTTCAACAGAAGATCTAAACGTGTATAACCATTGACAAACTGACTGATCAAGAAATTGATTAGGTATTGTAGCAAGTTGTATTTAGTAAGCGTAGCTGATAAGGGGAGATAAAAACACGTTAGTTTTTACAACTTTTATCACAAGAACATAAAATAATGTCATATTGCGCGTGGGGTAGTGATATACGAGATATCATTTCCGATAGGGGGCATTGCTCCGTGTGTAAAATAGATAGTGACTGAAACTTCAAGACTATTTCTGTTAATTTTATATTCATTGCAAATCAGCAGCAAATAGGTTAATTGTCCAAAAAAGCAGATTACGTTGAATTCAATCTTGGTTTAATTAGATTAATGTGATAATATAGATTTTAGGTAACAAACATTGGTGCATGATGAAGTTTTATTTTCTGCAAAACATAAAAGAGATACTTTTCTAAAATGGTTTGTTACCTCTTTGAACTTAAAAAAATTAAAAGAATGTTTTAAGGATAATATTCGTTTCGAAATTTTTAATTGATAAATTTTCTAGAGCGACTTGTTAAAACCGGAAGCTATTACTTTTAAAGTCATGGATGTTTTCAATCGTGATTTATAACATAAAGAAAATTTATGGCTTTTCCTTATTAAAAGTATAAATGGATTGTCTACCAGACAGTATAAGTAGATTGTATAACTTGTTTTCTCTATATGTTTTTAGCTCATGGTAAATTTTAAAGAACTACGTAAACTTTTAAATATACCCGATTTCTTTTAAACCTGAGCGCCTCATATGGTTCTGTGCATGTTTCTATCCCCCTGCCACTACCACCTTATAGATAATACGTGTAATGGTAGAACATTCACAACTATTAGACTATGAACGTCCGCGGTTTTGTGATGTAAGAAGCGGTCAAAGCGATATTTGGTTACAAATAAATCCTGATTGTTCTGCTTCTTTTCTTATTTGCTGACGGTTAGTTTGATGGTTCCGGGTTTCATTGCTTAGCTATTTACCTAGATCAAAACCAATGATATTAACCTAGTACGTAAAGAGAAGATGTGTTTTAATGGTTTTGTAGTAAAAGCCGTCACATTGAACATTTTTAAAACTGAGGGGCCATTCATCGTTTCGTGGTTTTGGAGGCGAAAACTTGTAAATGTGAACGGACGACGGACGAAAAGTGATAAAAGCAGCTACCTGACCCAATGGATCAAGTGAGCTCGAGGACAAAACAAAGACGGTGGCTTATCTTCAAACTCATTATCCTTTAATTTTCAAAGATTACTTATTGAGGTAACAAGTCGTAAAAGAAATAAGTTGCTTTGCATTACGCAAATTCTGACGGAATTGCAAGAATCATTTGGTAACACTTAAGCATTTTGTTTACATCCTGAAAAGGTTAGTTTGTTTCAGAATGGTACTTGCTAAACATCGAACAAAGTAATTCTAACAGGCCATCATCGATTCAAGAATCCGCAATATGTCATTCAGTAAGAGACCTATGACAATTCTACCTCAAACAAAACTGATTCTTATTTGTGTTTTTTTATCTGCTATTTTTTGTCCTCTTGAAAGATTTAATTTAATCATAGATAGTAACTTTCATATTTCGGTTGTTTATCTGAAATTAAACTTTACACTGATGCTTTAGTAGCGTATTAAATATAATATAAATCTAACGTTACCTTCTCAAACGGGAAAAGGGGAGGATGGCGACCACTACAAAACTAGGGATGTGAAAAAGGACGGATACATGAATATATAGCATTTAGGGGTAGGGTTGAGTTCTCATAAACATATTTAACCCTACCAGATTCTATATGTGTCTTACCCAAGCAAGGACCCTGAAATTCATGGCTATCTTTTGTCTACTTATTTATATGTTATTTGTTTAGTTTAAACTTATTTATTTATAGTGGATTGGGAAACATGTTATACCAACTTTTGCTAATCCCTCTCCACTTGGCGAGTGATTCAGCGGACCATGTAGCGGCATGTTAGCCTATTCTTTTCCGACATCTAAAGGAGAGTCGTTAACGTGCTAAGGTTGTTGCTTTCTCTAAATATGGGACAGCAATTTTTCGTCCCCATCAAACGGACTAGCATCTTTTTATCAATACTATCCTCGCAAATAATGTTATGGCGTCGTACATTTGATTACTGAAATGTTCAACCCGAACGGGAATCAAACCAGGGACCTTTTGCTTCGTAGTCCCATGCGATATTTTAATTTTTGTTATATTTGTTGTGCTTGTCCTGGGGTGGGGTTGTTGCTTTAATCAATTTTCTATCGCATTTGCTCCTACATAAAAAATTTAGAAAAATTAGATTTGGAAATGAAATAACATTTTTATTTCTTTATTAACCAATTTGGACATACTTTGGGCATAATAAGATGAAACAAGCATTAGATTTTACAGTTCTTAAATCATGAAAACTATTTGAGGCCTCCCGCTTAAATATAAAACGGCTTATCTTCAGTGGGGTCTTTTTTCTAGCGACCGATGTGGATCAGAGTGAAAGAAAAAAGTCACTGCATTTGCTCCATGAACAACATGTACCCCACCAAAAAACCGGGGGTAGTCTCTGCTTCCTACAGAACACCCGTCATGCTGCCAATGTCAAATCCGGTATGAGGAAGGGACAAGATTAATGGAACAGGTCCATTTTCATTTTGGAAACGGGTTTTTCATACTTTCATGATGACGTCCGTAAAACTTTAATAAGGATGACTATAACATTTTGGATTACTAATTTCTATATATTTTGCCTTTGTAGTTATTTATTTGTTTATTTATTGTATACTCCGTGCAGTTGATAAACAGCATCAGTAAAAGTACATTGAACCAGTGTTTTTTCTCCATTTTTCACTTTCTACATTTCAGTCAAATTAACATACAAGAGATGCATATGATTTTGACATTTAGCTGAATCTCTAATCAGTTATTTTAAGAATATCTGATCATTGAATACATTTTGATTAACATATAAAAGTATTCGAGAATAAAGTAGTTTTCGTAGCCGACAAGACCGAGTTCATATACAAAACTAAATTTGTATTCAGCAATTCCTAGGAGCTTCATATCCTTCTTCAGACGTTGTCAGATCAGTTGATAGACAATACGATTGTAACTTTCTTTCTGTCATAACAATTTATTTAACAAAAGGAGAGTTCATAATCTTCATTTTATTAACCTTCTGAGTTTGTTTAATTTACCTCTCAGAGAGGGGCACAGACAGTGATTAATTCTAAGATCATATATACATTACTATAATATAAGATAATTTAATAAGAATTACAGTTGCAAGTGGATCTCAAAAGAAATGTTATACCAGTGGTGAAATAAATTATTCTCATTCTATAAAACAAACGTTCTTGTGCTTATAAATATTTTATTAAATCTATGAAAACCGCAGAATCAACTTCGTATCTTGAATTAAATAAAAAGACGACGATACATCCTTTATATGCATAAAAGAACTCCTATTAAAATTCTTCTTTTGTTTATTTTTTAACTACAAGAGGCCCTTGGTGGCAAATTCAACGTCACCAGGTGACGTATAGGTATTAGGACGAAATTTTACTGCAAACCGTCAAGGAATATTTCTACAAAAATTTGCGTATCCTATCAAACGAATTAAAATAGTCCCTATCAATGTTGCATACAATATTTATCCATGGACTATTTTATTTAAACTTAGTACAGGGGTGTCAGGCTGGATATCCAAACAGAAATGTGGGCACTTTTGTCTATAAAAGACTACCATACTGAATATTTGAAGGAATATTGAGACACAATGGTGGAAAAAAAAGATATATGCTTTTTCGCGTAGTTAACAAACATATATGAATGATGGGGTAAGTACGGTGGAACAACGTAGTATCGAACGTAAGAAAAGAATGGTTGCATCTAGCAAATTTTATTTCAAACTGACACAGATTTTAAACCGGAGATCAGCGGTGGCAAGGCCCATGTAAGATTCATTGATATTTAGCCTAAGAAATGAGGATTCGCGCTGCTATATAACATTTCTTGTGATCTCATCATTTAAAGACTGTTTTGGGGTTGATTAAATAACTTTTAATGATTAAATCATGAAATTTATAATATGAGCGATAAAAATTTAAAAAACACATCAACCATCAGAACAATTTAAACTACAAATACTGTGGGCAAAGCTCACTAATTGATACCCCCGCATCCCCTATCCCAAGGAATGGCAAAGTCAATGTTTTGCTATGGAAAACCCAAAAAGTTGGTCAGATCAAAATCTAAAATAGGAGGTGCACTATGGCATCATGTGATAAAGATTCTCTGAAAGTCTCATGGAATTCCCTTTAGTGGTTTAGGAGGAGTTGCGGATGGCATACTGGTACCCCCTATCACAATGAATGGCAATGTCCATGTGTTGGTATGGGTAACCCCAAATATTCATCAGATCAAAATCTAAAATAGGAGGTGCACTACAGCATCATGTAATAAAGATCCTCTGAAACTTTCATCAAATTCCATTCAGTGGTTTAGGAGGAGTTGCGGATGGCATCATGGTGCCCCCTATCACACTGAAAGTCAAAGTCCATGTTTTTTCTATGGGAAACCCCAAAAATTGGTCCGATCAAATTCTAAAATAGGAGGTGCACAATGCCATCATGGGATGAAGATTCTCTGAAAGTTTCATCAAATTCCATTCAGTAGTTTAGGAGGAGTTGCGGATACAAAGGTCGGACGGACGGACGGACGGACGGACGGACAGACGGACGGACTGACGGACGGACACAACGAATACTATATACCCCGCTTTTTTCAAAAGCGGGGGTATAAAAATCGAAATTAATGTGCACCGTAACATTTTGTTTTGATAAATAACACAAATGCAATACCATGCATTCGTAACATAGCGTTTTAATTAACAAAAATGATGATATGGTATCGTTATTTCATTAACCCTCAGATTTCGTTTAATTTACCTCTCAGAGGGTAGCACAGACAGGGATTAATTCTCTACATTATTATTATAATACAAGTAATCGACTTATGACTTTCTTCTGAAACAGATTCACGCGATTCATTAAATGTATGGTTTATAAATTCCATATTTTTAAATGCTATATAAATGTGTGTTTTTTTATGCAAAATGCTAAAGGAAACTAGTATCAGACATTATCATAAATCCAGATACGGAGACACATTTTGGACAAGGCAAAATGAGAGATAAGACAACAAAATTAAAAATAAAACGTAAGTAAACAAACCAGGAACTTAATGATAAGGAATGTATATCTCTAAATGCAATCCAATTTTTCCGGAACAAAGTCTGGATACTGGTAAGTGACAAGAATATGATTAAGAAGAATAAGCAATGTCTGTATCTTAAAGCAAATCACTTTGTCAATAAACTACAAAATGGATAACAAATCCGGTACCAAGTTTGTGTACTGTGTGTAAAGAAATTGAGGATGAGTATCATTTTTTCTTAATTTGTAACATTAATAAAAAGCAAAGGCAAACTATGTTCCAACATCTTCAACTTAATTTGAATATAGATTTTAATAACAAATTGCAACATATTAGTCAAATTTTAAACCCTAAATTAGAACTTTTACCTTATGTTTGCGACTTTATAAAGCAGTCATTGGCACTACGAAAATAGGGTCCACATTGGTCAGAGTTCATATTATAATTATAAAGATTTTTTTTTATTGTAAGCTGTTTGTTGTATTCATGTTGTGTTTATGTCTATTGTGATGTATATATATTGAAGTGTTATTGTATTGTTTTGCTTTGACCCATATGGGTGTATTTTATGCAAATAAAAATTATATTGACAAGCGACAAATTCTCGCTAGGAATTCTTGCAACCCCATTAGACGGAGTTTAATGAATAGGAATAGACAGCCTCATAAGATCATATAGTAAAAGCAAGGGTGTACATATTCATACAAAAAGTTGCTTATCAATTTCCCTTGTTTTCTCGCATAACAGATATAATGGTGGGAACTTGTATTTGGTAAAACCACTCCATTGCCAGTAGTGGTTGAGAAATAGAAAAACTACTACAAATTTGGAACAATTTCTTTCCCTTTGGGAAATTTACATTTTGCAACGGTCAACCAGTTTTCAGCTTCTGACAAACGAACATTTCTATCTTGTTAAAACTCGCTTATCTTGATTTTCATCATGCAAGGTACATTGCTTTGGACCAAATCAAGAGCGGTCAAGGCCAGTTGATATATATAAGTTACGTGTACTTGAACAATACTGAATCAATCTTGATTGACTGCTTCATGATCTGGTCATCTTATCTTTATTAACAATTTTTGTTTGAAAATTTTGTGACAGAAACAATCAAGATAACAAGGGATAAAAAAAACAAAATGGCCATGTAAGGGGTTATACATAATTTTCAATATTTTTCACAAGTTTACAAAGAGCTCTGTTTTTGGAAACCCCCACCCCCTTCAAAAAGTGTACATCAACAGTTTTTAACATTGTTGGTAGAAACATGTACCTTGCATTACTCCGGAAGAGGATCTACAGACATCGTTATATCCCTCCAAGAGTTTGTACAAAGTCTAAAGCATGAGACAAATGCCCCAGCGTGCGTTGTATATTGGATCCCAATGAAAACCGTATCGACATAGTCTTTCAGTATCCTCTTTAACCTTTTTCCTATTTCTGATAAATCATGCGTTAAAATATCTGTCCATTTAACAGTACTCAGATTAAAGCCTTACTACAATACAATAACTTTTCCCAATATATTGCATACGACCTTCACTTAAAATATTGCACATTCCTCCTGTTAAAGTTTCAATTATTAATCAAATTAAT
The DNA here is from genome assembly GCA_028015205.1 of Mytilisepta virgata. Classification (NCBI taxonomy): domain Eukaryota; kingdom Metazoa; phylum Mollusca; class Bivalvia; order Mytilida; family Mytilidae; genus Mytilisepta; species Mytilisepta virgata. The sequence goes on from CM051511.1 coordinate 26,370,086, forward strand.
AAAAATATTCCATTTCAATTGTATATGTAATACATGTACTCTCCTAATATCTTGTCAGGAGTTAGTAAGAGGAGATGTTAGCATTTGTATTCATTTGAATGTTAAAATATTTGATTTTTGAATGAGATACCAATTTACCCTGGTAGTTGACTTTTCCTCTGACATGGTTATAGTTTGTACAATTTTGTTTAAGACTATTTCAACTCACAAAATGTCATACACAGCAACATTTAATTCTAAACATGCTTAATTTTCTATATGTACTAAACGATAATTTAAAAATGCCAATTAATAAGATAACTGAAAGAAAATAATTAATGCGAACAAAATGAAATAACACTTACCTCGTCATTTGCACTGAGGTTAGAAAAATCGTCCGCAGAATCCTCCAAATAATCATTGACTTTAGCTAAACACTGTATCGTCACACATATAAAGACTAATAAAATCGCAATATTCTTTAACGATGTCATAATGATTCTGAAGTATCAGTGTATTTCTGTAAATACTTTTCTTTTGGCTAATTTATCCAAAATCAATGTTTTCTATAGTCATTTGATAATTATCCATTTTACTATTATGTTAATTTAATTTTCCCACCTGTAACAGGTAAAAATCCCACAAAAAATTAAAAAATTCAATGTATAATAGATACTTGAGTGACACACTGTTTCAAATGATTAGTTTAAACGCTTAATGCACAGAGATTTGTTGAATCGTTATTTATTTCTACTTCTCTCGCACTTCAATCGTCAGTTCGCCAATCAGGTAAAAAAATCAAACATCTTTAGCCTCGACCAATTACAACAAAGACCTCTGACTAAATCGACTGTTACAACTTACAACGCTGTTTACACAGGGACCATTGTAGTATACCCGTAAGATTAACACATAGTGCAGATAAACACGTTTAAGACAGAACGGAATGGACTTTCAATAGGAATCAATTTCACATACAAACAAAAACTTATTTACACCATTTTCACATAAAAGTAAACTTTACCACGCAAACAGTATCTATTTAAATAACTTAAGAAAATACCTCTTGTTGTCTTACTTATATAAATAGAAAGTATTTGTCAAGAATTTGTAGCAATTGTTTATTAAATTGTTTTGCTGTGAATTTCAGAAATGGTATTTATTCATCAAAGATAGAAATATTCCATTTCTATGGCTGTTATTAATAAAATCTAACAGGAATGTCGCATATTTTATGACGAATTTGACGATTATTATGGTCTAAGTGGGGCTAAAGTGACAGCTACATATAAACAATATTCTTTTCTATTTAATCAATTTATATAGGTATGTTTGTACGCCATTCATTACCAGAGTTAAATTAATTTGCAAGTTTAACGTTAGATTTAAAAATTACTTTGGAGTTAAGGATTTTATCCTCTGTATGTGCTATCTATAGTTTATAACAATATGAGATTAGATCGTAGAATTAATTAAAACAAAGTTGACATTGGTTTTTAGTAAACCTACGAAAGATTGATTGATTTTTATTATTGAGGTTTTACGCCACCCCAGGCACAATTAGCTAAAATGTAGATGTATACCTCGGTGGTTAATCTGCTTACAGGAAGCCCAACTGCCAGGAGAAACCAAATAGGGAAGGAAAGTTAGTTTCCAGTTTGTAGTTTCTTATGATTTAGAAAACAGTATATTTGTGCAATGGAACCGCGAATTTAAATGTTCACTGAATACACATTCTATATTTATATTTTTGGGGAAAATTCAATGTTGTGTAAAAATTTAAGTTAATGACGTATAACTTCCAATGTGTGAGTATTTTACCAGTTTTGGTTCACGGGATATGCAAATTTGGTGATTCACGACTCACCAGTTGTGCTGAAGGACGAAAACTTTTAAAGCCGGAACAAAAAATTTCTTCGTTTAAGAGCAGATTCAAATGCTAAATCGACCAAACTTAAAAAGCCAACACCAATTAAAGACAAAGCAATGCACGATGGAGATACTCCTAGTTATAGGTTCTACAAGATTTAGCATCACTTAAAACATCTAATGCCAAACTAGCTAGTATCGATTGAGCTGATGCGAATCAATTTTACCCGATATCAAATAGTTTTTACCTGCGTCGCCGAAGACGGAAGCAGGTCTAAGAGTCGGATCACTCCGCCCGTCCGTCGGGCCGTCCATCTGTCCGTCCGTCTGTCCGTCATAGAATAGGGTACCTGCATTTTTAAAGCATCAAAGTCAAGCTTGTATCGATTGAGCAAATAGTTTTTAACATTCGTCGCCAAATGCGGAAGCAGGTCTAAGAGTCGGGTTACTCCGACCGTCCGTCTGTCCGTCTGTCCGTCTGTCCGTCACAGAATAGGGTACTTACTTTGTGTAATCCGAAACTCCAATACCATAAACCCGGTACTTCTGAAATATTCCACACTGATTCTAAACACATTGAAGATATGCATCTCCTCTTTTGGAGTGATTTGAGAAACAAATGTCAAATTTATCATTTGTCGAACTTGGTCATCTTTAGGCGCATTCGATACGATAGGTGTACACCTCCCCTTTTGATATGATTTGCGAAAACATGTCAAATATATCATTTGTTGAACTTAGTCATTTTTAGGCACATTATGGTTGAAGGGTACCTAGTTTGTGTAATCTGAAACTTCAACACCATTCACGCGGCGTTTCTAAAATTTTGCACAGTTATTCCGATTTCATTGTAGATGTGTACCGCCCCTTTTGACATGATTTGAGAAAAAACGTCAAATTTATCATTTGTTGAACTTAGTCATTTTTAGGCACATTTGGTACAAAGAGTATCTTGTTTTTGTAATCTGAAAACTCCAACACCTTTCGACTGGTGTTACTGGCATTTTGCACAGCTACACTAAACCCATTGTACAACCTATTTAAATCAATTGAATTAAATCCATTATTAGCTACAATAGAAAAGAGAAATAAGGAAAGCAGCAATTCCATAGATACAACTGTATCAAATAATCTTAAGTCCAGAGATAAGACAAGACGGAAAACAAACAAGGACAACACGACCTAGAAAACTATCAAAGAAATATATCAAAGAGACAATTGCAATTACTCAACCAAAAGGTACAAAATATCTCAAGGCCACCAATGGTTTTTTTAACATGGAAAGAGAAAACCTGGAAACCAATAGAACCGCCTCGGGAGTCTCGTGGTAGCGTGCTTGCCCCGAGTGCGGAAGGTCGCGGTCTCGATCCCCGGCAGGGTTAAACCAAAGACATTAAAATTGGTATTTGCTGCTTCTCCGCCAAGCACGTGGCATTATTTAGGAGTAAGAGCAAAGTGTGAGGTGATATGTCTTCCTGCGGACAGTTACCTCGTGAGATAGCACATTAAAAATCCGACTTAGCGTGTCGGTATAGTACAAAGCAGGCATCATATTCGTTTTCATATCAACATGTTCTCGTCCTGATATGCGCCTGGTTGCAACTGGACGTTAAACAATAATTCATCCATCCATCCATGAAAACCAATAGAAAAAAAACATATCAGGCTTGTTTAGGCTTGATTTTCGGCCCAGACAAGATTTTTTGCTAATTAGAACAATATAGAATAACCTACTACATTCAAACATATATCTAACAATGGTAGATAACTTTAAGTCTTATGGAAACTGAAAACAGTGGATGCTAAAATAGTTTGGCAGCATATGACTAGAGCGTATAAGAATCAGAATATTTTAACTGAATAGAAATAAATTTAAACTCGGTTATGGGAAAAATACTGACAAACATTAATGCATTCTCCCACTGCTTTATTCTTCATCAGATATGAAAATATATTACATTTTAAATCTGTTAAATTTCAGAAATTGACATCTATCTTAATTATAATGATGCAGAGGTTACTTAGTCGATACAGATCACATCCAACGCTATCTAGTTTTTATCTCTAATTAATAAGTTTACACATAACAAATTTCTGTTACTACACGACTTAAATATATAAGTCGATTTAAAACATAAGCAACATTTCTCAAGATCAAAAACAAATAAAAAAAATACCATTACGAGTAATACAAATTATTCGGAACAAAGTTATTTTATAAAACTTTTCTGATGTACACAAACTGAAACTTATTATACATGGGATAGCCGGCAATGATCATTGGAACATGGTGAAAAATAACATCTGTAACCATTGCCGGGCCATGAAAACTTAGCTTTATGGAGTTGAAACTATTTTCATTAAACGGTACAATTCATTATCTAATATCAGCACACATACCTTATATCATATCTCGGAACTTTGATACCAATTTTGATGAACAAGTTGTGCACATTTCATCGATTTACGACTCATCAGTTGTGCTCAAGGCCTAAAATGTTGAAAACACAAAACAACAATCCAAAAGGTTAAAGAGCAAATTCAAAATGCCAAAATGACCAAAAACTGTAAAGCCAAAACCATCTTAGGACAGAGCTATGCACGAGAGGGGTACTCCTCAGTTTTCATAAATTTTACAGTTTTGTGACAGTGAACTTTAAGTATCGATTTCGGGCTAGTATCGAAATACTAGCAGCTGAGCTGGACAATAAAATCAAGACAATAACACTGAAACTATTCACCGGTAAATTTTCTTTCAGTATAATAAAACACCTATTGACTGCATACTCGAGGAATATCCTCCTCGGGGCAATAGTTGTTATCTCTTGGTCAATAAAGTTACTATTCCCCTCCTACCCTGAGTAGGCCGGAAATTCCAATAATGGTGGCTTTGGTAAATCAGTCTAACCTTCAAACTTTAGAAAATAATTTTCAGACTACATGATAATGTACAATGTAAATACTCGTGTATTTATGGTTTATAAAATATTTCCAAAGTGTCATATTTTGATATGTTTACATAATTGTGGATGATATAAATACTCTTTTTTGTAGTACAATTAGGCATATGTGCACTAGAATACACTTTCTACAATGTTTGTTTATTGGTCAATTTTGATACTAGCGACAAAACAATGGGAAAAGTCCGTAACCTGACCGGAAATTCCAATAATGGGTGGCTTTGATAAATCAGTCTAACCTTCAAATTTTTTCAAAGGTTGATCACTTTTTTGCACTTTCCATTATTTTGATTGTTAAGGAATATTTCTGTACTGAATTTTGCATGGACACACAAAGTCATAGGATAAACCCATCAGAAAATTTTCAGTTCTCTGGCATGATCAAGGAAGTGAAAATATGAAACTGAAAATTGTGGTTAACTTTTGAACAACTGGGCCTGAAGGCAAGACAAACTCATTAAAATATTGATACTAGCGACAAAACAATGGGAAAAGTCCGTAACCTGACCGGAAATTCCAATAATGGGGTGGCTTTGATAAATCAGTCTAACCTTCAAATTTTTTCAAAGGTTAATCACTTTTTTGCACTTTCCATTACTTTGATTGTTAAGGAATATTTCTGTACTGAATTTTGCATGGACACACAAAGTCATAGGATAAACCCATCAGAAAATTTTCAGTTCTCTGGCATGATCAAGGAAGTGAAAATATGAAACTGAAAATTGTGGTTAACTTTTGAACAACTGGGCCTGAAAGCAAGACAAACTCATTAAAATGCAACACAACAGACATGACAGACAAATACCACAAGGATATATGTATAACTAAAAGAATTTAAAAAAAAACATATGATATAAATTTAACAGAATAAAAAAAAAATAAGACACCACAGAAACTAAAAATTTTCAAAGTACATGATAATGTACAATGATATATGTCGATCGTTCAGTAGATTTTAAATCTGTCAATTAATTATAAGACTCGGTATTTAGATATATACAAACATGTTTCTTAGATATTTGATATTTATGAATAATCAATCTTAGTCTTCTTGATTGATACTATTCAGACAGCGCCTTGTACTAATTAAATCTATACGAAGATATCGAGATGGTCAATTGAAAAGATGACCACTGAATTAAGTATATGGTGAGTTCACAAGGTACACAAACTGAATTCTTAGCTGATTTAATCAGAGTCTTCTTATATTCTGATGGAATAATATTAGAAGTTTCGGTTAATCATTTGGAGATAAGCGTTGATGACATTAACCATCATGTTGACGTGAAATAATATTTTTATTTTGCATAAAATCTAGGGTTTATGAAATATTTGCAAAGTGTCATATTTTGATATGGTTATGTAATTTTTGATGTTCCATTGACAGACCCATTTTCCTTTAAATAAATAATATTATACAATTATAGCATGTTGATAAGGTCGATACATAATTTTATCGTACTGACCAAGAACAATATCGACCGAGGACGAAGTCCCAGGTTCCGGCGCCATAAAAGTTGAGAATATTCTTAAGTCTAAGAATTTTCTTAAATATGGGGATACTCGAATGTGATTGGCTGAGAATGGGAATTTGAGTAAAATTTTCTTTACTCAGCAAAAATAGTTCTTTATGGCGCCCAGGCCAGGTCGATATTGTTATTCTTCTTCAGTGGGATAAAATCATGTATCGACCGAAAACAACATGCTACAATTGCTTTATTATTTCAATCATTTTTGAAAGGGCTCAATATTCCAATTAAGTCCTCATCCCCTCCCCTCCCCAAAGTGAATATCTACTCTCTCTCTCTCTCTCGTGATAAAAATTCAGAGCCAAAACAAAATCATTTGCACGATTCATTGCAACGTAGTAGAGTTTTAGCTGCTGCTGTCATAAAACCATAAATTCCTGGTTTTATTATCTTAACAAAAATGCTTACTTTGATCGTCAATGATGATTTAAACTGTATATTTATAGAGAATTGTCATGTGTAATGGTTCCCAGAAATGTACATAATAAAAAGATGCTATGTCACTATATATTAAACACAACAATATCCGTTAAGACCAACACGGAGATGTATAATAGGACACGCGATAATTTCACACAAGTTTTGTCTCCTGCAACGTATCTTCAGAGTACTTCAGAAACTGTTATAGTGTTTAGATAACATATAAGTTACTGTTTTCAATAGAAAATGTTGAAAAAAAGAATGTATAAGAAATTTGATTTGGTATTTTTGGAATTTTAGTATTATTTCTACCAGTGTCAAAGGTGAAACATCACAAGTTTACAAATATCTAATTTTATATGTTTTGAAGTTTACTTTTTACTCAAGTTGCTTTTGTAAAATAAATCTTTTTGTCATATCATATTGGAATTCTATATCATTAGACGATAAGTAAAATTTCCAAACAGAAGTCTTTTTGTTACTATTAGGCGAATGTTGTCAAAATATACATTTGTAGAAATCAAATTTAAACTCCCCCACATAGTAAGATATAGATAATAAATTATATGATACCAATAATTAATAGGATATCAATTTAAGGAGAAATGTTCAGAAATATGGTTTTGAAATGCTGCGGGAATAAATCGAAGCTACATGTATAATAATTTCTAGACATCTAAATATTGGTTGGTTAACTTCATCTCTTGTGGATATTGGGATATGAACAAGGAAACTTCTCAACGAGTGACAGTTAGGTAGCTCGAGATTCCTCAGACTTCAAACATTTAGAACTTTCTGTGGCCACGGGACGTCAGAGCACACAATCAACGTTATTCTTGACTGAGTGTTTCACTTAGACTATAACCATTCGAATAATTGTCTCCGAAAATTATTTTCGTCAACTTGAGAATGTAATTTTCGAGCAGCCGGAATGAAAGTATAAGCGACACATATTTGTCACCTATACATCGCATTTTAAATGAATACATTTTTTAATTAGGGGACATTACTTCAATTTTCCCAGTTCTATATATGCTCAGTGAAGTCCCTTGGCACCATTTGACGTCTGAGGAATCGTAGAAGACTGGGTCAGAAAACTGATGTATGTTGGATGATGATGTTATTTAAGCTAAGCATCTGACATTTAAAATGAAAGGATCACTTATTTCATACGTGGGACAAATTACAATGCGCAATCGGCTGCACCTGACCTCTTCCTAGCCCATATAAGCAATATGATTTCCCCCAAAATCCTTTCCCTAAATCGATATGCTCCACCTAAATTGTTGTCTAGTGTGCTTTAAATCGGCTCAAGCATTGCCAATGATCCCTTGAATTGTGTCGACCAAAATCCTTAAAGAGACCAGATTGCGATTTTTTTTAATTCAATGAATATCAACCAAATGAAGACAAATGGAAACAATTTTCAAACATTGCTCTGTTTAATATAATTAATTCTTCTAAATAATGTATGTAACATTATTTCCTACATCGAAATCCGATAACTCAACTGACCAAATTTCAAAAGCAAATTGATCATTTTGATCTGACAAAAACGTAACTATCGAATATTATGGTTTTCAGTAGCCAGTACTTAATATAGTAGCCAGTACTTGGGTACTGGTTTATTTTCAAAATTGTCAACTGAGTTTAACGTTATTTTGGAAAAATTGTTTTTAGAAAATTATTATATATAATTTTTAGGTGATCTCAAACATAGATTGACTGTCTTCACAAGACAAGTTTTCAGTGGTCGATAATTACTATTTTAAATGTTTAAAAAAACCGGGGGAGGGGTCAACTACAAAATATGATACCAATATTTTTTTTCTTTAAACTTCCTTTGATGCTGAAATTTATTTGGGTTCTATCTTTTTCGGTGTTGTTGTAAGTGGTAACAATAAAAACCTCCCTTCCATTTACTGGATACCAAACCTTCATGAGTGTCCATACATAGAAAAGTGCACACATAAACTCTTTTCAAAACTCCGTACTGTAATTGGAGACGAACTCAAGAGATACTGTGAAAAGGCCTACTCAACGAATGGTATGAATCAGAATGGATTCTTTATAAAAAGACACACAGGAATATCTCTCCTCTAGAGACCTTACCTATTGCAATAATATAAAACGTTTGATTTTTCTATGCTCTATACTACGCTTCCACTTGTTTAACTACAATTTGGGTTTTTTGTTGGTTTTTTTGGGGGTGGTGGGGCGATATAATGCAAATATGTTTTTGGACTACACAAGGAATACAAAGATATGCCTGTGTGGTATTAAGTAAGGACAAGGGTTACTTCGTTAAACCATACACCGAGTCTAACAGAAAGTACCCAGAAACTGATGCTGTTTACATGCTGGAATTTCTTATCGACAATATCTTTGTTGAGTTTGAAGGACATGTTTTTAAACAGTATGTCGGAATTCTATTGGAGATAAACTGTGCGCCGCTTTTGGTCGATCTGTTATTTTTTCATATGAAGCTAAGTTATTACAGGGGCTAATATAGAGATAAGGAAAAAAATAGCCCGGTAATTTAATTTCACTTTCCGCTATATAAATGACGTTAGATATCACTTAATAATCTTAACTACATCTTATCTATCCAAGTGAACTTGAAATTAAAGAGACAACAGATACCAAATTCTGCTTCATATCAAGGCTTGTACTTGTACATAGAAGTTAACGAACTATTGAAAACAAAACTTTAAACAAAGGTTATGATTTTAGCTTTCCAATTGTGAGCTTCCCCTTTCTTAGCAGTTACATACCAATGTCTCCATCACAGCTGATTTGTAACTACCGTGCATGTAATATATATGACAACTTTCTCGACAGAGCGAGGTTGCTGTGACATAAACAACCAAGACAGGGTTATGCTCAGTCCTAGTTGATTTCATGACATCCAAACTTTTTATGGTGGTCATCATAAATTGATTGGCCAATACAAAAAATGAGACTAAATATCTAAAGTTGTATTTCACCTATTCCTATAATTGACTTCATTCGATGTCACTCATGACGGGTGCCGTTAACGGATCAGGAAATGCTTACTTTTCTGGAGCATCTTCTGATTCTTTTTGGTTTGCTGTATGTTTTTACTCCTTTGTTTTTGTCGTTATACACGAGTTGCTGTATTTTTTTACTCCTTTGTTAGTTCCTTTGTCTCATAAGTTTGTCTTGCACTAGGATTTTGGCCTTTTTTGGCTGTTTTATCGTTTTGGTATTCTTTTTCCGATATTCTTAATTGTTTGGTTTTCTATATTGTGAATACATTTATTTGAATTTCTTTTGTTTGGCTCCGACCACCTTTGAGAAGAACTAAATGTGTTTTCTTCAAATTTTTTTTCGGGGGTATTGTGTTATGTTGCATTAAGGGCATACGATACAGTTTCGATCTACTTTTTATTTTTCTTTGAGATTTTTCATATTGGTAGTTTTTTCACCGATCTTTCTAAAAATACAAAGAAAATTATACCTTCATATGCTACTTTTTGAGATATTTAAGGTTCCATTTTCGGGATTGTTACTAAATCTGTGCAAATATAGTCCTTTCACTTATTTCGATAAAAATCAATTACCTTCTTGTTTTAAAAAACAAATACATCGGGTTGTGTGCATAAAGAAAACGAATACCTCTCGTCTTCCGATAAATAAAATTAAGACGATTTTGTGGTACAAGATCTTTCCATTTTTTCACAATATGTGATATATTACTAAAAACTTTGAATTTAGGCACGATACATCAGTGTATTAAAAAAAATCTGCTATTAATAATTTAATCGAAAAATCATATAATGTTGTCCTTATAATTTGCTATCGAATGCAGTTTAGGGGTCCATGATCTCATTTTTTTTTTTTCGATATTTCAAAAAAAAAACTGTCGACTTTTTAGGCATTGGTACTTTTGATTTAAAGCGGAAATGACGTGCCATCATAACGCAAAACGGATACTCGTGTGGTCCCGATTCACGCCTGTATTTATAAAAGGCTTGGAATCACTCTTTTTGTAAAGAATTCTTCATCAAATTATATGTTTTACAACAATTTTGCTTATTGCATCTTTTGTGTTAAATGTCCTGTCACCAATGGGACATAATGCTGTGGAATGCGTTGCCTCCGTAAAAAATTTGTTTATAAAATTGTTTTTTCCATATATATCTAGAGATACTGACAATTTTGAGCGATTATTGAACTTCCGTTTTTATCCAAAGCAATACATGTATTTTAAAGTATATGAATAGCGTTTCTCGGCATATATATGTCTAATTAGTATTCTAATGCAACATAACATATAACGTCCTTTTTGATTGGATAACGTCAAGCGTAAAATCCACGGTTTACCGTCGGAACCATTGACGACAACGTTGCGCAAACGCATTTGACGTTTCCTGTTTACTTTTTATTCTATTTCTTAACGTTTAACGGAGGTTGCATTAGAATGGGGATAACTGTATTGTATTTTATCAGTTGCCGACATAAACCGGTGGTTTTACCATCGCAAATATCCGTTTACCTGGCTCCGCCAGGAAACCGATTAAAACGCCATCCTTTAGAGTAACCTAAAGCAGGTACTGCTCATCCTTCCGGAGCATTTGATTCATCCCGGTTTTTGGTGGGGTTCCTGCTACTCGTTTTTGTGTGTACTTGTTAGTATTTTGTCTCTTTTGTGGTTTGTCTTTTGACTGTCGTCCTTTTGGTGTTCCTGATCGATTTTTTTGTCCAATGATTTCCCTCTCTGCGCGAACCGTTTTATGACGTAACGTTATTTTCCGCGAAAAGGACAATTTTCAATCTTGTAAAATAACTGATGGGTACCAGTCTGCCTTAAGTTGCGAAGAAGTCTGTAAAGGTTATCGTACACAATAAACCGTGACTGACGCAAGTTAAAAAAAAAACCTTTAAAGTAACCTGGTTACACGGTGAAGGAGATAAATTATTCCAACTAATGATACAAAATGCTTTACAATTGACCGAAACTGCCTCTATTCACGGCTCTAGGGGTAGAAAACTCAAAAAATAAACATAAGAATCAAATTTTTGTTTCTTTAAATTCAAATACTTTATATACCCTTTTTAAATTCGAAGATATTTTAACATTTTTTTCAATTAAAGTTCAACTGAAACCAATACAGGGGAATACGATTTTCCAAAATTGGGACCTACAGGGATCTCTCTTTGGTCGGGTTGTTGTCTTTTTGACGCATTCCTCATTTTCATTCTCTAATCTATTTAGAATTTTGATTTTCAAAAATTGGGACCCACAGGCATCCAATTTCGAAAATTGGGAATTTAAGCTCCTCTTTCATATTTTATTTTATGCATTTTCGATTTCTATACAGTATTGTCACATACTATATCTATAAGGGCTTAGAATTTAGATTTTCAAAACTTGGATCCCACAGGGTTTGAATCTTGAAGTTGTGAATTTTAGATTGTGACCTAAACTCATCTTTTGTTTTTCTCTCTATACACTATTGTCATACAGTATATGTAGATGTGCATTAAGACTTTAGAAGTTTGATGTTCAAAACTTGAGGCACAAAGGGGTCGAATTTTGAAGTTATGAATTTGAGTCTGTGACCTAAACTCCTTTCATTTTTCATTTTATGCATTTATTTCTATACAGTATTGTCACACACTGTATGTAGAGGTGAAATAAGGTTTAAGAATTTTGATTTTAAAAAAATTGGGACCTATTATTCAAAAATATGATTGTGAAAGTGATGCACAGGGATACAACATGTGGGAGTGTGTGGATAGCTCTCATGTCTAATTGCCTCCATCTAATTTTTTGTTTTTTTTTTGGGGGGGGGGGGTTATTTTTGGTTTTTTTGGGGGGTGGGGGGCTGTTCAAAGTTTTGGAGGCAAGTGTACCTGATGAGGGTTACTCTACAAATGTGCCATAAATGCAAGAAATCTGATAACTAACATCATTTATCTTATTCACCAGATCTGTATTTTGACAATTTATGCCCTATTAGTAATACCAAAGGCTAAAAGTATGGAAAGCAAAAATTATAACTTATAATGATAAATCTAGTCAAACTCAAGGCCAAATAACAAAAGCCATATCGTGAAATCTATACACGATGATGATTGGAATAATTATTGTTTAAAGCCCAGTGGCAATTATTAAATGCATATCAGGATGGGAACATGCTGATATGATATGATATGAATATAAACCCTGCTTTGTACTAAATCGATATGCTGAGTTGGATTTTTAAAATGGTAGCTCACAAGGCAACAGTCCGTAGGAAGACATATCACTCCACCTGGACACATTATATGGACTCAGAGCAGATCAGTACTTTGCTCTTACTCCAAGATGCAGCATGCTTGGCGGAGTAGCATAAAATACCAATTTAATGCCTTTGATTTGACCCGGACGGGGATCGAACCCCAATCTTCGGCACTCGAGGCAATCACACCACCACAAAATCTACACAAGAAGATATCATGTAATCTCTAAGAGAAAATCAAAATAATTCCTCCTCATTTTTCCAAAATCTATTTATGTAATCTTCCTGTTTTTTCCTTTGTTCTTTTTCCACTTCACATGAAGAAACAATTCAGTGTGTGATATATGTAAAAACAAAAAAAATTACAGAAATTAGAAAAATTTTATTTATTACTATTCTGTTATATATATGGGTGAATTGAAGTGAATGAATAAATTTTGTTTTAGTACACTGTTTGAATATACACAGAAATCATCAAATCTTTATCTCACACTGTAAAAGCATTCAGTAATAATTTTTTCACCATGTTTTAAATGCATTTTTTCAATTTCAGTAGCATAAAGCTTAAGTAAATTATGAACGGGACAAGTGCAGTAAAAAATGGAAAACCACTAGTCTAGCTGGTCTGGAAAACATTCCCTTATTCTGCTGATTCTCGTCATTGTAGTATTGTTAAGCTCAGTCATGTAGAAGTTATACAACAGATAGCCTGGCGATATTTTTGAAAGAAAAATATTTTGAGCAGACTTGAATTGTTTTTTAATAAAAAAAATTATTTCATCCTTTTAGCTTTTATTCAAAATCAAATATCACACTGCAGAGCCATTTCAGAAGTTTATTTCTGTAATCATCAAATCTGATTGAAGACTAGTACATGTAATAGTCAATGATGAAGAAAAATAGTGAAACGTAAATAGATAGAAAATCATTCATTTTTTTAATTCATAAAAACATTTCTAGATTTGATTCAGTTTTCTTACAGGTGTTTTGGAATCTAATATTGTAAACAGTTCTAAAATTAAGATAAAGCAAATATCATGTACAAATTTACTGCCTATCCTGCCTTCATTGTAGTGACCCAGAGCTACTACCTAGCAGGTAAATTACTTGTCTCAATTTATAATTTTAGTATCTGATCAGGAAATCAAATGAGAATTTATGGTTAATTTAATCTTTGAAATGAACTTCGAAATTATGTAATTGGCAAACTAATTTGGTGGGACACAAAATATCAGATTAAAATATATTTAGTAGCATTGGTAAATGTAAGAAGGGAGTGACATTTTACATTTAGGCTAAGAAAAAAATTACCTGTGTTCTATTAACATGCTATGGAAATTAAGAGCAACATAGGCTTAATTTTTTATTTTTCAAAGACATTTTAACTGGTTTCCATAGGGGAGACAATCTGAAAATGTCAAAAAGGGTTTAGCATAGGCACTATATATAGGCTTGGTCAGGTTATCAAACGCATATTGTAAAACATGGAAATTTTTGCACTAGTTATATTTTTGATATATTTTCACGGTAAGGTGTGAAATGTGAAAATAAAACCACCACAAATAATTATTTCACTACTTTGAAAACGTATATTAACCATGAATCATGAATTTAATACAGTATGAAGTTAAATTCATTTGAAAAATTGCAAAAAAGCACATTTTAAAATATCGAGGTTTACAGTAGATATTTTTTCCAAGGTCATATGGTTTTAAAAACATTTAGTCTGCATATATTTGAAAATTTGCTCAAATCATTTATCTAAAAAATATTCTAACAAAAGTAATTTATATCTCCTAAGCAATAAGATTATAAGCTCTAACATTTGTGAAATATTTAAATAAGAAACAAATATTTAACAATGATAATACCTATAAAATATATTTTTAAACAGATAGTAAAACAGTTAACTACAAATTTTAACTTAACAAGATGTACATATTTACATGTAGTTCTATGTAAGATTTATCACAATTTTAAACACATGATTGACAAATCAATGAGGAACAAGAGTGAGTTATCTTTTCCTAACCAATGTAGGTAAGGGAGATAATTAAATTCTCTCTCTTTTGTCCTGAGGCTAAAAGGGAGACAAATTTATTATCTCCCTTACGTACATTGGTTAGGAAAATATAACTCACTCTGGTTTCTCATTTGATAGATGACATTATGCAATTTCTATTCTTAAAAAAAAATCAATATCATAAATACAAAGGTATAATTTTTTTCTAAGTTGTTCGTCATGTTTGTTGGTATGTTGTCCAATGGAATGAATTTATACCTCTCCGTTTAAAAATTAAAGGATACGAGATATGCATGAATATTACATATGTCATTGTTTTCCCCTTTTCTCATTGGTTAGTTTGGTCGCATGATTACCAGGATATTTCACGTATTGAACTCTTGTAAAAGCATATTGACTCCGTAAAAGAATATTGACATACGGAGGGTTGAGAACTATCAAAATCACATTTTACATATTTTGGTTTCCTGATTGAAAACAGACAGTGTATATGTAACATAACAATTAAGGACTTTTAATTTGGTCAATACATTATATATGCACCTGGTAGAATGATATCGACATCAGACTAAAGTCCTCTATCAATATCATTCTACCAGGTCCAATATAATGTATTGACCTCATTAATTATCTGTAAGATCTGGCAAAAGTTTCTTTATTGGGATTACCAGTGACGAACTATAATAGGTTCTTACATAAGTTCTTGGGAAAGACCGGGTGATCTTCCACGAGTGATAGAAATTTTATGTCTTTTCGCGAGTGGAGCGCAGCGGAACGAGCGAAAAGACACAAAAATTTCTATCACGAGTGGAAGATCACCCAGGTTTTCCCAACAACGCATGTAAGTACCTGTTTCTTCCGTAAACAGCCTCGACTTACACCATCGAGATCCCCGTTAGACCCGCCATTCATCCAGAACTAATTTGCATACGTTACTAGGGTAATATCACTGAGCGCTATGAAATATATAGGTCATAATATATAAGACTTATATGACACCAATCAATGGAACCGTCAACATTTGTTTTTTACACTTGTGCTTTTTTAAATATTTTACTGGAAGATTTAAAACAAATCGTAAATTAGAAGGCATTGTGAAAATGGAACTACTTTTGCGCATGAATTACCTGTGGAAAAAGTTAGGTCAATTAAAACGAAGCGGCTGAAAGAACAAAATGTTTAATTACAACATTTTACAGTGAAATTAACAAAGAATCAATTGCTTGATGTCAAATTTACTGACGCTGGGACATGGATAGTTCATCTGTTCTCTGGACGAAAATTTAAGACGAGAAGGAAAGGAAGGGGCCATTTTCAATGCCGATGGCCCTGTCTTCACAATCCCTGTGCATGATTTTTATCATTTCATGAATGCTTAATATTCTTTATTTTCTTTTATTTATAAATGTTGTACACAAGATAACGACCGTATACAAAATAAACGTCGGCAGACAAAAACAACAGGGTCCAACACGATCGCGCCATTCTCAATGTAAACACATTTTGGAACTACTTTTTTTACCATGGTAACAAACAGCGATGTTACAAGCGTTCTGATTGGATATCATACCGAGTGAAGATGAGTGCACGCGACCTCATCTTACCTCGGTCATCTTCACTCGGAAACGACCATTTACGGAAGAAATAATAATCTCAGTAACTTTCAATGTCTTTTTTTTATATTTGAGAAGCAAAGATTCCCCAGAACCATATTTGACATTAATGTTACTTATTTGGTAGGTTGTCCTCATGTTTATCTTAAACAGAGAAAACCATTTTATCATTTTAAACTGCTAATTTTTGCATATATTATACATGTAAATATAATGCTGATTTTTTAAATACATTACTTGAATACATGCGAGTACATTTCAAAGGTTTAAATTTTTAGCTTTTATTCGAAATAATTATTAAAATACATATATATGTAAAATACTTTTTTGGCATTGAAACCAATTTAAAATAAAACTCTAAACATTCTAATTTGTATTTCAAATAATTTTATATTTGGTAATCAAGTGGCAATGCTGAGGTACACACAATTGTTTTCTGCTTCTAAAATCTAAAGAAATTATTCTATATATACAAGTAAATTCATTTTCCGGTAAACTGTGTTGTTATCTGTCCACTATTTCCATTGTTCAAAATATTGATATTTTCACACAAAGAATGAGAGCAATTAAAAAGCACTAAAACAGCAAATGAATCAACCTTTTTGATTATGCAAAACAAATTAAAATAGACAGTTAAATGTACGATTGAAGTGATCTTAATTGTAACAGCAGATATAAATATTAAAACACATATTTTCTAAGAACACTTGAAATAAAACTCGCATCTGATATCACCACACCTAAGACAAATGACAGTTAACAAACACATAATCATGAAAGAAGAACACAAAAGTTATAACCTAAAGTTTTCTATCACAATGAAGATCAAGATTATTTAGTTTGAGTGGAATGATTCTTATTAAACTTGGTATGTAGTAGATGACACATTTCCACCATGACCTGTCCAGTTTGTATGAATGAACTTTCCAGGACTGTCTAACAATTCATATGTATGTGCACCAAAATAATCTCTTTGTGCCTAAAAAAAAATAAACAAAAGATGCTAGATTCTAAAAGAAAATTATTTGTAACAAGTAATTCAACTGAACAGGAAAAATTTGAATCTTTCATGTTATCAATGACAATATTTGATTAGTGCTGACTTTTTCGTAAAGTTGTCTTATGATAATTATAGATTAATACATGAGCTAATCCATATCAGACTGGGTATCATCCCGAGACTCAAATGTGGGTCAAGGAATGATACCCAGTCCAATATGGATTAGGTCATGTATTAATCTGTTTATCATATACTGCCATTAGTACTTATTCTGAACGCACCCGGTCTGATATGGCCATATCAGTCTGACCACATGACACACCTGGTCTGATATGGCCATATCAGCTGGGGTACGTTCAAATAGCACTTGAATAATTCATTATTAGCTTTGGTGTGCAAATTTGGGTTGTTCACGTCCGTTCGTTACACATGTGCAAAAATAATCATATTTAGTACTCAGTATACGATAATAGATTATAAATCATGATTATAAAGCAAGTCTACATTTTTTCTGCACTTGACAAGTTACACAAAATGTAAATCAAGGGCAATAACTCTAATTTATCAAGATAAAGAATATAATACATTGAAATTTTACAGGATGTAATAAAACTTAGGGACGAGATCAAAAGTTCAATGTAGAATAAAAAACTTAATTGAAATAGTTTAGGGGTGGGGGGGGGGGGGGATGGGTGGGGGGGGATTGCTGCAAGTTTTGTTATCCGACATTGATTTTCGGATTGAAAATTCAAGTGATGTCCAAGTCAATATACAGAACAAACATACATTGTACATTGTTGAGGAAAAACAGGACCCATGATACAAAAAGTATATTCTCAAAGCATATGCCCATATTGGTCAATCAATTTTTCCAAAATTAAGTTAAGAGGGGGTGGGGGGGGGGGGGGGGGGGGGTGTCAGTGAAAAAACTATGTGAATTAAGTTTTTTATCCTACATTGAACTTTTGATCTCGTCCCTTAGTTCCTGAACTGTTAAAACTGGTTAAAAAATGAAAACTTTAAAGATAATCCTTGTCTATCTATCTGTAAATTCATGAGTCAGAGTTGAATTGGCTGGCAATTAAAAATCAATGAGGTTGATTTTATCAATGTTTATTTACTTACCTGTAATAAATTTGCAGGCAACCTTGCAGATCTATATCCATCAAAGAATGCTAAGGCAGTACTAAATGCAGGAGTAGGTACACCTAATGTAACAGCTGTTGCTACTACTTTACGCCATGATGACTGAAAGACACAAACAAAATATTACTGTGAAATATAAGGATCAACAGCTGGATAAAATATAAATATTTGTTTAAGGATGCTCGCGGGTCATGTTTTATTTTTGTCAGATTTCTTAAACATTAAATGTTTTGCCCATGAACCCCCACTTTTTCTTTTATAATTCTATCATATATACCATAAAATGGTATTTGACAAAAATTTTACGAAATCCTTTTTATTTTTTCATACATTTTTGAAAGACTTAAGTTGCCAATGCAAAGACAATGAAAAATCCAGAGAAAACCTATTTCCTGCAAATTTTCACGGCTTTATAGCTCTAAAATGAGCACATGGACCTATATTTTTTTCTTGCTTATTTGTTTACTATTCATATGTTCTCTGAAACTAAAACACCTATTTCAAATCCTATTTATTTCCTATTAGACCAGCGATCATCCTTAAAATGAAAGAACTGGTCAGAGACGCTCTGTTAAGTAATGGAACAAAATTATTCCTAATAAAATTTCACTTTGAATGAAATTATTCCTAATAAAATTTCACTTTGCTTGAAATTTGCTTCTACAGTGAAACCCAACGAAAATGAACCTCAATGGGACATAAGGTTTTTGGATAAAAATTGGTTAATTTATTATAAAATAATATGCATTATACATTGTGACACAAGAGTCCAGTTTAGACAGGTTTTCAGTATAAAAAGGGTTTGGATTAGACAGGTTCCACTGTATTTCTTAACAAAATTCTTTGGCACTATGTGTAAATAATTTATACCTGACATTTCTGTATTTCTCCTTTGAAGAAATCGTCTAACAATAAATTACTCAGATCTGGCTTCTTGTCAAATGCTTGTTTGATATTTCCTAAAAACACACTGAAAGTAGAAAACAGTGAAAATATGTAAATAAACACACACTGATATCTAAGATGAAGATAAATAAAGAGGCAAACATTTTGTATGAGGCATAGAAACACAGAAATGGAAAATTTTAAATTTCTGTATATTCTATTTAAAGACAATATACATAGATTGTTTGTTTAGTTGGGGTTTTATGCCATTTTCAGCACATTTGGCTATTTCGCGGCAGCCAGTTTTTATTGGTAGAGGAAGACGGAGTACCTGGAGAGAACCACCGACCTTCGGTAGGAAATTGGCGATCCTTGTCAATTTAGGTCGGGGTCGAACACACCCCGCTACAGGTGAGATTCGACCTCACAACCTCAGTGTTGACAGGCTAGTGATCATTAGTAGTCATGACGAACACAGACCACTCGGCCACCAAGGCCTCCAATATACATAGAAATAAGAAATTATCAGGGTAAAATGTTCACAACATCCATTCTCTTAAAAAATCCTGCTTGCTTTGTGACAATTTTCTGCAATGGTGAATGCTGAATTTTTTTTGTACTGTGTCAACTATTAGAACAAGTTACACTTTCCTCTACTCTTGTATTTAAATTAAATTTATATAACAAGATAATTAATTATATATTGATAATCATTCTAACAATAAGTTCTATTGAAAAAGATTTACAAAAATAAATGCAAACAAAACCTTCTGAATTTACATAAAATTGTGAAGTCTTACCTTCTAATTATACAACCTCCTCTCCACATTAGAGCTATACCTCCCATGTTCAGTTTCCAGTTTAATTCTTCAGCAGCCTCTCTCATCAACATAAAACCTTGTGCATATGATACAATTTTGGATGCATATAGAGCCTAAAAAGTACAGAACAAAACCATTTGTATAATGTAACAACTAAAGAATTAAGAAACTATTAAAGGAGATAAAACAGGAAAATGGTTTTATTAAGAATTGTGGTTACTTTTGTAAATCTATTTGACACCATTGTCTCTAGGGCAATTAGTGACTGATCTTAAGTTCTGTGGATTTGCCAATCCGATTTTTGGACTTTGTAAATTCTAAGAAAATATTTTGCAAAAATGCTGAAAATTTGCCCCAAATTCTTTATTTTTCAAGAAATTAAAAAATAAAAATTGTTCACCCACTTATTTCCCATTTTTTGCAAAATTTTATTTTAGAAAATGTGTGCTCCATGTAAATTTGTTCTTCGCCCGAAAAAAATTAGTCCTAAAAAAAAAATCAAATCAAAATTTTGTTCCCTTGCACCTAATTTTGCCATCCAAAAATCTAAGTAACTAAACATCAATTTGGTGTGGCCTTACTGCTATGTGTTGAATGTCACATGATGACTAGATCTTTTCACTTGTTCAATCATGTGTAATGTTGTCTTATTGAAATTTATATATATTGTCTGAATACAATGAATGTCATGTTTTTATAATTTTTTTTATAACTTTAACATACATGTATAAAAACTCACATATTTAATGTCATTGACAAATTCCTTTTTATCTCCTGTATATTTGGTAGTTGATGGCCCACTGATTTGTTTACTGGCATTTATTCTCTCCCCTTGCATGGCTGACAAACATCTGGCAAAGACAGCCTCAGCTGGAAAATTCAAATGATTCATATGAATGAATATTAAAACAACATTCAATAAGTAAAATACTGTAAATTCGGAAATGTTCGCGTGCACATATTATTGCAATTCTTCTGCCCCAGGCAAAACTGCAAGGTTTAATTATTGCGATTACCACCCGTTTAAAAGAAAAGTTTATTATTGCGATCGGAGATCAGGTAAAACTTGAAAGTGGAAGTTTTATTAATATAATCGTTTTAATTGTTTCAGAAATATTAGAATTCAAAATATTATTATATATATAATAGCTGTCCAAACAATAACTATACAACTAATTATCTATCAATTAACTTGTCTCCGTATGTCGGCAATCAATGACCAGAAACTTACCTGGGTAAATGTAAATATAGAATAAATCGGACATGAACATATTCATTAAAAATGCGAGTTTTTAATATTACAATCCCAAAAGATCGCAATATTCGC
This sequence comes from Mytilisepta virgata, assembly GCA_028015205.1. Taxonomy (NCBI): domain Eukaryota; kingdom Metazoa; phylum Mollusca; class Bivalvia; order Mytilida; family Mytilidae; genus Mytilisepta; species Mytilisepta virgata. The sequence continues at coordinate 26,391,906 of CM051511.1, forward strand.
AATAATAACATCACAATAATTTCCATATTTACAGTAGTAATGATTTCCTTAAAAGTTTGTTTCTAGCACAACATATGTAATGGCAACAACTAGTATGACTCATTTGCCAGTTGCCATTTTATGTAAAGTAAGGAAACTTGAAATATCTGCGGGTGTCTTATACTGATAAATATTGTCTTCTACCACATGGAATTTGAGATTATTTACCTATTAAAGATACAGGTACTCCATATTCTAATGCTGATATGGCTGTCCATTTACCAGTTCCTTTCTAGAATTAAATTACAATATTTAAGAAATCCCCACAGAATCAACATTATTTCAATTTGATTTTAGAAAATATTGTTTTGGGATTAATGAAAAAAATGTAAAATCTAAGACTAATATATATTTATTATTTTATATGACTTTTATATGATCCAAGTCATTTCATTATAGCAAAAATAACATTTATAAAATGTATTTATTTATGCAAAACAAAGGCTAAAGGAAGCTACAGTGGATTTCCTTAAATTAATTTACTTATAACTTGCTAAAAATATAAGTTTATATATTGATAACCATCTTTAAACAAACCTGTCCAGCAGTGTCTCTTATCTTCTCTAGAAGATATTTTCCATCAGAATCTTTAAATCTAAGAATATCTCGTGAAATTTCTATTAGAAATGACTCTAATTCTCCTTTGTTCCATTCATCAAATACCTGTAAAAGGTAAATAAATATACAATACATAGTCATTGTCAGAAAATATCAAATTTATTTGAACGAGCTTTAGAAACATGAGAAAAGGCGAGCTTTAGTGAGCCTTTTCCCCATGTTTCGCAGTGAGCCCAAATAAATTTTATATTTTCCGACAATGACTTTGTATTGTCTTTATCCTGCAATAACCTTTAGATGCGTAAAATGCCTTAAAATTATGTTTGAAGTTGAAATTCAACTGCAGTGAAAACGCGGGAAACCCCACGACGTCATCTGGTACATTCGCTTCGCTCCTCGCGCTCTTCATGTAAACAAGTACTAGTAGACTTTATTAGGTCAATGACCTAATACGACTAAAGTTTATTCTACCCCTTTTATTAGACCAGAAATTGCTTGATTGCAGGATAAACCGAATTTTATGTTCTGACAGCTGACAGTTTTTAATACATGTTTATGTTTTATTATTTGATTTTTTAATTTATAATAGCTGTTTATTTTGGGATTTTATCGATTTTCAAGCTCAATACAAATGATAAACAATCTGTAATTACAGATTTTAATTAAATAGGATGTACACTAATTTATTTTTGTTGTACTAAATGTCTTTTTTAAGATGAATGCAGATTTCCAAAGTGATAAAAAATGTAACTTCATATAACGTCCGCATGGAATTTGTCAAAATTGAGTTTTTTAACACAGTTATAGCATTATTAACATACATCTGCCATTTCATCCTGGGTCATTCCCAAAACATCTTTCATTAAATGGTAGGCTTCACATATCAACTGCATATCTCCATACTCAATACCATTATGGACCATTTTCACAAAGTGGCCCGCTCCTTCTGGTCCAACCTGAAACAAAAATCTAATTAGAAGCAAACAAATTTTTTTATTCATTACTGTTTGTTGTGCACGATCAACATACATCACCAAATCACTAACCCATTTATTTGTTTGTAACTGAAAAATCAGGTTTAAAAAAAGCATATACATGTAACATTCGCAATTCAAATTAAAATATTTTCAGATTCAAGTTTTAGTGTTAATAAATATAAATAAAAGATCTACCTTTAAATGAATGTACATATACCAGGCTAAAACAATGATTGAAACATAGTACAATTTTTTGTAAAGATGACAGTACAACATGGATGCAATAAACTGAATACATAAAGGAAACTTTCAACTAAAACACAGGTATAGTTATTTCAGTTTTACAGTTCTTTATTAAAATACAAACTTATAGGTGGAATCACATCCTTCAGAAACAAAATCAAGATGACAAAAAATTTATTTCTTCTAAAGTTAAGGGTTACAAACTGCTCCCCAAAACCTGTTTTCTGATAGACAAAACAATAAAACAAGAGGCTCCCAAGAGCTTGAATCGCTCACCTGTTATATTTTGTGTAGATCTTGCATCAATGATTATTTTTGCTATTTAACATATACAGTCACAATTTTCTCCTTAATATTGACCTGTACAGCTAAAATATAGAATCCTTAACCCAAATAGATCTGGTTGTTAGGGAATTTCTCATGGGTTGCTATGGACTTTTTCAATGACCTTGACTCTTGACCTTTCTTTTTGACTTGTACGGGTAAATTGTAAGGTCCTTAACCCAAATATATATGGTTGCTAGGGACTTTTTCATCCATTGCTATGGACTTTTACAATGACCTTGATCCTACATTTTACTTGTACAGCTACCATTTAATTTATATCAAGTTATGCTCTAAACATCTATGACAATATGTCAGACTATTATTTTCTGTTTACATGTAACTAATCTTTCAAGGGCAAAAACTCCAATAAGGGGTCAACTGACAATTTTGGTTATGACTTATTTGTAAATCTTACTTTGCTGAACATTTTTGCTGTTTACAGTTCGTCTTTATCTATAATAATATTTAAGACAGCAACCTAAAACTGCAAATTTTCCTAAAAATTAACAATTCAGGGGCAATAACCCAACAAATTGCTGACTGATTCGTCTGAAAACTTCACAGCAGGTAGATCTTGACCTGATGAACATTTTTACCCCATTAGTTTTGCTCTAAATGCTTTAGTTTTTGAGATATAAGCCAAAAATTGCAGTTGACCCCCTATGTTCTATTTGTAGCTGACGCGGTCATGTTTCTCTGAAAAAAGATTTTTTTTTGCAAGCAAATCATAAATGCTTAACTTGGGAAGATTTCATCTTAGTTCATTTTTCAGACTAGTTATCTCCCCTTTATCATAAATCTTTCTTGTGTATAACTTCAAATATGTAGTGAACTAAATGATATTGTTATTTTTTTCATATTATAATTCTATTTTCATATCTGTTTGCTTACCCAATCACAACAAGGTTCTTTTCCAACCTTAGCTGATATTGACTGGAAAATATCCTTGATATGAGGCCTGCAATGAAATTTTTATTATGTAGTCAAATTAAAATCTTTAAGATACTTTTAATTTATTTGTTCTGAGAGCCAATAAAATGTTCCCTTCTTCCTTTATTTCTTCTATTATTTGCCTATGAATTCAATCAATTCTCACTTAGAATACTAAGACTAATGTAACAAGCAATATTCAACGCGATCTTCCCAAACATTAATACTTTTTACTACTTACAATCACTCTGAAGACCCAACATGAATGGGTGATGGGGGCCATATCCCAAGTCCCAAACGCCACTTCCTAATTAGCATGCCTTATGAGAGCCACTAGGTACAAGATATGGACCATATCACAATCCGTTTTCCCACCATTAACAAAAATTCATTTTTACAATGCAAGAAGTGAGCCATCAAACATAAGTAACATTCGACATCTTGCATGATTTACTTCAATATTTCCCATTTACCAAGCCTCTGGAAAGCAACCAGACATGAGTAAGGGACCATATTTTGCTACATCTTCCCCACACTTACCACGCTTCTGAGAGAGCCATAAGGAATTAGTGAGGGACCATACTGTGCTCCTTCTTCCCTCCACCTGACACTACTTACCATGCCTCTGGAGAACCACCAGGCATTAGTGAGGGACCATATCGAGCACCATCTTCCCCGCCACTAACACCACTTCCTACATACAGTAATCCTTTGGCAGCTAACTCTTTGCATCTTCTCTGAAATTTTAGAAACCAAATATGGAATAGTAATAAATAGAAGGTGGACTGGTTATCTTAGTTCATTATATTGAAGACAGAATCTTGACATTTCCTGTAAGATGAAGGTAAAGTGAAATGGGCTGTGATTGGGATTGGGATTTTTGCAAGGTGTAAATAAAAGAAATAAAAAAATGAATATTTAACGATTTCAAAAATCAAAATGATTAATATAATCCTTACATTTGTATCCCTGTATTCAGAATTCCCACCATCAATGATAATATCTCCTTTCTCTAACAATGGAACCTGTGAAAGAAAATAAAGAAATTCTATTATTTGCAAACCTCATTTTATCTTTATTCAAAAGATTGTGAATTATCTCCCCTTAACTAATAGACTACATGTAACATAAATGTCATTAATTAAGGCAAAACACAAAAGAATTTCTTCAAACTATACAGAATAATATATATTGGTATATACAGTTAGCAAATGGACCAAAGCAGACCATTTTTAAGGTACCTGGTCAGCCCTGGTTTGTGTATTTGTAATCTTAAAATACATGTTTGATATTACCATGCTTTTTTTAATTTCCTTTTGTTACTGGTATGATCCACTAATACATGTATAATTCCTTTTTGTCCATCAGAAACCAATTCAGGAATTAATGTGAAATTATAATTAACATACACTGTTATTATATTTGTTTAGTTGGGGTTTAACGCCATTTTTTAGTACATTTGGCCAATTTTGTGATGGCCAGTTTTTATTGGTGGAGGAAGCCGGAGTACCTGGAGAGAACCATTACATTCGGTAGGAAAATTGGCAATCCTTGTCAATTAAGATCGGAGTCGAACACAACCCGCTACAGGTGAGATTCGAACTCACAACCCCAGCGTTCACAGGCTAGTGATCATAATTAGTTATGAAGAACTATCTAGACCACTCAGCCACTGAGGCCCCTTACTGTTATTATAAAAAAGTAAATAATAAACTACTTGTAATTGTATATCTTTAATTCAAATAGTTTTACTTACAAAATTGCAAATTCAATTAAAGCTATTTACATCATGCATTAATACACAATATTATACAATCACTGTCTTTTGATGAGGTAAATATAGATACATATGTGGATTTATTGACTTTTGAAAAACTGGAATTCGCTGAGCACAACGGGCAAAGAGAATACCAGTTTGTCAAAAGTCAATTAATTCACACATATAAAGAATCAAAAGACAGTAATAGTTTTATTCCATATTCAGAGAAAAAAATGGGATTCTATATACTGTGGTGAAACATAACACAGTTAATTTAACAATAACATGATAAATGAGAGGGAAAATCCTGTATTCTAAAAATAACTGAATGTGACTTTTCGCACTGTTGAATACCAGTTTCTTAAACAATTTCCAGGTGAATATGCTTTTTATTCAACAAACTATTTTGTATACAAAAAACTAATAAAATAATATATTATGGAATAAAACATCTCAAATTTCTTTACCAATTTGGCAATAAAATCATCTACAGCTTGTCCAGCTTTGACCAGTAACATAACTCGTCTTGGTTTCTTTAACAGAGACACCATATTCTCCATTGATTTAGCTCCTATCACTTTGGTTCCTTTTGCTTCATTTTTTATAAAATCCTCCACTTTAGACACAGTTCTGTTAAAGGCTACCACCTGTAAAATTACGTAGTAAAGTAAATCAAACATACAGTATTTGTAGATTTCTGTACTTTTTGTTCACTATATTTTTAAAATGACCTTATAATATCTATTTCCTTTAAAAATACACATGTAAGGTGATAAATATATAGCAAAATATTTGCCTCAAATGACTTCTGGCTAGGGATCATCTTGAACTTGCCATTGCTTGCAAGAGTTTCTCCCTTTTAAAGATCTTACTGTGACTTTGCTTGGATTTTGTAAAGTACCAACTTCATGTCAAGAATAATTTACCACATCCTATCATTCATATAATTCATTATTTAATGTAAATCTTAAGAGTAACTAAGTGAATTTAAATCTTGCCTTCCTGCTCCTTACTTATGTTATATCTCATCTAGTTTTACACGTATGTAAAAGTTTAATTCAACTTGGATATACTAAGATGTTCCCATTAGAGGCAAGTGAAAGGAGAACTTTAGTTTCAAAGGTGTTTATATGCAATTGTACTTTACTATCCATGTTTTGTATGGTTTAATTTTTCTCCTTTGACATTCTTTGTAGTTTATGATATATGTAAAAAATGTGATTTAAATGAAATAGGAGAGGAATTCCACTTTTTCTTAAAATGTACAGCTAATTATTCTCTGAGAAACAATTTATTTGACAAAATAGTATTATATAAGCCTGACTTTCTTGAAAAAGAACCATTAGATCAAATAATTTTTTTGTTAAATTCTAACTCTGAACTTTTGACAGAAATAGACTTTATAAAGCAATCTATAGAGAGAATTGCAAAAATGAGGTCCTTGTTGGTCAAAGTAATAACAGTATTAATAATAAAAGGTGATTTATCATGTATTTTATATCATAAATTCTGAATTTGTGATTTTATATGTTTGTTTGTTTGTTTGTTTTCTTGTTCATGTATTTGCTTGACTCACATGGGTGTAATTTTGCAAATAAAGAATTATTATTATATGTACTCAATAATTATGGTCCATTTTTGTCGAGCCTGCGACTTTAGTCGCAGAAAGCTCGACATAGGGATAGTGATCCGGCGGCGGCGGCGGCGGCGTTAACTCACTTCTTAAAAGCTTTATATTTTAGAAGGTGGAAGACCTAGATGCTTTATACTTTGTATATAGATGCCTTATGTTACGAAGTTTCCGTCTGTCATATGTACATTGTCCTTGACCTCATTTTCATGGTTCAGTGACTACTTCAAAAAAAAATTCAGATTTTTTGTAATGTTAATTTCTCTCTTATTATGAGTAATAGGATAACTATATTTGGTATGTGCGTACCTTACAAGGTCCTCATCCCCATTAGACAGTTTTTAATTGACCTCGACCTAATTTCAAGGATCAGTGAACAAGGTTAAGTTTTGGTGGTCAAGTCCATATCTCAGATACTATAAGCAATAGGTCTAGTATATTTGGTGTATGGAAGGATTGTAAGGTGTACATGTCCAACTGGTAGGTGTCATCTGACCTTGACCTCATTTTCATGGTTCAGTGGTTATAGTTAAGTTTTTGTGTTTTGGCCTGTTTTTCGAGTACTGTATGCAATAGGTCTACTATATTTGGTGTATGGAAGGATTGTAAGGTGTACATGTCCAACTGGCAGGTGTCATCTGACCTTGACCTCATTTTCATGGTTCAGTGGTTATAGTTAAGTTTTTGTGTTTTGGCCTGTTTTTCGAATACCGTATGCAATAGGTCTACTATATTTGGTGTATGGAAGGATTGTAAGGTGTACATGTCCAACTGGCAGGTGTCATCTGACATTGACCTCATTTTCATGGTTCAGTGGTTATAGTTAAGTTTTTGTGTTTTGACCTGTTTTTCGAATACTGTACGCAATAGGTCTACTATATTTGGTGTATGGAAGGATTGTAAGGTGTACATGTCCAACTGGCAGGTGTCATCAGACCTTGACCTCATTTTCATGGTTCAGTGGTTATAGTTAAGTTTTTGTGTTTTGACCTGTTTTTCGAATACTGTATGCAACAGGTCTACTATATTTGGTGTATGGAAGGATTGTAAGGTGTACATGTCCAATTGGCAGGTGTCATTTGACCTTGACCTCATTTTCATGGTTCAGTGATTATAGTTAAGTTTTTGTGTTTTGGCCTGTTTTTCGAATACTGTACGCAATAGGTCTACTATATTGGTGTATGAAAGAATTGTAAGGTGAACATGTCCAACTGGCAGGTGTCATCTGACCTGAACCACATTTTCATGGTTCAGTGTTTATAGTTAAGTTTTTGTGTTTTGGCCTGTTTTTCGAATACAGTATGCAATGTGTCTGATAGCATTTACTTTTATTAGAAATACACGACAGGCAAGACATTTTTGTGTGTCCACTCTTGTTTCAATCAGTATTAATTTAAAAAGTTACCTATCATATTACCAGTATATCATCCAAACTTACTGTAAATCCATGATCATTCATGTTCAGTATCAGATTCTGCCCCATCACAGCAAGCCCAATTAGGGCAAGATCACCTCTGAAAAACATGTACAAATGAATATGTCAGCTAGACTAGACTATTAGATGTGAAATCACTTTGTGGATTTACTAGAAAGCAATAGGAAAAATATGTCCACTGGCTGTAGCTGTAGTTATGAATCAATGGAGGTGAGTTAAATTGGAAAGCTTGGCACCTGTGATGGATCACGCGGGCTCAACCCATAGAGCCAGATAGGGGAGACCCTCTCGTTGGGGGGGGTTGTCAGATCATAATACGGAAAGCCTGACCGCGGACCATAGTGGGTAACGTGTTTGGAGAATGCCACACTCTCTGCACGCTAAAGACCCCTTCTGTAGTTTTCGAAAAAGAGTAGGCTGATGGCCGCTACAGAAGGCTAAATTATCTGACCCTACCAATTATCCTCCTTTTACAGTGGCAGTCAAAATTGGTTTCCCTTTGTGTCCCATCACACCCCTAGTTGAATTTTTTGATAAACTGAACTGGTTGTTGTCCTGAAGAAGCATGAAATATTTGCCACTGGACGTTAAGCAACAATCAATCAATCATAAATTGGAAAGGGGTCAATTGTCATACATGTAGATATTTAAGTTCCTTGTTCTAAGGCAAAATATGATAAGGTCAGGGAAAAAAAACTGGCAGGTACCTTCATGCTGGCATTATAGATTCATCTGTATATAGCTGTGCATTTTTTATTCATCCACTTAGACCAAGATCTACTAATATAACTGATACTACAAAAATTTCCATCACTAAATATAAATACAGTCAGACCTGTTTTTAAGGGCACCTCTAAATAGCAAATCACTGTCTATAAAGGGCCAAGTGAAAATGTCCCATTCATGAACAAAGTATGTAAATTTAATCTCTCTATAAAGGACATCTCTCATAAAGGATACTTTTTTGGTCCCTTGGTAACCCTTTATAGACAGGTTTTACTGTATATAAACGTGACAGCAAACCAGATTTTTCTTCATCACAATTTAGAGTCACCTATCCTGAGTGTGCATGCCAAACTAAGGCCAAAATAAAAATATAATTTGTTTCCCCTTGCTTGACCGACCCATTGAAAATCTTGCAGGCACAAAAGTTTTTATTCCGAAAGTGTATGGCACAAGTTGTCTCCTGCAGTGAGAAAAGACCACATACTCACAGCATGCCGATAAAATAATGTTTCTTTTCAACAACGTAAAAATGTATCATGTCCGACATTTAAATGTAGTCAATAAAAGTTTGAGCCATTTATCTTCAGTTTAAAATTCAGTTGATCAAAAATCTATATTAAACAAGTTAAAATTAAAGTTATCACTACTGATTTTTATCTACAGTGCCCAAAGTTAATTTTTGTATAAATTTGTCAAATTCTGATGAATCATTTCCTTTACATGACTGACAGTACTTATAAATTACTTATTGATAATAAAATATGTTAGAAGGAAGTAATAATTTACTGTCCAGTTAACATAATATTTTGTATAATTTCCTATTGTGTTATTCACTACTGAAGTAAGAGAAAAAACTTTTTAACATTTATTTAGGAACAAATTCATGTTCTAAACTTTTTTGTTCATCATAATTCTTGCTGTAGTTAATTAGATTAAACTTATGGTAGATCTCATTAAAATGATTTTGAATGTATTTCTTGCACAGAGACTAATTAAATAAAATGTAATTCTGAATTTTAAAATTTTTCCAAGGTAACAAATGAAGCCCATGTCTTTAAGTTGTGGCAGATAGTAAATCAGCCATCCTTTATTAATTTCATACTTAATTTTCTTCAAATTTCCAATAATACATGTAATCAAACCATTTACATGTACACCATACTATTTGTTTCATAAATAAAAATCTACAGTAATAGAATAAAAGTTTATCCAAGCTAGGCAGTCTTTTCAGGAATAATTTGTACGCAATTTTATGAGTTATCTCCCATTTAAGAGGTAATGTAGACAAATTTACCATTTACTTTTTTGGAAAAATGCATATCATTTAAGCTAAAAGAAAATAAGCTTAAATAAGCATTCATAAAGTTCATATATTTAAAATTGAAATAACCGACATATAATAAATTCATGAAAATATTTTTAAATGATATCTTAGCAAACAAAGGTTATGTTTTAATCCAAACTGAGTCTTCGATTAAATGTACATGTAGCATAAGTTTTTGTCATTAAAAAAATTAATTATTAAAGCTGTCACATATAATGTCATTTACATAGGTAAACAAATCTTGTTTGAACCAATTTATTTTAAATCCAACACCTAATAATACTTTGTCTTGTAAAATGTTATAGTACATTTATCATGTTTAAGATGTAACTGTTTTCAGAGAAAAAAGAAACATATCTATTTGGAAAAAAAAAATTCTGTGTCACACTTATAACATCATTATGAACATGTACAAATGTATATGAATATGTAAGTTGTTGTGATACATTCTGGGTACTTAGACATGTGAGCTTGTCCTTGAAACAGGAGATATTTTTCCACGTGTTTTTATTTCTCTTTCTCTTAAGGTATACCTTCTCTATAAAGTAAATGGCAGTAAAGATACCATTCTCTTCAATGAATTAGACTTTAAGTTCTAAAACGCCATCTTTAATAGAGGGCTCTTAAACTTAATATGCAATAAAGGATATTTAATTTTGTGTCAGTTTTTGATATAACATCCCTGAATGTATATCTATGTGAGCAAAGGTTTAAGTAAAGGAACCCTGTTTTGTTGCTGTTTCTTTCTTATTACATTCAAAGTGAGACCATCACATCTTACTGAATTTGTCTACCTTTAAGGATGATCGCTGGTCTAATAGGAAATACATAGGATTTGAAATAGGTGTTTTAGTTTGAGGGAAAATATGAATAGTAAACAAATAAGCAAGAAAAAAATACGGGTTCATGTGTTCATTTTAGAGCTATAAAGCCTTGAAAATTTGCAGGAAATAGGTTTTCTCTGTATTTTCATTGTCTTTGCATTGGCAACTAATGTTTAAAAAATGGATAAAACCCGAGGATTCCGAAAATCTGACAAAAAGACCAAAACATGACCAGCGAGTATCCTGAAACCTAATCACACATGCTTATCTCTCTCATGCATAATTGATAATGCTATATGTTTTATTTTAAAAAAGTCAAGATGTGATTCTCTGTCATATTATTTCCATAGTTTATTCAATTCTTATTAATTACCCAGTACAAACGAGTATAGCTGCAAAATCCATTCTGAACTAATTTTCAATCTCTTTCATACCCAATATTAGTTCCTAATACATTTTTCAACAATAATCAATTTGTTAGTATCTATATGAAGTAATACCCAAGCATCAAACAGGAACTATTGTATTGCAGAGCATCTTTTTGAAAACATGTGTCATTTATCTCTGCACTGTATGAAAATTCACCAGATCATTAGTCATTTCCAGTAAATTATCACTTTAATTTGTACAGTAATTTTATCAGAGATGTACAGAAGATTTTGTGAAAGTTTCAATGAATTCCTTTCACTGGTGTAAGAGAACAGGTACTTGTCGACAGGCCCCTATATGGTACAACTATGATACCAGACCCTCCCTATGAACTTTTTTTTTTTGGGGGGAGGGGGGATTTTTAAAAAAAAACTCTGTTGGAATTCACATGGATATTACTATCAAGCCATATTTTCTATCCACATCAGGTTACTTATATGTAAAAAATCACAAAAAAGTTCTAAGGGAGGGGTGGGGTCCAGTATAATAGGGGAACCATATAGGGTCCTGTCCACCTGTCCCTGTGTGTAAGTAGGTACATTTGTAGGGACAGATGCTGAGATGGTCGAATAGACATCCCAATCATTACTGTACATACCCCCACTTCCTAATTTCATTACTTTAAACATATTTTATAACATTTAGTCAATGTTTGCAAACTCAGAATGCAAGCATAAATTATTTGCTTTTTAACTTTGACAATGGTCACAACTTTCACCCTTTAAGTTTTAACAGTTAATGATTAATCAAAACTCGAAAATTGAAAATTAATTTGTTTTTTAAACTTTATGAATTTTGACAACTAGTATACTTACTTTTCTGACATTGTACTATCTGATTTGAGTAAGTCTTCAGGAAAATGACTTGCAATTACTTGCAATCTAGAAGCCGGATGAGAATTCGTCGTCTTGTCAATATTTAGGACTTGTCCTGTGAACTTCCTAGTTGTTTCCCTTTTTATCTGGTACCTGATATTTCATTTAAATCCAAGGTAGACACTTGAGAGGGTAACACTAAAGACCTGACAAAGACCTGACAAAGACCTGACACGGACCTGAAATTTTATGGGTGTCCGTACATAATTTGCTGTAGTTTCTTTAATTGTTGATAGATTTTTTTTAAATAAAATTATCCAAAAACTAGGATAATCAAGCTTTATAATTAATGACTATTTATTCATTTTAAAATATTTTTTAATTAAGGAAAGCGAACCTGACCAAGAGATTTATAAAGACCTGACGAGCCTAACGAGGACCTAAAAATTGTAGGGTGCCTATATTCAATTTCTTTTATTTTCTTGAATTCTTGATGGATTTTCTTTAAATAAAAATTGATAAAAACTAGAATAATTAAGGTTTATTATCCTTGATTATAAATTTAGCTAAATTTGAATTTTTATTGAGAAAAATGAGCCTGACAAATAATTTTATTAAGACCTGACGTCCCCGGCTTGACTTGAAAATTATTGGGTGCCCATATTCAATTTGTTGTATTTTCTTTTATTCTAGATGGATTTTTCTCAAATAAAAATTTTAAACATCGCAAACTTAAATAGAACTTTTTTATTGTCGAAATATAGTTTTGTTTCTTTGTTTGTTGTTTTGTTTTGTTCTTGTTTTTTGTTTTGTTTTATGTTCTGCTTTTTTGTTTTTTGTTTTTTTGTTTTTTTGTTTGTTTGTTTTTTTTTTTTTTTTTTTGTTTTTTTTTTTTTTTTTGTTTAATCTGGATTAAAATGTTGAAGATAGCAGTCAATGCTTTTTCATGATCGTGTTGTACTAGCTACGCCTTGAGAAAAGATTTTTTGGCTGGGTTGTAGAATGTTGCAAAAAGACTAACTCTGAAATCATTATAATGTGGGGTATAGTTGCATGTTGCCATGATCACAGATATTTATACCATTATACATTATATTATTTTTTTTTCAGTACAGCTTATCAAGGACGTGTATAGTGCTAGTATATAGATCCTTGAGCTTATTGATACCAATTAACACAATCATGTAATGAAGGCATTTAATAAAGAGTTTATTTTGAAGTATCACATCATAGCAAACACAAACAACAAAACAAACAACATCTCAAAGGTTAACAGTCTTTACATTTTCTTCAATAAAAAGATAAGAATTTAAAATCAAATTCATTGGACACGCTGAAAGTATTATATTAATTTTGTTCATTGAAACGCTTGTAGATGAATAAGTCTGATATTTGAAAGTAATTTGAATTTTTATAATATAATAATAGAGATACAATATAAATTAATATCATAAATTAATAACAGATAAATGCAAAAAAAAATATCAACACTCTATATGTTCGTCACAGAACCAGTTTTTCAAGCTGTTTTAATAATTTAAAGCTGGTGATTATGATCTTACTTTCAAAATTAAATAAATATAAACTACTAAACGGTAAATAAGATACCGGTATAACAAAAAAATCATTAATCATCTTTGGATGAATTTTATTGATAATTTTATAAACTACTGTCAACTTTCAAAAAAAAATTTAAATTATCTTTGCCTGCCCACTCAATTTTCATTTATTGCACAAATCTGTAAAAGATTGAACAATAAATTAAATAAAGACGCCCTGTGATTTTCAGCTACCCGTCAAGGTTGTGTGTTATTTTTTTTTAATTCTTTGTCGGGTTTTCATTTTCTTCATAAAAAAAATCATTTTAGCTAAGTTTAAAATCCATAATGATAAACTTTGATTACGTAATCTTTTTTAGTTTATTTCTTTCAAGTAAAATTCACCAAGAAAAAAAATACAATAAAATAAATAATAATTTTCAGGTCTCGTTTGCTATGACAAGTCTTAAAATAAAATAAAATAATTCGTAGATTATCCTAGTTTTTAATTTTTTTTATTTTAAAAAACCCATCAACGAAAATACAAGAAACTGAAGGTTGACATCCTACATCTTTTAGGTCCTCGTTAGGCTCGTCAGGTCTTTATAAATTTCTTGGTCAGGTCCGCTTTCCTTAATTAAAAAATAATTTAAAATGAATAAGTAGTCATTAATTATAAAGCTTGATTATCCTAGTTTTTGGATAATTTTATTTCAAAAAAATCTATCAACAATTAATAGTCAATCTAGCATAAATTTGACCCTAACCTTAACATAATTGCAACAGAAGATTTTTAAGTTTTAATCTTTAGCATTATACCCCAAATATACACAGAAAAAAGTCTAACAAAATCTAACTTGAGGAAGACTAAAAAATCACGATTTTAAAATTCCTATGGAGATTTGCATAGAAAATGGGAGATAACTCTGCAAAAAAGGCAGAAATATCAATAAAAATTGATACAAAATTATAACTTTACCGCTTCTTTGCAGCAGAATGTATTGATTCTTGATATTTTAGCCGTCTTTAGAGTATAACAAACAACTCTAAAGGTGTTTTCATATCTTTTATCAAGCTACAACCTAGATTTCGTAATTCATTAGTTGACCATTTATTAAATTTTTCAACATGTCAAGGTAAAGAATCTCAAATTTAATAAAAATAATTAAGCATACATTATTATTTTTGTGGTTTAAAGTTTCTTTAAACAAGATAGATGCTAAACAAATTTAATTTACAGATATAAACAATACCAAAATTTCACATTATTTTTTCAAAATGGTCACAAAGCCACAAATTTGCAATTTCTTTAATGAAAAATGCGCCAAAACAAAAATAAAATAAAAATACCCATTACACTTCGGTTTTGTACATTTCACGAGCAGAAGATTATATAATATAGTAAAATACGAACTTATAACCCCATCAAAGTATCATACTTTACACGAATTTTAAGAAAATCAACCAAAACCTGACAAAAAAGACTCATTTTTGCGGAGTTATCTCCCCTTTCCAATGTTAATTTTCATAGGAAATTAAAAATGCTGATTTTGAGTTTTCCTCAAGTTAGATTTTATGGGACTTTTTTCTGTGTATATTTGGGGCTTAATGCTATAGATTAGAACTAAAACATTTTCTTTTGCAATTAGTTTGAGGTTAAAACTTAGTCTGACTGGACTATAAAGAAACTACAGCAAATTATGTACGGACACCCATAAAATTTCAGGTCCGTGTCAGGTCTTTGTCAGGTCTTTAGTGTTACCCCACTTGAGATGAACAGGGAACCACGTTTCAACTGGTATCAAAAGCAGAAAAAAACAGTTTAACCACAGGACGATAGATTATAAAAGAAAAAAAAAACTTTACAAAAATGGTTTATCTTTCAGTGTTAAGACAAGCGAGTACAATGTATGCAAGACGGACCAGTGGAAGATGTCCTAAACCTGATAAATATTGGAAAAGAAGCATGTATTTTAGAATGATGTGGGTATGTGGTTGGCACTGAAACATAGCTTTAAATCCTGAGTATAACTTAAGTATTTCGGGTAATTCTGCGCATCGTCCTATTCGGCGCAGTAACAAGAAAATGATTTGAATGCGCCTAATTAAACGCTGTGCCGAATTACCCGACAACATACATGTACAAAAAAAATGTAGTATAACAACGAAGAATATAATTTCTTCCCTTTCAGAATTTCCTAGTAAATATAGTCTTTAAGTAGTAAAATTAGTAAGGATCATTACTTTTACTTGTTAAATGAACAGTCATATATTAAATTAAAAGAAACATTAATCAATACAAGGGGCCTTGGTGGCCGAGTGGTCTAGGTAGTTCGTCATGACTATTAATGATCACTAGCCTGTCAACGCTGGGGTTGTGAGTTCGAATCTCACATGTTGCAGGGGTGTTCGACTCCGATCTTAATTGACAAGGATTGCCAATTTTCCTACCGAAGGTCGTGGTTCTCTCCGGGTACTCCGGCTTCCTCCACTAATAAAAACTGGCCGCCGCAAAATAGCCAAATGTGCTGAAAACGGCATTAAATCCCAACTAAACTAAACTTATTAATCAATACATTTCACCCTGGTAATATTTATCAATCAAGAACATTTTCCTACAATAATTTAACCATGTAATTTTTAATTGTTCAGTAATCGTTCATGAGCATCTTACAGAAACATTACATGTGCATGTACAAGTTATCTGGTTACAATTATTCTACTTGTTCAATAACTAATTAAGCACTAGACAAACTTATTGTGAGTAAATAAAAATGCTGACAAATAAAAACTGTAAATTCAGAATTAAAAAAATGAACGAGAATAACAATATTAAAAAAATTAGTTAACAATTTGAGATTGAGATTCCATTGTTAACCATACATTTCAGAATTTTGTGGACTTGACAATGTAACTTACTACAAATGTGGACTTCAAATGCATTTACATTTTATAAAACATTGTGACAGGGGAGATAATTTTCAGGATTACAATGTCATTATTTTGCTTTGTGTAATCCTTTGTAATCGTTGGTAAAGGTTGTAATTAATATATCCTAAAAAAGACAAACACATGAGTAATGATATATTTTTCAGCAGCACTGCTGCAGTGAAGTTAAGCTTTAGCTTTAGCTTATCTAGCTGACGCTGCGCGTAAGATTGTTAGCACGCTGGCAATAACTTTTTACAGAGCCATCTAACCTCTTTCTATGAATGCTTCTGCATTTTTTACTGTTTGCGTATTGATACATTTGTGTACAATGTTTGAAAGTAGTGCAGTCTCCATTATCAGGGCCCTGTTCAACCTGAACCAGTCTCAGTTGTAGGCTTGTGCATTACCTAGGGACATTTTCAAGGATGATTCTACCATTCCTGTAGGGCCTCTTGGCGGGCCCAAAAATTGCTGGCGGCCCTAAAAAAATGATCGGTATTTCCAGAAATTCTTACCGGTCTGAAATTGACTTGTAATTAGAAGCGCAAATTATTGATCACTTGAGCACTTTAATCGTGTTGTGAGGTTTCCATTTGATACGCTGCCGTTTAATGAGTTTAATCTGTTTTAGCTGAAATTAATAATGCAGATTTTGAACAGTAAACAAACGGTAAGGACTTTATTGAATCCCAAGACCCAACAGGAAAATTTTAACTTGTAAATACTTCTTGTCTATCTATTGTAGAAGCGTAAATGGATCATGCATTAATGCACACTGACAGTGCTCTGCAGAATTTCCCATTCTGATTATTAATTTCATTGTAGTAAGCAGACATTCACAATTATGACAGCCTTTAGCAGTTTAAAGAATTTTTTATCCTAAATATTTTGAAAACGTTCATAGTTAGCTGACAAAACTATACATTTTAACAGGAATACAAAAAGAGGAAAATTTTTCAAAATATCATTCAAATCTAATAGTGCTATGATTGTTGTTTATCATCTTGCTGTTGTCGGTTCACAATTTTTCCCAATTTTCTGGAAAATTCCCAATTTGATAGTTTGGGGACCCATTTTAAAACATGTGGAATCATTCCTGAATTTGATCTCTTTCTTTTTAAATCGATTAAATTTTTTTATTAATAATACTGCTGCAGTGTGTACAAAAGTACATGTAGTAAACTTTCAGTCCAGTGGCAAATATTTCATGCTTCTTCAGGACAAGAACCATTTCAATTTATCAAACAATTCAAATAGGGGTGGGATAGGACACAGAGGGGAACCAATTTTGACTGCCACTCTAAAAGGAGGATGGTTGGGTAGGGTCAGAGAATTTAGCCGTCTGTAGCGGTAATCGGCCTATTCTATTTCGAAAATTACAGAAGGGGTTTTTAAGCATGCAAATGTCCCCACTATGGTGAGGCTTTGCATACATTTGTATCATGACCTGACAATCCCCCAATGAGAGGGTCTCCCCTATCACCTGGGGACGTGCTAGGCAGCTCTATGGGTTGAGCTCCCATGATCCGTCACAGGTGCCTAGTGTTTGCATTTGCAAAGATGTATTTGAAATATTTCATATAAAACAACATTAATTTGAATTAAATTATTTACCTTCTGAAAGAACAATGGTTCTCTCCGGGTACTCCGGCTTCCTCCACAAATAAAAACTGTTCTGCCGCGAAGTAGCCAGATGTGCTGAAAACGGCGTTAAACCCCAACTTAACAAACAAACAAACCCTCTGAAAGAATGATAAACAGATCATTTGACCTTTGTTCTGATTTCTGTCAAAAATAATTGATGAATGAATGCTGATAAGTTTTATGTTTTGTTTTATCTGAAAGAAAAAAATATTTAAAAATTTTGTCAAAATTTGCTTGTAATATTTTTTTCCTAGAAAATTATGCATGGGAAAGAAATTACCAGACAATTTATTAGTTGGCCAATGATACGTATGATTCATATCTACCTTCTACATTCCCTTTAAAAAAAAATTTCTTGGAAGGGGGAGATAACTCAATTTACTATCAGGCTAAATGCATCTTTGAGACTTTTAGATTGAACGTGGCAAAGTTATGAAAAGAATTAAATTTCTTATTAACTTCATAAATAAGATAAAAAAAAATGGTGAAAAATATTATATTTGATTGTCTAGATACATCCATGTTGTATATATGTTGTTTTTTTATGTTCTTTTGTAATTCTTGATCTGTTGTACTCTTTTCCAGAAATTTTATGGCCGCAGACAACATATTTATTCAATAGGTGTAATAATGGCAAATCGTGCAATGAGATATTCCACAAAAAGTAGGCTTCTTAAGAAGTTATATATGAAAAAGGTATGAAGTTAAAAGTATTTAGGGGTTTATGGTGTACGTATTGGCCAAAATTGTTAATTTCATGTTTTCACATTAGTTTTACTTTTACTAAATATATACGAAAATATGCAGTAATATAGTGAATAAATTCTTTCCACAAAGTTCCTATACATGTATATACATGACATAATTTCAAATTTTTATGGCTGTTTATCATCTGAAAGTCACAATTCAAAGAAAAATCTTGTAAATCATTGTAAGGTCAAGACTAATCCCTAGCTCTGTTTGTTATTAATTCACACAAATGCCAACTACCTTATATGTATGAGGCATCTTTCTAATCAATTACAGTAAAAACTGGTACTTTTATACAGACATATCATGCTCGGGAGGGGTATTTGCCAATAATACCAGTCGAGAGACATGAAATTTCCCCAAACCAACAGGCAAGGGCAGTTTTGTCTCGGGACTGGTATTTTTCGCAATACCCCTCCTGAGCATGATGTATCTGTTTAATTACACCAAATGTCAAAATAAAATGTTTCCATCTATAAACGCTTACACTAAAACGCAATGATGATGTAGACATTTCAAGCATCCAGTCAGATACATTTTTGTCCCCCGCCGCAACGCGATGCGGGGGATATGGTAATGCCGGGCGTCCGTCCGTCCGTCCGTCCATCCGTGCTTCCGTCCGTCCGTCCGTCCACCTTGTAAGCGCTCTAGCAAATTTATTTCTTGACCGATTTGGATAATATTTATACAGTAGCTTTAACTCAATGATACCTCAAGGGAGTTCGAAGATGAGTCATGTCAAAATATTTTTGTAGGAGTTATGCCCCTTAATAACTTAGAAAATTGACAAAATTTTCATGTAAGCGCTCTAGCAAATTTATTTCTTGACCGATTTGGATAATATTTATACAGTAGCTTTAACTCAATGATACCTCAAGGGAGTTCGAAGATGAGTCATGTCGAAATATTTTTGTAGGAGTTATGCCCCTTAATAACTTTGAAAATTGACAAAATTTTCATGCAAGCGCTCTAGCAAATTTATTTCTTGACCGATTTGGATAATATTTATACAGTAGCTTTAACTCAATGATACCTCAAGGGAGTTCGAAGATGAGTCATGTCGAAATATTTTTGTAGGAGTTATGCCCCTTAATAACTTAGAAAATTGACAAAATTTTCATGTAAGCGCTCTAGCAAATTTATTTCTTGACCGATTTGGATAATATTTATACAGTAGCTTTAACTCAATGATACCTCAAGGGAGTTCGAAGATGAGTCATGTCGAAATATTTTTGTAGGAGTTTATGCCCCTTAATAACTTTGAAAATTCACAAAATGTTCATCTAAGTGTTCTAGAAAATTTATATTCTCCTTGCATTGGAATAATATTTATACACTTGGACCTAAAGGGAGGTTTTATACATAAACTCCTATCGAAACTTATAAAATTGAAAAATACTGTCTTTAAGAGTTTGTTAGGCGGAATACTTTTGATCAAAGCATTTCTGTTTATTGAAAAGAAGTAAATGTACATTTGTATAAATTCTCAATACACATGGTAAAATAAGATTTCAACACTATACCCATATTGTATAAATGTCTTCATACCACTCATTAACTTGTAAAAAACTTTAGCAATAACCACAAATTGTTTGTCCTTCTATTCTCTCTCTTTGAGAAAATTTTGTTATGTTTCACTTGTCCAAGGGTTTCTGATGCTCTAGTGGCGGGGGACTTCGGAACGCTGTTCGATTTATGTAAGTGAATTTTTCGCAAATACCATGGCAGAGAATAAAAAGTGCAAATACATTTTGGCAAATACCCTGCTGTCTCTGAAATCATTTGTACATGTATAAATGCATAATACATTTGTATTTTGTGAAAAATACCCCACCTAATGAACCAATCAGATTACAGCTTATATAAGATGTAATTATAGGGTAAAAAGCATTGGAAAAAAATTATTTATTGATCAGTTTTAAAATGAAGTTTAATCTGTTCTGGTCATTAATCTAATGATAAGGGTGTCCTGTAGATATATATTGTTAGATTTGACAGGTATTTTGTAAATCTTGATACAAACTCTTTCATTAGGTTGTTAAAGACAGGTTTTTCATCAGAAAGTGACAGATTACATTTTATTTACTTTTCCCTATTCTGCAATTTGCAATAGTTTTTGTTCATTTATATAACATTTTCCATGTACTCTTTTGAAAACATTACCCACAATGCAGTAGAATAAAATATGGTTAATATATTATACTTTCTAGTTGTGGTCAATGAGATTGGAAGCAGCTTGTAATCAGCATGGTATAGATCAACAAGAATTCTTATCATTATTGAGCGAGGTAGGTTGTTTGTGTAATTATAAAGGGAGGTGGGTTTGACCTCTTCTTTTTGTTTAGTGAATCAAGGTAGGTTTGATCTACTTCACATGTTAAATGAGTTAAGTTTAATCTTATTTAGGTTACTTTGTTGAAACCTTCAGTCAAAATTTTTTTTACATTTTACTGTTGTTTTTAGTGTATATTTCTGTTGTTATTTTTTTCAGTTGGATTCAGGTCAGTCGGAATTCATTGTCATCATTGGGCACATTTTCAGAAGCTAGTTTTATTTTATTTTCAAAAATGTCATGTCGTTGTAAATTTCCTTTAAAGATCTTCTCCTCTGAAACCACTGGGCCAATTTGAACAAAGCTGGCAGCAATGGTCCTTAGGTGGTCCTCTTTCAGAATTGTATCAGATGACCCGGCCCGTCATCCAAGATGGCCGTCAGAGCCGAACATAATTTAACATAGGGAGTGCACACAACAGTTTTTCTTAGAACTTTTCATGACGTCATGAATTGAAGGGACATACTCAAAAGATTGATAGCTGGACAATTGGTTGTATCATATACCCATAGACAACCATATATCAAATAAAACATATTTCTTCAAGCTTTCACTGTATATAAGTATTTTTAAGGAATTCCTTTCCAAATTCTTACCATTACAGAAAGATAACTGACAAAAAATAGGCCTCCCCCTTTCAAATATTTCAAAAACAGACCAACATCAGATCATCCTAGCAAAGATTCCTGCGTATTTTAGAGAACTGAGTATATGTGTTTTCCAAAGTACACATTCAACTGGTTTCAGCAC
This sequence comes from Mytilisepta virgata, assembly GCA_028015205.1. NCBI lineage: Eukaryota > Metazoa > Mollusca > Bivalvia > Mytilida > Mytilidae > Mytilisepta > Mytilisepta virgata. Next base: position 26,413,867 of record CM051511.1, read on the forward strand.
ATGTAGTTTCAGGGTACATTCGCCGCCTTTTAAAATTGCCACATGAAGTGGTATAAAAATGTTGTGTTTTCACCTACACTATTTTTGGATGTTTTCAGAGTAGTCTCCCATTAATAAAACTTTTCTGAAAATAATTAATTTTTTACATTTCATGCATTTTTTTAAATTTAAAATAAAGCCAAGACTCTAATTTAAATAATGAAACCAAAAAACAATCAGAAATCAATATCTAGAACTTATAAATAGAGGGAATTCCATACCTATGACATCATATATTTAGGGGAAAATCACTGGAATTTTATACGAAACTGTTGTTTGCATTCTTAAGGCATTCTTGATACCCTTATTTTCAAAATAACAATAAATTTTCTCAATCTATAGACAATTACGAATAAAACGATACCTCGTTTGTCTATTTCTGACATGTGAATCAAATGTATTGAACAAATATTCAAAGGAGGGGGTTTTGATACCCTGGGGCATAACTCACAGACAATGACATAAAATGTAAATTTGACATATTTTGATGTAATATGAGCTTATTTCTCTCTTATGAACTGTTTTATACTTGTATACTTAAAGATTTGATTAATTTTAAGAAAATACATGAAAAAAACTAAATTTTATTGTAAAAAAAAAAGGTTGAAATGAAAAAAAATAAGAATGCCAACCATTCCTTGAATTGAATAACAGTGTAATTATGGAATAGTTTATTGACACTAACTTTTACCAGTGAAATGGAAATAAAGTTTATTTTTTCATTTTTTTTTCTTTCATTTTTTTCCCAATATTTGTGCGAGAAAAAAATCTGCATATATTAAGTGCAATGAATCATCTAAAACTATAACCGCCTTCAAAAACTGCGAATAAATAATATGATGTCTTTACACTTGACATCAAATTATTACTGCAAATCTGTTATTTTTGGTTGCTAAGGCCAGATGGGACATAATAATGCATTAAATACCACTCTTGGTACATGAAATTCTTTCTATCTGTCTAATGTTGCATAAACAATACAATACATGAGCTTTATAACCAAAATACTGTTCAAATCTGAGCTTTATCAAAGCCTTTAAGAGTGCACACAACAGTTTTTCTTAGAACTTTTCATGACGTCATGAATTGAAGGGACATACTTAAAAGATTGATAGCTGGACAATTGGTTGTATCATATACCCATAGACAACCATATATCAAATAAAACATATTTCTTCAAGCTTTCACTGTATATAAGTATTTTTAAGGAATTCCTTTCCAAATTCTTACCATTACAGAAAGATAACTGACAAAAAATAGGCCTCCCCCCTTCAAATATTTCAAAAACAGACCAACATCAGAGCATCCTAGCAAAGATTCCTGCGTATTTTAGAGAACTGAGTATATGTGTTTTCCAAAGTACACATTCAACTGGTTTCAGCACATGTAGTTTCAGGGTACATTCGCCGCCTTTTAAAATTGCCACATGAAGTGGTATAAAAATGTTGTGTTTTCACCTACACTATTTTTGGATGTTTTCAGAGTAGTCTCCCATTAATAAAACTTTTCTGAAAATAATTAATTTTTTACATTTCATGCATTTTTTTAAACTTAAAATAAAGCCAAGACTCTAATTTAAATAATGAAACCAAAAAACAATCAGAAATCAATATCTAGAACTTATAAATAGAGGGAATTCCATACCTATGACATCATATATTTAGGGGAAAATCACTGGAATTTTATACGAAACTGTTGTTTGCATTCTAGGACCCTATGGGAAATTAACTTAAAGATCTTCTTGTCTGAAACCACTTGGCCAATTGGAACAAAACTTAGCAGCAATGGTCCTTAGGTGCTCCTCTTTCAAAATTACATCCAATGACCCGGCCCGTCATCTGAGATGGCCACCAGAGCCGAACATAGTTTAACATAGGACCCTATGGGGAATTTAGTTAAAGATCTTCTTGTCTGAAACCACTTGGCCAGTTGGAACAAAACTTGACAGCAGTGGTCCTTTGGTGGTCCTATTTCAGAAATATATCAGATGACCCGGCCCGTCATCCAAGATGGCCACCAGAGACGACATAGTTTAACATAGGACCCTATGGGAAATTTACTTAAAGATCTTCTTGTCTGAAGCCACTCGGCCAGTTGGAACAAAACTTGACAGCAGTGGTCCTTTGGTGGTCCTATTTCAGAAAAATATCAGATGACCCGGCCCGTCATCCAAGATGGCCACCAGACGACGACATAGTTTAACATAGGACCCTATGGGAAATTTACTTAAAGATCTTCTTGTCTGAAACCACTCGGCCAGTTGGAACAAAACTTGACAGCAGTGGTCCTTTAGTGGTCCTATTTCAGAAAAATATCAGATGACCCGGCCCGTCATCCAAGATGGCCACCAGAGACGACATAGTTTAACATAGGACCCTATGGGAAATTTACTTTAAGATCTTCTCGTCTGAAACCACTTGGCCAATTGAAACAAAAGTTGGCAGCAATGGTCCTTAGGTGGTCTTCTTTCAGAATTATATCCTATGACCCTACACGTCATCCAAGATGGCCACCAAAGCCGAACAGTACTTAACATAGGACCTAAGTGGAAAAATCACTGAAAGATCTTATTTTTTGAAACCAGTGAGCCAGTTGGAACTTGACAGGTTGCCAGTCAAGATTGAAATAGTCCAGGTGAGCGATACAGGCTCCTGGGAGCCTCTAGTTCAAATTTATTGACTGCTACTTTTTAGAGGGTCAATACAGGAGGGATATGGACAAATGTAAAATAAAAAGGTCCTTCATGATGAACAAAAAAGAATTTTGCCTGCACATCTCAATTTTCTCAATCTGCACTAAAAATGATGAATAACCACCTTTTAGCACAAACACACGTGAAATAAAATCTTCCATAAAAGTACCCTTTTACAACCCTCTTTTTATTTTATTTTTATATCAGATCTACTGATATGAAAATTTTATCTTATTTATTTGTAGGCTGATATACCATTGTCTAAACAAGTGTTAACAGATTTAAGTATATATGAACCTAGAACATTTCAAGTAAGTATTGATACAGGTCACATCTTCATGCAAGAAATACACATTTTATCATGTACAGTGTATATGATCTAGTATATATAAAAAAACATATTGTTTGGCTGCTTTGTTCTGTTCCTTGCAACAGTCAGTCAGCTAGCCTTAGGCATCAAATGCTCTTTTATATGGTAAGGGCATTGAGATATCAGAGCAAAGTAGATATATAAATTATCGTAAATTTTGATATTTTGGCTTCCGTTTTATTTGGGTTCATTTTGCTCCAGTTGCAAATCCACCAAAATTAAAAACACCTAAAATCAAAATAATTTCAAATTTTTGTTATCTGGAAAAGTTATTAACTTTGATTATAGCTGCAATATTTTGATTAATTTATTTAAAGGTAAATTGTTGCAGTACTATTCATGCAATCAAAACAGTTCAGTTCATAAAGATTAATAAAAGATGATGGATGAATGAATTATTGTTTAACGTCCAGCGGCAACCAGGTGCATATCAGGACAAGAACATGTTATGGTAATGAATATAATCCCAGAACCTGCTTTGTACTAGACCCACACGCTGGGCCAGATTTTAATGTCCTAGCTCACGAGGTAACTGTCCGCAGGAAGACATATTTACCATTTGAGATGAAATGCATCTATCTTTTATTTTCCAGAGTTTAACAACATTTGCTAAACAGAGAAAAGAAGAAATTGGACTCTTTGATGCAGTCAAACCTTTATCTAAAGGAATTTTAACACATGGAGACTTTGGGAATAAAAAATAAAAGAGATGCGTGTACATATTTTTCCTTCTGAATGGTTATCAAGATGGTTTTCCCAATCTTTCAAAAAGGCAATTCTAAGTTTTCTGTTGTGTATTTGTTTACCTCTGTCAGAGGATGTTAGATGACTATTGATCAGTAAAAGAAGTTCCTGAGAAGACATGTACCATGAGGGTGTCTTTGACTCATACAATTTCTTAGATTCCAAAAAAGCATTATGTAACAGTGGGAAGTTAGTGCCACATTTTTTTAATCTGTAATAGTATTTAATCAGACTGAACCATGTTAAGATATATTGGTAGTCTCCCCAACTCAATTAATACAGCAATATTAGTGCTTCTTTTTGGAACTCCAAGAATAAATTTACAGAATTTAATATGAAGTTTTTCGGCAGGTAATTTAGAGTAAACATGGTCAAATGAATCAATCCCGTTTCTAAATTTAGCAGACATTGGGTTAAAGGCACCCCATATCTTGCAACTGTATACAAGGATGGGTTTGATCAAATACATGCATGCTTGTTTTGACTGCAAGATGCGAGGATAAAAAAATAAGCTTTTAGTGCCTTGTTATACAATTCATCCTGTGCTACTGTGAAGGAGCCAGATACACAAAAGTGTATACGCAAATATTTATATGTATGAACACACTCTAGTTTTACACCATTTAACATGAAATCATATTTGGTAATCTACCTCTCCTGTTAAATATAAGGACCTTTGTTTTATTTGTATTCACACTTACGCACCAGTCATTGTAGTAACTTTGCAGTATATCTAATTTCTTTTGCAAGCCATTGGGAGATGTCGATATAAAACAATATCGTCAGCATACACAAGCCGTTGGGAGATGTCAATATAAAACAATATCGTCAGCATACACAAGCCGTTGGGAGATGTCGATAATAAAACAATATCGTCAGCATACACAAGCCGTTGGGAGATGTCGATAATAAAACAATATCGTCAGCATACACAAGCCGTTGGGAGATGTCGATAATAAAACAATATCGTCAGCATACACAAGCCGTTGGGAGATGTCGATAATAAAACAATATCGTCAGCATACATAAGACAGTGTAAATCTTGAATATTAATCGATATTGGGTCAGCAGGGTTTTTTTTAAATAGTTTGTTAAATTATTAATAAAGATCTTTAAGAGGTTTGGACTAAGTATGTCTCCTTGTTTTACCCCCAGATGTGTTGAAAAGCTGCCTGTGAAGTTTTCATTGACATTTGTACATTTGTCCTCCGAATGATGAGCTTTTGGGTCAAGAATTTATATGTCATATCCTAACTTCCCTGTGATAGGACACACATTACTTTTGTGTTAAGAATTTATGCGTCATATCTGTTTTCCCTGTGACAGAACACATTAACTTAAAATTTCAGCTGTTACTTCAAAGTTCTGGGACCTTATTCACAAAACTTTTTACTTGAAAATTTGATCATAACTCAATAACTAATATCTCATTGTGAATATAGTCTTAAATTATGTCTAAGACATTTTGTGAATAAGACTACAGCTCCTATTTGAAATAAACGTTAACAATAGAGTGGTGCAATTTTAACTGGCCATTTACTGATGTGCCACCTTATTTTGGACATAATTTCATGGGAGTGATTCGGTGCATCATCAGTTAAATAGAAATAGGATAATATTAAGATTTGGTGCTCTTACTGTCTAAAGCTACTTAGAAATATTCAATTTGTTAGATGTGTAACTGTATAGCATGGTTGGCTCCCTAAATTACATTCTACATCAACCCTTGGTTAAGTAGTCCCTCACTACCAAATCGGCGAAATAAGTATTCCAAGGTACGGTGGTTATAAACCTGTTATGGTTCTATATTAATCAAGGGAAGCCTGTTACAGGCGTATATATTTAAAAATAAATGTTAATTATAGTGACCTGTTTGCTAGAATGCTAAATAAATAAAAAAAACTAAAATCCTTGCAGGATGATAGCTTGTAAAGTGACCTAGTTCTGCCTCTTTATGTCAGTATATAATATTGAAGAAGGAATATGATGAGTTAATTCTTGACACAAAATATTGGTAAAAAACATATATGTAACAATAGTTGAAGCAAAGAAACAAAACTTGTACGCATGAGTTGGGTGATTCTGCTTATTTAGAATACCAAATATATGAACGTACAATGTAGGTTAATCTTTCCTACATTTTGACCAACTTCAAAAAGGTACTTCCTAAAATTGTTGATGTGTAGACGTAAAGCGAAGATTTTACAAAAATTAAATAGAGAACCATCCTGTTACATTTAGCACTATACAAGAATGTTTAGGGATATTTTATCAGATTTACAATGTCTTGAAAGACATAACAAGATAATGTAATTGTTTTTACAGGGTTGTAGATTTCACAAGCTGTTATACGAAAGTGCTTTTTTTTTTGGCACGATAATATAGTACATGGCATTCTTTCACCTGTTTGCGACTTGTTTATACACATGTGACAACCTGTTATATTTTTTATTTGAATTTAACAAGTTAACGTCTTCGTTGAGTTAGATGTCTATTGCAAGTTGATACAAGACAGAGCCTGGCTGTTGTGTCGGAAGTATGAGTTAGCAAACTTTTTGAACTTTGAGCTTTAATATTCCCAGAGACAATAGAATGCTCTGGATTTAAGGTGCTAGATGATGAATACCGTTTCTTCTTTCATTGTAAATTCAATACTCATTTAAGAGCTAATCTATTTGAAAAGTTAATTGAAATAAATCAACATATTCTTTGCCGACAAAGGATCACAAATATTTGATATCCTGAACCAAAAAAATGAAGGTTTAACAATTGCTTGTGACGTTATAAAGCGGTAATTGGAACTACGAAAATAGCTAGAGCCCACATCAGTCAAGGTTATTATCTTTTTCGTTTAACTTCTCTGAACGTATGTCTTTGCTAATATTGTTAATTGCCTGTAATATTATTTACCCCCCCCCATCCGCATGGGTATAATTTACAATGAAGATTTATTTAAAATACTCATGCACATAGCAACAGGTGCACTGCATACAACAAATATGACAGAGAAGATTAATATTGATATATGGCTAGTATTAAAAATCAATATTCACATCATATGTAAATGATAACTTATAAACCTACAGCAGATACATTCGAAACCGTGACATGCGCGGAAGGTGAGTTGACACTTAAATATTTCATACTTGCACCTTTTAACAAGCCATATTTATGAAATATTTCGATACATATTTTTTTTAAATATATTAATACAGGAAACCGTAATAATAATGACTGAATGCGTTCCAAACAGTGGACTTTTCGGCCAAATATATTATAATCAAATTAGATTATTACTTTTTGCTATATTTCTAATAATGATAATTACTGTAAATTCGGAAATTATTGCGAAAAATGCGACAGGGTTGTAATCGCAATAATTTGAACTTGCATTTTGGAATTTTTCATATGAATGAAGCGGATTTTTTCTCAATATCGCAAAAATTAAAATCGCATTTTGGTCAATCGTAATAATAAATGCACGCAATAATTTGTGAATTTACAGTATTGTAACGCCTGTGTGTAATGATGGCCCATAATTGGTTGAATAAATTTTTTATTCATTTTAACTAGTGTATTTTTGGCTTCAATACGACTAAAACTGTCATCCAATACAGAATCATTAACTTGACCAATATCGAAATACCCGGCCAATTATTGGACGGCTTATAGGATGAGTCGATTTTCTCTAGATTTTAGTTTAAATATATACGAAAACTCCGAAATGTTTACATTATATCTAAATTTGTACAAAAAATATCTTTCATAACACTCATTCCAATGATCCTTAGTACATGACTTAAGAATTTTTAAAGTTTTGATTGAATTCAACTTAAATATATCAAATATTCAAAATTAAATTATCCACCATAATAATAATCAACAGCAGCTGTTAAACTATTTTGGTCGTTGTTATAAATCAAAGCAGACTGAGAAAACTGTCAATTTGATATATTATTTAAATGATCAAAGCTATACAGAACAAATCAAAGCATCATCACCTTTACCTATTGTTTTGAAGTTTTTTGGATTATTTTCGATTTTTAAAGCAATACTATTTTAGTTGCAAAAATAAGTCAAATTTAGAAACCTTAATCGAATCAGATAGTTTGTCCTTGGTTCCCGATCAGTCTCTTCCAAATGGTACCTCGAGTGCGGAAGGTCGCATGTTCGGTCCCAGGCCGGGACATACAAAAAACATTAAAATAGATATATACTGCTTCTCCGCCAAGAATGAGTAGTATATATATGCGGTTCTAAAGTCGCATTTGAGGTGGATCATCCGGAAGTGACGTCAACCGGAAATTACGCCACAAGAAGTGACGTCATTGGAACCGGAAGTCACATGACCAGAACCGGAAGTACCGGAAGATGCTTGCGCGCATGCGCGACCGGAAGTGATGGATTTTCGCGCCATTTTCCCATTATTTGTTTACGGAAGTGACGTCAGTCACGTGCTAGGACCCGGATGTGTGGTCTGCGCATGTGTTACCTGAACCGGAAGAACCGGTAGTTGTTTGCGCGCATGCGCAACTGGAAGTAGGGTATTTTCCCGCCGATTTCCCATTCTTTGTTTACGGGAGTGACGCAAGTCACGTGCTGGGACCTGGATGTGCTATGCTTGACTGATTATCCTCCTTTTCCCGCGCTTCTCAGTCGTCTCTTGGTCTTTCATCGGTCTGTATAGGGTAAGGGTCTCGCATCGTGTCTCGAAGGACTGATACTCTCACTGTTATGTCGAAGTCCGAGAGAATACGAAATACACTATTGGATTATCCCCACTTATCCCGCTCTTTTCATTTGCGGTTTTCTGTGAGGACCACAGGAAGGAGTGGATTATGTTATATGGATCAATGAAGAGGTGTCCTTAGCAACCGCCTTAGCAACGGCAGTCCATTTCATTGCTCTATGATGCACTTCGTATCTCTTCTCTTGCTCCATGGCGCTCTTCGCTGCTCGTCATTGTTCATCGTTTCACATGACCTTACTCGCGTGCTCATTTCAGTTTTTTTGGGGTTACTTGTCACTGTTTTCGCTGCTGCTCTGCTCCTGGTGCTTGTTGCTGTTCATCATCGCTGTTTTCCTCATCCTCTTTGCTGTTCATCGCTGTTTTTCTCTTGCTCTTTGCTGCTCATCGCTGTTTTTCTCTTGCTCTTTGCTGTTCATCGCTGTTTTTCTCTTGCTCTTTGCTGTTCATCGCTGTTTTTCTCTTGCTCTTTGCCGCTCATCGCTGTTTTTCTCTTGCTCGTTGCTGCTCGTCGCTGTTTTTCTCTCGCTCTTTGCTGCTCATCGCTAATCATTACCTTACTCGCGTGCTCATTTCGGTTTTTTGGGGCTATTTGTCTTTGTCGTCGCTGCTGTTGCTTCTCAAGCTGCTTGTTGCTGTTCGTCATCACTGCTCGTCTTTTGCTCATCGCTGTTTTTCTCTTGCTCTTTGCTGTTCATCGCTACTCATGACCTTACTCGCGTGCTCATTTCGGTTTTTTGGTGCTACTTGTCGCTGTTTTCGCTGCTGCTTGTTGCTGTTTTCGCTGCTGCTTGTTGCTGTTCGTCATCGCTGCTCTTCTCTTGCTCATCGCTGTTTTCCTCTTGCTCGGCTGGACAACACAAGTGGAGGACCCAGCAAAGTGGATCCAAACAACAAATGTACAAAGTGTCAAATAAACAAGAGCTTTGCGGAATTCTACAAAAACATGAATATCTGAAAGTGTGTAGAAGGATTGACAGCGAGTGGCAAATAAGCAGGAGCAGCAGCAGCAGCGAAAACAGTGACAAGTAACCCCAAAAAACTGAAATGAGCACGCGAGTAAGGTCATGTGTATCGATGAACAGTGACGAGCAGCGCATACTTACATCAATCCTCATCCCACAATGACAAAGTATTCAAAGTTATAGACTATACTAAAAGGGGAGATAATTAGACACATACGAAACAACAGTTACCCAGAACAAAGAAAACAAGAAAAGGAACAAACTATCCAACGATTATTAAAAGAGGATATAAAGCAAAAGAAATCAATTCCATAATTAAATCAACGAACATTATGTCAAGGGCGAAAATTCTTGAATATAAGAGAAAATCTAACAAAATACTCCGCTAGTTCTTACGACAAAATATCATAGTGGTTTACGATATCTACGAAAATTAGTCCGAAAACAATGGCATCTCATTACTGAAAATGAATTAGCTAATCAATTGTTTCAAAGACCACCAATGGTTGCATACAAGCGTAAGAAAAACTTGGAGCAATATGTAACTTCAGCTAACATGCATACAAAGTAAAAATCTAAAACCTCAAGTTTAAATAATCTTAACAAAAGTATTTATTCTACTAAAAACTAACATGGCAACACCATATACTCTTCTATTAAACCACAATGGTTTTTATCTCCCGGGTGGCTGATGAGGATTAGGGAAATCAAAAATATGGTAAATTTCAATTCAAATAAACCAAAACTATTATTGATAATAGAAAACTAACATGTCGAACAAAACAATTGATTTAACAGTACCAGCAAGATATTACCTATAATGATCTACAATAACAAACATTACTGTTATCTCAACAAACTATATCAAGATGTTATCCTCAAAATATGAAGAGATTTTATCGATATAAATTTACGTATATTACTAGTAAACATGTGAAATTTCATATTTCAAAAATCTATTACCTTCAATAATTTTCCCTAATTATCCAACTGAAACAACTATCATATTTAACCCAGAAACAATAAATAAATCAAAACAGCACAAGGTCAAATAATCTCAAGATGCAAGACAAGTGAACTCTGCTGACCTGCAATTTAATTTTATTTCTGCAAAACATAATTGGGCTAAAGAGAAATCCTCTAACAGCCATCACACAATGAATAGGACTTAAATAAATTAAATTAATTAAATAAATATGTTACCACACTTATCTACAATTTAATGCACATATATGCATTAATCAAACTAATCTATATATACTTAGTCTAAATGATTCAGATCGGTTAATTGAAAAGTAGGTGTATGGCCTTGCGTGTAATTGTAATATGTCATATCTTCCTCTTTTTTTTCCTGTGAAAAACCAGTCTGAAAATATAAAGCTTTTAAATGTTAAAAAAAATTCCCTACCTACCTACCCATCTACTGATAGTGTGGGTTGGCAATGCCAAACAAACAATTTTTTAAGGGTGGCCTGAGCTAGCACGTTATTAAAAAATACAGCTCAGCGTGTCGGTATTTTTCAAATCAGAAATTATTTCATGTTCTCGTCCTGATATACTCCTAATGGCTGCCACTGGACGTTCAACAATTCATCCATCCATCCATCCATCCAAATGGTACCATTGTTATACTGGTATAACAGTAAATAAATGTTGGAATAAAATTAACTTAAAACTACTTTTATACTGTGTAAGAAGAATATTCAATTAACAGTAGCTGAATTTATAATTTATTGCAGAAAAATTACCTGCTAACTACAATGCATCTCTGCACAGATTCAGAGACTAATTTAACCTACTTTAGTCTGAAGATGCCTCTTTACCCCATTATATCCTTTCCAAAAGCCTTCGAGATAGATTCCATATGTAAAATTAAATCTGTTCAACCAGGGAAACCTATACAAGATAATACAAGTAGATATATTGAATTTCTCTGTTTGTGAATATTGGATATGTCTCCCATATGCACGAGTTTTCTCTCTGAAAGGTGTCTTGTATTTAACATGAAGTGTACTAGGTAGTACGGGTCACAAACGAAAATTCATCTCATACAGGTATATCTTTATTTCAAAATCCAAGTTGAGAAGATTAACTACAAAGAAAAATGATACAATAATAAATTTCTTGCTAACAAATTTGAAAGTCTGTTACATATTGTTTAACCAAAATAAATACACAAAGAAATATGTTGTTCAGTGTTTGGCTTAATTTTACATATATGTGTATGTTCTTCATATACCACAATTAAATCATATTTTGTCAAAAGTACAAAGTTTAGATGAAGATGTCAATAAAATAATATATCCACAAAGGTAAGTATGCAATCTACTCGAATTAAATATCAAAATTCAATTAAATCTTTAGTTACCTAACAACAACCTAAAATGAACACTTTACGTGCTGGTTACCCCAAGACAACATTAAAATCAACACTTTAACGTGCTAAAAATAATTTGACAAGGAAACACCTTAGAATCAACATTTCTCGGAAATAAAGTCTCAAAAATAGGATTTCTATCAATAATGAATTCAAATATTACACTAGGAAAATTATTAGAACATGTTTTATATCGAAATATGTGTAAATATGTAAACATGCATGTTCGGTCTAGATATGTCCAGAAATGTGTGCACAGAATCGCCTATCAGCATTTGTAACCTCTATTAAGGCTTGGTTACTGATGGTTACATGGTTACATTAAAGTCTGCACAGGGTCCCTTATCATTAATATATGGTCACAATATTATCTCTTTACTTCATGGAAATAGCTGGGTGACATAGAATTTAGAAATATTTTAAATGCCAGGTTACATCGGTTACAATGGTAACATGCAGTCACAAAGAAATTTTTTTTGTCAATCTGTCCAGAAAATGGCTTCATTTATATCAAGTTACAAGGTTACATAGGTTACTCTTTGGTAACATAAGGTTACATAGAATTTAGAAATATTTTAAATGCCAGGTTACAGTGGTTACAATGGTAACATGCAGTCACAAAGAATTTTTTTTGTCAATCTGTCCAGAAAATGGCTTCATTTATATCAAGTTACAAGGTTACATAGGTTGCTCTTTGGTAACACGAGGTTACATAGAATTTAGAAATATTTTAAATGCCAGGTTACAGTGGTTACAATGGTAACATGCAGTCACAAAGAATTTTTTTTTGTCAATCTGTCCAGAAAATGGCTTCATTTATATCAAGTTCCAAGGTTTCATAGGTTACTCTTTGGTAACATCAGGTTACATAGAATTTAGAAATATTTTAAATGCCAGGTTACATTGGTTACAATGGTAACATGCAGTCACAAAGAAATTTTTTGTCAATCTGTCTAGAAAATGGCTTCATTTATATCAAGTTACAAGGTTATATAGGTTGCTCTTTGGTAACACGCGGTTACATAGAATTTAGAAATATTTTAAATGCCAGGTTACAGTGGTTACAATGGTAACATGCAGTCACAAAGAATTTTTTTTGTCAATCTGTCCAGAAAATGGCTTCATTTATATCATGTTACAAGGTTACATAGGTTACTCTTTGGTAACGTCAGGTTACATAGAATTTAGAAATATTTTAAATGCCAGGTTACAGTGGTTACAATGGTTACAATGGTAACATGCAGTCACAAAGAATTTTTTTTTTGTCAATCTGTCCAGAAAATGGCTTCATTTATATCAAGTTCCAAGGTTTCATAGGTTACTCTTTGGTAACATCAGGTTACATAGAATTTAGAAATATTTTAAATGCCAGGTTACATTGGTTACAATGGTAACATGCAGTCACAAAGAAATTTTTTGTCAATCTGTCTAGAAAATGGCTTCATTTATATCAAGTTACAAGGTTATATAGGTTGCTCTTTGGTAACACGCGGTTACATAGAATTTAGAAATATTTTAAATGCCAGGTTACAGTGGTTACAATGGTAACATGCAGTCACAAAGAATTTTTTTTGTCAATCTGTCCAGAAAATGGCTTCATTTATATCATGTTACAAGGTTACATAGGTTACTCTTTGGTAACGTCAGGTTACATAGAATTTAGAAATATTTTAAATGCCAGGTTACAGTGGTTACAATGGTTACAATGGTAACATGCAGTCACAAAGAATTTTTTTGTCAATCTGTCCAGAAAATGGCTTCATTTATATCAAGTTACAAGACTACTCTTTGGTAACATCAGGTTATATAGAATTTATAAATATTTTAAATGCCAGGTTACAGTGGTTACAATGGTTACAATGGTAACATGCAGTCACAAAGAATTTTTTTTTGTCAATCTGTCCAGAAAATGGCTTCATTTATATCAAGTTACAAGGTTACATAGGTTACTCTTTGGTAACACGAGGTTACATAGAATTTAGAAATATTTTAAATGCCAGGTTACAGTGGTTACAATGGTTACAATGGTAACATGCAGTCACAAAGAATTGTTTTTGTCAATCTGTCCAGAAAATGGCTTCATTTATATCAAGTTACAAGGTTACATAGGTTACTCTTTGGTAACATCAGGTTACATAGAAGTTAGAAATATGTTAAATGCCAGGTTACAGTGGTTACAATGGTTACAATGGTAACATGCAGTCACAAGGAAATTTTTTTTGTCAATCTGTCCAGAAAATGGCTTCATTTATATCAAGTTACAAGGTTACATAGGTTGCTCTTTGGTAACATTAGGTTACATAGAACTTAGAAATATTTTAAATGCCAGGTTACAGTGGTTACAATGGTAACATGCAGTCACAAAGAAATTTTTTGTCAATCTGTCTAGAAAATGGCTTCATTTATATCAAGTTACAAGGTTACATAGGTTGCTCTTTGGTAACACATGGTTACATAGAATTTAGAAATATTTTAAATGCCAGGTTACAGTTGTTACAATGGTTACAATGGTAACATGCAGTCACAAAGAATTGTTTTTTGTCAATCTGTCCAGAAAATGGCTTCATTTATATCAAGTTACAAGGTTACATAGGTTGCTCTTTGGTAACACGCGGTTACATAGAATTTAGAAATATTTTAAATGCCAGGTTACAGTGGTTACAATGGTTACAATGGTAACATGCAATCACAAAGAATTTTTTTTGTCAATCTGTCCAGAAAATGGCTTCATTTATATCAAGTTACAAGGTTACATAGGTTACTCTTTGGTAACATCAGGTTACATAGAATTTAGAAATATTTTAAATGCCAGGTTACAGTGGTTACAATGGTTACAATGGTAACATGCAGTCACAAAGAATTTTTTTTTGTCAATCTGTCCAGAAAATGGCTTCATTTATATCAAGTTACAAGGTTACATAGGTTACTCTTTGGTAACACGAGGTTACATAGAATTTAGAAATATTTTAAATGCCAGGTTACAGTGGTTACAATGGTTACAATGGTAACATGCAGTCACAAAGAAGTGTTTTTGTCAATCTGTCCAGAAAATGGCTTCATTTATATCAAGTTACAAGGTTACATAGGTTACTCTTTGGTAACATCAGGTTACATAGAAGTTAGAAATATGTTAAATGCCAGGTTACAGTGGTTACAATGGTTACAATGGTAACATGCAGTCACAAGGAAATTTTTTTTGTCAATCTGTCCAGAAAATGGCTTCATTTATATCAAGTTACAAGGTTACATAGGTTGCTCTTTGGTAACACGATGTTACATAGAATTTAGAAATATTTTAAATGCCAGGTTACAGTGGTTACAATGGTTACAATGGTAACATGCAGTCACAAAGAAATTTTTTTTGTCAATCTGTCCAGAAAATGGCTTCATTTATATCAAGTTACAAGGTTACATAGGTTGCTCTTTGGTAACACGAGGTTTCCATACAGAGTGTTTGACATGATCAAAGAAAGGTCTATTGTAATTAGTCCGTCTGTCCGTCTGTCTGTTCAACAGCATTTCCTTTGTCGTACGATAACTTAAGATGGCCTTCACTGATTTTTATGATTTTTATACACAATATTGGACTTGACCAAAGGAAGGTCCCTTTCGGTTTTCAAGTAAATTGGACAGCATTTTTTGGGGCAAACTTAGTTTTTATATGAAAAAATGCATATTTTGAGAATTAACACTATGTCGTATAATAACTTCAGATTGCCTTCACAGATTTTCATAAATTTTATACATAGTATTGGACATGATCAGAGGAAGGTCCCTTTTGATTTTTAGGAAAATCGGAAAACAGTTTGGGGAATATATGTAGATTTTGAAGTGTTTTTGATTCCCATGAGTTCAATCACACAAGCCAGCGGGGCCGTTTCTGACATTGTCAGTATTCTAGTTTTCTATGGATGTTCAATATCTTGATATATACAAAAAATATTTGTTATATGAGCTTTTTGTTTCTTTTATTACAAGATGTAAGAATCATGAACAGTCTGCGAATAATATTGTATTGTTTTGTATGAGGGCTTGTACCAGCTCTGTGTAACCATCTTTAAATAAAGTATATTATTATTATTATTATTATTATTTAACAAAATTTCATGAAAATTACTTAAATACATCAATAAATAAACTTCTTGGCTAAATTTTCTGTGTAAGTAGATGAATGGTACACAAGTATTTTTTTTATTTTAGGCTTAACATTTCTGAGAACTTTCTTTTGCATAAATAAATCGGTGATCGGAAAAAAAGTCACAAGAAAAAAAGTCACAGGGAAAAAAGTCACAAAAGGGTAGGAAATAAAGTCACATGTATTTGTTCTTTCATATACTATTTCTCAGTCAAAAATTCATTGCATTGCCGGAAAGGCAAGAACATAAATAAAAAGTATATAAATTTTTTACATTTCAGTTAATAAATATTGAATAATTAAGCTCATCACATAAACATAAACATGAACTACCTAAGCAACAATACATATAATAATTTTGACAAAGTCTATTGTTCATAGCACTAAGAAACAGTCAGTATCAATCACAGCACACGGAAGAACACATAGTTTTGACAGCTGTGAAAAGTTCTTAAAATGTTCATTCAATGGAGAGTCAGTCTAATGTTGAAACCAACACCACTATAGGCTTTAGGTAGTGTTTTGACAGCCATCAAATAAGGTTTCAATTTATGGTTTTCTACACCTACTAATGACAGATGGTATAAAATGTTTAAAAAAAAACAAATAGTAAGGCTTCTAAAATAAGTAAACAAAATATTTTTAAATGAAATACAAACAAAATAAATAAAAAATTTTACTATGCAAAGTTGTGTAAAAAATTGTTATTTTTTATCACTATTAACAAAAAATAAATAAATAATCCAATTTTCATATATAATAATATATAGTGTGACTTTTTTCCTGTGACTTTTTATCCGTGACTTTTTTTCCTGTGACTTTTTTTCCTACATTCAATAAATCATCCCTGATGAAGCCTGTTAAGTCGAAACATTGGACTATAATGGTTAAATTATGAACAATTATTGATGACTTTTCCCCAATGGAAATAAAAGAAACAAGAGTAAAAAAATCATGTCAAAATTTTGTCAAAGGTGAGTGTTGTGAAGAAATTTTTTGTATTAAGAAAATATTACAAATATTTTAGTTTTAAGAAATGTTACTACAAAAATGTGTAGTTAGACATATAATTAAACCAATAAAGCTTTTTTATGAGATTTTTTTTCTTATACAGAATTCAGTACATATCCATGAAAGAAACAATTTTTATTTCCAGTTCAAAGTTTGTCTTACAATTTGCTAAAAGTCATAAATAATTCCAGTTTTATCTATGTCTTAAAATAAAAGTAACATATGATCATAAATCATGCTGTACCTACAATTTTTGGGTAACTAATTAATTAGATAACATGCTGTGATATTGGGCCATGAATATCATAAACATAATTGATTAACACCTTTTTAATTATCAGGCATTATATTCAGAATCATATAAGTTAACTGAAATGACTGATCAATCAGAAAACAATAATATTCAGTAAGTAAATAAAATTTGTGTTTTTTACTTCATATTACATTATTATTTGATAATTATTATTCAGGGATTATTCTGCTGCATTTATTTCTGATTTGTTTTTTTTTTATTCATTTGAAACACAAAATTATTGTGCATTTCCCAGGAAATTGTTACAAATTTATATTTTTTATAGAGAACATTTCCTTCATCATATTGTCGATCACTTTACAATCTGAAAAGATGAAAATGCTTTTTAGATCCATTTACAATGAAACCTGCCTAAGAGACAACCTGTATTAAGCAACAACCTTTGTTAAAAGACCACTAATTAAAGATTCCCCTGTAGTGCATTACATTAAGATCTATGTTAATAAAATATCTCGTATATGGAAGGATGATGGTCAAAGAAAGATCAAACTGACCAACATGACCACGTTATAAATAGACAGATTTTTAATTATGTTTTTTTCCATTGTTTGGATTAATTTAACAAGCCAATCATTACCAGAAATGTGCTTAAACTAGAATAAAAACCAATCAAAACAAAAAGTGGCACTTAAATGTAAATAAATGTTAAGAAATTCAAAATAAAAAAAAATCTACAAATGACCTTTTATTTTTATTTTTTTTATCACCTCATTTATCACAGCAGTTTTATTTTTATTTTGTCCCTCCTACCCAATTAAAAAAAAATCTCCTATAAACCAAAATAATAAAAAACTGACCTAAGTGGTTACTTAATACAGGTTTCACTGTACTTTTTCCAGATTTCTATTTTATTTTGTTGTGGATTTTTCATTTTGTATATTAAAAAGATTCCAAACTGTATATAATAATTTTTCTTTTATAATTATTTCATCAATTTTTTTGCTGTGCAAAATGTATAAGAAGGGATATATGGTGAACCTGACCCTGACAAATAGTTTAAATTTGAGCACTGTACACTTGATATGGGTCAATACAAACACCCATGAATACCCAAAAATACCCAAGATACCTTTAAATGCATGAGCCTGTCGACAAAATTAATAAAGTATCAAAATAATAAATTAATATGACATAATTTAATTCAGGAATATAGAAAATCACTAAAATGATGTTAATTTGATCTTTAATAAACTGCTGGAAAAACATGACACGAACAACTTGTGCCAGGTCATATATTTTCAAAGTTCATGCAAAACATTAATATCACAACAAAATTGATTGAATAAACATTTTGAGATATTGTTGGTTGTTCTTTAATAGGTGTTTGTATGGACTGTCTTTTATTTATCAAATATAATATGTAAGTTCATGTGTGTACTCCAATATCTATTCATTCTATTTAATATGTAAAAATGTATAAAAAAAAAAAAAAACTACTAAGAATTAACAATTTATACCATCATTATAATTGTATTAATCCTTTAAGTATGCAATAAAATTATAAATATGTTTCATTGTTTAGTAAAAGAAAAACACACCTTAAAACACAAGTACAGCAAATTAAGCCACTACTTATTAAAGTTTTAAAAATGTTGTTGTATCAAAACAATTATCATGACTGGTAAAAAACTCTTTTATGAAGAATAATTATGACAAGTCTGTAGTTCAACTAAAATGATTATTCCCCTGGTAGTTGTGATACCAAAATGGTCAGCAAAGTTTGTATATTCTATAAAAGGGAATCCTTTAGTTCTATAATTTTATGGACTATTAAATATACACCCACAAACAAATCTTTACTATAGCCTGAATGTGAAAATTCATTTACTTGAAATTGTTTGGTTATTATTAAATGATTTTTTTTTTAAAATTAGAATTTGCAGATGTATTACCAATATATACCTGTATCTCATTTACTTTTAACAAATGATATAGGGTATAAGCCAGTGATACAACTACCCAATAAAACAATAACATCATCTAGCAGTGATATCACTGAGTTTTTTGTTTATTTTTTACCATAGGGTATAAAAAAATAACGACAAAAATACCTGGGGAGTAGTCAACATAAATGTAAATTTATACTAAATTTTATTTTACAGACTCATAAGTACAATGATCTCCTCAACAATGATGTCAACTATGGCACGTCAAACGTTTCAATATTAAAAGAAAAATATTGATTAAAAAAAAACATTATGTTCAAAACTTACAAATATGTATGCAATATTATATATATATATATATATATATATATATATATATATATATATATATATTAAAAAAAACTTACAAATATATATGCAATATTTTTCTATTTATATTCAAAAAATAAAAAATTATGTTCAAAACTTACAAATATATATGCAATACTTTTTCTATTTATATATTCAAAAAATAAAAATTTATGTTCAAAACTTACAAATATATATGCAATATTTTTCTATATATACTAGACATTGAACCCGCGCAAGCGCGGGAAAATAAGCATTTTTTCTTTTTTTTTTTTTTTTTTGTGGTGGCCATATTGACTTTAAAAAGTTTTTGCGGCCATGGCATTCGTGGAACAGGAACTCTATGTGGATGTTGTGGCAGGCTTCCCATAAATCTTCCTGTCAAGTAGATGGTATCAACTGATAGTTTCATGTCTATATATGCTGTAGTATTCCAGAAATGGATGTTAATGCAAACTTTAACCAAAGTCAATGAAGCGTGAAATGTAGGTCAACGTGACCTAATTGTCATATGGTTGTTCGTTACTACCGAAGATGTATCCACTGATGAAGTAGACTGTATGCCACGTAGAATTACCAAAATGGACCTTAAGGTTCCATCATAGTCAAAATCTATGACGAAAATACAACCACATAAATTGTCAATATGTTTATGTTACAATTAATTCTGAACTGGAACTTGATGAAACGCTTTCATTAAATACACATTTCATAATGCATTACCTTTTTCATTCAGAATAAATATGAAAAAGAATATGAATAAACATTTCCTTAGTGACGGATGAATTTTTCAAAAGATGCCGTGAGTTAAATAGAGCATATTTTTGGAAAATAATTGTTCCAATTGTTCATTGTCATCATGGGCAGGGCAAGCGAGGCTTAATTTCACAAATAAATCCAACAGACGATAAAAGCATTTTTAGTGTGTGGCTGTGTATGCTGTCCACGTTTATAAAGATGTCCGAGATAAATTTCGTTATTAATGATAAAGATGACCATTTGTTAAAAATATTTTTATCTAGGGCTTACAGGGAATTGTATGGTAGAGATATATTTAGACAGGTCATATGACAAATAATGTAAAAATGGATAATGGTTGGTTTTATCACTTTGTGCAAAGTAAACATCCGAGCAATCCAAATAAAATGCTCCGCTGGGCGCAGCTAGATACAACCGCAGATGTCGAACCCTGAATAGTTGGGGCAATTATGAACACAACATTCAAGCTTGATACAATACTGAATTTGGATTGTGAATAAATATTTGACACAGCATAGGTTTGACACAGAATGAATGTTGTCTAAGAACTTAAAAATTTTTAATTTACCTATTCAAACCATATCAGTATTATTTGTTTTTATATATAAATCAGAAATAACCAATTTAAAATTGGGCACACATATCAATTTCTTGCTATTGCGCAATACTGTGCAATTGAAGATTTCTTGCTATTGCGCAATACTGTACAATTGAAAATTTCTTGAAATATTTGACACATAATAGGTTTCTGACACAGAATAACTGAAATCAAAGAACTTAGAATTGGTCATATGATTTGAATTTATATTCAATTTTTTGCTTCTTGTGCAATACAATATGCTGTGGAGAATTGCCCCCCCCCCCCCCCCGCCTAAAAAAAAAATAATTTACCCCTTTTTTAGCTTTAATTTTGGACCCCGATTTGGACCAACTTGAAAACTGGGCCCATAATAAAAAAACTAAGTACATGTTTAGATTCAGCATATCAAAGAACCCAAGAATTCAATTTTTGTTAAAATCAAACTAAGTTTAATTTTGGACCCTTTGGACCTTAATGTAGACCAATTTGAAAACGGGACCAAAAATTAAGAATCTAAATGCATGGTTAGATTCGGCATATCAAAGAACCCCAATAGTTCAATTTTCAATGAAATCAAACAAAGTTTAATTTTGGACCCCGATTTGGACCAACTTGAAAACTGGGCCCATAATAAAAAAACTAAGTACACGTTTAGATTCAGCATATAAAAGAACCCAAAGAATTCAATTTTTGTTAAAATCAAACTAAGTTTAATTTTGGACCCTTTGGACCTTAATGTAGACCAATTTGAAAACGGGACCAAAAATTAAGAATCTAAATGCACGGTTAGATTCGGCATATCAAAGAACCCCAATAGGTCAATTTTCGATGAAATCAAACAAAGTTTAATTTTGGACCCTTTTGGCCCCTAATTCCTAAACTGTTGGGACCAAAACTCCAAAAATCAATCCCATCCTTCCTTTTGTGGTCATAAACCTTGTGTTTAAATTTCATAGATTTCTATTTACTTATACTAAAGTTATTGTGCAAAAACCAAGAAAAATGCTTATTTGGGCCCTTTTTTAGCCCCTAATTCCTAAACTGTTGGGACCAAAACTCCCAAAAACAATCCCAACCTTCCTTTTGTGGTCATAAACCTTGTGTTAAAATTTCATAGATTTCTATTTACTTATACTAGAGTTACTGTGCGAAAACCAAGAAAAATGCTTATTGGGCCCTTTTTTGGCCCCCAATTCTTAAACTGTTGGGACCAAAACTCCCAAAATCAATCCCAACTTTCCTTTTGTGGTCATAAACCTTGTGTTTAAATTTCATAGATTTCTATTAACTTGTACTAAAGTTATGGTGCGAAAACCAGATGTCTTCGGACGACGACGCTGACGACGAACGACGACGCAGACGACGACGACGCCAACGTCATACCAATATACGACCGCAAAAATTTTGCGGTCGTATAAAAACAACTAAGTTAGGAATTCCTCTGAACTTTGCCTTACTTCTTCATAATCTTCAAAGTTCATAATGTTTATAGTTAGGAGAAATTGCAGTATTGTAGAAAAAAACAATCCTGAATACATGAAGCGGAAACATCCCACTCAAAGGAGAATGTTTTTAATTTGTTTTACTCTTCTTCCGTAATTTCAAACAAAAATACATTTAAAATATGTGCATAATTGTTTATTTAAACCAATGTGTTAAAATGATGCATTTGAGAACCTTCTAAGGGATATGTTGGGAGAATTCATACCGGAAAAGTCCATGCAAATTCCATTTGCACATAAACAAAACTGCAGTTTAATTTATAAATGCAGATTGTCAAATCCGATAATAACCTTTATAATCTGAACCATACATCGTTTATTTTGAACCACGCGTTTTGCCGCCTATTCGGCTAATTCGTAAATTTAGTATTATAGATTCAAAAGATGAAAAAAGTATGTTCAAAACTTTATTTTTTATATATATTCAATAATATTGCATTCTGGGTAATATCTTACTTTACTTAGGGACGAGATCAAAAGTTCAATGCAGGTTTAAAAAACTTAATTCAAATTGTTTGGGGGTGGGGGGTAAAAATCGCTGCAAGTTTTGTTATCCGACATCGATTTTCTGATTGAAAAATACGGATTCAAGTGATGTCCAAGTCAATATACAGAACAAACATACATTGTTGAAGAAAAACAGGACCCATGATACAGAAAGTATACTCTCAAAGCATATGCCCATATTGGTCAATCAATTTTTCCCAAATTAAGTTAAGAGGGGGGGGGGGGGGTCAGTGAAAAAACTATGTGAATTAAGTTTTTTATCCTACATTGAACATTTGGTCTCGTCCCTTATCTAAACCATATTTAAAATTTTATCCCGAAAAAAGTGTCAAAATTATTAGATATTGTAATTAATCTTAACAATGGTATGTCAAAAATCAAAAGATTCCCAAGTTTAAAATTTAAAATCTCCCATATAGACTCTTAACACACCCTTAATCAGCATATAGGTAGATGTAAACCCCAGGTAATTAGTTAAAAGTTCATAGAGCAATGTGGCGTTACCTCAATCAACAACATTTACAAAATTGAATAATTGTACAGCTTGGTTTTTATTAAACTTACAACATTTTCTGTATTTTGCCCTTAACTTTTTATTACATATTAAAGCCGTTTATAGAACTTTATTTTAATTTGTTTTAAAGCAGAAATTTAATATATAATTGTTTCATTAACATTAAAACATATTTACCTCTCAAAACCAGTTTACCAAGGGAAGTAACCAAACAAATCATTTAAATATGGTAATTACATGCCAAGTAAAAACAGATATTTTAGATAATATCCAAAACGATGTTTATGTCCAATTAATACAATATTTATTTTCATCTCATTTAACAAAAAGTAATGATAAACGATAACTTTCAAAGATTTTTGTATATGAACAGAAAAATCAACTAGCAATCAAATTTAAAAG
The DNA here is from genome assembly GCA_028015205.1 of Mytilisepta virgata. Lineage (NCBI taxonomy): Eukaryota > Metazoa > Mollusca > Bivalvia > Mytilida > Mytilidae > Mytilisepta > Mytilisepta virgata. Next base: position 26,437,758 of record CM051511.1, read on the forward strand.
ATTCAAGAACGATAACTCAAAAGCACCTCGGTTACAAATGAAGAACATGCATTCATACAAGCGCAAACCGAAGGGGCGACTTGTCCTGATCACAGAGGGGATGACATGTCTTATAGAGGGTTCGACTTGTCCTACTACTTAAGGGGCGGATTGTCCAGCATGCACACATATTACCCAGAATGCAATATTATTGAATATATAAAAAAAATAAAGTTTTGAACATAATTTTTTCATCTTTTGAATATATATAGAAAAATATTGCATATATATTTGTAAGTTTTGAACATAATTTTTTTTTTTTGAATCAATATTTTTTTGGAATATTGAAACGTTTGACGTGCCATAGTCAACTCCAAACAAGAAAAGGAGAACCTTCAAAGACTTAGACTTAAGGTCAACTCATCAAAGAAGCACAAAAGTAGTCTGTCACCACTGTCCTCTCCTTCTCCATTGTCATCACCATGTTCCTTACCTATGTCAACATCTAAGCCAAGAAAACAGTTATTTCAAATGAGAGCAACATCAGATATTGATCAATATGCAGATCTTTTGACAGCAGTACATGTACCTCTAATATCACTGGATAATTCTTCTGAAGATCATATAATTTTGACATTTGTATCAAAGTATGGAATTCAGGTTATGAATTCTCTAGCCCTTGCATCAGAAAGAGTTCCAGAAAACTTTCCAGACAGAAAGAGATACATCACAAATATTGTTAACTTTTTATGTAATATGTATTTTTCATGTGTAAATAATATTTTAATAATGTTAATTCAGAAGTTTTTGCATGCATCTGCATGTATTCATAAATCAAAATGCAAGTTATAATTAATGCGACTTAACATGAATTAACAGTATGCATTATTGTGTACTTATGTAGATTAAAAAAATTCTCTACTTAAAGACTTAAAGTCAACTCATCAAAGACGGACAAAAGATAAGACTCTATTATATTGATATGATTATATCTGTATATATTATTATATTTTCTGAATAAATTGTTGGCAATACCATGGTAGTTATGGTGATTCTATCTTCTTTAATAGTTGTGTGTTAGTAGCGACCAGCTGGTTAATTGAAAATAAAATATTTTTTGTCCCACAAATTAGACCTATGTAACCATTGTAACCTATGTAACCTACAGAATCCAAGAGACAAATAAAACTTTTATCATACAAACAATGTTACCATTGTAACCATTGTAACCTACAGAATCCAAGAATTTTGTTTTTGGAATAATTAAGTTCCCATTCATTGTGACTGCATGTTACCATTGTAACCATTGTAACCACTGTAACCTGGCATTTAAAATATTTATAAATTCTATATAACCTGATGTTACCAAAGAGTAGCCTTGTAACTTGATATAAATGAAGCCATTTTCTGGACAGATTGACAAAAAAATTCTTTGTGACTGCATGTTACCATTGTAACCATTGTAACCACTGTAACCTAGCATCTAAAATATTTCTAAATTCTATGTAACCTCGTCTTACCAAAGAGTAACCTATGTAACCTTGTAACTTGATATAAATGAAGCCATTTTCTGGACAGATTGACAAAAAAAAATTTCTTTGTGACTGCATGTTACCATTGTAACCACTGTAACCTGGCATTTAAAATATTTCTAAATTCTATGTAACCTTGTGTTACCAAAGAGTAACCTATGTAACCTTGTAACTTGATATAAATGAAGCCATTTTCTGGACAGATTGACAAAAAAAATTTCTTTGTGACTGCATGTTACCATTGTAACCATTGTAACCACTGTAACCTGGCATTTAAAATATTTCTAAATTCTATGTAACCTTGTGTTACCAAAGAGTAACCTATGTAACCTTGTAACTTGATATAAATGAAGCCATTTTCTGGACAGATTGACAAAAAAAATTTCTTTGTGACTGCATGTTACCATTGTAACCATTGTAACCACTGTAACCTGGCATTTAAAATATTTCTAAATTCTATGTAACCTCGTGTTACCAAAGAGTAACCTATGTAACCTTGTAACTTGATATAAATGAAGCCATTTTCTGGACAGATTGACAAAAAAAATTTCTTTGTGACTGCATGTTACCATTGTAACCATTGTAACCTCTGTAACCTGGCATTTAAAATATTTCTAAATTCTATGTAACATGATGTTACCAAAGAGTAATCTATGTAACCTTGTAACTTGATATAAATGAAGCCATTTTCTGGACAGATTGACAAAAAAAATTTCTTTGTGACTGCATGTTACCATTGTAACCATTGTAACCACTGTAACCTGGCATTTAAAATATTTCTAAATTCTATGTAACCTTGTGTTACCAAAGAGTAACCTATGTAACCTTGTAACTTGATATAAATGAAGCCATTTTCTGGACAGATTGACAAAAAAAAATTCTTTGTGACTGCATGTTACCATTGTAACCACTGTAACCTGGCATTTAAAATATTTCTAAATTCTATGTAACCTCGTGTTACCAAAGAGTAACCTATGTAACCTTGTAACTTGATATAAATGAAGCCATTTTCTGGACAGATTGACAAAAAAAATTTCCTTGTGACTGCATGTTACCATTGTAACCATTGTAACCACTGTAACCTGGCATTTAAAATATTTCTAAATTCTATGTAACCTCGTGTTACCAAAGAGTAACCTATGTAACCTTGTAACTTGATATAAATGAAGCCATTTTCTGGACAGATTGACAAAAAAAAATTTCTTTGTGACTGCATGTTACCATTGTAACCACTGTAACCTGGCATTTAAAATATTTCTAAATTCTATGTAACCTCGTGTTACCAAAGAGTAACCTATGTAACCTTGTAACTTGATATAAATGAAGCCATTTTCTGGACAGATTGACAAAAAAAATTTCCTTGTGACTGCATGTTACCATTGTAACCATTGTAACCACTGTAACCTGGCATTTAAAATATTTCTAAATTCTATGTAACCTCGTGTTACCAAAGAGTAACCTATGTAACCTTGTAACTTGATATAAATGAAGCCATTTTCTGGACAGATTGACAAAAAAAATTTCTTTGTGACTGCATGTTACCATTGTAACCACTGTAACCTGGCATTTAAAATATTTCTAAATTCTATGTAACCTTGTGTTACCAAAGAGTAACCTATGTAACCTTGTAACTTGATATAAATGAAGCCATTTTCTGGACAGATTGACAAAAAAAATTTCTTTGTGACTGCATGTTACCATTGTAACCATTGTAACCACTGTAACCTGGCATTTAAAATATTTCTAAATTCTATGTAACCTTGTGTTACCAAAGAGTAACCTATGTAACCTTGTAACTTGATATAAATGAAGCCATTTTCTGGACAGATTGACAAAAAAAATTTCTTTGTGACTGCATGTTACCATTGTAACCATTGTAACCACTGTAACCTGGCATTTAAAATATTTCTAAATTCTATGTAACCTCGTGTTACCAAAGAGTAACCTATGTAACCTTGTAACTTGATATAAATGAAGCCATTTTCTGGACAGATTGACAAAAAAAATTTCTTTGTGACTGCATGTTACCATTGTAACCATTGTAACCTCTGTAACCTGGCATTTAAAATATTTCTAAATTCTATGTAACATGATGTTACCAAAGAGTAATCTATGTAACCTTGTAACTTGATATAAATGAAGCCATTTTCTGGACAGATTGACAAAAAAAATTTCTTTGTGACTGCATGTTACCATTGTAACCATTGTAACCACTGTAACCTGGCATTTAAAATATTTCTAAATTCTATGTAACCTTGTGTTACCAAAGAGTAACCTATGTAACCTTGTAACTTGATATAAATGAAGCCATTTTCTGGACAGATTGACAAAAAAAAATTCTTTGTGACTGCATGTTACCATTGTAACCACTGTAACCTGGCATTTAAAATATTTCTAAATTCTATGTAACCTCGTGTTACCAAAGAGTAACCTATGTAACCTTGTAACTTGATATAAATGAAGCCATTTTCTGGACAGATTGACAAAAAAAATTTCCTTGTGACTGCATGTTACCATTGTAACCATTGTAACCACTGTAACCTGGCATTTAAAATATTTCTAAATTCTATGTAACCTCGTGTTACCAAAGAGTAACCTATGTAACCTTGTAACTTGATATAAATGAAGCCATTTTCTGGACAGATTGACAAAAAAAAATTTCTTTGTGACTGCATGTTACCATTGTAACCACTGTAACCTGGCATTTAAAATATTTCTAAATTCTATGTAACCTCGTGTTACCAAAGAGTAACCTATGTAACCTTGTAACTTGATATAAATGAAGCCATTTTCTGGACAGATTGACAAAAAAAATTTCCTTGTGACTGCATGTTACCATTGTAACCATTGTAACCACTGTAACCTGGCATTTAAAATATTTCTAAATTCTATGTAACCTCGTGTTACCAAAGAGTAACCTATGTAACCTTGTAACTTGATATAAATGAAGCCATTTTCTGTACAGATTGACAAATATATAAAATTATAAGGGACCTTGTGCAGACTTTTATGTAACCTTGTAACCACCAGTAACCAAGCCTTAATAGAGGTTACAAATGCTGATAGGCGATTCTGTGCACACATTTCTGGACATATATGGTTCGGTCTCAAAAACCTGTTCTGTGACATGTGACAGGGCAAAATAGCATGTTGAACAACTATACATAATTGGACTGTTAATATAACAATAAACATACCGTATTAGTAGACCTTTATGCCCTAAATAATCATCAATTTGATATAGAACACAATCATGACCCTGCATCTACAGTGTTTGAGGGGACTTCTACAATTAGGGAAAGGAAACCAACAAAAATTTAATTAAATGGTTTATCCAAAAACCTAATAACAACGCACCATCATTTTCGTCTCTACATTCCGGCCCCTTAATTGGGGATTAAGAATTCACAATTATCAAATTATGTCAAATGAGACGAAACAATCAGTCTATTGATATGAGAAAAATCAAAAGTCGAAATCAAAAATATTTACAATGTGTTCGAAAGAATTGATATAACTGTCCTTAGAGAAACGCGACTGTCCATTAGTGTCCATTACAGAAAGTGTCAAACACAAAATACTATTCACAATCTGTATCAGCTTCCAGCAACAAACAAAGTTTTACGATTGGACGTGTGAGAACAGAAGTAGCTGTCTTTACTTTCACAGAGCGAACAGTGTTTTTATTGTCCTTCATTACTTCGATTACTCGGCCCAAATTCCAAAAGTTTCGTGGGCAATTGTCCTGAACAAGCACGACATCGTCAACCTTCACGTTCCTCTTTTCTGAATTCCATTTCTGTCTCTGTTGCAACAACGGAATATATTCTGAGGTCCAACGCCTCCAAAACAGATCTGCCAAATACTGTATTTGCCTCCATCGACGTTTAACATAACTGTCTGTTTTACAGAACATTCCTGGTGGAAGGGATTCTCCAGGTCGTAACATAAGAAGATGATTTGGAGTTAGTGCTTTGATGTCATGTACATTGTCTGACACGTCTGTTATCGGACGGTTATTGAGTATGGCCTCAACCTCACAAAAGAATGTCGCTAAACTCTCGTCATCTAATCGAATATTCTGTTCCTTGATAACGGAATACAAAACTTTTCTAACTGATCTGATTAGTATTTCCCAAACTCCTCCAAAATGTGAAGCAGCCGGTGGATTGAATTCCCAATTAATTCCTCTTTGAGCCATAAAGCCATTAAGTTTGTCTAAGTTCCACCTTTGAATCTCTTCACGTAATTCTCTTTCTGCACCTATCAAATTTGTCCCATTATCTGATCGAATGAATTCTGGCACTCCTCTACGAGCAATAAAACGCCTTATCGCATTGATACACAAATCAGTGTCCATAGTATGTGCAATTTCCAGGTGAATTGCACGTATTGATAGACAGGTGAAAATCATTCCATATCGTTTTACTGTACTTCTCCTCTGTTTGAGGTAAAATGGTCCGAAAAAGTCTACACCAACCATTGAAAATGCTGGTTTGTCTGGTACAAGTCTCTCACTCGGTAGATTAGACATCTTTTGCTCAAGTAATGGTCCTTGATATTTGCGACAAGTTACACATTTGGATACAACTCCTTTGACAATCATTCCTGCTCCGATGATCCAAAACCTTTTTCGTAGTTCTGTCAGAATAGAGTTTTTACCTAAATGTCCTACTGAACGATGTATATTTGAAATGATTAATCTTGAGACATGCGAATCCTTAGGAAGGATAATCGGATGTTTTGCATCGTAAGGTAAATCTGCTCTATCTAACCTTCCTCCTACTCTCAAAGTTCCATTTTTGTCTAGAAAGGGATCCAGTTTACGCAGTTTCTCTCCGATTTTACCATGACCACTTTGAAGAAAGGTTATCTCTTGTTCGAAATGATCTTGCTGAACTTGTCTAATGATACTTGTCTCTGATCTTTTTAGCTGAATAGCAGTCAATTTTACAAAATTTTGATCTTGTTCCATTGGATCTTTCTTTGAAATACTCCGTAGATAGTCGAAAAACATCAAAAGTCTAGCGACTATTCGCTTAAGTTTATTCCAATCTGAAAAGTGTGTCATAAGTCTCTGAATAGTGTCCTGTTTCGGAAGTAATAAAGCGGAATTCACAACTTCCTTCACTTCGGTATCCTCTACTGTGATTGATTTATCAAAGTCATATTCTGGCCATGACGTTTCTGTTTCCAAAAGGAAAGATGGTCCTTGCAACCATTCTGATTTTGTCTCAAAGGTCGAAATTTTCATGCCTCTAGATGCATGATCTGCTGGGTTCAACTTTGTATTGATGTATCTCCATTGTCCTGGGTTCGTAGCTTCTCGAATCAATTCTAACCGATTAGCGACAAAGGTGTGAAATCTTGATTTCTGATTGTTAATGTAGCGAATTACTGACATGCTATCAGTCCAAAACACAATTTTGTGAATCTCATAACTTAATTCCTGTATGATCAACTGACTGAGTTAACAGCCTTAGCAGCAGCGGTAAGCTCCAATCTCGGTATTGTGATTTTCTTCAAAGGAGCAACTCGTGATTTTCCAAGAAGGAATGCGCAATGAATTCTTTCGGTATCACCAATCATCCTTAGATAAAATACCATACCATATCCGGTTTCACTCGCATCAGAAAAACAATGTAACTGACAAGACCTGACATGTCCAAAGTCTACGGGCTTGTAGCATCTTGGTAGTTGAATGTTCTCTAATTCATCTAACTGATTCAACCACTCTTTCCACTGTTTAAGTTCCACTCCCGTAAGTTCCTGATCCCAACTGTATCCTTGTTTGCACAAACTTTGCAGAACTGACTTGGCATTTAGAATGAAAGGCGACACTATTCCCATAGGATCATAGACTGAGCTTGTAATCGACAATATACTCCTTCTAGTTGCAGGCTTATCATTGTATTCAACCTTAAAGCCAAAGTAGTCATTCTCAACTCTCCATTGTACTCCTAATGCCCGTTCCACTGGGAGTTCATCTTTTAAAGTCCATTGTTGTATACCTTTCGCACGTTCTGCATCAGGAATAGATTCAACTACTGATGGAATGTTACTTATCCACTTAGTCATTTTGAATCCACCATTCTTACAAAGTGCAGTTATGTCCTTTATGGCGTTAACGGCCTTGTCTTCTGAATCAACGGAAGCTAGGCAGTCATCTACATACATTCCCTTTGTGACTGCATCTGCCACTGAACAGTCATACTTGTATCCAAAATCCGCAGCAGCTTGTTTCAATGCATAGTTACAGCAGCTGGGTGAAGAAGTGGCACCGAAAAGGTGTGCGGTCATCCTGTAATGAGCTGGTTCATTGCTCACATCTCCATTAGGCCACCAGCAAAATCTCAAACAGTCTCTGTCCTTTGGTGGCACCTTGACCTGATGAAACATCGATTCAATGTCACCTAAGATGGCAACATTCTCTTCCCGAAATCGCAGAAGGACACCTATAAGATTGTTGGTGAGATTTGGTCCTTGGAGTAACTGACTATTTAGTGAAATTCCCGAATAAGTTGCAGAACAATCAAACACTACCCGAATTTTGTCCTTTTGTGCATGGTAAACTCCGTGATGGGGCAGATACCAAACTCTACCATCGTTTCTATGCATATCATCTGGTGTCACTAATTCCATGTATCCTTTATCTATGAGTTTACTCATAAATTCAGTATAGTCTTGTTTGAATCTAGGATTCTTAGTAAACTTGTTCTTGAGACTCTTTAATCGTTGCATAGCTTGTGTTGCATTGTTCGGAAGTTGTACATTCTCGTCACGAAATGGTAGTCCAATAGTGTAATGACCATCTTCATAGCAAATAGACTCTCTAACTAATTCTAAAAACTTCTTATCCTCCAATGAATTTTCCCGTCTATCATCCACTATACGCTCAGGAAAATCATAGTTCATAGAATTTCTAATAAGTTTTTCAAGTCTTGTTTGATCATCATCAATACTACTGATAGACATCATCTGTGCTCTATTTACAACTCCGTCTGTCTCACTTATGTCTCTTATCACGTTCCATATAATCCAACCAAGTCTAGTTTTCGTCGCATGAGGTGACCCACTAGGGCCAGTTGTAATCTCAAAAGGAGTATAGGCATCGGCTACATTATTACCAATCATAAGTCCTATTCCAACATCAGGTTTGTTCCACGGAATTCCAGATAAATGACTCCATTTTGAAATTTCATCTTCCTTTGGAATATGCTCTTCAGATACTGGCATTTCACGCTTTGTATATGTTCTTGGCATGTCAACAATATTTTGCATATCATAGTCCATTACTTGTAATCCTGTCACAGCATCAGTGTGCATACTGAAAGGTTCTCCCATAGTATTCAATTTTATATTCATCCTCTTACCACTGCCTCCGAGCCTACGAAGTAAGTCGTCTGTACAGAAAGAAATACTGCTCCCTGAATCAAAGAAAGCATAGGTGTCCAAAACGGCAGGACGACCTCGAAGTTTTACTTTCACCGGTATAATTGCCATTGCACATGAATGATCTCCGGCCCCTGATTGCCTAACAGTCTCTACAACATGAGTTGTGCTTGTACTCAGTTTAGGTGGAGAATTATTGTCAGCTTTAACAGACTCGTGTGGTTTGTTGATTCTTGACTTTTCCTCATTATGAAGAAGTGTTGGATGATGCCCCTTACATATTCTACAGGTCGATCTGTTCTTACAATAAACAGTCATATGGCCAACCTTAAGACAACCAAAACAATGTCCCTTTCTTTTCAGATGTTCATAGCGCTCTGGAATACTTAATTTTAATATTTCCATACAATTCTCCAGTGCATGGTTTTTTCCGCAAAACGAACACAACATCGTTTCTCAAGCTTTACCATGATCATTATTCATGTCTGTGGCAAAACTATTTCTCGGACTCATAGTTTGTTTCAGCCTCTGATCTTTCACTTGCTTAACAAATTTTGTCTTCTGGCTGTTTACTGTTGCTATAGCAGTGTTACCATAAACGGGGTCATTCAACTTCCTGGATTCTCTTGATACGAATTTCACAAAGTCTTCAAATTTAACTGTCTCTTTCTTGTCACGTTTTCCTTGAACTATATTTCTCCAACGATCATGAAAATACAGCGGTAACCTTTTCATTAAGGATTTAATGTTCTCTGAATACTCTAAGATTCGAACAGCATCTATACTTTCGATTGCATTCTTGCATTCTATAAGGAAGAGTGAGAATTCGTCCAAGGCTTTAGCATCTCCAGGCTGAATATTAGGCCATGTTAGTGCTTTCTTAATGAATGCATTAGCAATAACTTCTTCGTCACCGTATCGATCTTCAAGAGTTTTCATCGCCGAATCAAATGCCTGACTACCCGACAACTGACCGTAGCCTGACACTACTTTGTTCGCTTCTCCTATAGTGAACTGTTCTAAATATGTGAGTTTCTCTTCTTCACTTTCTGCGTTAACCACAATTCTAGTCTGAAATTGTCTACGAAATTTCCTGAATTCAAGGGGATCTCCTCCAAACTTCCTAATGTCTGAAACCGGCTTTCGCAAATGTTTGATTACTGATGTTAACCCTGATTCATTGGCTAATTGATTGTCAACTACATCTATTTGTTGTGGCAAGAGCCTACGATCAAAATTACTTTCGTCAACTGCAGACTGTACATAGTCAGCTTTATCAGTAACGGAATGATACACTTTACTAGGAACAGTGTTTTCAGGTTCGAATGCCTTAGCTTCGACATTAAGTCCTGGCTTGTCAGCAGTTGCTTGTTTCGGTAATCTAAATACTTTACTGTGTATCGAACCTTTGTCCTCTGGTTCGTCTCCTAAGTTTTCGTACTTCGCTAACACCCTTGATCTAGCATCTGATATCTCTAAATCAGTCTTCAATTGTAACCTTTCCTCTTGCAGTTTCAATTTCATCTTAGCCATTTCTAATTCCTGTTTACTTTCGAAGGATCGCATTTTAGCTTCTAGTTCAGCTATTTTTTGCTCTTCTTTCATCTTCTTGAAAGATATATTGCTACTATGATGGCTTCCTGTGCTAGAATGTGATTTAGATGAGCTTGATTTACGTGAACTTGATTTCTGTGAACTTGACTTCTGTGATCTTCTATCATTCTCTCTTTGTTGTGCTTCTCGCATTTTGTTTTGAAAGTATTCTTTTAATATATGTTTAAACTCTGACAAGGAATGTTCACGATCTTCGAACGTGGTAACATAGTGTTCTTGATCCTGCTGTGTTAATTTTGACATGATATAATTGTTTCTTTCCAGATAACTTTCATACTTTCCCATCCATAAAGTATGTTTTGCTTTTACAGTTTCAAATGAGACTTCTTTGTCTATCAAGCTTACAATAACTGTAGACAGTACTTTCAAACTTTTAAATGTATCCGCTATCTTATCCAGTTCGTACTGTTTGCCCATTGGACTAAATGTTCTATGTCGCACAGACGGAAGCTCCCTTTCAGTTGTATCTTCAGCCAGTTCATCTTGCCTTTGGTCGGTTGACATTTCGGGTTTCTTTACGGATTCTTCTCCCTTTTCATCAATTTCAGGAGTCTCTTTAATTTTTGCACTCAGATTGTCAATATTCAGTTCTTCCCTTTGGACGCCTATGGCTCCATCAACGGTTTGCAGATCTAATTGGTCCTTATCATCCATATAGCCGTAATACGTTAATGATGTACTAGGTAGTACGGGTCACAAACGAAAATTCATCTCATACAGGTATATCTTTATTTCAAAATCCAAGTTGAGAAGATTAACTACAAAGAAAAATGATACAATAATAAATTTCTTGCTAACAAATTTGAAAGTCTGTTACATATTGTTTAACCAAAATAAATACACAAAGAAATATGTTGTTCAGTGTTTGGCTTAATTTTACATATATGTGTATGTTCTTCATATACCACAATTAAATCATATTTTGTCAAAAGTACAAAGTTTAGATGAAGATGTCAATAAAATAATATATCCACTAAGGTAAGTATGCAATCTACTCGAATTAAACATCAAAATTCAATTAAATCTTTAGTTACCTAACAACAACCTAAAATGAACACTTTACGTGCTGGTTACCCCAAGACAACATTAAAATCAACACTTTAACGTGCTAAAAATAATTTGACAAGGAAACACATTAGAATCAACATTTCTCGGAAATAAAGTCTCAAAAATAGGATTTCTATCAATAATGAATTCAAATATTACACTAGGAAAATTATTAGAACATGTTTTATATCGAAATATGTGTAAATATGTAAACATGCATGTTCGGTCTCAAAAACCTGTTCTGTGACATGTGACAGGGCAAAATAGCATGTTGAACAACTATACATAATTGGACTGTTAATATAACAATAAACATACCGTATTAGTAGACCTTTATGCCCTAAATAATCATCAATTTGATATAGAACACAATCATGACCCTGCATCTACAGTGTTTGAGGGGACTTCTACAATTAGGGAAAGGAAACCAACAAAAATTTAATTAAATGGTTTATCCAAAAACCTAATAACAACGCACCATCATTTTCGTCTCTACATGAAGGGCAGACATTACTAGTACTTAATTATATTTTTTTCTGAAAATATTGAATTAGGGAAGGACTTCATTATACATAGAATAAAATGCTCCGCTGCGGGCAGCTAGATACGACCGCAGATGTCGAACCCTGAATAGTTGGGGCAATTATGAACACAACATTCAAGCTTGATACAATACTGAATTTGGATTGTGAATAAATATTTGACACAGCATAGGTTTCTGACACAGAATGAATGTTGTCTAAGAACTTAAAAATTTTTAATTTACCTATTCAAACTATATCAGTATTATTTGTTTGTATATATAAATCAGAAGTAACCAATTTAAAATTTAAAATTGGGCACACATATCAATTTCTTGCTATTGCGCAATACTGTGCAATTGAAGATTTCTTGCTATTGCGCAATACTGTGCAATTGAAAATTTCTTGAAATATCTGACACAGAATAACTGAAATCAAAGAACTTAGAATTGGTCATATGATTTCAATTATATTCAATTTTTTGCTTCTTGTGCAATACAATATGCTGTGGAGAATTGTCCCCCCCAAAAAAAAATAATAATTTACCCCTTTTTTTTAGCTTTTGTGCAATACACTATGAAGTTGCACATTGACCCCCCCTCCCAAAAAAAAACAAAAAACAATAAAATTTATTGTAACCCCCCCCCCCCTTTTTTGCTAAAAAAAATTTGAAATTTTCTTTTTAATTTCTGAATTATCAAATGAGAAAAAAATTGCCCCCTCCTCAATTTCTCATTTACCCCCCCCCCCCCCCTAAATTTTGTTCTCAACCCCCCCCCCCATTTCTTTATACTTTGCAACCATAACAGCCCATTTAAATACACCATAACGTATTAAAATAGAAAATGACATCATAGTCATGGATGGCAAATTTTAAATATACATAATTTAAAAGCAGTTTAGATGAGATAAAGAAAAAAGCTTCATCAGCACATTTTATATTGGCAAATTTGCAATGAAAATTTCTTCAAATATTTGACACATAATAGGTCTCTGACACAGATTAACTGAAATCAAAGAACTTAGAATTGGTCATATGATTTGAATTTATATTCAGTTTTTTGCTTCTTGTGCAATACAATATGCTGTGGAGAATTGCCCCCACCCCCCCCCCCCAAAAAAAAAAAAATTACCCCTTTTTTAGCTTTAATTTTGGACCTCGATTTGGACCAACTTGAAAACTGGGTCCATAATAAAAAAAACTAAGTACATGTTTAGATTCAGCATATCAAAGAACCCCAAAAATTCAATTTTTGTTAAAATCAAACAAAGTTTAATTTTGGACCCTTTGGACCTTAATGTAGACCAATTTGAAAACGGGACCAAAAATTAAGAAATTAAGAATCTAAATGCACGGTTAGATTCGGCATATCAAAGAACCCCAATAGTTCAATTTTCGATGAAATCAAACAAAGTTTAATTTTGGACCCTAATTCCTAAACTGTTGGGACCAAAACTCCAAAAATCCCAACCTTCCTTTTGTGGTCATAAACCTTGTGTTTAAATTTCATAGATTTCTATTTACTTATACTAAAGTTATTGTGCAAAAACCAAGAAAAATGCTTATTTGGGCCCTTTTTTAGCCCCTTATTCCTAAACTGTTGGGACCAAAACTCCCAAAAACAATCCCAACCTTCCTTTTGTGGTCATAAACCTTGTGTTAAAATTTCATAGATTTCTATTTACTTATACTAGAGTTATTGTGCGAAAACCAAGAAATATGCATATTAGGGCCTTTTTTGGCCCCTAATTCTTAAACTGTTGGGACCAAAACTCCCAAAATCAATCCCAACCTTCCTTTTGTGGTCATAAACCTTGTGTTTAAATTTCATAGATTTCTATAAACTTATACTAAAGTTATAGTGCGAAAACCAAATGTCTTCGGACGACGACGCCGACGACGGACGACGGACGAAGACGACGACGACGACGACGACGACGCCAACGTCATACCAATATACGACCGCAAAAATTTTGCGGTCGTATAAAAACCAAGAAAAATGCTTATTTGGGTCCTTTTTTAGCCCCTAATTCCTAAACTATTGGGACCAAAACTCTCAAAAACAATCCCAACCTTCCTTTTGTGGTCATAAACCTTGTGTTAACATTTCATAGATTTCTATTTACTTATACTAGAGTTATTGTGCGAAAACCAAGAAAAATGCTTATTGGGCCCTTTTTTGTCCCCTAATTCTTAAACTGTTGGGACCAAAACTCCCAAAATCAATCCCAACCTTCCTTTTGTGGTCATAAACCTTGTGTTTAAATTTCTTAGATTTCTATTAACTTAGACTAATGTTATATAGTGCGAAAACCAAATGTCTTCGGACGACGACGACGACGGACGACGACGACGCCAATGTCATACCAATATACGACCGCAAAAATTTTGCGGTCGTATAAAAATGTGATAAAATATATCCAAGAACACATCACTATAGTGTATGGAGAATACTGTTAGCAAGAAAAAATATTTTGCAGGAAAATAGGACGACACCTTCTCCAAAGAGCAGATAACTCTGTAAACGGGAGACAACTCACGTGTACCGAAAATAAGGAATATATTTCTCGCATGGAATATTCGACTCAGATTGTTGCAGGTTTCAATTACATTTACATCATTTTTGTCAATAACAATTCTCTGAAATGATTTACTGTATTAAAGTTTTTTTGTTTTCGAGGAGTCTTTTGGCACGCCATTGGCTAACAGCAACTTCCGGTAAAAAGTTTATAACTTGATAAATTCCTTTCATGGCGTGCGTATGAATACATACGCATGCAATATAGTGCGTGAGGAAAATGTTAATTTCAAATAGAAAACGTTATATTTCTGCATTACTTCGGAATCTATCAATGTGTAAACTCGGGCTTATCACTCACAAACTTTGCATAAAGTCCTTCGGACTTTATTTAGTTTTTGAATGAATCGCCCGAGTTTACACATTGATAAATTCCTTCAACACGTTCAAAATAACCTTCATTACTATACTGAAACTTATGAGTGGCCGTTCATGTCATTTGCGCGATAATATACGCGTATATAATTATATACGCATATATTATCGCGCAAATGACATGAACGGCTACTCATAGAAACTCACCTTGTTGCATAGCGAGTGTATGAGTGGCCATTCATGTCATTGGCCATAGAATCTACGGTATAGAAATATCATACCGTTGAAATATGTTTTCTCCAATTCTTGACTTGTTTAATCGGTGGGATAAAATACACGATATTTTAACCATCTCCCGGTGATTAAATTTCAACGTGGGAATTCACGCCGTTTTTTGCAGTTATTGGAACGATAAACTAGAAAGTCTCGACATGACGTCTATGTAAAAAAAACTACATAGCAATGACATTTTCTTGAGGTTTTTGTCGAAAATCGTAGGAGAAACACGTGAGTTATGGAATTTCTCCACCCTCGATAGTTAAATTTTTGAATTTAACATGTTTAACACGCTCGCAAAAGCTCGGGTGGAGAAATTCCATAACTCACTCGTACCTGAAGGGGAATCTATATCTAACGCCGGTTGATTTTGACTTTTAACGCGTTGGTTTTGATTTTTAACGCGTTGCTTGCTAAATCATATCATACGAAAAATCAACGCGTTAGTTTTAATAACTATACCGTTGCTTTTCGTTTTAACGGTATCGTTCTTACTTTTAACGGTATAGTTTTGAAAACTATATACCGTTAAAAGTAAAAATCAACGGTATAGCCTTTAACTTGTTTAAAAATACGCGTTGGTTTTTCATGTCTCGAATAATTTAGTAACCAACGCGTTAGTTTTTCATTTCAACGCCTTAAAAATCATAATCAATGCGTTAAAAGTCAAAATCCGAGCGTTAAAACATATTTTAACCCTGAGTGTTGGTGTCATATTCATGTAGCACAAGACCGCATGTACTCATGACCAGATTCCCCTGTACTGTCCTTTAACGTACACCCTTGTTGTTTGTTTTGTTTTTGTTTTTGTTTTGTTTTTGTTTTTGGTTTTTTTTGGGGGGGGGTTGCTTTTTCTATTTGGATGGAAAAATATTAGAAATAACTCACAACTAGAATTTGGGTATATACACAAACAGATCCATTGAAGTATTTGTGTATTAGAGGAACACATTAATTATCACTCACTTTTACAGGATTGTGTTATTATTTCCGTTTAATGTATAATTTATACAAGTTATACGCACATGTATGTGTAATTATTGAGACCAGAACTAATAAACAGATAAACAACGCCTAGATCGTAGACGTACCCACACCGAACAACTCAGCATAAACTGGGATTGGGTATGAATATTGCATGACATGGCTATAACGTTTTAATGTATCGTTGTAAAAATTTGCAACAGTAAATTATAGACTATCATATACTTAATACTAAATATGATGACTCTTACACATGTGTAAGACCGGACATGAACCACTCATATTTGAACAACCCAGGGTGATAACGGGTCATCATTCAAGTGCTACTTGAACGTATGGGGGTAGTCTTAATAGCCATATCAACCTGACTATGTAACGATTGTTTAGAATGAAATATGGCATTATCAGACCAGGTGTGTTCAAAATGCACTTGAAATTGTGTATTATTGCAGTTTACGTCATTACAAAAACGCAAATGTAATTAATATTCATTATACCATGAATACATGGTACATTCTAATCCACGTAATCTACCCTACATTTGTCATGTTGTTTTCAAGAAATCCACTTGTATTTTGCACCAAGCGTCCAATATCTCTAGACTTAGAATTCATTGCCCATCGAGGACAGACGCTCATATGCCAAAATTATTTAGTTCATAACGATGACAAAATCATGCTTTGTTGGATTCACTGCGATTCGAACCATTTCACTCTTTTTCATGTTATATATTATGTAAAAATTATGTACGCAAACAAACTAATTATACAGTAAAGAGATCTAAAACACATAAAATAGCTAATTGATTAAAATTTAGACATCCTGGTGCTGAATTCATACTGGATTAAAGACAGATGTTTTAATCAGCGTGTTTATCTATTGGTCTGAGATATCTACATTTACTATCACGTTTAGTTTGAGTACTTATTAACTATTGAAATGGGACACTGGTGAACAAAACAATGGATTCAGTACAAGAGGGTTCAATAGAATCTGTTAAAATTTGGCAGAAAGATCTCCAAAAATGTTCACTGACATGTATTATCCGTCACATGCTAAAAGGTAAGCTGCATCGATCGGAGCTACATTGTGTAAGTCTGATCATGTTGATGACAGATTAGAAAAAATGTAGAAGTTATAAGACGGCAACCATTTGTTTTTAAGTGTAAACTTTATGAATGATCGTGTTTCCTGGAAATCGTTTTGTAACATCCATATGCCGTCATTTATTTTATTGTATTTTAATTATTTTTTGTCGTGAATCGACAGGGGGTATATGCATCCGGTGAAAAGAAATAATTATGAACAAGCGGTTTCCAGTAGAAAAATATCACGGCCAGCTTTTTGGCTTACCTGGCCTAAAAGGCAATGTGAGCTTTTGCCACCAATTTGCGCCCGTCGTCTGTCATCCGTCCGTCCGTCCACAATTAGAAAAAAATCTTCCCCTCTGAAACCGCTCAGCCAATTGGAATCAAACATTGGTGGAATGATCCTTGGGTGGCCCCCTTCAAAATTTATGTCACCGGCATCACCAACTTCCAACCGACATGGCAGCTGTGACTAAAAATAGAAAAATGGAGGTTGAATTTCAGAAATCTTCTTCTCTGTAATTACGTGGCTAATTGGAACCAGATTTGGCAGAAATGGTCCTTAGATGGCCCTCTTTCCGACTTGTGTACGATGACCTGGACGATCAACCAAGATGGCAGCCACAGCCGAACATTAGTTTAACATAGGACTCTATGGCAAAATCATTTAAAAATCTTCTTGTCAGTAACTACTCAGCCAATGGTCCTTAGATGGTCCTCTTTCAGAATTGTGTCAGTCAACCAAGATGGGCCCCACAACCGAACTTTAACATAGGACCGTATGGGATACGTCATAAAAAAATCTTCTTGTCTGAAACCACTACGCCAATCGGAACCGATCATCCACAAAGTCAACCAAGATGACAACTTGGTTTAATGTGAAAATTCATTAAAACATTTTCTTGTATAAAATCACTAAGCCTATTGGAACCAAATTATTGTGTTCGATGAGCCGGAGTGCCAATTAAGATGGCTTCACAGCCGAACTTAGTTAAACATAGAACACTATGGGAAAATTCACTAAAACATCTCTTTGTCTGAAACCACTAAAGGCAATTTGAACAATATTTGTCAGAAATGTTCTTTAGCTGGTCCTACTTCAGAAATTTGTCAGATGACCCCGAATGTCAACCAAAAAGGCTGCAACAGCCGAACTTATAGTTTAACATAGGACCCTTTATGGGAAAATTAATAAAAAAACATTTTTGTCTGAAACCATTTATGGGAAAATTCATTTAAAAAATCTTCTCGTCTGAAAGCACTTTGTCCAATAATACAGCCGTTTGTTTCCTAGGTGCTTTTATGGCTGTTGATTGGCAAATTGAATCCAGATGAGCGACACAGGCTCATGGCAGCTTCTGATTTTTTTTTTCTCTCTCTCTCTCTTTATATTTTTTGCATTTTTTTTTCTGGAATCGAGTGCATTATGCTACACCACTGGTATGTGCTCGCAACCTTATTTCTTTCCTATATTTTTTTCTCACCAATTTTTTCACCAGATATGAAGTCTATCTTTTTTGACTCCATTCCTTGTCCCCTCCCTCATAATAAAGCTACATGAAAAAATGGTTGTTCCCTAAGTATAAAAATAACCAAGAAGCCGTATGAAATGGAGAACAAACCAGCCAATGTCATAAAAACAACAAAAAAAAAACAAAAACAAAAAAACAAAAACAAAAACAAAAAGCAAAAAAGAAAGTAGAGTTGAAATCCATAGTAGGATGGTCAAATGATATTATGAAATCTGAAATAACGACTTTAAAAGGTCAATTGCTCAAATTGCTCTTTTGGCGTCTTTTTGTTGACATGTTTTTTTGTATGGTTGTTTTGTTCCACATATATTTTACGCTTTGGAGCTACATGTCCAGTTTTCAGTCCTCTACAATCAATATATTAATGTAAAAAATGACAGCCATTTATATATATTAGAAGTATAGTTAGGTATTCCTCTGACGGCCACAGTAATTGCGACTTAATGCTGTTGGAAGGACTCCAAGAATTGGTAACCTGTCATTGCTGAATAGTCATATGTATTTGGAGCACTGATATAAGTACTGGTGAGCATTCTTGTTTTAACAGTACAATGCAGTAGCTCGGTGTACCTCTTTAACTGTGTTTGTTACAGTGTCCCATACTTTATACGTTCATCCTATTTCCAAGTCCTCTGCTCTATATATAGCTTATATATATATAGCTTATTTTTTGTTAATTTTGTTATGCAATCAGCTTTCAATTTTTGAGACCAGTAATGTTTTTCCAATCTAGCTTGCTACATGTATATTGTGAATTCAATATTTCACCAAATCATGTTGGGAGTTGATGCATGTCTACACGTCTTAATACTAGAAGAGTACGTTTTGAAAATGCGGTTTTGGGTTATTTGTTAAACCCGCGTTATTGCAGCAACTTCCGGAAATCCAATAACATGTGGAAAAAAATCTCATATTTGGTAAAAAGAAAATTTCTGTGTGACTTCGAATGACAGAGTGTTTGAAAACGTTAAGGAAAAGGTGAAAAATTATACGAAAAACTTATTAAACACATCTTTTTAATATACTCACAATCTTTGGTTCGGTAATCCACAGCTCTTCCTAGATATGTCCAGAAATGTGTGCACAGAATCGCCTATCAGCATTTGTAACCTCTATTAAGGCTTGGTTACTGATGGTTACATGGTTACATTAAAGTCTGCACAGGGCCCCTTATAATTAATATATGGTCACAATATTATCTCTTTACTTCATGGAAATAGCTGGGTGACATAGAATTTAGAAATATTTTAAATGCCAGGTTACATCGGTTACAAAGGTAACATGCAGTCACAAGGAAATTTTTTTTGTCAATCTGTCCAGAAAATGGCTTCATTTATATCAAGTTACAAGGTTACATAGGTTACTCTTTGGTAACATCAGGTTACATAGAATTTAGAAATATTTTAAATGCCAGGTTACAGTGGTTACAATGGTTACAATGGTAACATGCAGTCACAAGGAAATTTTTTTTGTCAAACTGTCCAGAAAATGGCTTCGTTTATATCAAGTTACAAGGTTACATAGGTTACTCTTTGGTAACACAAGGTTACATAGAATTTAGAAATATTTTAAATGCCAGGTTACAGTGGTTACAATGGTTACAATGGTAACATGCAGTCACAAGGAAATTGTTTTTTGTCAATCTGTCCAGAAAATGGCTTCATTTATATCAAGTTACAAGGTTACATAGGTTACTCTTTGGTAACACGAGGTTACATAGAATTTAGAAACATTTTAAATGCCAGGTTACAGTGGTTACAATGGTAACATGCAGTCACAAGGAAATTTTTTTTGTCAATCTGTCCAGAAAATGGCTTCATTTATATCAAGTTACAAGGTTACATAGGTTACTTTTTGGTAACATCAGGTTACATAGAATTTAGAAATATTTTAAATGCCAGGTTACAGTGGTTACAATGGTTACAATGGTAACATGCAGTCACAAGGAAATTTTTTTTGTCAAACTGTCCAGAAAATGGCTTCGTTTATATCAAGTTACAAGGTTACATAGGTTACTCTTTGGTAACACGAGGTTACATAGAATTTAGAAATATTTTAAATGCCAGGTTACAGTGGTTACAATGGTTACAATGGTAACATGCAGTCACAAGGAAATTGTTTTTTGTCAATCTGTCCAGAAAATGGCTTCATTTATAACAAGTTACAAGGTTACATAGGTTACTCTTTGGTAACACGAGGTTACATAGAATTTAGAAACATTTTAAATGCCAGGTTACAGTGGTTACAATGGTTACAATGGTAACATGCAGTCACAAGGAAATTTTTTTTGTCAATCTGTCCAGAAAATGGCTTCATTTATATCAAGTTACAAGGTTACATAGGTTACTCTTTGGTAACATCAGGTTACATAGAATTTAGAAATATTTTAAATGCCAGTTTACAGTGGTTACAATGGTTACAATGGTAACATGCAGTCACAAGGAAATTTTTTTTGTCAATCTGTCCAGAAAATGGCTTCATTTATATCAAGTTACAAGGTTACATAGGTTACTCTTTGGTAACATCAGGTTACATAGAATTTAGAAATATTTTAAATGCCAGGTTACAGAGGTTACAATGGTTACAATGGTAACATGCAGTCACAAAGAATTTTTTTTTGTCAATCTGTCCAGAAAATGGCTTCATTTATAACAAGTTACAAGGTTACATAGGTTACTCTTTGGTAACATCAGGTTACATAGAATTTAGAAATATTTTAAATGCCAGGTTACAGAGGTTACAATGGTTACAATGGTAACATGCAGTCACAAAGAATTTTTTTTTGTCAATCTGTCCAGAAAATGGCTTCATTTATATCAAGTTACAAGGCTACTTTTTGGTAACATCAGGTTATATAGAATTTATAAATATTTTAAATGCCAGGTTACAGATTGACAAAAAACAATTCTTTGTTACTGCATGTTACCATTGTAACCATTGTAACCACTGTAACCTGGCATTTAAAATATTTCTAAATTCTATGTAACCTGATGTTACCAAAGAGTAACCTATGTAACCTTGTAACTTGATATAAATGATGCCATTTTCTGGACAGATTGACAAAAAAAATTTCTTTGTGACTGCATGTTACCATTGTAACCATTGTAACCACTGTAACCTGGCATTTAAAATATTTCTAAATTCTATGTAACCTCGTGTTACCAAAGAGTAACCTATGTAACCTTGTAACTTGATATAAATGAAGCCATTTTCTGGACAGATTGACAAAAAAAATTTCTTTGTGACTGCATGTTACCATTGTAACCATTGTAACCACTGTAACCTGGCATTTAAAATATTTCTAAATTCTATGTAACCTGATGTTACCAAAGAGTAACCTATGTAACCTTGTAACTTGATATAAATGAAGCCATTTTCTGGACAGATTGACAAAAAATAAATTCTTTGTGACTGCATGTTACCATTGTAACCATTGTAACCACTGTAACCTGGCATTTAAAATATTTCTAAATTCTATGTAACCTGATGTTACCAAAGAGTAACCTATGTAACCTTGTAACTTGATATAAATGAAGCCATTTTCTGGACAGATTGACAAAAAAAAATTTCTTTGTGACTGCATGTTACCATTGTAACCACTGTAACCTGGCATTTAAAATATTTCTAAATTCTATGTAACCTCGTGTTACCAAAGAGTAACCTATGTAACCTTGTAACTTGATATAAATGAAGCCATTTTCTGGACAGATTGACAAAAAAAATTTCTTTGTGACTGCATGTTACCATTGTAACCATTGTAACCACTGTAACCTGGCATTTAAAATATTTCTAAATTCTATGTAACCTGATGTTACCAAAGAGTAACCTATGTAACCTTGTAACTTGATATAAATGAAGCCATTTTCTGGACAGATTGACAAAAAATAAATTCTTTGTGACTGCATGTTACCATTGTAACCATTGTAACCACTGTAACCTGGCATTTAAAATTCTATGTAACCTGATGTTACCAAAGAGTAACCTATGTAACCTTGTAACTTGATATAAATGAAGCCATTTTCTGGACAGATTGACAAAAAAAAATTTCTTTGTGACTGCATGTTACCATTGTAACCACTGTAACCTGGCATTTAAAATATTTCTAAATTCTATGTAACCTCATGTTACCAAAGAGTAACCTATGTAACCTTGTAACTTGATATAAATGAAGCCATTTTCTGGATTGACAAAAAAAAATTTCTTTGTGACTGCATGTTACCATTGTAACCATTGTAACCACTGTAACCTGGTATTTAAAATATTTCTAAATTCTATGTAACCTCGTGTTACACAAAGAGTAACCTTGTAACTTGATATAAATGAAGCCATTTTCTGGACAGATTGACAAAAAAAAATTTCTTTGTGACTGCATGTTACCATTGTAACCATTGTAACCACTGTAACCTGGTATTTAAAATATTTCTAAATTCTATGTAACCTCGTGTTACCAAAGAGTAACCTATGTAACCTTGTAACTTGATATATATGAAGCCATTTTCTGGACAGATTGACAAATATATAAAATTATAAGGGACCTTGTGCAGACTTTTATGTAACCTTGTAACCACCAGTAACCAAGCCTTAATAGAGGTTACAAATGCTGATAGGCGATTCTGTGCACACATTTCTGGACATATATGGCTCTTCCAGCTGAGCTAAAGGAGTACCCCACTTGCGCAGCTAATGGAGAGTGGTTATAAACCTGTGACGGTTCTATAACTTCTATCGTACACGAGGGAAGCCCTGTTACACTAACCCCACCTTAAGAGTCATCGTCCTCGATGACGATATCGAACCTCGACCCATTTGACAACCGTGGGTTTTTTAGTTGGGCGTCAAATATGTATCAGTAGTGAGTAGAGCATGATTTGTCTCCCAAAATTAACCTACCGCACCAACGGGGGATCCAACCTGGAACCTTTGGTACAAGGCTCTACCATCTAAGCTAAAGGAGTACTCAACTAGCACAGCTAATGGAGGGTGGTTATAAACCTGTTTTGCTTCTATAACTTCTATTGTACACAAAGGAAGCCCAGTTACAATACATCAACTGTAGTAAAATCTACACCTTGTGTATTCATCGCTGTCCTCCGCTTTTACTTAATAATATTCTGATCATATTTTCAATAAAGCCAATACAAGTAACCCGAAAGAATGTTAGATTATTTCTTGAAAATTGTTCTCATCTTGTAATGCCTATTTTTGTTCTCTTCAGTGTTCTGAATCGGGGCTTCCATCTTTAGTGTAAAGTAAAGTTTAGAATGACAGGTGTAGAATGACTTGTATTACATGATAAAAAAAAAATGGGTCAAAATTGTTTTTTAATTATTTGTAATTATCTAAGTATAAATTTTACTGTATATTCTAAATGTCTTTAATAAAGTAAAAAGTTTGATTTATCCAAACTCGACAAATACAAATGTAGATAATAATGCTCCTGCTTGCCCTAAAGGGTAGGGTGTGTTGCCCTTCTCTCCTAAGAGTCCCTCTCTCCTAATGCACCTCTCTGCATGTCCTACAAACAAAAAAAAACATTGGTACTTTTTTCTTTAAATTAAAAAAAAATGGAATTCTTTTCAACAGAGAGCAATTAAGTACTTAAGGGCATACGATACAGTTTCGATCTACTATTGATTTTTCTTTGAGATTTTGCATATTGGTAGTTTTTTCACCGATCTTTCTAAAAATACAAAGAAAATTACACCTTCATATGCTACTTTTTGAGATATTTAAGGTTCAATTTCCGGGATTTTTACTAAGATTGTGCAAATATCGTCTTTTCACCTATTTCGATAAAAATCATGTACTTTCTTGTTTTAAAAGATAAATACATCGGGTTTTTAGCATAAAGAAAACGAATATCTCTTCTCTTCCCATAAATAAAATTTAGACGATTTTGTGCTACAAGATATTTTCATTTTTTCAAAATATGTGATGTATTACCAAAAACTTTGAATTTTGGCACGATATATCAGTATATTAAAAAAAATCTGCTATTGATAATTTAATCTAAAAATCACATAATGTTGTCCTTATAATTTTCTATCGAATGCAGTTTCGAAATTAAGGGGTCCATGATCTCATTTTTTAGATATTTTAAAAAAACTGTCGAATTTTTAGGTATTGTACAAGTGTTGATTTTACGTGGGAAATGACGTGCCACCATAACGCAAAACGGATACTCGTGTGGTTCCAATTCCCACGTGTATGAATAAAAGGCTTGGATTCACTCTCTTTGAAAAGAATTTCTGATCAAATTATATGTTTTACAACAATTTTGCTTATTTCATCTTTTGTGTTAAATGTCCTGTCACCAATGGGAAATAATGCAGTGGATTGCGTTGCCTCTGTAAAAAATAATTTTTATAAAATTGTTTTTTCCATATATATCTGGAGATACTGACAGTTTTCGCCGATTATTGAACTTCTGTTTCTATCCAAAGCAATACATGTATTTAAACATATATGACTAGAGTTTCTCAGCATATATATGTCCAATTAAGAATTTTTACTCTCTTTTGAAAAAAGCAAATCACCATACATTAGGAAGTCCGAGAAATTAATTCTGTAATTTCATTTTATTAAATGATGTACAAAAATGTAAAGGTATCTTCTTGATACATGAAAGTTATATTCATGCACCATTTGAACTAAGAGATTTTACAACTACATGAACTATAAATATAGATGTCAACAAGGCATTGAACCCGCGCGAGCGCGGGAAAATAAGCATTTTTTTGTGGTGGCCATGTTGACTATAAAAAGTTGTTGCGGCCATGTCATTCATGGAACAATGACTCAATATGGATGTTGTAGCAGGCTTTCCATAAACTTTCCTGTCAAGTAGGTGGTATCAACTGATAGTTTCATGTCTATATATGCTGTAGTATTCCAGAAATGGATGTTAATGCAAACTTTAACCAAAGTCAATGAAGCGTGAAATGTAGGTCAACGTGACCCAATTGTCATATGGCTGTTCGTTACTACCGAAGATGTAACCACTGATGAAGTAGACTGTATGCCACATAGAATTACCAAAATGGACCTTGAGGTTCCATCAAAGTCAAAATCTATGACGAAAACACAACCACATAAATTGTCAATATTTTTATTGTTACAATCAATTCTGAACTGGAACTTGATGAAAAGCTTTCATTAAATACACATTTCATAATGCATTACATTTTTCCTTCAGAATAAATATGAAAATGAAATTGTAGATGTAACCATTTCCTTAGTGACGGATGAATTTTTCAAAAGATGCCATGAGTTAGGTAGAGCATATGTTTGGAAAATAATTGTTCCAATTGTTCCATTGTCATCATGGGCAGGGCATGCGATGCTTAATTTCACAAATATATCCAATAATCAGACGATAAAAGCATTTTTAGTGTGTGGATGCGTGTGCTGTCCACGTTTATATTTATCAAAGATGTCCGAGATAAATTTCGTCATTAATGATAAAGATGACCATTTGTTAAAAATAGTTTTATCTAGGGCTTACAGGGAATTGTATGGTAGAGATATATTTAGACAGATAACATGACAAATAATGTAAAAATAGATAATTGTTGGTTTAATCACTTTGTGCAATGTAAACATCCGAGCAATCCAAAAAAAACAACTAAGTTAGGAATTTCTCTGAACTTTACCTTACTTCTTCATATAATCTTGAAAGTTCATAGCCTTTACAGTTAGGAGAAATTGCGTTATTGTAGAAAAACAATCCTGAATACATGAAGCGGAAACATCCCATTCGAAGGAGAATGTTTTTAATTAGTTTTATTCTTCTTCCGTAATTTCAAACAGAAATACATTTAAAATATGTGCATACTTGTTTATTTAAATCAATGTGTTAAAATGATGCATTCGAGAACCTTCTAAGGGATATGTTGGGAGAATTCATATACGAAAAGTGCATACAAATTCCATTTGCACATAAACAAAACTGCAGTTGAAATTTATAAATGCAGATTGTCAAATCCGATAATAACCTTTATAATCTGAACCATACATCGTTTATCTTAAACCACGCGTTTTGGCGCCTATTCGGCTAATTCGTAAATTTAGTATTATAGATGTATCGGAATCTATCTATTCCAAAAGGGAAAACTTTCCGCCATGAAACCCATTAAAATGCCATCCTTTAGTTTTGCTGGGGTTCCTGCTACTCGTTTCTGTGTGTATTTTTTAGTATTTTGTGTTGTTTGTCGTTTGACTGTCGCCTTTTTGGTGTTCCTGATCGTGTTTTTTTTTGTCCACTTATTTCCCTCTCTGCGTGAATCGTTTTATGACGTAATGTTATTTTCCGCGAAAAGGAGACGTCCGAATTAGCGACGTTGCGGGAAAAGGAAAATGTTCCTCGAAAAGTTCTTGTTGAACGTTAGCGATGCAATTATCTCCCCTGTAACTGTATCGTATGCCCTTAAATGTTACATTTGGGTGCACAGCAAGATCAGATATATATACTTTAATCATTAATTTCCATGTAATATAATTCCTGTTATCAAGTAGTAATTAAAAGAGTATCCAGAGGGCAGCATGGCAAGCATACTTGATAACAGGAATTACAAATTGTTAATGATGATTATAGTAAATGTTCTAATTATTGCACCTAAATTATTACCATGTGTTAAGGGTAAATACTGAGCTGTACATATTATCTCTCACCGTAAAAACAATTATTAAGTTACAACAATGTAGTTGACACTGCACACAATATAAATCAATTCATACAAAGGTTTTACATAAAAGTTATACATGTATGTATAATAAAACTTAAAATCATATTTTTACAAATGAAATGTACAATTTTCTTTTAATATTTATTGTTGTAACTGTTATTCAACAATTAAATATCAAACTTTAAATTTTCTATGTCAGGAAAAAATATTGAATTGAAAAGATATGTTTTCAAAGGGGAGCAACCCTATAGCTACTTCATTTCTGTAACAACAATCGGTCCAGTTTATTTGATACCCAAGCTTTGAACCCTAGTTAGGCCAATTAAAGACAATAAAAACATGCAAAAAAATAAAGATAATAAAATTTATGACTTCTAAAAGTATTTAGTACTTGTATACAGAATCGTAAATATTTGATTTAAGAAAATTTTTACGAGTAAAAATGCAAGGGGAAATTTGTTTTCATTTAAATGAAAAAAAAAAACAGTCTATTTTATTTGTAGGGTAGTGGGGCGCATTTGGACTCTTGCAGCAGAAGAGTTATATCAAGGGCAGCTTGTCCTTCCATTTAGGGCAATCTGGAACAATTCATAATTTAAAATAGTAGTAGAATTCAGAAATAATTCATGGCAGCCATATATTCATTGGAGATTTTGATTTGGGTAATAATATTTGAGCAAAATTTTATCATGAGCGTAAACGAGGGGTAAAATTTAAGCAAATAATGTTACCCATATTAAAATCTAATACATATATATGGCTGCAATGAATTATTTAAATTCTAATATAATAAAACCTAATATTAGGTAAACGATGTGATTCTGCAAGGCCTTTCATGTGACGGCCATATTGATTTTGGAAATTCTGAAAAAGAAATGGAAAATGGTTGAAAAGTAAACTCAATAAATTTGATAACGATAAAACTTACTTTTCATTTGATTATTAATGTACTTTGGAGCAAAAAAATCCAAACAATTGTAGTATTTTCCATTCTGACAGTCCCTCTGATTATGAGGTCAGGTACATGCAACCCATGATATATCGAAAATTTTAATACATCTTTATTTGCAAAGGGAAAGCAGCACAACATATTAGAATTATATTTTTTATGTGTAATAAACTGTGATCAAGCAGTGAGTGAAAGGGCTTAAGATTGTCATAAGTTATGTAAAGACCAATAATGCAACAGCAGCAGTTAATCAATGAATCAGAATCGGTTTTGCTGAAAATTAGCAGTTCATTTGTATTCATACTTTTTTTCTCAAATTACATGCAAGCTTCGTCGCAAAAACAACAAAATTTGCATAATGACTTCTCTTTGTTATTGGCATATTAATTTAAAATATCAACTTCGGGCTCTGATAACGATAGGTTTTCTCTTAATGAAACAAACATTTTCATAAATTTTTATTCATTTGGATTTCAAGTTTATTATTCTGTTAAAGTGTATTTTAATATAAAACGTATAACTTGCAAGTTAATTTGGGCAGAACGCAACGGAGTATGCATTGTGTCAGCTTGTGTTGATTTACGAATACCAGAGATATAGCTGTCAAGCACATCAATGAGGCCATAAACTAATTAAATTGATCAAATAGTGTTTATAATAAGACAATAAACACAAGAAGCAACCCAAAATGCTTGTGGCAGTGATAATAAAAGAAGTTTAAGGAATGTTAATTGCTGTGTGGAGTTTGGCAGAGAGGTCCTGGAAGTGTTGTTGATAGAAGTAAATACATGTAATAAAAAAAAACACTTATAATAAAAAAATATTGTTTACAACAGTATTTGAGTATATTTTAGTAAAAAGACTTGCCGATTCCATTGCAGCTGTTCAGAAGAACAACAATGAACAAAAGGAAATATTGGTTTGTGAGAACTCGTATAGGAAAGGTTAGGCCAAAATCACAGATCAAACTTAAAATTTTAAACCATAAATGCAAAAGGCTGGAAAGATCACAGTTCCCCCCCTGATTTGGTGTGCTACGGTGAATTGTAACATCTTTACTAGAAGAGCAGAAATACCTTTGTTAAAAATGAAACATAGATGTAGGTTAGCACAAATTTTATTTTTGTGTCTTTTTCAGCAATGGTGAAGAAGTCAACATGGGTTACAGGACTACCTACAATGAATCCATCCAAAAAATATGTAAACCCTGGCACAGAAGAGCAGATGGTACAATTTTTATTTGTAAATGAAATAGCTTTTGATATTTGTTACATTTTTGCTGATTTTGTATGAGTTTTCCCCCATTATGAAAGCCAGATCTACAAATAATCACAAATAATTGTGTACACGTAGGTCCAATGGTCCTTGAAATTGAAAAAATAAAATAAAGTGACATGAATATTAAGAAATAAGCAAATATAATTAAAAGTGTTCCAAAGGGACAGGGTGCCAATATGGGCAAAAATTAATTGTTACAAAACCAGTAAACAAATTGATTATTTTTATTTTCAGTCTATAGAGGGGTACAAGAAGAACAAATGGAAGACAGCTATTGCGTACATTTTTTACCTATTGACTGCAGGACTGTTACGACTTGTTTTCTACTGGTTACCTCACTGGTTACTTAAAATTACTCATGATAAATGTTCCTTAAATCAAGCTGATTCAGTATTACTACAGGTATATATGCTATTAGGAACAAAATATTCAAATTCCAGCAGGTATTCAAATAAACTGTCACCCATGGCAACTAAGATCTTAGCAGGGCTGTTGAATTGAAAACTCTAGTAACCCAGTTTGGGATCATAACATGTGCTAGCCCAAAACCTTTGAAACTTTTTTAGAGGCTACGAACTGGTAACATGTGAATGGAAATATTTATTTATTTATTTAATTAGTTGGGGTTTTATGCCGTTTTCAGCACATTTGGCTATTTCACGGTGGCCAGTTTTTATTGGTGGAGGAAGTCGGAGTACCCGGAGAGAACCACCGACCTTTGGTAGGAAAATTGGCAATCCTTGTCAATTAAGATCGGAGTCGAACACACCCCACCACAGGTGAGATTCGAACTCACAACATCAGCGTTGACAGGCTAGTGATCATTAGTAGTCATGACGAACTACCTAGACCACTCGGCCACCGAGGCCCCATTGAATGGAAACTATGATGGAGTAACCAACACATATTGTTTAAAAAATATGTATTTATCTATATGCCTAGCTGCCGAATAAAATTATCACTTCAACTCTGAGCATTCAAATATTTAGTGCCTTGATGTCCAACTTTTTTACAAAAATAATTGAGCTACCAAATTTTACCAACTGGTAGCCCAGTGGGCTTCTGGACTTTAAACTTAAAGTTGCTTTGGATGCCTGTCCAGATACATCCTCGCAAGTCAAGGTTTTATATCAACGTTCGTTCCTACAAACCCCTGACAACATTCATTTATATTTTACGGGCCGGAAGTGAATGATTTTCATTGGTTACTTTTCAAGGTCAAAAGAGAATCCATTTGCGTCATAGGTAGAATTTTCTAGGTCACACACTAGATGTTCGACTTGCTGAGTGTTGTCAGGGGTTTGTAGGAACGAATGTGGATACAAAACCTTGACTTGGGAGGATGGTCCAGATAAAGAAATTTTATTTATTATTGAATATTGGGTTAAATTGTCTTAAAATGTTACTTGTATCCATTCGTCTCATATAGAAATAAATATGATAAAAGAAAATCAGAAACAAAAAACTTGAGAAGTTGAAAAAAGATCAATATTTCAATTTTTTCATTTATGTTATCTTTACAAAACCTTTTCATGCAAAAGAACATTTGGCTTGTTTTGTAGAGCTTGTTCTATACCAAACTGAAAATTACTCATTAAAACAATACAGGTTAGCTACTTAAGACCTTTTCTTACTAGATTAGTTAGACTAGTACTAACTAATTTTAACATGCCCAAAAGATTTTACTTTGGTAAGGTTTGGGCTTTTGGACTGAAGGCTTAGACCTTATATGGAGTGTTTAATTTTGAAAGGTACTTACATGTAGATTATATTACATTGGGCTCTTCATTACAGGACCAATACCTTCAGTGGTTTGTATCCAAAATTTTAATTACCACAAAAGATGGGACCACTGTGAAAATAGTACAGCCATCAGCCTCTCTGATCTTTAAACCAAAACAACGAGACAGAGAATTGGAGAATATATCAAGATACAAGGTATGTATTCTGAATTACATAGTAAAATGGCTGCCAAAATACAGTATTATTTCTGCTCTTTTTACATGGTTGTTAAAATCAGGTCTCTGATAAATGTATAGTCACTCTTTTCTTCTTATCTTGTCCTATATGTAATAACACACAGGCAGTAAGCATAAGGTGGAGGTTTTTGTCGAGCCTGCAAATTTTGTCGTGGAAGCGAGACATAGAGATCCTACATTCTGTGGTTAAAGTTTTTTAAACATTAATAACTTTCTTAAACCATATTGGATTTGACCAGACTTAGACAGCAGCTTGTTCATGATCAAAAGATAGTATACAGAGGAAAATTTTGTAATAATTGTTTTTCCATTTTTCCGTATTTTATTTATAAATGGACTTAGTCTTTCTCCAAGTTAACATTACATACAGTATGCAGCTTTTCTCCCAGTTAACACTACATACAGTGTGTAGCTCAGTTAATATTACATACAGTCTGCAGCTAAAGTTTTAACAATAATTACTTTCTTAAACCATCCTGGATTGTAAGCAAACTTGGACAGAAACTTGTTCATGACCAAAAGATAGTATCCAGAGGAAAATTTTGTAATAATTTTTTTCCATTTTTCCGTATTTTAATTATAAATGGACTCAGTTTTTGTCCAAGATAAAAATACATACTGTCTGCAGTTAAATTTTTTAAAACATTAAAAACTTTCTTAAACCATCCTAGAATTTAGCCAAACTTGGACAGAAGCTTGTTCATGATCAAAAGATAGTATCCAAGGAAAATTTTGTAATAATTTTTTTCCCGATTTTCTGTATTTTACTTATAAATGGACTTAGTTTTTCTCCCTGTTAACATTACATACAGTTAAAGTTTTAAAACATTAATTACTTTCTTAAACCATCCTGGATTTTTACCAAACTTTCACAGAAGCTTCTTCATGATCAATAAATAACATGTGGAGAAAAATTATGTACATTCAACTGTAACTATTAACCCCTACCCCAAAGAAGTGGGGAAATACTGGTTTATTCAATGTCTGTTCTTTCATCAAAATATTTATACGTATGATTATTAATACACAATTTTTTCTGTTCTACAGGAAAGTAAAGAGACTTATGAAAATCAATGTAGCTACAGTTCTGTAAGTATTAATAGAAATAAAATAAAACACATAATGTTTTTGGTAGGACAGCTGGACATGGGCAGTATGGATGAAATGAAAACTTGAAAAACTTTTTCCTAACCAATGTAGGTAAGGGAGACAATAAATTTGTCTCCCTTTTAGCCTGAGGACAAAAGGGAGAGAATTTAATTATCTCCCTTACCTACATTGGTTAGGAAAAGATAACTCACTCTGGTTCCTCCTTGGTTGTTGTAAAATTTTTACAATATGCAGAGTTATTTAAAAATTTGGGAAATGTGATTTTGTGAAATATTTCCCATTTGATGTGTGTGTATTACACCATTTACATACAATGTGTTACAGAGTAATATTGTCTACGAAGGAAATTGAAAATTATACAGATATTAACTATTTAATTATTAAACTGGAAATAAACAATGACAACAATGAAGTAATATTATACATTTATTTCCCTGGCTTTAATGAAATATGAAGATTTGTTCACCCGAGGACAATCATGTTTCAAGAGGGCTTGCCTGAGGGAAACATGACTTCGAGGGTGAAAAAATCTTCATATTTCACTGAAGCAAGGGAAATTAATGATTTATTCCACTATCCCTGAAGTGTTTTTAGAATAACTGGGATATGATGGTGAAACACGAATCTGAGAGGGAAACACGATGATTTGTTCAATATCAGTCTCAACCAATGCAATACGTACATAGCTATGAATTAATATATAGAGTGGAATAATACAGCTAATTGCATTCTTGGTTTTGTTGAAATAAAACATAATCATGAGAATGTTTAACATTATACATTTATATCCCTAGCATTAATGAAATATGACGATTTGTCATGTTTCCAAGGGCTTTTTCTGAAAGCAAAAAATTTATATTTCAACAAGAACAAGTTTTATGAAATAACATGAATAATAGATGGAAATATTTCCCATTTTCTTTTACTTCGGCTGTTGATTTGTAACATTAGTGTTAAAAAAATCGAGAGGGTGACATGATGATTTGTTACATGTCACGTGGGATGCTCTATACCAATCAGATGATCTCATTACTAGATTTAGATTTATATGGTGGAATATCAGTTGTTATGCATGCGAGAGATAAGCAGGCGTGATGAAAGGAATATGAAATGAAAACTCATCATATTTACTTATATTGATTTAATTGATACAAGAGGAAAAAATCTGATTATTTGTTTGGCAAACTGTGGTTGTTGGGTGGCTGGATAGGTGGGGGCAGTTGTACATAGAGAATAATACATGACAGAATCCTTATCAAAGGCCATATTATCCCGAGAAAACAATATCAGCCCGATGGCCTTTAGGCCCAAGGGATGATATTGGTCGAGGGTTATACGGCATGTGATAGGGATTTTGTCATATTTTATACACTTTATCGTATATTTGAACAGGAGAGTTTAGTCACGTGACCAATATTATTTTAAGGGGTATGATAAAGTGGTGATATCGATATCATCACGATAGAAAATACAGCTGACAATGTGAGCTATTCTCATCACTTTGCGTCCGTCGTCGTCGTCATCGTCGTCATATGTCGTCGTAAACTTTTCATATTTTTATCAACTCCTCTGAAACCATTGAACCAATTTAAACCAAACTTAAGTGGAATGGTCCTTGGATGGTCCCCTTTAAAAAGTTTGTTTGGTTTTCTGGGGCCCCGTCCAATATGGCTGCCATGGTTGGACATAGTTTAACCTTGGACCCTATAACATTTTCGTTATCTTCTCTGAGACCATCAGGCCAATTTGAACCAAACTTTGGTGGAATGGTCCTTTGGTGGCCCCTTTTAAACTTAGTTAAACATAGGGCCCTATGGGAAAATTCATTGAAAAATCTTTTTATCTGAAACCACTTTACCAATTGAAACCAGACTTTGCAGCAATGGTCCTTATATTGTCCTCTTTCAGAATTGTGTCCCATGACCTGGACTGTCAACCGAGATGGCTGCCACAACCGAACTTAGTTTAACATAAGGCCCCATGGGAAAATTCATTGAAAAATCTTCTTATCTGAAACCACTTGACCAATTGGAACCAGACTTTGCAGCAATGGTCCTTAGGACGTCCTATTTCAGAATTGTCTGATTTCGTGGACTGTGAACCAAGATGGCCGACATAGCCAAACTTAATTTAACATAGAACCCTATGGGAAATTCACTCAAAGATCTTCTGGTCTGAAACCACTCAACCAATTAGAACTAGACTTGGTAGCAATGGTCCTTAAATGGTTCTCTTTTAGAAATGTGTCCATTGACCTAGACTGTCAACCATGAGGCTGCCACAGCCGAACTTAATTGAACATAGAACCCTATAGAAAAACCAGCCAAATCTTTAGTCCTGCTCAAGATGAAAACTTCAATGCAGGTGAGCGATACAGGCTCTTTAGAGCCTCTAGTTATTTAGTTTACATACATTTACAGAATGATGAAAGCCTAATCAAATATTTTTTGGTAAAGAAAGTTAAGTATATCTGGAATACAGAAAAGGGAGACTTTGAAAAGCTCAGGTGAGTGATTAGTATTGACTTAATGAAATACTCTGATATATCGATTGGGAAAAGGAGTAGAAGTCAGTCTGCTCTCATCCCAGTAAAAAATAAAACTAATTATGTCTCCCCTTCTCGAAGGGAGACATATTGTTCTAGTGATTATTATGTCGCCCCGAACGTAGTCACGGGACGACATATTGTTATTCTTCCGTTTCTTTGTTATTATTATTATTATTATGTCGCCCCGAACGTAGTCACGGGACGACATATTGTTATTCTTCCGTTTCTTTGTTATTATTATTATGTCGCCCCGAACGTAGTCACGGGACGACATATTGTTATTCTTCCGTTTCTTTGTTATTATGTCGCCCCGAACGTAGTCACGGGACGACATATTTATGTCGCCCCGAACGTAGTCACGGGACGACATATTGTTATTCTTCCGTTTCTTTGTTATTATGTCGCCCCGAACGTAGTCACGGGACGACATATTGTTATTCTTCCGTTTCTTTATTATTATGTCGCCCCGAACGTAGTCACGGGACGACATATTGTTATTCTTCCGTTTCTTTGTTATTATTATTATTATTATTATTCTTTCTTTCTTTCTTTCTTTCTTTCTTTCTTTCTTTCCAATGATTTTTGTCCGGCTTAGTTCTCGGAGATGCCTGGATAGAATTGAATGAAACTTGGCAGAAAGTAAGATCACTATGTGAAGGTGTGCAATCAATACTTTTTTTTCCCAAATGGCCGCCATTTTCAAGATGGCCGCCATTCAAAGATCGGTACCCTCCGAAAATTTAAAACGTTTATATCTCAAAAACTGTACCATAGAATTTCATTAAACTTCGTATGTTTGTAAAGTACAATTAGAAGAACAAACTCATGAAAAAAAATGGCGATCGGTTGGAGACGTTTGGCGGCCATTTTGAAAAATGATGTTAAAATGGCGAAAAACTTAACATCGATAGAATTGAATGAAACTTGGCAGAAAGTAAGATCACTATGTGAAGGTGTGCAATCAGTACTTTTTTTTTCAAAATGGCCGCCATTTTCAAGATGGCTGCCAGGGGCGACATCTGCTATTGCTCGCAATTGCAATTCTAGTTATTATTCTTTCTTTCTTTCTTTCTTTCTTTCTTTCCAATGATTTTTGTCCGGCTTAGTTCTCGGAGATGCCTGGATAGAATTGAATGAAACTTGGCAGAAAGTAAGATCACTATGTGAAGATGTGCAATCAATACTTTTTTTTTCGAAATGGCCGCCATTTTCAAGATGGCCGCCATTCAAAGATCGGTACCCTCCGAAAATTTAAAACGTTTATATCTCAAAAACTGTACCATAGAATTTCATTAAACTTCGTATGTTTGTAAAGTACAATTAGAAGAACAAACTGATGAAAAAAAATGGCGATCGGTTGGAGACGTTTGACGGCCATTTTGAAAAATGAGGTTAAAATGGCGAAAAACTTAACATGGATAGAATTGAATGAAACTTGGCAGAAAGTAAGATCACTATGTGAAGGTGTGCAATCAATACTTTTTTTTTCGAAATGGCCGCCATTTTCAAGATGGCTGCCAGGGGCGACATCTGCTATTGCTCGCAATTGCAATTCTAGTTATTATTCTTTCTTTCCAATGATTTTTGTCCGGCTTAGTTCTCGGAGATGCCGTGATAGAATTGAATGAAACTTGGCAGAAAGTTAGATCACTATGTGAAGGTGTGCAATCAATACTTTTTTTTCGAAATGGCCGCCATTTTCAAGATGGCTGCCAGGGGCGACATCTGCTATTGCTCGCAATTGCAATTCTAGTGTTATTCTTCCGTTTCTTTGTTATTATTATTCTTTCTTTCCAATGATTTTTGTCCGGCTTAGTTCTCGGAGATGCCGTGATAGAATTGAATGAAACTTGGCAGAAAGTTAGATCACTATGTGAAGGTGTGCAATCAATACTTTTTTTTCGAAATGGCCGCCATTTTCAAGATGGCTGCCAGGGGCGACATCTGCTATTGCTCGCAATTGCAATTCTAGTTATTATTATTCTTTCTTTCCAATGATTTTTGTCCGGCTTAGTTCTCGGAGATGCCGTGATAGAATTGAATGAAACTTGGCAGAAAGTTAGATCACTATGTGAAGGTGTGCAATCAATACTTTTTTTTTTAAATGGCCACCATTTTCAAGATGGCTGCCAGGGGCGACATCTGCTATTGCTCGCAATTGCAATTCTAGTTATGTCTCCCAAACAAAGTTTTGGGAGACATATTGTTTTTGTCCGGTTTCTTATTATTATTCTTCTTCTTCTTCTTCTTCTTCTTCTTCTTCTTCTTCTTTCCTTTTTCTTTCCGTTCAATGTTGTCCGCGACGTTTCTCAAAGATGCAATGTCCAATCAATATGAAACTTTGGGAATATGTTAAGGGTGACCTGAAGTTTTGCAAACGACTTTTAAAATTTTCAAAATGGCCGCCGTTTCAAAGGTCATTATATAGGACATTGCAATAATTTGAATTTAGGGGGTTTCTGATAAGCTCTAGATAGTGGCAATGGGGGTTTGTTTGGGAGACATCTTGTGACTCGCTGGCGATCACAATCATACCTAGTTATTATTCTTTCTTTCCAATGATTTTTGTCCGGCTTAGTTCTCGGAGATGCCGTGATAGAATTGAATGAAACTTGGCAGAAAGTTAGATCACTATGTGAAGGTGTGCAATCAATACTTTTTTTTTTAAATGGCCACCATTTTCAAGATGGCTGCCAGGGGCGACATCTGCTATTGCTCGCAATTGCAATTCTAGTTATTATTCTTTCTTTCCAATGATTTTTGTCCGGCTTAGTTCTCGGAGATGCCTGGATAGAATTGAATGAAACTTGGCAGAAAGTAAGATCACTATGTGAAGGTGTGCAATCAATACTTTTTTTTTCGAAATGGCCGCCATTTTCAAGATGGCTGCCAGGGGCGACATCTGCTATTGCTCGCAATTGCAATTCTAGTTATGTCTCCCAAACAAAGTTTTGGGAGACATATTGTTTTTGTCCGGTTTCTTATTATGTCTCCCAAACAAAGTTTTGGGAGACATATTGTTTTTGTCCGGTTTCTTATTATTATTCTTCTTCTTCTTCTTTCCTTTTTCTTTCCGTTCAATGTTGTCCGCGACGTTTCTCAAAGATGCAATGTCCAATCAATATGAAACTTTGGGAATATGTTAAGGGTGACCTGAAGTTTTGCAAACGACTTTTAAAATTTTCAAAATGGCCGCCGTTTCAAAGGTCATTATATAGGACATTGCAATAATTTGAATTTAGGGGGTTTCTGATAAGCTCTAGATAGTGGCAATGGGGGTTTGTTTGGGAGACATCTTGTGACTCGCTGGCGATCACAATCATACCTAGTTATTATTCTTCTTCTTCTTCTTCTTCTTCTTCTTCTTCTTTCCTTTTTCTTTCCGTTCAATGTTGTCCGCGACGTTTCTCAAAGATGCAATGTCCAATCGATATGAAACTTTGGGAATATGTTAAGGGTGACCTGAAGTTTTGCAAACGACTTTTAAAATTTTCAAAATGGCCGCCGTTTCCGTGGAAACAGAAAAAGGTCATTATATAGGAGACATTGCTTTATGTCAGTAACCTAGGTGGGTAGGATTCTGAAATTTTGTAGGTGAATAGAGCAAAAGGTGCTCTTTAATTATACGAAAAAAAAATTTGAAGCGATATTTACGGTTTTCGCGTTATTTACGAAAATGTGATTTTTCGGGCCCAAAATTCGAAATTCTTTCGAAGTGCTTCGATTTCAATGAAAATTGATATTTAGGGGTTTTAAATGATGGCGATTGCAAAGGGCTTAAAAAAAATCAAAATGGCCGCTGTTTCCATGGAAACAGGAAAAGGTCATTATATAGGACATTGCGATATCTCTGTAACCTAGGTGGGTAGGATTCTGAAATTTTGTACGTGAATAGAGCAAAAGGGAATTTAGGGGGTTACTGATAAGCTCTAGATAGTGGCAATGGGGGTTTGGGAGACATCTTGTGACTCGCTTGCGATCACAATCATACCTAGTTATGTCGCCCCGAACGTAGTCACGGGACGACATATTGTTATTCTTCCGTTTCTTTATTATGTCGCCCCGAACGTAGTCACGGGACGACATATTGTTATTCTTCCGTTTCTTTGTTATTATTATTCTTTCTTTCTTTCTTTCTTTCCAATGATTTTTGTCCGGCTTAGTTCTCGGAGATGCCTGGATAGAATTGAATGAAACTTGGCAGAAAGTAAGATCACTATGTGAAGGTGTGCAATCAATACTTTTTTTTCCCAAATGGCCGCCATTTTCAAGATGGCCGCCATTCAAAGATCGGTACCCTCCGAAAATTTAAAACGTTTATATCTCAAAAACTGTACCATAGAATTTCATTAAACTTCGTATGTTTGTAAAGTACAATTAGAAGAACAAACTCATGAAAAAAAATGGCGATCGGTTGGAGACGTTTGGCGGCCATTTTGAAAAATGATGTTAAAATGGCGAAAAACTTAACATCGATAGAATTGAATGAAACTTGGCAGAAAGTAAGATCACTATGTGAAGGTGTGCAATCAGTACTTTTTTTTCAAAATGGCCGCCATTTTCAAGATGGCTGCCAGGGGCGACATCTGCTATTGCTCGCAATTGCAATTCTAGTTATGTCGCCCCGAACGTAGTCACGGGACGACATATTGTTATTCTTCCGTTTCTTTGTTATTATTATTCTTTCTTTCTTTCTTTCTTTCCAATGATTTTTGTCCGGCTTAGTTCTCGGAGATGCCTGGATAGAATTGAATGAAACTTGGCAGAAAGTAAGATCACTATGTGAAGGTGTGCAATCAATACTTTTTTTTCCCAAATGGCCGCCATTTTCAAGATGGCCGCCATTCAAAGATCGGTACCCTCCGAAAATTTAAAACGTTTATATCTCAAAAACTGTACCATAGAATTTCATTAAACTTCGTATGTTTGTAAAGTACAATTAGAAGAACAAACTCATGAAAAAAAATGGCGATCGGTTGGAGACGTTTGGCGGCCATTTTGAAAAATGATGTTAAAATGGCGAAAAACTTAACATCGATAGAATTGAATGAAACTTGGCAGAAAGTAAGATCACTATGTGAAGGTGTGCAATCAGTACTTTTTTTTCAAAATGGCCGCCATTTTCAAGATGGCTGCCAGGGGCGACATCTGCTATTGCTCGCAATTGCAATTCTAGTTATTATTATTCTTTCTTTCTTTCTTTCTTTCTTTCTTTCCAATGATTTTTGTCCGGCTTAGTTCTCGGAGATGCCTGGATAGAATTGAATGAAACTTGGCAGAAAGTAAGATCACTATGTGAAGATGTGCAATCAATACTTTTTTTTTCGAAATGGCCGCCATTTTCAAGATGGCCGCCATTCAAAGATCGGTACCCTCCGAAAATTTAAAACGTTTATATCTCAAAAACTGTACCATAGAATTTCATTAAACTTCGTAGGTTTGTAAAGTACAATTAGAAGAACAAACTGATGAAAAAAAATGGCGATCGGTTGGAGACGTTTGACGGCCATTTTGAAAAATGAGGTTAAAATGGCGAAAAACTTAACATGGATAGAATTGAATGAAACTTGGCAGAAAGTAAGATCACTATGTGAAGGTGTGCAATCAATACTTTTTTTTTCGAAATGGCCGCCATTTTCAAGATGGCTGCCAGGGGCGACATCTGCTATTGCTCGCAATTGCAATTCTAGTTATGTCTCCCAAACAAAGTTTTGGGAGACATATTGTTTTTGTCCGGTTTCTTATTATGTCTCCCAAACAAAGTTTTGGGAGACATATTGTTTTTGTCCGGTTTCTTATTATTATTCTTCTTCTTCTTCTTTCCTTTTTCTTTCCGTTCAATGTTGTCCGCGACGTTTCTCAAAGATGCAATGTCCAATCAATATGAAACTTTGGGAATATGTTAAGGGTGACCTGAAGTTTTGCAAACGACTTTTAAAATTTTCAAAATGGCCGCCGTTTCAAAGGTCATTATATAGGACATTGCAATAATTTGAATTTAGGGGGTTTCTGATAAGCTCTAGATAGTGGCAATGGGGGTTTGTTTGGGAGACATCTTGTGACTCGCTGGCGATCACAATCATACCTAGTTATTATTCTTCTTCTTCTTCTTCTTCTTCTTCTTCTTCTTTCCTTTTTCTTTCCGTTCAATGTTGTCCGCGACGTTTCTCAAAGATGCAATGTCCAATCGATATGAAACTTTGGGAATATGTTAAGGGTGACCTGAAGTTTTGCAAACGACTTTTAAAATTTTCAAAATGGCCGCCGTTTCCGTGGAAACAGAAAAAGGTCATTATATAGGAGACATTGCTTTATGTCAGTAACCTAGGTGGGTAGGATTCTGAAATTTTGTAGGTGAATAGAGCAAAAGGTGCTCTTTAATTATACGAAAAAAAAATTTGAAGCGATATTTACGGTTTTCGCGTTATTTACGAAAATGTGATTTTTCGGGCCCAAAATTCGAAATTCTTTCGAAGTGCTTCGATTTCAATGAAAATTGATATTTAGGGGTTTTAAATGATGGCGATTGCAAAGGGCTTAAAAAAAATCAAAATGGCCGCTGTTTCCATGGAAACAGGAAAAGGTCATTATATAGGACATTGCGATATCTCTGTAACCTAGGTGGGTAGGATTCTGAAATTTTGTACGTGAATAGAGCAAAAGGGAATTTAGGGGGTTACTGATAAGCTCTAGATAGTGGCAATGGGGGTTTGGGAGACATCTTGTGACTCGCTTGCGATCACAATCATACCTAGTTATGTCGCCCCGAACGTAGTCACGGGACGACATATTGTTATTCTTCCGTTTCTTTATTATGTCGCCCCGAACGTAGTCACGGGACGACATATTGTTATTCTTCCGTTTCTTTGTTATTATTATTCTTTCTTTCTTTCTTTCTTTCCAATGATTTTTGTCCGGCTTAGTTCTCGGAGATGCCTGGATAGAATTGAATGAAACTTGGCAGAAAGTAAGATCACTATGTGAAGGTGTGCAATCAATACTTTTTTTTCCCAAATGGCCGCCATTTTCAAGATGGCCGCCATTCAAAGATCGGTACCCTCCGAAAATTTAAAACGTTTATATCTCAAAAACTGTACCATAGAATTTCATTAAACTTCGTATGTTTGTAAAGTACAATTAGAAGAACAAACTCATGAAAAAAAATGGCGATCGGTTGGAGACGTTTGGCGGCCATTTTGAAAAATGATGTTAAAATGGCGAAAAACTTAACATCGATAGAATTGAATGAAACTTGGCAGAAAGTAAGATCACTATGTGAAGGTGTGCAATCAGTACTTTTTTTTCAAAATGGCCGCCATTTTCAAGATGGCTGCCAGGGGCGACATCTGCTATTGCTCGCAATTGCAATTCTAGTTATGTCGCCCCGAACGTAGTCACGGGACGACATATTGTTATTCTTCCGTTTCTTTGTTATTATTATTATTATTATTATTCTTTCTTTCTTTCTTTCTTTCTTTCTTTCTTTCTTTCCAATGATTTTTGTCCGGCTTAGTTCTCGGAGATGCCTGGATAGAATTGAATGAAACTTGGCAGAAAGTAAGATCACTATGTGAAGGTGTGCAATCAATACTTTTTTTTCCCAAATGGCCGCCATTTTCAAGATGGCCGCCATTCAAAGATCGGTACCCTCCGAAAATTTAAAACGTTTATATCTCAAAAACTGTACCATAGAATTTCATTAAACTTCGTATGTTTGTAAAGTACAATTAGAAGAACAAACTCATGAAAAAAAATGGCGATCGGTTGGAGACGTTTGGCGGCCATTTTGAAAAATGATGTTAAAATGGCGAAAAACTTAACATCGATAGAATTGAATGAAACTTGGCAGAAAGTAAGATCACTATGTGAAGGTGTGCAATCAGTACTTTTTTTTTCAAAATGGCCGCCATTTTCAAGATGGCTGCCAGGGGCGACATCTGCTATTGCTCGCAATTGCAATTCTAGTTATTATTATTCTTTCTTTCTTTCTTTCTTTCTTTCTTTCCAATGATTTTTGTCCGGCTTAGTTCTCGGAGATGCCTGGATAGAATTGAATGAAACTTGGCAGAAAGTAAGATCACTATGTGAAGATGTGCAATCAATACTTTTTTTTTCGAAATGGCCGCCATTTTCAAGATGGCCGCCATTCAAAGATCGGTACCCTCCGAAAATTTAAAACGTTTATATCTCAAAAACTGTACCATAGAATTTCATTAAACTTCGTAGGTTTGTAAAGTACAATTAGAAGAACAAACTGATGAAAAAAAATGGCGATCGGTTGGAGACGTTTGACGGCCATTTTGAAAAATGAGGTTAAAATGGCGAAAAACTTAACATGGATAGAATTGAATGAAACTTGGCAGAAAGTAAGATCACTATGTGAAGGTGTGCAATCAATACTTTTTTTTTTCGAAATGGCCGCCATTTTCAAGATGGCTGCCAGGGGCGACATCTGCTATTGCTCGCAATTGCAATTCTAGTTATTATTCTTTCTTTCCAATGATTTTTGTCCGGCTTAGTTCTCGGAGATGCCGTGATAGAATTGAATGAAACTTGGCAGAAAGTTAGATCACTATGTGAAGGTGTGCAATCAATACTTTTTTTTCGAAATGGCCGCCATTTTCAAGATGGCTGCCAGGGGCGACATCTGCTATTGCTCGCAATTGCAATTCTAGTGTTATTCTTCCGTTTCTTTGTTATTATTATTCTTTCTTTCCAATGATTTTTGTCCGGCTTAGTTCTCGGAGATGCCGTGATAGAATTGAATGAAACTTGGCAGAAAGTTAGATCACTATGTGAAGGTGTGCAATCAATACTTTTTTTTCGAAATGGCCGCCATTTTCAAGATGGCTGCCAGGGGCGACATCTGCTATTGCTCGCAATTGCAATTCTAGTTATTATTATTCTTTCTTTCCAATGATTTTTGTCCGGCTTAGTTCTCGGAGATGCCGTGATAGAATTGAATGAAACTTGGCAGAAAGTTAGATCACTAT
Organism: Mytilisepta virgata; assembly: GCA_028015205.1. NCBI lineage: Eukaryota > Metazoa > Mollusca > Bivalvia > Mytilida > Mytilidae > Mytilisepta > Mytilisepta virgata. The sequence goes on from CM051511.1 coordinate 26,482,158, forward strand.
GTGAAGGTGTGCAATCAATACTTTTTTTTTTAAATGGCCACCATTTTCAAGATGGCTGCCAGGGGCGACATCTGCTATTGCTCGCAATTGCAATTCTAGTTATTCTTCCTCTTCTAATCAAATTTTTTGTCCGGAACATAACTTTTTTGTTTCTTGAGCTAGCCTCATGATATTTGGAAGGTATATGCATCAGGTCATGGCGGAGTGCAGAGTACCACATTTGGGTCCCTGGGGTCAGTCCCCACCCCCTAGCCTGTAAAATGTAGGCTAAAATAACAAAATACTTAATATTTTGAAAACCATTGTGATCCCCACCCTATAACCATATATATTATTACTCCTTATGATAAGACAAATCATTTGGTACCATAGGGGGGTCTGAGGGGGGTCATGCCCCACCCCCTCAAACGATAAAATACTAAATATTCTGAAAACCATTGAGATCCCCACCCTATAACCATATATATTATTACTCCTTATGATAAGACGAATCATTTGGTACCATAGGGGGGTCTGAGGGGGGTCATGCCCCACCCCCTCAAATGATAAAATACTAAATATTCTGAAAACCATTGAGATCCCCACCCTATAACCATATATATTATTACTCCTTATGATAAGACGAATCATTTGGTACCATAGGGGGTCTGAGGGGGGGTCATGCCCCACCCCCTTAAATGATAAAATACTTAATATTTTGAAAACCATTGTGATCCCCACCCTATAACCATATATATTATTACTCCTTATGATAAGACAAATCATTTGGTACCATAGGGGGGTCTGAGGGGGGTCATGGCCCACCCCCTCAAATGATAAAATACTAAATATTCTGAAAACCATTGAGATCCCAACCCAATAGTGTTCTTCTTCCTCTTCTAATCAAATTTTTTGTCCGGAACATAACTTTTTTGTTTCTTGAGCTAGCCTCATGATATTTGGTAGGTATATGCATCAGGTCAAGGCGGAGTGCAGAGTACCACATTTGGGTCCCTGGGGGTCAGTCCCCACCCCCTAGCCTACATTATCTTGGAAAGGGTTGAAATCCCCACCCTTAAACCATATATTTTATTATTCATGATAACAAGACAAGTTGAATGCCGTATACATCTGAGCCCCGGGGGTCATCCCCTACCCCTCAAGACCAGAAACCTTAATTTATCTTAAAAATGGTTGAAATCCCCACCCCTAAACCATATATTGTACTACTCATGGTTACAAGACGAGTTGAATGCAATATGCATCTTAGCCCTGGGGGTCATCCCCACCCCCTCAAAATCAGAAACCTTATTTTATCTTAAAAATGGTTGGAATCCCCACCCCTAAACCATATATTGTACTACTCATGGTTACAAGACCAGTTGTATGCAATATACATCTTAGCCTTGGGGGTCATCCCCACCCCCACAAAATCAGAAACCTTATTTTATCTTAAAAATGGTTGGAATCCCCACCCCTAAACCATATATTGTACTACTCATGGTTACAGTACGAGTTGAATGCAATATACATCTTAGCCCTGGGGGTCATCCCCACCCCCCTCAAAATCAGAAACCTTATTTTATCTTAAAAATGGTTGGAATCCCCACCCCTAAACCATATATTGTACTACTCATGGTTACAAGACAAGTTGAATGTACTATACATCTTAGCCCTGGGGATCATCCCCACCTCCTCAAAATCAGAAACCTTATTTTATCTTAAAAATGGTTGGAATCCCCACCCCTAAACCATATATTGTACTACTCATGGTTACAAGACGAGTTGAATGCAATATACATCTTAGCCCCAGGTGTCATCCCCACCCCTCATGACCAGAAACCTTTATCTTAAAAATGGTTGAGATCCCCTCCACAAAAGTATATATTTCCTTATTCACAATGAAAAGACAAGTTGAATGCAATATGTCTTGGCCGCAGGGGGTCATCCCACCCCCTCAAGACCAGAAACCTTAATTTATCTTAAAAATGGTTCAGATCCCTTCCCCAAAACTATATATTACCTTATTCATTCCTTGTTGAAGCACATATCTGTAGGTAACTACATGTATTATGTACCATAGCTCTTAACTTGCCACCTTGATGATCCCTAAAAAATGTTAAAAAAACTATGGGTATGGAAGGGGAGACATCAGTTTTAGCGTGCTAAAACAGTCCAGCATGCTGGACTCCTGTGACAACAGTACCTCTAGTTTTAAAAACTGATAAAAGATTATCCACTGACTGTTAAAAAAAAGAACACAAAAATTGAATAAAACTAAATTAACATCTTAAGTAATTCTAAATATCAGAAATTTTATGCATGTAAAGGCCTACATTTGTAGATTTTTATTCAGGTTCTTGGAAATTGATTGAACATAACAATAATCACAAACATCAAAACATCAAAACAACGGAGAGTCAGGATAGTCTGACTTGGTAAGACACCGAGCAGTTCTGGTGTTAAAACTGATTTAATGGGTACCCACACCTCCCCCTAATCTATCCTGATCCACTGTGCCCAGTTGTTCTTCCGAGTGTTAGAAAGTCACTACGTTTAACCTGTGGTTAAATTTGAAAGTCGATTAAATCGATGAACAATATAAAGCACACTAAAAAAACAAATTGATACGGTATGATTAGTAACAAGGTCAATTACAGTTTGTGCACAGTCTTGACAGTCTTATGGCAAAAATTACATTAAAATTATTGTCTTTTTTTCTAAGAAAGGCAATAATTGCAGAATCTTACAATATTAATAAAACAGTGGGATCAAAAAATAAAATTGGGAATAAAATAATATACATTTTACTGTCACTTCCCTTCATACTGGTAGAGTGAAACATTTTTGTTTTGGAGGTACCAAATTTTTTTAATTATTATTTTTTTTTATAACATCACAATTTGAAATGCATATTTGTACAGGTATTTCATTGATTTCTTCAATTTGTGATCCATGGCAACGATGAAATTAATAAATTTTGTTTCCAAAACATGTTCTGTTTAATTTAATTTTCAGAGGACTTGATGAAAATATGTGTTCATATTTCCATGAATCTCAGGGACTGAACTATTCTGACCAAATGAAAAGGTATGATTTTAATAAAAGAGAACTTGATTTTGTCATTAGGTTAGTCAGTGAAGGTGATATTGAATTTGTGAATATATAGACTTCTGTTTCAAGTCATTTAAGGATGATCGCCTGTCTAATAGAATTTGAAATAGGTGTTTTAGTTTGAGAGAACATATGAATAATAAACAAATAAGCAAGAAAAAATTATAGGTTCATATGCTCATTTAAGGGCTATAAGGCCTTGAAAATTTGCAGAAAATGGGTTTTCTCTGGATTTTTCAATGTCTTTGCATTGACAACTTCAATCTCTCAAAGATGTATGAAAAAATTAAAAGGATTTCATAAAATTTTGTCAAATACCATTTTAAGGTATATATGATTGAATTATAAAAGAAAAAGTGGGGGTTCATGGCCAAAAAGTTTCATGTTTAAGAAATGAATAAAACCCGAGGATTCCGAAAATCTGACAAAAAGACTAAAACATTACCACCGAGCATCCTTAAACCTTGACATTTTTTGACAATATCTTGTTTATACATTATCATTTCTAATATATATTATATCTTCTTCATTGAATTTCATGACATATTCAGTGATGCAGATACATGTACAAGCACATGTTATTATACTATAGACCCTTTAATGTTTTAAAGTGCAGAATGGTCAAATAAGAAAAGGAAGGCTATGACTCCCCAGTGGTTTCCTATTCGGGCCCCAAACCCCCGGCAAAACGTTTTACTCCTAATTTTCATCAAGTACGGTTGATACATGTATCTCTGTAATTGGCATGAGTTATTATTATGTACATGTATATTTACAGAAATTGTTTGACATGACATATGTTCTTATACATACATGTATATATAAAACATACCTGTTGTTTATTTCTTTTTTTTTCAGACGAGTTATATATGGAACCAATTCAATTGCAGTACATGTTACTCCAGTTATAGTTCTGCTTTTCAAAGAGGTAGGTATAATGTTCCTCTCTTAACCCTTTTAAATTTTTTTTAAAACAATCAGAACAAAAATAAAGATGTAGCTTTCCATAGAAAGCACTATTTTGATGCATATTCACTATATATGGATTAAGAGAAGTGACAAAATAACATGGTAAGATAATCAGCAATACTTGTGATTTATATGTTTTTTAAAATATAATTCCTACATTTTATTTTAAACAGATAAATCATGGTATTTGTTCCAGAGACAGAAGATTTTTAGCTCACCTGACCCAAAAGGTCAAGTGAGCTATTCTAATCACTTGGCGTCCATTGTACGTGGTCTGTTAACTTTTTAAAAAAATCTTCTCCTCTTAAACTACTGGACCAAATGGAACCAAACTTTGCTACAAGCATCATTAGGGTATCTACATGTAGTTTAAAAAATATGTCCAATGACCCCGCCTGCCAACCAACATGGCCGACATGGCTAAGAAAATAGAACATAGGGGTAAATTGCAGTTTTTATACGACCGCAAAATTTTTGCGGTCGTATATTGGTATGACGTTGGCGTCGTCGTTGTCGTCGTCGTCCTCCGAAGGCATTTGGTTTTCGCACTATAACTTTAGTATAAGTTAATAGAAATCTATGAAATTTAAACACAAGGTTTATGACCACAAAAAGGAAGGTTGGGATTGATTTTGGGAGTTTTGGTCCCAACAGTTTAAGAATTAGGGGCCAAAAAAGGGCCCAATAAGCATTTTTCTTGGTTTTCGCACAATAACTCTAGTATAAGTAAATAGAAATCTATGAAATTTTAACACAAGGTTTATGACCACAAAAGGAAGGTTGGGATTGTTTTTGGGAGTTTTGGTCCCAACAGTTTAGGAATTAGGGGCTAAAAAAGGGCCCAAATAAGCATTTTTCTTGGTTTTTGTACAATAACTTTAGTATAAGTAAATAGAAATCTATGAAATTTAAACACAAGGTTTATGACCACAAAGGAAGGTTGGGATTGATTTTGGGAGTTTTGGTCCCAACAGTTTAGGAATTAGGGGCCAAAAGGGTCCAAAATTAAACTTTGTTTGATTTCATCGAAAATTGAACTATTGAGGTTCTTTGATATGCCGAATCTAACTGTGTATTTAGATTATTAATTTTTGGTCCCGTTTTCAAATTGGTCTACATTAAGGTCCAAAGGGTCCAAAATTAAACTTAGTTTGATTTTAACAAAAATTGAATTCTTTGGGTTCTTTGATATGCTGAATCTAAACATGTACTTAGTTTTTTTTTATGGGCTCAGTTTCCAAGTTGGTCCAAATCGGGGTCCAAAATTAAAGCTAAAAAAGGGGTAAATTATTTTTTTTTTTTTTGGGGGGGGGGCAATTCTCCACAGCATATTGTATTGCACAAGAAGCCAAAAATTGAATATAAATTGAAATCATATGACCAATTCTAAGTTCTTTGATTTCAGTTATTCTGTGTCAGAAACCTATTATGTGTCAAATATTTCAAGAAATTTCAATTGCACAGTATTGTGCAATAGCAAGAAATCTTCAATTGCACAGTATTGCGCAATAGCAAGAAATTGATATGTGTGCCCTGTTATCAAAACTTTATTATTAACAAATTCCATTTAAAATTTGCCATCCATGACTATGATGTCATTTTCTATTTTAATACGTTATGGTGTATTTAAATGGGCTGTTATGGTTGCAAAGTATAAAGAAATGGGGGGGGGGGTTGGAAACAAAATTGGGGGGGGGGTAAATGAGAAATTGGGGAGGGGGCAATTTTTTTCTCATTTCATATTTCATAAATTAAAAAGAAAATTTCAAATTTTTTTTAGCAACAAAAGGGGGGGGGGTTACAATAAATTTTATTGTTTTTTTTTTTTTTTTTTTTGGGAGGGGGGGTCAAAGTGCAACTTCATAGTGTATTGCACAAAAGCTAAAAAAGGGGTAAATTATTATTTTTTTTTTGGGGGGGGGGGGGGGGGGGCAATTCTCCACAGCATATTGTATTGCACAAGAAGCAAAAAATTGAATATAAATTGAAATCATATGACTAATTCTAATTGAACCAACTATTCAGGGTTCGACATCTGCGGTCTTTTCTAGCTGCGCCCAGCGGAGCATTTTATTGCCCTTAACATGGGGCCCTATGGGAAAATTCATTGAAAAATCTTGCCTGAAACCACTTGACCAATTGAACCAGACTTGGCAGCAATGGTCCTTAGGAGGTCCTCTTTCAGAAATATGTCTGATGACCCGGACTGTGAACCAAGATGGTCACCACAACCGAACTTAGTTTAACATAGGGCCCTATGGTAAAATTTATTGAAAAATCTTCCTGTCTGAAACCACTTGAGGAATTGGAACTAGACTTGGCAGCAATGGTCCTTAAGAAGTCCTCTTTCAGAAATATTTCGTGGACTTTGAACCAAGATGGCCGCAACAGACAGACTTGGTTTAACATAGGGCACTATGGGAAAATTCATTGAAAAATCATCTTGTCTGAAACCACTTGACGATCAATTGGAACCAGACTTGGCAGCAATGGTCTTTAAGAGGTCCTCTTTCAGAAATGTGTCCGATTTCGTGGACTGTGAACCAAAATGGCTGCCACAGCTGAACATAGTTTAACATAGAACCCTATGGGAAATTCACTCAAAAATCTTTTCGTCTCAAACTACTTAGCCAATTGAAACTAAAGTTGGCAGCTTTGGTCCTTAGATGGTTCTCTTTCAGAAATGTGTCCGATCACCCAGATTGTCAACCAGGATGTCCGCGACATCAGAACTTAGTTTCATATAGGACCCTATGGGAAAATTCATTAAAAAATCTTCTTGTCTGAAACCACTTAGCCAGTTCGAACAAGACGTAGCAGTAGTGATCCTTAGATGGTTCTCTTTTAGAAATGTGACCATTGACCACAGCCAAACTTAGTTTAACATAGACCCCTATAGAAAAACCAGCCAAATTGACTGCAACACATAAATTTTTAGTCCTGTTCTAGGTGAAAAGTTGAATCCAGGTGAGCGATACAGGCTCTTGAGAGCCTTTAGTTTATCAAGATTTATTACCCGTGTCTGTCTTTCAACCTTCTTTGATAATTTAGCATTTTAAGTATATTTGTTGTTGTAGTAAAATACATTCCATTTATTCAGAACTATAGATTCACATGAAAAGCTTAAAACATTAAAATTTTGCAGGATGATGCATGTGAAGGTAAAAAAATCTATTCTGACAAATACCCTATTGCAGTGGTATAATGACATGTCCTTAGAAAAATATACCTTCGATAATAAAATTGGTGAAAAATCCTCTTGGATGGATAAAAGATACAAAATTCGTGAAAATATGTTGGTTATGAACCATCCAAACTCTAGGGTGTCTTACTTTAAGTATAATAATGTTCTGAATTATTTTTTTTAAATGTTGAATTTTTTTCCTTCTTGTATACTGAACAAAAAACTAGAACAAAATTTATGTTTAATTCTTTTAATTTTGTTTTTTCAGGCATTATCTCCCTTTTATGTTTTCCAAGCCTTCAGTGTATCAGTTTGGTTTGCCGACCAGTATGAGATTTATGCAGCTTGTATCATTGTAATCTCCGTTGGATCTCTTGCCATGACAATTTATCAGATTAGAAAAGTAGGTCACCGTAATAAGAACTTTTTTCTGTTACGTGTTTGTAGTCTCTGTAAAAAAAAGTTAGAAATGTTCTTTAAAGTTTACAGTTTCTAAGACCTGTAACAATAAACTATATATTTTCCGACAGTGTACATACGTTGATTATTTACATGTATATGTACATCTCGTCATACTTTTTATCTCAAATATTTTTCTATTTTTATATTGCATGTGAATTTAATCTTTTTCAGACACAAAGGGCATTAAGGAATACTATTCAGTCATCGACCATTGTAACAGTGTGTAGAGGGGAGGAAGGTATGGTTAACTTAAGGCCATTAAAAAAAAATTGTGTGTTTCTCAGGCTTGCCCACGTCTGTGAAACTGTTGCACGTCGGCATTTTTTTCCTTAATTTCGATACAATTTTTTTTTTTTCGTTTGGTTCAAAAATCTGTAAAACGTATTACTTTGATAAATTATAGTTACCTCCCCTTATCTTCTGTTAAAAAATGTCCGACAACATTGTCATGAGTGTGCAAGTACATTTCTAGTTCATGGTAATTAACCTGTGTAATCCAAAGTGCCTGTGGCTGGGAGAAACAACAAACATTTTTTTCAAGGTAAATATCACATGCAATAACAGTGAATCAGGGATTTACAGATCATGCATACAAGCAAAAAAAAAACCAAAAAAATGCCCACCTGCACCAAATTTTAAAAAAAGGCCTAAGAAACACACAATTTTTTTTCATGGCCTAAACTATCAAATATTTACATTCAAATGGTTAAATATCTTGATTATGTCAAATCCAACACTTTGTCTAATCTTTACAATAGATAGATTGGGCTCATTGGAATTCGTTTAACATTTTTATTGCCTTAATATTTAGAAATCTTATTGTTATTCTTATAAAAATGTGATTCCTTGTTTTAATCAGTACAATGTAATTCACTGTTGATGGGAAAGAAATAAACATCTGCGTGGAATAGAAATTGTATTGCACCGTTTCTAGAGCACGAAATGTACATGTACATGTATATTTGATATATTAAATCCTAACACCTGTGCTCATAACCAAAAATACAAAAGGCCAGACAATAATCTGACCTGTTGCAAATTTTAGATAACCCCAAAAATGAAGAAAACCTCAAGAGAAGAGTTATATGGTAAAAAAAATACACCTGTCTTTTTCAACTGTGCAAGTATTTGTAAATTCAATCTCAGTTAAAATTTTAAATGGAGCAGTGAGAGTAAATTTTACCATGTATGTTTATATTAGTCTTAAAATGCTTTTTATTCAATATTGAATGTAAATGGTTTCTGTATAGAATATGAAGACATTCCATCAGAAGATTTGGTCCCAGGTGATGTTATTGAAATCCCCCGACGTGGCTGTTTCATGCAGTGTGATGCAGTGCTGGTCACAGGAAACTGTATTGTAAATGAAAGCATGCTGACAGGTGGGGTTATTGTGTATTGTAATTGGTCTGTATAGTATATACATTGTACAGTCAACTCTCGTTATTGAAGATATGGGGAGCATAGAAAAAGTTCGACTCATACGTAGTTCGACTCAAGCAGAGGCTAATTAAACATAATAAGTAAATTCAGAATTGAAACATGTATCGATAATTCACCAGTTATCTAAGATAACGAGTCAAGGTAAGCTCATGTAAAGACAGGACCCTCATACATTGATCAATGGTTAATTAATGATTGGGCATTTTATTATATTTTCGGATTAAATATTGAAGCCATTTTAATCCCCGAGGTAGTAATTTGATATGTGTGTATTAATTTGAGATAACAAAAATAATTTAAATGTATTTGTTAACATAGGGACCATAATTTTATTTGGAGACAACTAAAATTTCGACACATCAGGAGTCAAAATTCATGTAATTAATATATTGAACAAAGTTTGGGACCACTAGAAAATTTGGACTCATCCGAAATTTCGACTTAAACGAGTTCGAAACGAGAATTGACTGTATACAATACAAGTATTGTCTCAGAATATGTAGATTACATGTATTTGCAATGGCCTTAGAAATGCAAGGTTTAATGAGCATTTTTCACCTGTTTCATGGTCTCAGAGTATAAAATTTTCTGCATATTTTCCAACAATATACATTTATTGTATATTGTTTTTAACCTGCATCGATAAATTATCTTTTATTGGGAAAGTCATGAAAATGGCAGATTTGTAGCCTTTTTTAAGAAGGTGATTTAAGGGAGAACATTACGTCATAAACTTTGTACCAGAACACAATACAAACTTTCAAGTGAAGACAAAAATACCAGCAGATAATTTTGTGCTACTAACATAATACTGTAAATTCAGAAATTATTGCGTGCATTTATTATTGCGAGTTTGTCATTTTAGACCAAAATGCGATTTTAATTTTTGCGATATTGAGAAAAATCCCACGTCATTCATATAAAAAATTCAAAAATGCGATTTTAAATTATTGCGATTACAACCCTGACGCATTTTTCACAATAAAAAAAAACATTGCAATAATTTCTGAATTTACAATATTAAAAAAAATATTTGCCAGCCTTTATTTGGCTAGTAGATAGATCATTTGTAGGATGATTTATTTTGAATAATCAAATCCCTCACATTATCAATTGTACAGTTATTCAAATTTGTAGAAATTCAATAAAAATAGATGCAGATATCAATAGCATTTTGGAAAATTGAGTACAGGAGATTAGATATTTATTATTTATAAGTACTTTATTTTCTGTTCAAAAGTGCGAAATTGCTGTCCAATAATTATACATCTATGTTTCTGTTTAAGATTTTACATATGTACTCAGTTTTGTACAGCCAGGTTGAACTTTACAGAACAATATGAGCATGATTTTTATGATGTATGACTTTCAATAGATGAGAAAATTGTCGCATCTGCTGTTCTTATGTATGCAACAGATAAGGGTTTTCCATGGAACAAATTTTACATGTATGAAAATCTTTAAAATTTTTATCTATTTTGTTTCAGGAGAAAGTGTTCCTGTGACTAAGACACCGTTACCCAATCCAAAGTTACAGACCTCTGATGGCAGCAAAGATACTAAATTTGATATTAAAGAACATGCGCGGCATGTACTGTTTTGTGGAACTCATATAATACAGACACGTTACTATGGAAACCAAAGGGTTAAAGCAGTTGTTGTAAGAACAGGTTTGTTTTATTGAAAATTTTAACAAAAAACGCTGTTGTATGATGGAAGTTAATTTTATGATTCATTTTATGGTGGCCTCGGTGGCCGAGTGGTCTAGGTAGTTCGTCATGACTACTAATGATCACCAGCCTGTCAACACTGAGGTTGTGAGTTCGAATCTCACCTGTGTCGGGGTGTGTTCGACTCCAATCTAAATTGACAAGGATTGCCAATTTTCCTACCGAAGGTCGTGGTTCTTTCTGGGTACTCTGGCTTCCACCACCAATAAAAACTGGCTGCCACGAAATAGCCAAATGTGCTGAAAATTGCGTAAAACCCCAACTAAACAAACAAAACATTTTATTATGATATATATTTCTGATAATTTTTATTCAGAGATTTAGATGTTTTCAATTTTCTCTTAAAAACTTTTAAATTAAGCATCTATGCATATAGCTCAGGTGATATAAAATATGTTATAAACGTACAAAGGGGGTCAAGAAAAATTGTGAAATCAAGAAAAAAGGATTTTAAGTATCCCAAATGAAGTTTAGAGACTTATTGTTTTTGTTGTGATTCTTCTTTCTTTCTTGGCAACCTTGAACTCCTAGCACAGATACTGAATGGAGGATTCTCACAGGATGAAAGCGCTACATGTAGAGTTTTACCTAAGATGTCAGATTTAAAGGGGGGTACCAAGGGGGCTTGTCTCAACCTCTCAATCACACATATTAACGAATTGGAAAACCTCTGGGGCCCACCCTCAAACCATATATGATGTCATTCTTATGGGAAGACATTTCCAGTAACTTACGGGGAGCTTTGTTTGGGAGACTTAGTGTTGGCATCCCAACACAATTATTACTCATTTATTTAAGTTTAGTCAAAATAATGAAAAATTTAAGCCCCAATGAATATTTTTTTTAGGTTTTTCCACAGCCAAGGGAGAATTAGTTAGATCTATCCTATTTCCAAAACCAGTTGACTTTAAGTTTGAGAGAGACACATATATCTTTGTTGGCATTCTGGCATTGATAGCCTGTCTAGGATTTATATACACAATTATATTGGAGGTAGGTACTGTAATCTTCGGACTATAGGACGATGCCATGTATAGGTCGAATGACCAATTTTTACCAAATTTTACGTAATTTTCGAACTATAGGTTGTTGCGGTGTATAGGTCGAAGCACAGTTCTTAAATCCTTTTATTTATAGTAACAATAGGACATGTGTTGGGGTTTACGAAAATAAAAATAAAAAAAATATCTTAGGTCGATGCTGTGAGGAAAAAAGAATTACCAAAAATTACAGTATACTTTTGTGAGAGGTGTAACAATTTGTGTAGAAGCATGAGGGTTTTACAAAATCCTTTCAGAGAGTAGAATGTGCTGGCACAATTTTTCCATCAGATAAAAGCTAAATTTATTAATTTTACATGAAAGATAATTCAGTAATTTTGGAATTATAATCGGACACGTTTTAATGTAAACCTCCATATCGGATAGTGTCTGTATCGTTCATATCGTAAGCAGCCACTATGTACCTTGTATCAAATCATGATGGAAAACAGCGCGATTCGGTGAATCGTTACATCTCTAACTTTTCTCTATGCTAAAATGTAGGTTTCGTAGTTGAATTTCAAAAATTTGAAAGATTTAACAGTGAAAATATTTATAAGGTTGCATTTGAAATGATTTAGTAAAAGGATCAGTTTACACATAAATATAATATAATAAATCCATAAATAATAATCTCTATAAATTACAATGAGGAACCAGAGTGAGTTATCTTTTCCTAACCAATGTAGGTAAGGGAGATAATTAGATTCCTTCCCTTTTGTCCTGAGGCTAAAAGGGAGACAAATTTATTATCTCCCTTACCTACATTGGTTAGGAAAATATAACTCACTCTGGTTTCTCATTCAAATAATTTTGTTAGATACACATGTAATTAAAAATAGCTGATTATATTATGGACTACATTGCTAGTGTTGATTTGATATATGATATCAACTATATGTAGTATAAATTAATGCAGCCAGGTATTCTTATGTCACTCGTGGATTTTTGTGGGCATCCATATTGCTAATGATTTAGTGTTTGAGCTTTCTTGTTCCAATTATGTCAATTTTGTTAAATGTGTTTATGCCCTGCCTGCAATAGTGGCGGGATATATAGTGTTTCGGTATGTGTGTTTCTTACTACGTACATCCCACTTTAGGTTAAAAGTTTTCTACATCAACTGCGGTACTAGTAGTTCCAATATATTATATTATTCAGCTCTTTATTTGATAAAGCATTTACTTTAATTCTTTACCAGTCGACATGTTGCCGTCGTATCATGCTGCACTTAGCAAAGCCCTTTATTAAGTATTATTTTATGTAGATAAGGAATGGCAAGACAGCAGGCCAGATGATTTTAAGATGTTTGGACTTGATAACAATCACAGTACCACCTGCCCTGCCTGCTGCCCTGACTGTCGGCATAGTGTTTGCCCAGCAGCGTTTGAAGAGACTGACAATATACTGTATCAGTCCTAAGGCAATTAATGTATGTGGAAGTATCAATGCTGTATGTTTTGACAAGGTTTGTGGAAAGTATATTTATTTCACTCTAATTATTTGTTAATGTAACCCTTTCTGAACCTGCTGTTTATCAAAATTTAATCAACATGTGGTTGTAATGATCTCAATCGATCATTAAGACAAAAGATCATAACCTGCCGGAATAAGTTTTATGACATTCGGATTTCTCAGAATCCATTAACAACACCATAGCAACATATAAACATATTATGACATAAAAATCAGGAATGTGGAGGCACTTGAAGGGTATTTTGGTTTTTATACGACCGCAAAATTTTTGCGGTCGTATATTGGTATGACGTTGGCGTCGTCGTCGTCGTCGTCGTTGTCGTCGTCGTCTGCGTCGTCGTCCTTCGTCTGTGGCGTTGTCCGAAGACATTTGGTTTTCGCACTATAACTTTAGTATAAGTTAATAGAAATCTATGAAATTTAAACACAAGGTTTATGACCACAAAAGGAAGGTTGGGATTGATTTTGGGAGTTTTGGTCCCAACAGTTTAAGAATCAGGGGCCAAAAAAGGGCCCAATAAGCATTTTTCTAGGTTTTCGCACAATAACTCTAGTATAAGTAAATAGAAATCTATGAAATTTTAACACAAGGTTTATGACCACAAAAGGAAGGTTGGGATTGTTTTTGGGAGTTTTGGTCCCAACAGTTTAGGAATTAGGGGCTAAAAAAGGGCCAAAATAAGCATTTTTCTTGGTTTTTGCACAATAACTTTAGTATAAGTAAATAGAAATCTATGAAATTTAAACACAAGGTTTATGACCACAAAAGGAAGGTTGGGATTGATTTTTGGAGTTTTGGTCCCAACAGTTTAGGAATTAGGGGCCAAAAGGGTCCAAAATTAAACTTTGTTTGATTTCATTGAAAATTGAACTGTTGGGGTTCTTTGATATGCCGAATCTAACCGTGCATTTAGGATCTTAATTTTTGGTCCCGTTTTCAAATTGGTCTACATTAAGGTCCAAAGGGTCCAAAATTAAACTTAGTTTGATTTTAACAAAAATTGAATTCTTTGGGTTCTTTGATATGCTGAATCTAAACATGTACTTAGTTTTTTTATTATGGGCCCAGTTTTCAAGTTGGTCCAAATCGGGGTCCAAAATTAAACTTTGTTTGATTTCATCGAAAATTGAACTATTGGGGTTCTTTGATATGCCGAATCTAACCGTGCATTTAGATTCTTAATTTTTGGTCCCGTTTTCAAATTGGTCTACATTAAGGTCCAAAGGGTCCAAAATTAAACTTAGTTCGATTTTAACAAAAATTGAATTCTTGGGGTTCTTTGATATGCTGAATCTAAACATGTACTTAGTTTTTTTATTATGGGCTGAGTTTTCAAGTTGGTCCAAATCGGGGTCCAAAATTAAAGCTAAAAAGGGGGTAAATTTTTTTTTTTTTTTTTGGGGGGGGGGGGCAATTCTCCACAGCATATTGTATTACACAAAAGCAAAAAATTGAATATAAATTCAAATCATATGACCAATTCTAAGTTCTTTATTTCAGTTATTCTGTGTCAGAAACCTATTATGTGTCAAATATTTGAAGAAATTTTCAATTGCACAGTATTGCGCAATAGCAAGAAATTGATATGTGTGCCCTGTTATCAAAACTTTATTATTAACAAATTCCATTGGAAATTTGCCAATATAAAATGTGCTGATGAAGCTTTTTTGTTTATCTTATCTAAACTGCTTTTAATATGTATATTTAAAATTTGCCATCCATGACTATGATGTCATTTTCTATTTTAATATGTTATGGTGTATTTAAATGGGCTGTTATGGTTGCAAAGTATAAAGAAATGGGGGGGGGGGGGGTTGAAAACAAAATTTGGGGGGGGGGGGGGTAAATGAGAAATTGGGGAGGGGGTAATTTTTTCTCATTTCATATTTCATAAATTAAAAAGAAAATTTCAAATTTTTTTTAGCAAAAAAAGGGGGGGGGGTTACAATAAATTTTATTGTTTTTTGTTTTTTTTTTGGGAGGGGGGTCAATGTGCAACTTCATAGTGTATTGCACAAAAGCTCAAAAAAGGGGTAAATTATTATTTTTTTTTTGGGGGGGGGGCAATTCTCCACAGCATATTGTATTACACAAAAGCAAAAAATTGAATATAAATTCAAATCATATGACCAATTTTAAGTTCTTTGATTTCAGTTATTCTGTGTCAGAAACCTATTATGTGTCAAATATTTGAAGAAATTTTCAATTACACAGTATTGCGCAATAGCAAGAAATTGATATGTGTGCCCAATTTTTAACCGGATTTTCATAGGAAAATATCGGTTATTAAATTGGTGATGTACGGCGGGCGGGCGGCCGGGCGGGCGGACGGGCGGGCGGTCGGGCGGGCGGACGGGCGGCTGCCAAACAGTGTCCGTGCAATAACTTATGAACTGTTCAACCAAAGCTTTTCAAATTTTAATATGTTGTTACTGATGACAAAATGGAGGTCAAGTTCGATATTGACGATTTTCACTTTCACCGTTCAAGAGTTATGGTTCTTGAAAGATTGAAAAATGGCTTTTCCAGTGGTGTCCGTGTGATAACTTATGAACTGTTCAACCAAAGCTTTTCAAATTTTAATATGTTGTTACTGATGACAAAATGGAGGTCAAGTTCGATATTGACGATTTTCACTTTCACCGTTCAAGAGTTATGGTTCTTGAAAGATTGAAAAATGGCTTTTCCGGTGGTGTCCGTGTGATAACTTATGAACTGTTCAACCAAAGCTTTTCAAATTTTAATATGTTGTTACTGATGACAAAATGGAGGTCAAGTTCGATATTGCCGATTTTCACTTTCACCGTTCAGGAGTTATTGTTCTTGAAAGATTGAAAAATGGCTTTCCCAGTGGTGTCCGTGTGATAACTTATGAACTGTTCAACCAAAGCTTTTCAAATTTTAATATGTTGTTACTGATGACAAAATGGAGGTCAAGTTCGATATTGCCGATTTTCACTTTCACCGTTCAAGAGTTATGGTTCTTGAAAGATTGAAAAATGGCTTTTCCAGTGGTGTCCGTGTGATAACTTATGAACTGTTCAACCAAAGCTTTTCAAATTTTAATATGTTGTTACTGATGACAAAATGGAGGTCAAGTTCGATATTGACGATTTTCACTTTCACCGTTCAGGAGTTATGGTTCTTGAAAGATTGAAAAATGGCTTTCCCAGTGGTGTCCGTGTGATAACTTATGAACTGTTCAACCAAAGCTTTTCAAATTTTAATATGTTGTTACTGATGACAAAATGGAGGTCAAGTTCGATATTGACGATTTCCACTTTCACCGTTCCGATATTGACGATTTTCACTTTAACCGTTCAGGAGTTATGGTTCTAAAAAATTGAAAAAAGGCAGTTCAAGTCTCAAAAATTCCAATATTTGTCACTTACTATAAATAGGAGGTCAAGATTGATTTTTGCCTTTCCATTTCTGAACCCTTCAAAACCCTACAAAAATTCATTTATATTTCTTTACTTCATCCTGTTTGGGAATCCAGATTTGCAAACATCATTTCCATGCAGGAAAATCCGGTTTGCTGTCATTCGACAGCCTCTTGTAAATTTTAAATTGGTTATTTCTGATTTATATATAAAAACAAATAATACTGATATGGTTTAAATAGGTAAATTAAAAATTTTTAAGATCTTAGACAACATTCATTCTGTGTCAGAAACCTATGCTGTGTCAAATATTTATTCACAATCCAAATTCAGTATTGTATCAAGCTTGAATGTTGTGTTCATAATTGCCCCAACTATTCAGGGTTCGACATCTGCGGTCGTATCTAGCTGCGCCCAGCGGAGCATTTTATTCAAATATGAAAATTTATTTGATAATCAAATAGTTTCTTACATTGTTACTCAAGGATGATCGGATTAATCAAATCTCGATAGTTGAATAATAAAATGTTGAAGTCCTCGCCAACGCTTTGACATTAAAATTCAATTATTTAACTATTTTGATTAGATAAATCCAATAGTCCACTGGTAACGATGTAAGAATTGCTTTTATTGCTGTACTTCATCCTCAAGTCATATTGAGATCTTCAGAATACAGTAAAACATCTCAGCCAACTGCTAACTTATTCAATTGACATTTTTGTACAGGGTTTGTGTATATTTTCATTTTTCATTTGTAAAACTTCGTAGTTCTATAGAATTTTGAAGTCTAAAAATCAATAACAGGATTCCACAGACTAGTGATTCATGAAACCATATTTCAAGTGGTTAGATAATATATATTACATTTAAATGGGTAAATATAAACATTGTTCCATAATTGTAGACTGGTACTCTAACAGAAGATGGTTTAATGATGAAGAGCATAGTTACAGTAGAAAACAAACAGTAAGTAGTGATTCTAATGCTACTTTGGCTGTAATCTTGATCTTGATTTTCATTGAAGGACGTTGAAAATTTCAAGCCACCTATTCTGCAATTGATGACATCTAAAATGAATGCACATGCAAAACATCACTTCCGGTTTTCAAAAATTTCTGATTTAAAATCCTGACACTTTCATTAGAATGGGGATAACAGTATTTTATTTAAATATTTGTAGGCTTCAGTTTGGATTTGATGATTGCAAATATCAGTTTATTGGCTCTGCTAATGGGTTGCCGGTGAACTCATGACAATTTAAAATTATCAAATCCACTATTGATGCTGGCAAATTTTCAGCTACAGTGGAACCCTGAAAACTTCTCCCCTCTGAAAACCGGATTCCTCTGAAAACCGAAATTTTACTTTCGGTCCGAAATTTTTGCCTATATATTCAAGTAAAAAAATCCTCTGAAAACCGGACCCTCTGAATTCCGAACGCCGGCCGTACTTTCCGGTACAAAACGTATATATTCTTGTCAAATTAACCTCAAGAAACCGACCGAAACAATGTATTACCTGAACCGTAATACATGTCATCCTTAATCGATCGATAATTGACATCATTAAACTAAATAACCATTTTAAATAAAGGTGTGAAAGTCGTTAAACAATAATCAGGCATCAATAAAAACATCGGACTGAAATTAAAAACAATTAATTGTATTAAAATAATATGCGCATGGTACATGTACATATGTAAGCACATGGCACAATTTTACAACATCGTTATAATACATTGTAATACACTTCCGGTTTCACTCTCCGGATCAGATACGTCTTTTCCGGAACCTAAAACCGGACTCTCTGAAAAGCGGACGATTTCTCCGGTCCCACAGCTGTTCGGTTTACAGAGGTTCCACTGTACCATTTTCTGTTTTTTAGCAGATTTACACTTCCGCTTATGGTACAGCATTTCTGTTTTTTTTTCTTGGCTGGGAAAATCATCTTGTAATATTGAAATAGAATAAATATTGTTAAACATACCGTATATTAAAAAATCTAGTGAAAATTAGAAAAAAAAAAATAACACTGTCTATATTTGAGACATTATCAATACCATAAATCAGGGATAATTTTAGTCACTTAATTAATTCATTTGATATTGCAATATCTATTTGAAAAGTTGTCAAACTTGGCAGATCCTGCCAGAAAATAATATTTTTGCACACCTTACCCCCCCTATTTCAGTTATTTTTAGCAATTTTCAGTTATTTCCTCTGCTCATCAAATTCATCCCTGCATAATTAATCACAGCTAATAATCACATGTACTGTCACATGTTCATTCTCTGTAACAGTAATCAGAAAGATATTCTGAGGTTCTTCGAAATCTGATCATATATTATAGTGTTTTCCCCAGAAATTGGGGAAGGCATGGTAATTTTCCAAATGAGGGCATTTGATTGCATAATAGTATGAAGTCAAGTCTTAATAGAAAAAACATTTCCTATAATTATCAATCACCATGTACACATATAATCACTTAATTATAACATTTAATCCTTAACTGGGGCAATTAAATATTGTCAAAACACAGTAAGATAACATAATTTCAAAGAAATGAGGCCCCAGAAAGGGTTTAATTTATAAAATTTTAGAGGGCATAAAAATGCTGTCGGGACACATTTAAAAAAGTATCGAGAGGGTAACATGTTGCCCAGGGAAGATGGCATGGTGGAACACAATGTTAAAAATGGCTAGGGAATCCACTATATTAAATTAAAAGGATATATGACATACAATATGGGCAGTTCTGAATTATTATGTTGTTTGGTAACCCTTAGATTTCAGGCATTCATATTTCAAGATTAATTATTATACTATAAGTATTATGTTTTGCAACCTTAGAAATACACAGTACCAAAAATAAAAGAATAAAGGCAAAATTTCGATAACAACTTTTCTTGAACTTTCTGATACCATTTTTACTAGCATATACCACACATTGAAGCTTTCCATTGATAATACTTTATCACTAGAGTCAAAGAAGCATCCCACAAGAGAAGTTAAAGTTACACTTCCCCTTCTACAAGAGTCATAGTCCTACAAGGACTATATAGCATCTTCATCCTACTTTTAAAATTTTATTGGGTGTCAATTTAACAGTAGATCATGATTTTATTTGCTAAATTTCTTAAACTCAGGACCTTTTTTTATGGCAAATCATTGGTTTACCAACTTAGCTAAAGGCACACCCCACAAGTGGAGCTGATTGAGGGTGCTGATAAACTGATTACTGTTTTAAAATTTTTTTATCGCAAATCCATTTTTGTGCCCCTTTAGTTTGCCTCATCCATATTTTATGACACTCATACAAAATGCTTAATACCACAACACGCAGACAGAATTATAATTTGGGCAGAGTCATGTACTGTTCTAGAGTTATGCCCCTGTATAACTTGGAAAATTGCAAATTTTTCGTTTCCGCACTCTAACTTCAGTTTGCCTCATCCAAATTTTATGACTTTCATACAAAATTCTACGTACCACAACACGCAGACAGAGTTCGAATTTGGCCAGTGAGTCATTTATCCTAGAGCTGTGCCCTTTATAACTTGGAAAATTGCAAATAACTAAAACTAGAATAATAGACCTCTTTAAAAACTAGAAGTAACATCAAATGCTCTCACAAACAATTTTCAAGTATTATACGCCAGCTTGAGCGGAGGCATTCATATCCTCAGACACATTCTTCTTTTATTTTTTACCTTAACTTATGGAAAGCCCATTAAAGAACATTGCATTGGTTCAATTGTTCCATGGTATCCTTATAAAGTGCATTGCACTAATGAAACTGCAAAAAGTATAGTAGGGATAAAAATATCGTCATTGATCTCAAAAATTTGGACATTAACATTATGATGGCTGTTTCTATTCTCATCATTTTATACGAACAGATTCAGAGAAGAAATGACTGATGCCACACTATTGAGATATGGACCACTGGTGTATGGTATGGCCACATGCCACTCTCTTACCATAATTGATGGCAGTTTAAATGGGGACCCATTAGACATTATCATGTTTGAAGCCATAGGATGGGTAAGTCTGATTAATACAACTTTATTGATTAACAATAGAATATATAAAGTCTAAATATGATAAAACCTGTCAAGACAATACAAAATGTCAAAGTATGCCAATACGACACATACCTATCCAATATGACATATTGGACTGGTGATCAATAAAGGATCATATTGGACTAGTCAATATGACATATTGGACTGGTTAGTCAATAAAGATATAATTGTACAAGGTTTTCCATATTGGCTTAGTTATTGGTCCTTGGCTAGCTATATTGGTCTCAGCTTCGCTTCAGTCCAATATGGCTTCCCTCCGACAAATAACTAAGCCAATGATACTTTACAACTGGAGTTTTTTTATATAGTACAACACAATTCAGCAACATTTGACTTTCATTAAATTTTTGCATTTAGGTGTATTATTAAAGAATCCATGGTAATATATTTATGACATTTCATGATTACAGTCATCTCTTATAGTTCAACACAGATCAGCAACAATTGAGTCTCTAGGACTACATCTTTATGGTATAGTGATTTTGATTAATTTTTTTCATTTTAGTCTATTTCTAAAAAGACCTATGATGATATATCAATCATATTTTACAACTACAATTGTCTTCTTTAGTCCAACACAGATCACAAACATACACATCCACATGACCTACATTTCATACTTGAGTGACTGCATTGAATGTTAGTGTTTGGGTCCAGATGTTAGAATTTAGTACTAATTCATAATTTTTAATAGGGTAAAAGTTAATTTAAGCAGGATATATTATGAAACTTTCATACATTTAAGATAATTCTCAAAACAATTTCCTGTCATAAATAATAGATTTGAAATCTGTGTGCAGGAAGACAGGACATTTGTGTCTTACAGATTCACAGCTGTGATTGTATCATGGTGTGCTTAGTGAAGCCCTTTATTTACAGTTTTATAAATGTAACCCATTTTTCTATCCTTCCTTGACGAAGCTGACTCTGGAAAATTCTTGTAAAGAACTAGTATAAACATATTTTATACAAGAGGCTTACACCATTACAAAAAAGTACAGTACAAAAGTATATAAATGAATGGGATGCAGATACAAGCAAAGAAATGCTTATATTGTAACAGGCAATAGAAGTTATAGAACCATAACAGGTTTATAACCAGTCCTTAGGATTCGGTCCCATTTGCCAGTCATGACCAAAATATTGATTGATTTGACTGAAAGGCAAAACTGGATTGGTCATATAAAAAAAAATTATTATTTTGGAAAAAAACGATTTGTTTATTCAATACACAAGTTTATTTAATGCTTATAGAGAGCATTTAAGTTCAACATATGTAGTAAAAGTATCTTCCAGAGACATAAGGACAAACAATGCGAGTCCACCCTTCTTCTCAGACCTGCAAAATTCAAACACGAGCTCCCGGGTATGACTCGAGTCTAAAATCAATTAAAATGACTGAAATGACCTGGAAAATTTTCCAAAGCCTTGTTTATAACAACATTGCATTAGCTGTGCTAGTGGAGTACTCATTTAGCTCTGTTAGTAGACAGGTGGACTACTGAACCAAAGGTTCTGGGTCTGATCCCCTGCTGGTATGGCAGGTAATTTTGGAAGACAAATCTTGCTCTACTGTTACAATATAAATCTGTCCATAAAGAAGCAGCTGCACTGTTGGTAGTAAATTCCAACACACCATAAGCTGCCATAACTCAATTCTTGGATGGTATAAACTATATACATTTATGGTTTGGTTTAACCTACCGTTTTGCAGCCCCCAACAACGTAGAATAAATAATTAGACAGATAACAGGAAAGGTCAACAATGACATACCGTCTGGTTGATTAGAGTGTACAGTTTGAGAAAACATAAAAATCATTAATTAAATGGTAATATAAAATTTGTAGGATTTGGAAGAACCAGGAGAAGAAGAATGCAGATTTGATATGATGGTTCCAACAGTAGTGTTTCCATTTAATAGTAAATATGACAAAGTAAGTTTACTGAGAAATAATGTCAGCTTGCATTAATTTTATGTCCGTTATTTTGGGATAAAATTTTGATCCCTCGGTACAAACCTTTAACGTTATGGATAATATGAGTGATTTCATTTATTTTTTTAAAAAGCACAAGGTGATGGATTTCTGTTACATTTGAAAAATTTATATGACCTTGTATTGAATAAGAATATACATGTAGAAATTTTCAGAATAATTGCTAGCTCGACTTAAACAAAATTTTCAAAATAGTCGTGATGATGAAAGGACATATAGAGAATGATTTCTGAAATGTAAAATTTAATAAAAATGTTAATTTGTCCATTACAGCTTCTTTATTATACGTTGTAAAATTTCTGCCGAAGTATGATTCCTGCTCTTTTTACACATTCGTCAAAATCAGGTGTGTTAGTAGTATCAGTGAGATTTAGATATAGTATGTACAAGATTGAGAATAAAAAAATGTTTTTATGTTAATAGAATGTAAATTTAAACATACGAATTGATTTGCAGGGAAACAGAAGTATACAGATAGGTGTTGTAAGACAATTTACCTTTACATCATCGTTACAAAGAATGTCCGTCATCGTTAGGAATCTGATTGATGACCATTTTGAACTGTATTGTAAAGGTGCTCCAGAAATGATTGCATCTTTATGTAATCCAGAAACAGGTATATACAGTCATCAGAGGCAGTTTTTGTCTCACTTGAGAAGCAGTGTGAACACACAGGGATCACTGTTCGTTGTCTTGCCTCAGCGTCTTCTTCGTACTCAACACGTCAGCATCAAGATTTTTTTGTATGCTTCTCTAAAACCTTTGAATGAATTTCCATGAAACTTTCAGGGAATCTTCAAAAACTAACGCCTTTGTGCACATCCTATTATTTTTGTAGGTAAACATGTTAAGAATTTTTTTTGAGACAGTTGAAAATATACCATACTTTTAGGACGTTTGGTCATGGTTTTTTTTTTTTTTTGTCAAGTTGTCTTTAAGTTGTAAATTGACAAAAACAAGTTAAGTTGCTTAATTGATTGCTTTATTTATTACACTGACAGTCTATACATTTAACAAAAACAACAGTATTATATAACAATATAATACAATAAACAAGCACTGATTAGAATGTTTAGCACAGATATGATAACATAAATACAAAAAAATAATATTATAGCACTTCAAGGCACAAGTCTAGTATGGTCTGTAGACGGCATTCCTACGGTAGCGGGTAGACATCTTGCATGAAGCGACAGTTGAACGAGAGTGGGTGTTGTGTGAGCGACTACGTTTGTTGGCAAACCACTTCTTCACTTGCTCTTCCCTAATGTTACCCTGTTGGGAGATACTCTGGATGACACTGTATTCTGGGTATGGATGATCGATGTTACACTGGTACCATTCTTCCATGAGTTGGATGGCTCTGCGTGACAGCTGTGGGCGGGACCTGATTGATGGTTGTCTGGTAGTTGGTTGGGCCTTTTCAGTACTGATTTGGTGTTTGATAGTTTTCTGTAGGTTTTCTATGCTGAGCTGAAAAAAGAAAGAATATTTAGTATTGAGGTCATTGTAATATGTAAAATTGTACAAGCATTTAAATTTAACAGTAAATTTACACAAATATACACAATTATCAATAAAAATTGAATATTTAAATAATAAAATTCAAACAATTTAGAATTTGTTTAAAACTTTGCTAAAGTTAAAATTACTTTAAAATAATAAACTTCTTTGTCATAATTAAATTCTATTTAAAAAAGGGGAACTTAATTCTATTAAGAAAAGAAAAAATAAAACTGACTAATTATCTATAATTACCTGAACCCTGTCAATAGCTTTATGCATCTGATCATCGTAGTGGTTGTTGATGGAATCTTGAAGGTGTGGTCTGGTTACATTCTGATGGAGTGACTGGTACCTATCTGTCTCAATGACTGCTGATTGGTACTTAAAAAAACTGGAAAGCTCAGATACCTGAGTTGGGTAGTAGCTTTGGAGTTTGTTGAACTGGTATTGTAGTTGTTGCTCTCTGGTAAAGACATTGGGTTTAGACTTCTGCAGTAGGTTCAGTAGGGTATCTGGCATAGTTTGTTGTTTGACCTCTCTCTTTAGTATTGACTGAAGCTCTACAAACACTGGGTCCTGACTGAAAGGTTTTACTGGTGGTGGTGATTCAAGCAGACTTGTCAGTGAGTCAACAAAGCGAGTCTCTGATACAGGGCTGAGAGCTGAGTAAGATCTCTGAGTAGAAGGAGTAGTGGTTATTTCAGGCTCTTGAGCTGTAGCCTCTGAAAGGATAGTTGCAGCCAGGATCTCATCATCTTCAGCATCATCAGTTGTACATGATTTGGTTGTCTGGTCCGAAGATGTAAAGTCAGAACCTGGTTCTGCTTCAGTGATCTCAGGTTGTATAGTAGCTGCAATGATATCTTCTAACGTTGTAGTTGGTGTGATCTCAACTGGCAGTGGTGACTTAGTAGGAGATGACAACAGGAAGTCGAGAAAGTCAGCCATGATTGATTTAATGATTAACTATTATTGAGCAATAATTGAACTTTGACAAGTGATGATTTTTCCACAAAAGTGACATGTATATATATGGTGTCACATGTGAGAGCTTGGGAATTTCACTCAAATGCTTTATTCTGATTGGAAGATTACCTTCTGTGAATTCTTTTGATGCCTTTTGATTGGCTAAGAAGGTAGCTTTCCATGTTCAGGATGATCATTATAAGCCAGCTTGGGGTGATCATGTTTATAATCTGAATCAATGATTATTGATAAATAAATCATTATTAGTGATCATCCTAATTATTGTTTTCTTGGAAATGTAAACAGTATTCACTTTTTCTTTAATATCTAATAATTAATCAATTGTAAGATGAATTTTAATCAATTAATTATTAATTAATTATTAAGTAGAAAATAAAAGAAAGATTGTTTACTATATGTTCAGTAAAATCAACTAACTATTCAATCAATAATTATTATTTATGAATATTTATCAGTCAATGAAATTTTTTTTTTCAAAGAAAGACATAATGAAATAATTATTTTATCTTATAAATTTTAAAGATATTTTTTTAATTTTGAACTTTAAACATTTAAATAAATGTTTTTTTTTTTCTTTAGAGTTAGGGGGTGGGTACCCGAACATTTGAGCTAATCCCGTAATATTTGTTCCCCTTATTTTAAATAGTATCCCCAGATACATTTGGGATCACGCACAATAGTGCATTATCCCGACTGTTGTCCCGTTTAATTATAATTTACTTGTTTTTTTTTTTTTTTTTACTTGGGATGACGGACAGGGAGTACTATATCATTTTTTACATCCCAGAGGGCTTTGCGCGATTATTATAGCAAAAACATCTACAGATGACCTTCTTCTCCTCCTGCAAAACAGATGCATAACGACAAACTGGATAACTCACCTCCTCACATACTTACAGATTTAAAACAGAAATACCCAGAGAGGAAAATCCATTAGCATTCAGGGCGCAATATCATCCTATATGATAGTCGCCGTCACAACTCAGACTACTACTACTACTTCTTTAGAGTTAACTGTCCTTCTGAGGGAGATTGATAAAATATTATTATAAAGTTTATAATATTTTGATAAAGGCTGTAATTTTCTATAAATTAGGTGAACTTTTAGAATTATTTTCTATGACTGCCAGGTTAAAATGTTACCATTCTGTTGTATTATTTGTAGATTTTAAAAGGCATTAAAGTTGCAATTTTCAAAAAGTTTTTAGAAATAAATTCAACAAGAAAAATAATGTGAAATTTGCTAATTACCTACATGCATAAATTTAATTGTTAAAAAATAAAAAATATGCGTGGTAGTGATCATCCTAAATAATTCAGTATATTAGAAATTTCTCATAAAAAGAAGTAAAATAAATACGAATACCTCCCCTTTCACAGATTCAAATGTAAACCCATGAGTGGAAAAAAGTCGAAGTATTTTGGACGCAATATTATACTAAATGATAGCCACCGTCAAAACCAAGAACTGAACTGACGAAGGTGTGGTAATTCAGATATTACCTTTTAGAAAAAAACATTTTAACAAAAATGCTCTTTGCGGTTATTATTGTTTATATACAAATATATGTAATTACATTACATGTATAGGTCAGTGGAATCTGTCATTTTATGGGCAGACTCGCCCTGATGAATATGCATCCATGAGTGCAATAAAACAAAAAGAACCTCCATTACTGTAGGAGACAACGTAAACGGTTTTATGTGTTCACATCTTGTGCTGTAATAATATTCTGTTTCTCTGTTTTACAGAGTTTTTTCGTATTCAATCATATGTTGAAAGTAAAGTTAGTCTACTGTTAAAACTTTAATTCAATAAAATTTTCTCACTTAGGGGTAAAAATTCCCATTTACAACTCTTCCTTAACCAGTCATTGATGGCTGAAGATGACACAAGTGTTCTGTGGAACGTACAAACCTAACTAAGCCATATTTTGCAAAAAGATTCTGCTATTACACGACCACTTATCTCTCTAATTCATATATGAATTGATGAAATATTTCCTGTTTTGATGTGTGTGTACTATCCCAGTTAGATACATATTACACAATTTCCATAATATTGGCTATGAAAGGGAATGAAAATTAGTCCACAATGGATTTTCCAGCTATATTTGTATTTAATTAACTAGAATTAAAGAAACGCACTAGGGCCAAGTGGTCTAGGTAGTTCGTCATGACTTCTAATGATCACTAGCCTGTCAACACTGGGGTTGTGAGTTCGAATCTCACCTGTGGCGGGGTGTGTTCGACTCCGATCTAAAATTGACAAGGATTTCCAATTTTCCTACCGAAGGTCGTGGTTCTCTCTGGCTTCCTCCACCAATAAAAACTGGCCGCCGCGAGATAGCCAAGTGTGCTGAAAACGGTGTAAAACCCCAACTAAACAAACAAACGCACTACAGAAATGATATTACAGCAAATCACATTCTTGGATTTTTAAAATAAAACGTAATAATGAGAATATTTAACATATATGAATTGTTATGCATGTGAGAGATAAGCAGGCATGTACATGTACGTTTGTGTATAAGTTTTACAATATACAGCCATCAAGTCACTCCAAATAAGGATGATACAAAGAGACAACTTCTTGTTAGATTTTTTATCAAGAATTTTCCAAATTCCACTCTACATGTATTTCCCTCCTCTAATTTGAAATATTATTGATGTTTTAAATGCAGAAACATGTCAGGATAAGCAATGCAGTTTTTAATTATATTGTATAACAAGATATTTCAGAAAAGTATTGATTAACCTTTTATCATTTTTGGTTGTCAAGGAATTACATGCATTAATTTCCAAATTTACTGTTACTCAAAAAACCCTGTTATCTCAGATTAGAATTCTTGGACTGCTGAACATCGAGATCATGAGAGTCAAGAATATGTACCAATATTATTTCTAAAAGTCAGGTATATGTACATGTATATATGTGTGTTTGTATGTGTAGTTCCAGAAGACTTTCATAGTAAGCTAGCAGCATACACACAACATGGTTACAGAGTCATAGGTATAGCATGGAGACCACTTCCCAGTAAAATGAACTATGTCAAAGTTCAGAGGATTCAAAGGTAATTAATTGTTGCTTTGTCACGTAGACTAAATTAGAACAAACACTGTGACATACAGCACTGACATGCATGCTGTACATGTGACATTTATACTGTACATGACATACATACTTTACAAATGACCTACATACTGTGCATTGATACTGTACATGACATACATACTTTACAAATGACATACATACTGTACGTGTGACATATACTGTACAAATGACCTATATACTCTACATGACATACATTACAAATGACATACATACTGTACATGGCATACATACTTTATAAATGACCTAAATACTGTACATATGACATACATACTGTACATGTGACATACATACTGAACATGACATACATACTGTACATATGACATACATACTGAACAAATGACATACAAACTGTAAATGTGACATACATACAATACATGTGACAAGCATACATAATCTATAGCAACAAGAAACAAATTAGTGCTGGCTATTCATGAAGTTAAAAAGGATAACTTTGCAAGCACAATAGTAAGTGTGATTTGAATACGGTAAATTCAGAAATTGATCGTTAAATGTGACAGAATAAAGATAACAATAATTAAAATTTTTTATTTTTTTATTTTAATGACATTTTTTAAAAAACAGTTGCATGAATCCAAAAAACTAATCTCACAATTTTGTCTGTTGAGAAAGATTTGCAAAAATAAATGCATATAGAAATACTTTTAGGCTTTAGATAAAAAAATAAACTGTTTTGATGTCATTAGAATTAAAATTTGTTGAAACACAGAAAAAATTGTTGACATACATAAATGTACAAGCATTTATATTAATGATTTAACTTTAGAACCATGATGGCTGTATTAATAAAAAAATTTGTTCTGCCTTTAGGTTGCAAATGAAATCCAAAAAGTGATAGTTTCTTGTAAACATCTAGTTTTTCATATGAAAACATAAAACTTCACATATACTTGACATTTTCAGAGAACAAGTCGAGAGAGATTTAACATTTCTAGGATTCCTGGTAATGGAAAACAAACTCAAACCAGAAACTACGTCTGTTATAAAGGAACTGAAGGATGCTGATATCAGGTCTATCATGGTTACAGGTAATTGACATATTCTGTAGTTATAATAATGTATCTCAGTCAAATATTTCGAATATTTTTACCAGATTTTTTTTCCAACACAAAAAAGCCTGTTACTAGTATTGTGAGGTACAATAGATGGGTGGGCAGCTCTAAACAGGAATGAAAGAAAATATGGTTTGGAGATGGCTTATTCTTGTGTTTCACCTTTGATGAGTCAAATATATTTTTAATTCACTGAACAAAGATTTGAAAATGTCTGTTATTGGCTAACAATATGTTTCAGTTAGCCAGTTATGTTACTGTCTCTTCAGTAGTTATTGTTTCTCTTCATAGCCACATCATTTTTTGATGGTTTGAAAATATGTCCAACAATCAACATGTTACTAAAAAAACCTAAACTTGTGAAAATACTTTTTTCATTTGATTTTAAATCCAGCGTTAAATGAGTGAAACATACATGTATGATAATGTAACCTTTAATGGTTGCATTTTGAAACTGAGGCACACACATATGGTATGGGACAAGGCTTTGGAAATTTTTCCAGGTCATTTCGGTCATTTTGATTGACTTTAGACTCTGGTCATGCCCGGGAGCTTGTGTTTGAATTTTGCAGGTCTGAGATGAAGGGTGGACTCGCATTGTTTGTCCTTATGTCTCCGGAAGATACTTTTACTACATATGTTGAACTTAAATGCTCTCTATAAGAATTAAATAAACTTGTGTATTGAATAAACAAATGGTTGTTTTTTGTTCGTTAATTTGCATATTGAAAGAGGCACAGCAAGGTTATAAACCAGAAAACCAAAGAAATCATTGAGACCTAATTACATGAATATGATGAAAATTGACACACATTTTATGATATACCAGTAGTTTTTTTGTATCGATGTTCAGGCCTACCGTATGAATTCAAAACTTGAGAAATCACAGGTAATCCAAGCCCAATTACCTTCCTAAGTGTAACTCCTTTCCCTTTTTATTTTTCCTAAATGCCTATATATTTGTTTCATAGAAAACAAAGTACAAATTTTTAACAATTATTTTTTATTATGGAATTCTAATGAAATATTTTTTTTTAATTTCTTATTTCTAGACGCTTTAATTGCATTTTAATAAAAAAAAAATAATAATATAAAAATAAATATCCCTTTATGGTCCCAGTCATTTGCACATACTCAGACCGGTAAATAATTTATCAGCTGATTGACTGGATTGATTTGAACATGTTTTTATATAAAAACTTATAAATGTTGGATTGTTATCTATGAAATGTTTCTAGTTCTACAAATGGGTTCTGTTGTTTATTTTTGGAATGTAGTTCACATATAAATTAATCACGTAAGCTGTGAGTAACACACCTGTTGAAAAAGTAAAAAAAAAAGGAAACTGCCATTTTTTTGTTGACAATCAGTATTGATTATGACCAGGTGAGAACTGTTCCACTTAGCCTTTATGGCTTCTATCATTTCAATAACAAGTTGTTGATTTTCTTGTTAATTAATAAATTTATTAATTGACATTAACTACTGTCAAAACAAACAGACAAACTTCAACCCAGACAGACCCCACGCTATGACTTGAATGTGTTTTTTTTCTGTCCAAAATACTCGAAATGCATGAATACTGAAATACTGTATTTAAACAACACAAAAATGTGTAAATATGACCAATTTTCAAAAAAATTACCTGACAGACACGTTAATATTCAGACAAAATTAAGAGTGATAATGTCTACAAAAATTTCCGATCTTCTTGAATTTTTTACCTCAGATTTTTTCCAAAATATTTTTTTTATGACAGAAATCCAGTTTTTCCTTTCAGTCAAATCAGTCAATATTTTGGTCATGACTGGCAAATGGGACCAAATCCTAAGGCCTGGTATAGGATGAGGATCAGACTAAACGGATGGGTGGGATGTTTAGGGGAGATAAATTTTATTGAGTAAAATCAACAATATAGGATTGTCTGTCAACAACAAAATAGACAAACTACATGAACACAGATATTTTCAATATTTGATTTTGTCATGATATCATGTCTGAGGTAGATAAAAATATACAGATTTCAGTTAACTGCAAGAAAAAAATATTATCTGAAAGAATAAAAGTGTACAAGCTGATTTATTGTATTTCTTTAGGTGATAACATGCTTACTGCATTAAGTGTGGCCAGAGAATGTGGTATGGTGGACAAACCTGACCACATTATCATGGTAGAATGTTTTATGGTCCATAATGAGGTACAAACCAATAAACCAGTCCTAGAATTTGTATATGCTGAAGATAGGAGCAAACCAGTGGAGGAAATCACTACTGATATGGTAAGATGATATGTAAGCCAGGAATATCAGCTGGCCTATAGTTAAATTCTCATTTTATCATTAGACCTTAGAATGATAATGTATTTCTTTTCATATGAACTTATATTGTACAAGACATTGAACCCGTGCGAGCGCGGGAAAATAAGCATTTTTTTTTGTGGTGGCCATGTTGACTATAAAAAGTTGTTGCGGCCATGTCATTCATGGAACAGTGACTCAATATGGATGTTGTAGCAGGCTTTCCATAAACTTTCCTGTCAAGTAGGTGGTATCAACTGATAGTTTCATGTCTATATATGCTGTAGTATTCCAGAAATGGATGTTAATGCAAACTTTAACCAAAGTCAATGAAGCGTGAAATGTAGGTCAACGTGACCCAATTGTCATATGGCTGTTCGTTACTACCGAAGATGTATCCACTGATGAAGTAGACTGTATACCACGTAGAATTACCAAAATGGACCTTAAGGTTCCATCAAAGTCAAAATCTATGACGAAAACACAACCACATAAATTGTCAATATTTTTATTGTTACAATTAATTCTGAACTGGAACTTGATGAAAAGCTTTCATTAAATACACATTTCATAATGCATTACATTTTTCCTTCAGAATAAATATGAAAATGAAATTGTAGATGTAACCATTTCCTTAGTGACGGATGAATTTTTCAAAAGATGCCATGAGTTAGGTAGAGCATATGTTTGGAAAATAATTGTTCCAATTGTTCCATTGTCATCATGGGCAGGGCATGCGATGCTTAATTTCACAAATATATCCAATAATCAGACGATAAAAGCATTTTTAGTGTGTGGATGCGTGTGCTGTCCACGTTTATATTTGTCAAAGATGTCCGAGATAAATTTCGTCATTAATGATAAAGATGACCATTTGTTAAAAATAGTTTTATCTAGGACTTACAGGGAATTGTATGGTAGAGATATATTTAGACAGGTCACATGACAAATAATGTAAAAATAGATAATTGTTGGTTTAATCACTTTGTGCAATGTAAACATCCGAGCAATCCAAAAAAAACAACTAAGTTAGGAATTCCTCTGAACTTTACCTTACTTCTTCATATAATCTTGAAAGTTCATAGCCTTTACAGTTAGGAGAAATTGCGTTATTGTAGAAAAACAATCCTGAATACATGAAGCGGAAACATCCCATTCGAAGGAGAATGTTTTTAATTAGTTTTATTCTTCTTCCGTAATTTCAAACAGAAATACATTTAAAATATGTGCATTCTTGTTTATTTAAATCAATGTGTTAAAATGATGCATTCGAGAACCTTCTAAGGGATATGTTGGGAGAATTCATATACGAAAAGTGCATACAAATTCCATTTGCACATAAACAAAACTGCAGTTGAAATTTATAAATGCAGATTGTCAAATCCGATAATAACCTTTATAATCTGAACCATACATCGTTTATTTTGAACCACGTGTTTTGCCGCCTATTCGGCTAATTCGTAAATTTAGTATTATAGATAACAGTTGATAAATATACAATACATACATGTAGGGGCCTCTGTGGCCGAGTGGTCTAGGTAGTTTGTCAAGACTACTAATGATCACTAGCCTGTCAACACTGGGGTTGTGAATTCGAATCTCACCTGTGGCGGGGTGTGTTCGACTCCGGTCTAAATTGACAAGGATTACCAATTTTCGTACCGAAGGTGGATGGATCTCTCCGGGTACTCCGGCTTCCTCCACCAATAAAAACTGGCCGCCGTGAAATAGCCAAATGTGGTGAAAACGGCGTAAAACCCCAACTAAACAAACAAACATAACCGGTATATGTAGTCATTGAGGGAAAAATATATGTAAAATTTATTTGGGGGAGCTTTAGAAACATGAGAAAAAAGTGAGCTTTAGTAAGCCTTTTTCCCATGTTTCGCTGTGAGCCCAAATATATTTTTTATTTTCCGACAATGACTTTGTATTGTCTTTATCCTGCAATCATATAATTGCCCCTTTAGATGAGTAAATGCTCTATAATTATGTTTAAAGTTGAAATCAAGCTGCCCTGAAAACACAGGAAACACCATGACGTAATCTGGCTCCTTTACTATGCTACCGACACTCTTCATGTAAACAGGTAGCTGTACACTTCAAGAGGTCATTGACCTAATACGACTCAAGTTTATTCTCACCTGTTATTAGACTGGAAATGACTTGATTGCAGGATAAAACAATATATTTAAAGTAGTGTTTTTGAAAATGTCGTAAAAATTTGATATTCCATATGTACATGTATACATGTATGTATGTCTTTTGCATTGTAAAAATTATTGCAAACTTATATTGAACCTGCCTTAAAGGGTACTTCTATATAGCAAAACACTGTCTATAGAGGGCACAGTGATAAAGTCCCATTCATGGACAAAGCATGTAAAATTAACCTCTGTATAGAGGGCACCTGCTCATAAAGGGCACTTTTTTCTGGTCCCTTGGATGCCATTTATAGACAGGTTTGACTGTATTGTGATACAAGTTTTGATTTTATTACTAGGATATGAAGATACAGATAGAGGAAGTAGATGCTGTGTTTCATTTTGCCGTTACTGGACAATCATGGGCTATACTGAGACAACACTTTCCAGAAATTTTGTCAAAAGTAAATACTAAGTAAACATAAAACTAAAATGTGTCAGAACAGTTCATAATATTACATAAATAAATGACCGAGACAA
This sequence comes from Mytilisepta virgata, assembly GCA_028015205.1. Taxonomy (NCBI): domain Eukaryota; kingdom Metazoa; phylum Mollusca; class Bivalvia; order Mytilida; family Mytilidae; genus Mytilisepta; species Mytilisepta virgata. Next base: position 26,516,676 of record CM051511.1, read on the forward strand.
AAAATGACAAATAAACAAGTAATATACTCATTACTGACAAAGGAGTAGTTTTCACCAAGTATCACTGGCAAAGGAGTAGTTTTCACCAAGTATCACTTTGCATTACCACATGGTGAAAAACAAGAAAAACAAATTCATGAACAATTTTTGATACAAAAAATTTACACACTTGCTTCTTTCATATAATCATTTTAGGGTGAGTTTATTTTTGTGTGTTGTTGTAATGAGAATTGGTACTTGGCAAAAACTGGTCGCTTGCCAATCAACAAGCCACCTATGATCAGAGACACAAAAAATGAGATGCAAACATTTCAAAATCCAGTCTTTGAATAAATTCATAAATAATAATATTTTATTGCCATAAAACATATAAAACAAATGTCTGTGACAAGCATGATACAAACAAACAGTACAATTAGTGCAAGTTTATATATATACAAAAAGTTATAATCATAAAAGTACACGATTAGATTAAGAGCCCTCCGACCTCAGTTCTAATGACCGTTTCTAGTTGAAGATGGATTTAAAAGATATGAAATTTTGTCGCCCTTGTCAAGACTTTTAAAATTTAAATTATTATCTAAATCAGCAAAGAGATTGTTCCATAAATTTTAATTTAGTTTGCAACTTAACAAAAAATGATTCTCATCTTCAATAGTTTTGCATACTTTACATATTCTATCTTCTCGTGGCATTTTTTTTATATCTACCTTTCTAAATTTCAATGGTATGATCACTAATACGAATTTGTGTAAAAAGTCTTCTAATTGAAAAATCATTAAACGATAAATAGCTTTCCATATTCAGTTTTATTTTCTTGTATAAATACAGTTCATTATTCTCATTAAAACTAGCAATTTTGTCGGTATAAAGACTTTCATATCTATCTCTGATTTCTTCTTTTACATTTGATTTAAGGCAGTATATCTTTTTATATGTGTTAACATTTGATAATTTATCTTTCAAAGTTAAGCCAGCTAGAACATCATTTATATATATTTACTATAATATGTCTATTTACTATATCTAATATTAGTATCTTTGGATTGTTATTTTGAAACTCCTGGGACGATGCCTCTGCATGGTGGACCCTAGGTCCTCGAGGGTATTAGCCAACCCAGTCGTCAGACTTGTCTGACATGATTATTCATTGATTTGTTACAGAAATTACCAGTACTTAGCAAAATTCAAAAATAATAGAAATACTAAGGGTTCATTCCTTGTATTGTACATGGTAGATCTCCTTAGCTGAAATTTGGCTTCCTATTTCGGTATTTTTGGTTATGAGTACTTCTTGTTTAATATAAGTTTGGTTTTTGGTCTTCCAAATGTTTCGGTTTTAATGCTGCCGATGAGAGGTAACTCCTTGAAATGCGTCGTATACAGCATAGTATAAATTTACTTTATCTAATATTAGTATCTTTGGATTGTTATTTTTTTATATATGTATACCAAGAATAAGTACCATTTTTATTGAGTTCTTCGGAAAGCTTAAATGCTTCCTTTAGTAGGGGGTTGATATTTTCCATATGTAGTCGGGCGTAATATACTAAAGATTGTGAAATAATAAAATTTTCTACAGGGAGTCTTCCAAGTTCTAATCTTACTCCAATGTTTGAGGAGGCTTTTTTAGTTCCTCAAATATATTTACAAAAATTAAGATGAACTTTTTCGAATGGTGTTTTGTCTATAAAATTAAATTTGTCCACAATCTGATCTTTCCCAATACATCTTATTTTAGCTCTATACGATGGTAAGTATCCATCCATAAAAGAAATTTCAGAATTGTAGGTCATTACTGGTAGTACCAGTTTATTAAATAAATTATTTGACACATTTATTGGATTATTTCCCATGGAAGATGTTTTTGATTTCAAGGCAAACAACACCTTTTTTGCTTTCTTGGCTAATTCTTCTAAAACTACATGTATAATTAAGACTCCCATTACTCTTGATCATTGTTCCAAGAAATTTATATTCATTCACATTTTGTAAAGTTTTACCATTGAAAATAATACATGGTTTAGTTTTACATATGTGACGTTGCAAGACCATAGTTTGGGTTTTCTTGGTATTAAGTGTAAGCTGCCAATTTTTACAAAAAGTTCCTAATGTGTCCATAGTTTTTTGTAACCCTTCTTTACTTTCGGGTATAATAAGACTGTCATCTACAAAAGATAGACTTCCCAGATTTGACTGTAATAAAATGGGTGGCATGGTATCTACCCCAGTAAACAATGGGTTTAATCATTAATAAAAATATTAAAAAGGGTGGGGCTTATTGAGTCCCCTTGTTTTACCCCTCTATTGATATCAAAATAACCTGAATGATGATTTTCATATTTAAGTGCAGTGCCTGTATTTGACAACATATTTTTTACACTAAAATAAAGGTGCTTTCCTATCCCAAGTTTAGCTAATTTAAACAACAACCCCTCTCTCCAAACTGAGTCAAATGCCTTCTGAAAATCAACAAAACAAAAATATATTTTTTTCTTGTTTCTATGGATGTATTTATTAATCAGTGCTTTAAGGATAAATAGACTATCAGAAGTTTTGTGGTTTTCATGGAATCCAAATTGTGAGTTAGAGTATATATCTTTCATGACTGTTTTTAATCTCTCATTCAAGATTGAGCCAAATATCTTTGCTAAACAGTTTATGAGAGAAATACCCCTATAGTTTGAAGGGTCTGATTTGGTACCACCTTTATGGAGCAAAATCAAATAAGACTTATTCCATGAAACTGGATATCGACCTGTTTTCAAGATTAAATTGAATCACTTAGCTATTGCCTTTGCTGTTGCTGATTTGCTAAATTTTAATACCTCATTAATTATACCATCAGGGCCACTTGCCTTTCCTTTCTTAGTTCGGTTCAGTGCACATATTATTTTCCTTATAGTAATTGCTTTTTCAGTTTCTGAATTGAAACTTATATTTTTCTCAATATCATAAATCTAATATTATTTTTTGAAAATGTTATTTGGACTATTACATAAGCCTTGATTTTGTATATCAAAGTCATGAATAAGTTCCTTCACTTCACAACTAAATTCATGATCATTTCTGTCAAATGATTTTAAGATCTTCCAACATAGAAACTGCCATTTTATCACAGATTAGCTTTTTATATGCATTTTTTAGCTCACCTGGCTAAAAGCCAGGGTGAGCTTTTGCCATCACTTTGCGTCCGTCGTCCGTCCGTCGTCTGTCGTCCGTTAACTTTTCACATTTCAATCTTCTTCTAAAAAACCACTGAACCAAATGGAACCAAACTTGGCAGCAATGTTCCTGTGAAGGTTCTTTACAGAATTTGTAATTTTGGTGCTGATCGAATATTCAACATGGCTGCCAGGCCCAATAATGTGTTCTGATTGGCTGAAATTTCAAAAATCTTCTTGTTACACTTTAAAGGCAGCATCCGGCATAAACTTTCCATTTAAAGATATTTAATAGTGGCGGAATAGTCCTTGGGTAACCCCCTTCCAAAAGTATGTCCAGCATCCCTGACTTCCAACCGAGATGGCTGCTGTTATTAAAAATAGAAAAAAGGGGGGATGAATTTAAAAAATCTTCTTCTATGAAACTACAAGGCCAATTGGAACCAAACTAGGCAGTTATGGTCCTTTGGAGGTCCTCTTTCAGAATTGTGTCCGATTTCATGGACTATATACCAAGATGGCTGCCACATCCAAACTTAGTTTAACATAGGCCCCTATGGGAAATTCAATCAAAATCTTCTTGTCTGAAACCACTAAACCAATTAGAACTAGACTTGGTAGCAATGGTCCTTAGATGGTCCTATTTAAGAATTTCTTCCGATGACCCAGACTGTCAACCAAGATGGCCGCCACAGCCGAACTTAGTTTAACATAAGGCCTTATGGGAAAATTCTTAGAAAAATCTTTTTGTCTGAAACCACTTGACATATTGGAACCTGACTTGGAAGCAATGGTGTTCAGAAATGTGTCCAAATTCGTGGACTGTGAACCAAGATGGCCGCCACAGCCGAACTTAGTTTAGCATAGGACCCTATGGGAAATTCACTCTAAAATCTTCTCATCTGAAACTACTGAGCCAATTGGAACAAAACTTGGCAGCATTGGTCCTTAGATGATCCTTTCATCAAATTGTGTCAGATCACCCGGATTGTTAACCAAGATGGGTGCCATAGCCGAACTTAGTTAAATATTGGACCCTATGGGAAAAATCTTCTTGTCTGAAACCACTTAGCCAGTTGGAATAAAACTCAGCAGTAATGGTCCTTAGATGGTTCTCTTTTAGAAATGTTTCCATTGACCTGGACTGTCAACCAAGGTAACTGCCATAGCTGAACCTAGTTTAACATAGAACCCTATAGAAAATGCAGCCAAATTGACTGCAACACTTAAATTTTTAGTCCTGCTCAAGGTGAAAAGTTAAATCCAGGTGAGCGATACAGGCTCTTGAGAGCCTCTAGTCTTATGTTTTACTAACTTTCTAAAAGCTTTAACTTGATAAAAATATTTTTGTTTAAGGCCTTTATTAAATGGCTGTTTCCTTATTTGATTACCTAAATGATTTAATGTCTTCTTTTGTTCATAAACTGATAGCATACATGACTAAATTTATAGATAAATACGGAAATAAAAAAGTACATTTTTTTTTGTTAGAAAATCTAAAGTTCCTAGTAAATTATGTTTTAAAAGGTAAAATACATATAGTTATATAAAAAATTCACACATGATACACATAGACATATTCAATATTGAAATGCTTACTATACTACTATATTAATTTTACATGATTGTATTAATACAAGCTCTGAAACAATGATTTTCGTTGTTTTTTAAATGGTAGGATAACAAAACATTCAAAGTATGAAAATACTCTATCAAAAAAAGTATTTGACATTGTCTACCTTGGTTTAAGTTCGATTCATCAGTATTTTACCATAATTTTCACGAAGTCTAAATAGTTTAAATACACATAAAGAAAGTGTAATGTTATTATCAATTACAAGTAGATTCATTGTCCATTGCAGATTGCAGTCAAAGGTACAGTATTCGCCAGGATGTCACCTGACCAGAAAGCTCAACTTGTAGAAATCCTTCAACAATTAGGGTAGGTAAACTATAAAGATCAGAGGTTGTTACAATTATTAAATTAGATGATAGATACACGGAAAAAATTGCTAGAAAGAGAAATATACAGTCATACATAATGTGATTTTCCAATGTAAGATTGAATTATAAAAAAGATTTAATTAAACTCTAGACTGAAGCATCTCATTTAGTTACCCCGAAAATCATTATTCACCTGTATAAGCTTATTTGATAAGTCAGCAGGTTTTCTGATATTGTAACTGACAACAATACACTACAAGCATATCTCATTTTTCACTGCATGGCAGTGTGAGATTTTTCTCTCTTAAGAAAGCCTGTGACTTTTAAGATGGACCAATATTAGCACTGTTCCTTTGTTAATCTTGTATCACATGTTTGCAGAAATTTTGTGTGAAGAATTAATCCACCTTTTCCTTTCGTTAATATTATATTTGTTTGAATACATGTATTTAGAATATATTTAGATATTACGTAGCTATGTGTGGAGATGGGGCCAATGACTGTGGAGCATTAAAGATGGCACACTCGGGAATATCACTGTCTGAAGCAGAGGCCTCTGTGGCATCACCGTTCACATCAAAGACACCAAACATAACTTGTGTTCCGAACTTAATCAAGTTAGTATTTACTTACATGTAGAGATAAAGAGATATGGGGAACTGGTAAGCAACCAGTTCTTGCCCAGTACGGATTCTCACCAAACTTCATGGTACTTACTATAAGACATGTAAGACATCATAAAAATGAACATACACTAGACAAAAGTGTGTTCATTTTTCATATACAGTCAAACCTGCTTTTAACGGCCACAATTGGGTCAAAAGTAAAGTGGCTGCATAAGACAAGTGATCGTTTAATAAAGGTTTACACTGAGCGGCAAATCCGGATTTTGCTTTCCGGTCCGGAACGACCAAAATATTATCATTGTCTAACATACAAAATGATGTTTTTTCCACAATCGACCATAAATGAACGATGAGATTGATAATTTGAATGATAATTCAGCTCTGTCATTAATTAAAGATGATTTGAAAGTCAATCAACGATGAATTTAACATGTATAGAAAGGTAAATGATCACTTAATTCAGGTAAATTTCAAGCTTGGATACCATTTTTTGTGACCGCTGGCCGCATAAGACAGGTAACCGCTTATTCAAGTTAAATTAACATGTTAAACTCTTTGGGCGGACTCCAGGAGGACCGCTGAAGGCAGGTGGCTGCTTAATTAAGGTGACCGTTAGGGCAGGTTTGACTGTATTATGGCATAACAGATGTGATGGCAAGAAATGGTTCTTTCGAAGAATTCAATGAAACAACAAGCCTAGAACAAAATCAAAAAAAAAACCCAAAGGAGTTGGTCACTAAGCTTTCAACATGCATTATGTGTCTATAGTCTATACGCCATGTCTAGTTCATAAAGTACTTTAAGCAGGGAAATATTAGTACCGTCTCTTTTTAGCGATTTTACAAATTAATCCACATTTGCGATTACCGGTCAATCCACAAGGATAAAGTATTATAATAAGTATTTGTGGTGGTTCTGTTTTTCCATTTCATGTCTTCTCACCAAAATGGCAAAAATAAAGCTGCTGCAAAATTTCCTGGTTTACAGTATGTACATGTAAAAAAAATAGTGTATTTGGTTGGTATTATTGTTTTGTAAGAGCTAAGTTACATGTTTTAAAGACCACTTTTAATAGCAGGAAAGAAAAATTAGATTTTTTTCCAGATACTCTACAACAGAATGACACAAACAATTAGTCAGTCTCTGTGAAAGGGACCTGTACCAATCTTTTTTAATTCAAAAATGTTTACTGAGAATAACAGTGTAGTGATTTGTTTGATGGAGTTAAAAATTTACATAATTTATAAAAATAAATACGGATATTAATTTTGTGTTTACAGACAAGGTAGGTAAAAATGTGCATAATTTATAAAAAATAAATACAGATATTAATTTTGTGTTTACAGACAAGGTAGGGCTGCACTGGTGACGTCATTTGGAACATTTAAATACATGGCTTGTTACAGTCTGACACAGTTTACTTCTGTTTGTATTTTGTACTGGGTGAGTTAAAAACAAATACTAAAAAATTTAAAAAAATAATGCATAACTTCTTTGAAAGTTCAGGAAACCAAAGAAACATGTTTTCTGTAAGACTGTCATTCAAATGGGAGGATTTAAATTTTTATTTCATTCTTATGCCATTTTAAAATTGCATAACAATTTCTTCCATGAAAGAAATTACAAGAATTTTGTGAAGAAAAGTAGTCATAATGATTTTTGGAAACTGACATTAAAAATTTTCAGAGCCATAACTTAGTGTATGAGGGGGTGGAAAGGGTATTAGGAGACAGGGAGAAAGGGGGCTGGAGAAAGGAGAAAAGGGGCAGGAGAAAGGAGAAAGGGGGCGGGAGAAAGGAGAGAAATGGCGGGAGAAAGGAGGGAGAACTATCAAAGGGAGACGAACTTTAATGTTGAAAAAAAAATAAAGAGGTAAAAAAATGAAAAAACTGGATACTAAATGTTCTAATAAATGGACAAATCTTTGAAAAAAAGCAACATTTATATTTCCCAAACCATTTTTGCCATTTCCGATCATTTCTAGAAATCATCCTTTCAAAACGGAATGATCTCTCCGTTACGTTTTCCTTTTTAAAATGCCCCCATCATTTCCGGTTTGCCTTCACATGTGGGTATCTGTTTCCTCTAAGTATTTGGCGATCTTCTACAAATTTAAAAAAGAAGGGAGGCTGACAATGTCAGAGAGATACATTCCCTCCTCTAAACAATATTACATGTACTTAACGCGTTTTCCAGGTCACCTTAAAATATTTATGTTATCCACTTGACCATACAAAGTAAGGTGTTCTCGAGGACAGGGAAAAATAGAGATGACACAATAAAAAAACTATGTCTAATTTCATGATCCTCATACATGACCATACATATCAAAAATGAGTTTCTTGACATTGGGGCATGCACAGTGCACCATTGACAACATTCCAACATTGTGTATTAATTTGCGTACGAGTCGGAGGCAGGCCTTGTTCGTAAAATCAGTATATGCTTTAATAAAGACCTATGCCACCTATATATGGTCATATATTAATTCAAATTTGTATTAAAATCGATTGATCTGAAAAAAGACGGTTGTTAAGGTGGGAGATGGAAGGAGAGAGGGGGCGGGAGAAAGGAGAAAGGTACCCCCTTTCCACCCACTCAGTGTATACGAAAAAAAAAATTTGGAGTGGGACAATATATGAAAGACCTAATCAAGGATCCGGAAATTTCATCAGCCTCTGCTGGACATTTTTTTGATAGACATGAATTGTCAGTTTACACTATTTATAGCAATCTCAACATACAGCCTTATTTCATACAAATGTTGTTATGCACGATTTATAAATGTTTTGGGTAAGACCTGAAATAAATTTTGTGTGTATCAACTGCTTTACATTCAGTCCGGCATTGTTTGTGTACATTGATAATTTCGATGTTATAGGTGTCTTCTTTGAGGTCCATGTTTGGTACTATTAAATAGATCAATATGGAAATGGACTTCACAACGGAGTAAAAATGAACTAAATAAATTCAAGTTAAAAAACTTTGAAATCATTATTTGAAAGTCTCCTGAAAGATGAAATTTTGATTACTTTTTCATATTTAACTACAATGATGCATGCATGCTGAATGATTATTTACTAAACTACATGTGCAGAAAATGGCAACAATGTGGAAATCCTAGTTTTGGCTAGGCTTTTATCTTCTCAAGTTTGTGATTGTGAACTGTTAGATCGTCTGCATCATACGTACCTTGTAATGGATTTTTTAAGTGGAAAAAGCCTGATTGATCGTCTCGGATGAATGACCTTGATTAAACTTTTGGAAATTATTGACAGGTGTACACTTATTATAATTAAGTGTCATAAAAACAGACACCTTTGTAAATTGCTGTATTGACAATAGTAATTGCTGTAAAAACAGTTTGAAAAGATCAGTCAACTATCGAGAGGATATGAACTGAATGAGGGAACCGTTCTGCCAAACTCCGAAATTTTGGCATCGCAACTTTTCAGTACCTCTTTTTATTAAAAAAGAGAAATTTTGGATGTCCGTTTGACCCTTTTAATTACAGGACAAAAAAAAAAATTCTTCTGTCATGTTTAAAATACATAATATACTTTACGCATGTGTTCTGGAGAATTCTAACCTGTGAATCCTTTATATTTCAGATTGGTATTAATTTAACAGATTTTGAGTTTTTGTACGTAGATTTATTCCTCTTAGCCTCTCTCAGTATCACATGTAAGTATAAACCTTTAGCTGGCTCTTATATTTCATATTTAGAAATGATCAGTCAACCTTGACATTGAGGTCACACCACCCCAGGATCCCATCTTAAGGTATTAAGTGACAAATTTTCATGTTGATATGACATCTACAGTCAAACCTCTATTAAGCAGTCATCCCCTGATCCATATACTGTGCCATTGACGTGATGTTAGGAGGAAGAAATTTTTATTATACCCCCCCCCCCCCAAACTAGGTTTGGGGGGTATATAGTAGGAATCAGCCTGTCCATCTGTCCAGAATTTTTTTGTACCCGCAGTTTCTTAATCATGTCTTATCAGGGGTTAATGAAATTTGCATACTGTTAGATCCAAGTACGTAGATGTGCGCATGCGAAGTATGTCCTGGTCCAATACTTTTTTCCATAATTTTATACTCTTTGGGCTTAGAAATTCTGTCTATCCGCCAATTTCTTTTGTACGCACAGTTTCTCAAACATCCCTTATCAGAAGTTAATGAAACTTTTCATACTGTTAGATCCAAGTACGTAGATGGACTTGTGAGACAATTCACCATGAGAAGGATGCCCTAGTCCATTAAATTAACAGCAGCAGGGGTATAGTTAGTGAGGTCCCCTCACAGTTCTAGTTTCAACATGATTGAGTTCCATTCAGGATGAGATGGAGCATAAAATTTTCCTTTTCTGACATTTCATTGTACGGTTTAATTTTATCAACCATTCCTCCATGTAAAAGCATGTCATCCAGGCTTTCTTATTGGCACGGTATGTCACAGGTAATGTCTTTTCCTACTTTTCTTGAAACATCTCGGATTATTTGATTTTGCTATTACTAATGGGATGAGTTTCTCATCAGTCATGCTGGCACAAGGTGCAATGGTGATCCTATCTTTCGATCTTTTTCCACTGTCACAGTCATCACCTTTGACATGGTAAGTATCCCTAGTTGTATTTCTGAAAAGAATTTGAACTAGATTAAAATATTTGTAATGAAATTGAACATGCATTCTATAAAGTCTAATAATGTTCATTTTGGTGTACATTATTTCTTCAGGAAAAATGGAAAACAAGTCTCTTGTCCTAGCTTCTTGGAACCAATTCCAACACAAATTGTTTATTTCCTCGTTCCCCGTTTTGTGCCGTTTTCTTTTACGCTCGCCTGGAACATTATTTTCAATGTCCTCAAAAATTTGTGCTTTTCTCTTCCAATTTGTGTAATTTGTGTTTTTCCAACACCCATTTCTTTGGCAACAGCATCGCCACTTTTACCACTATTTAAGTTTTAATAGCATCATGTCTTTCTTTCTAAGTCAATATTTTACGTTTTTGAGACATGTTGTCTCTGTGAGATTTGTATACATTATGCGATGTTTTCATACCAATATAATGATAGTGAACACTTTTCACACACATACAATTAAGTTTTAATGTGTAATTACTGTAATATGAGCAGTCAATTATCAATTATTTATCCCCTTAGGCAACCTCATTAAGATATAGACAAAAATACCTACATCACGTGATATGGCATACTTGACAAGTCACATGATTACCTTTGATGTTCAAAATCGTCGTTATTAGAAGTTGGAACAGCGAATTCGTACAATGGTAGGTGATCACTGATCATGTCAGGAGGGTGACCACCCAAACGAGTTAAAATATATAGCAAAAATGGTTGGTCGGGTTTCAGATTGACCATTAGAAGAAGGCTACTGTGATTTGAGGTGACCGTTAGGACAGGTTTGAGTGTACTTCCTATTAAGCTACCTTCAATTTAAACTTTAACCTAAAGTGGGACATACGTAGTACCACAAACTGATGGACGTACACACAGACTGAAACACTATATGCCCCACTGCTATCGCATATTTGACATGCATCATTTGCAAATATTGATATTTTTCGTTTTGCCATTTCAGTTGGAAGGACAGATGCATACCCAGCGTTGGTGAAGGATCCCCCAGCATTTAGTTTGACCAGCCTCCTGCCGATAACGTCCATCATATTACAAATGTCCATACAAATAGGTGTACAACTGTTTAGTTTTGTACATGTTAGACAACAACCCTGGTAAGGAGTAATTAGTATAGATCTTGAGAGATTCACAAATGCTATATACATGTATATGGCATTTGGAGGCATTTTCGTTCAAATCTTGACTTAAATCTAAGATTTGTATGGAATACAAGAAATTTAAATATTGTGTGTGTTTTCCTTTTCACTACATCAAAATTAATATGGATAAAATGTCTTAAAATGGTTTAAAGCTTTATCATTCCCTGGTTTTCAGCACAAATTTTTTATTTTAAATAAAGTATAAATTTTATTGCTACATATTCATAGTTTTAATATTGAGTGATGTCAACTTTTGTAGTGCAGAGTATCATATTGGGACCAGAAATTTACTTCGAGATATCAGGATGTTTGAGATAACAGGAGTCATCCGTATTCTGTATTTATTTTACAGGTTTACACCATATGTACCAAATGACAAAGATATTTATACATCTTACGAGAATTCAGCAGTATTCTATGTATCAGCTTACCAGTACATTACATTAGCTGTTACCTTTGCCAAAGGGGCACCGTACAGGAAATCCATGTTTTCTAATTGTAAGTAGCAGCTATTGTAAATTTAATTTCATTTGTAGGGCATTTGTTGATTGGTTTGAAAGTTCCGAAATTATCGATGTTAAACCTTGAAAAATTTTTTTTTTTTTTTCTTTAGAGGAAGATCAATTGTTTTTTAAATTTTTTTAAAGAAGTAAATCATAATGATTTCTTTAATATAGGCAATTGTTTATTATTATTATATTATTCTTCAGACTGGTTCCTTGCCAATATTTTGGTATGTCTAGGTATAACTCTTTGGCTGACTATATATCCTCCATCATCTATGCTAGATTTCCTGGAAGTAAGTATATTTATCACTGACTTATGGGCAATTTTCTGGGACCTTTGAACGGCGAGTGGTCTATTTAGGGGTCAGTAGTACTAAGTATCAATGGCCTATCAATACGGAGGTAGTGAGTTCAAATCCAACCAATGACGAGATTGTTCGTTGAAAAATTGAAGTTTGTATTCTCCCTGGATCCTCGAAAACCACAAAAATAAGTATCTAATAATAGCTCAAAGAATAGAAAGTAAGAGAAACTATAACTCCGGTAGCTTGAACTCAAATACACCAATGCCTCAAATAATTTTGAAAGTCCCATCAATTTTACCTTTTATTTTCATATAAAAAACTCGGATTTCTTGAAACGTGATTTCTTGAAGACTTTGGTTCCAACAATAATAAATTTATATGTTTTATTATGAAAAGATTGATCTCACTAATTAAATGGATATAAATTAGATGTCACTTAATATTTACAGGTGTGCATCTAATTAAATAACAATCACAGGTGTGATAAAAATACGTTAACCGGACAGGAACAATTACATTTCATTGTAAATAAGGATATCATGATTACTGTAAATTAGTGATTAACCACTTATTCACTGGTGTATATTGGTGTATATTAATGACTGTGGATTCATTTATTTTCGTGGATACCAATTTTCGTGGATAAAGGATAAAAGGCATTTCGTGGGATACCTAAATTCGTGGATTGCTGGCTTAGAAAAAAATATAAAAAGTTGTTGAAATACTTAAATTTGTCGCTTTGCACATCAGATATCGTGAAAATGCTGCGACAAAACGAGCCGATCAGACTTGATATTGTACAGTAAAGTACTGATTTAAAGCGCTCATTAAACGAAAGTCTTAACAGACAGATTCTTTAAATTTGTAACGGAACAATTCAAGCTTGTCATAAATTTAACAAGATTAACAAAATCCGTAATTATTTACTCATTAGGTTAAACAGGTGTGAAATATATATTGACAAAATTGCAATCACTTGTCACCAAATACCTCAGGGCATATACATACATATTTTTAATCCGATTACGACCAATAATTTCTGCTTTATTATCGTTTGACAAGATGTTTTTACTATAATTTATGAGAAAGTCTGTATCGTTTAGGTATACTTAGGATTAAGATTTTTCTTGGATGTTTGAATAAAAAAAAAATGGAAGTGAATTCTGCGACAATTTACACAGAAAATTGTTTGAGCGTTTATATGTTACTAAAGACAAAATAACATGAAACACTGTATCCTCTGTGGATATAGCTAACTCATCATATGTCAGAATTCAAATACATGCTGTAAAAACGCAATTGTTTAAAACTTCGTGGTTTCATACTTCAGTGCATTTAAACAAGAGTAAAAATATTATTTTTCGTTGGATATTTAAATTTGTGGTTTACTGGGACCCACGAAAACCATGAAAATTGGTATACAACGAATATTAATGAATCCACAGTACTACATACATGTACACATATAAAGAATGGCATAAGAAATAATTTGTATTTGAAAAAAACTCAAACTACATGTAGCTCAAACAATCTTTGACAGTTTTGGCCATCGAAGTTCAACTGTATTACATGTATATTTAGAATATGTGTACATTGTCTTGGAATATAAAATTTATTTGGACAAGGCTTAGAAACAGGTAGAAATACGAGGCTTGCTGAGCTTTTCTCACTTGTTTCGTGCCAAGTTTGAATAAATTTTATTATTAAGAAACAATGTACACATATTCTGTTTATCCTGCAACATAAAATCTGTCAAAAATAGCTAATGCAGTCCAAAATAAAAAAGGAAAATCCAGGTTTTCCTTTTTATCGACTATGTTTTGGCATTTTCTATAAATTTACATAAATTGGCAACTTTTTTTTATGATTTTGTTTGACATGTTAACAATTTATCCCTCAACTAACATGAGAATGGTAAGATTAGGTGGTATTCTCTGATAGAATTAGGTATAAAAAATTAAAACCTTCACACATAGCATTAAATAATATCAATCTTATTTGACAAAAAAAATCTTCTAATATCCACGAAGAAGTTTATTTCTCAAAATACTATAGACATAATTCTTCTAAAAACCTTGTTCCAGGTTAAATGGTTGGTACGTACAAAACCATTATCTTGTATTTGAGAAGAAAAACCTTCCAGAAATGCAGTTGAATTTTACTGAAAGTGCATCCTCATTATCAATTTCAGAAGAATTTTCTTCTGAAATATCATAATTTAAGAAATATTGTCTCCAGTGGTAGCTTCAGACTAAAGATATAAAATAAATGAAAAGAACATTAACAAAAGCGCTATCTATACTTTTTGTAAGAATATTCTAGTCTTTTGGGGGTATTTTCCCCATGTTTTATGTAATTTAACCCATAACCGTCTTGTAAACAACCACTGAATATCAGCAAAAGAATACAGAAGAGTCAAAACAGTGGGAAAATTCCAAAGGCAAGACAAACTCATGAGAATGGAACAAACAATTGCCACAAGGATACATGTATAACTAAAAGAATAAACTAGAGAAAAAGACACGGATGAATATAGGTCATATCTTAACCAAAGTTTCTGTAGTGTATATATTATGATGTATGAAAAAGCCGGAATATTATGTATGGTTTATTAAAATTTAATGAATGCATATACGAAAACCACGAAATTTAATGCTGTACATTGTATGAATCCTTAGTGTTGAATTTATTGTTTCCATGTTGAATAATTTTCTCTCTTCGCTTCTGTGTATAAATTTCTAAAGTCATGACTTTAATGCCAGTAACACAAATTTGATGAGGAGAGGATACTTTCGGCACGTCATCTTGAATATGTCCTTTCTGTTCTTCCTTCAGTATGGTAAGGTATGGAACCCTACATGAATTATATGATAATGGTATCATTGTTGACAAAACTGATAATATAAGATAAAAATTGTGTCGGAATGTGTATGAGTAATACCAATTTCAGCCAACTGTTTTACAGTTACAGGATTTGTTTCTTTACTACATGTGCTTCTAAATTGCGGCAGATATGCTTACATATGAAATTCTGCTTATATACCACTTCAGCTAATGTAAAAATTCATAATTTATAGATCTGAAATATACGAAAAAGCTGTAATAGCTGCTGGAAATTAGTCCATGTTTTATGTCTTCTGGCAGTTGACAGATACTGTTTTGGCTAGTTAAGCTTGTTCGCGCCATTCTATTTCCTTTCAACATTTTTAAATTTAAATATTCTGTATTTTCATCCGAACACTGTAACGCTGACCTGAAATTTGTAATAATAATAGTAATAAAACTGGTAAAATGCTTAACTTAAATTAAATTCATCAAAACATTATCCTGCCCAATATTGGAAGTATGTAACTTTGGAAACATTCAAAGTTCAATTTTGATAAAAGGCATTTTGTCTACTAGAATTAAAATTATCTTGATATACTTACATTTTTTTGTATGCAATGAAAATATACAATATACTCTGTAAACAGTGTGAATCAAATCTAGTTGTATTTCAAAAGTTTCAGAATTTCTTTTTTTTCTAACTTAATTTATGTGGCCGAATACCGGATGAAAAAAATCCACCACACTCTTCTATGTAATTAAGCCACACCAAATTGATATTTAGTTCTCTTTGGATTTTGCCGCTTCGAGTTTTAGAATATTTAATTAAGAAAAAAATTGCGGCCTCATTTTGCAAAAATGCTGAAAATTCGTCCCAAATTCCTAATTTTTTCAATACATTAAAAATAAAAAAGTTGTTCTCCCGCTCCTATAATTTTTTACGTAAATTTTATCTTCGCTTAATATTGATCCTCAATAAAAAAAAAAAAAAATTCGATCGAGGCGCTCCGGATACCCAAAAATCCGAAAAAATAAAATTCAATTTGGTATGGCCTTACAATTAAGAATATATTTCACTTTAGCCTCGATTTCATATAAATTTGAGTGCTCATGCATATTTACAAACATTATGAACATAGCTTATCAATCACTTCCCGCCGAGTTAATGTGTGCTGGTACAAATGTATGATACAATGTACGCATTATACAGGTTATATGTACAGTGTTATTTTTCTGCTTACAAATAAAAGAATACTCGTATTTGGAAAAAAAACCTTGGTGCATTTGTTTAAAGAAATTAAATATGCTTTACTATATAAAATGAATATCATTATAGATATAAAAGTTCAAATACATTACACATGAATTAATTGTTTTGTAATTGAACTTAACAACATGTTTATAAAATAACTATCTGCCCGTTACGGAAAAAATACAAACAATGATGTTTTGCATACATACATGTATATGTAAAAATTATTTCAAGAGCAACCGTTTAATATTTTACGGTTTTTCCCTTAATGTTTAAAATAGTTACCACAATATTAATAATTTACCAGATTTCAGGGTTCTTCATAATTAACGCCACGGCAAACAACAATTAAAATATTTATCTGAAATAATCTAGTATCTTGTAATTTGGATGGTAACACCGATTTCTCGTCAATAGTATTTATTAAATAAACAAGAACTTCGTTATTTCATACTTTTTTTGCAAATAAATTTACGTAAAGAAACTCTAAAATAAAATAAAAATCATTGGAGAATGTCATTGTACAAATGCAAATTTTTATAAACGTTAACTTGTACACATAAATCATTTTAACTGACACATACATCGTAATACACCCTTTAATTTCCAAAGGGTAAAGTAAAATTGAGTCCGATTATTTTTTTGTTGAAGGAGAGCCTATATTTATTTAAAACAAAAACAAAATGAACTTCTATTTTCTCCCCCAAAGCAAGCCATGGTTAATGTGAAGGAAAATTTACAGTCATTTTTACATTCGGGATTAGAAGATCTTTTTTATATAAACGTTTAATAACACTAATTGTTTAAAACTCGATCCTATCCAATTAAAAATTCTGACGTACTATTTTAATGGGCCAGTAATACATTTCACCTGTACCGGCGAACCCACAAAAAAATGAGGACTTAAAAACAGTTTATGGTAATAACCTATATGTATTGTTTTAGATATTTAAAAGCAAAGTAGTAAATAATGGGTTTCTTACGTTTTGTTTATGAAGTAATTTGTTAATTTATTGTTTTGTAGGTTGACACTTTTTATAAGAAAAAACGGAACTTCGGTTATGATATAAATGTTTAAATCTTACCTCAATGTATATTTTGGTGAATTCCTGATCACAAAATATTGTAGAACTTTTGCCGTTAATGAATCCATTGTTTATTTTTCACATCAATTATACTATCTTTCATTAGACACATGTTAGAGGCTGGGGTAGTCAGTATATAAATACATCAGGTGTGGTTTATCCAAACTGTTATCAGATTTACTGGCTGGAGGTAATCTCTTCAGATCAAAAATGGACAGGAATACTTTGTTTACAAAAGATAACATCAAATATACCGATTTTGTTTTTGCAGTAGATACAGGTCATGTTTTAATAGATTTTTAAATTACATTTATACTTCTTTAATTTCTTAATCTTGATTGCCAGTTTGAAATTTTCAGCTTTGTACCCAAAATATTACAGAAAATGAAAAGATATATTAATTGTATGACTTTTAATATGACAAATGATTTATTTTTTTTCAATTTATATTTATGTATCACTTACAAACTATGATACACAAAATAAGTGAAAATTTGTGATTTATATGATGATGGTTCTTCCAAAAATAAAACTATCATTTTCCTAAATAAAATTTCTGAAAGGTTGATGCTTTTCAGGTAAGAATTGTAAAAGAATTGATTCCACCTTTTAACTACCTTAAAGCCGATTTGTGCTGTTTTCATAATTCCTCTCGCAATCTTTATCACAAACATGACAAAGTGTTATGTTATTCTCATGAGTATTGAATGTCATTGACCGTACCATCGGTTATCTGTGTTTTCTTCTGCATCATCAGCTTCTTATCCTTTATCCTTTATTGACCTAAGATAACCTTTCTTTATATTGTACACTTGGTAGAAATTACTGGAATGGGGGGGGGGGGATTATCCATAAAAAACCACACACGCAGTTAACTTCCAAGTATATATTTCCTTGCTTAATACAGCTATAATTTATTTTTGGATTTAATACATACCCAGAGAACAAAGATTATGTACACAATGCTCAGTAATTGAAGACGAAAATCATTTTTCTTTAAATGCAAAATTAATGATTCTATTAGAGATAATCTTATTACTAAAATAAAACAAAATAATCCTAACTTCTCACATCATATACTGCCATTTGAAAAATTAAAACTAGTCCTTAATCCTCAACTTGAACTGTTAGCTTATGTTTGCGACTTCATAAAGCAATCATTAGAATTGCAAAAATGAGGTCCACGTCGGTTACATGTTCTCAGATTTTATGTTTATATTATGTTTTTGTTTTTAATGTCATATTGATTTTATTTAGGATTTGTATGTGATTCTACGTGTATATAGCTTAACTTAGGGTGAAATATGCTATTAATAAAGTTATATAATATGATTTTTAAATAATTTTCAAAATCTCAAGTATCTTCTTTGATGCATGGAAATAGACTATTGTGCCAATACAATATATGGAAAGGTATACATAGGTGAATATCTGGATTCGAAATGCAAAGTCTGATAAACGCGTCTAAAGTTCAGAATTTTGTTGTTTTTTTTTCATATATTAGTCTGTTATTTTTGTTTAAATTAGCCAAACCGCATGATTATATAAATTATCCCATTAAAAAAAATCATCTACACAAAAATTGCTAAAATTTCTCATTGCTTATTCGAAATCAATTTTTATCTTTCTAAAATATTGATTTGAGGTTGTATGCCTGCTTAACCTTTTCTCCACAATATTGGCTTACGGGTTTAAAACAAAATTTGATATTTTACAAACATACATGTATTTTCATTAATACACACATGCATGACCTTGATCTTCCAAAATCTTCTAACTACTGTGGTTTTCGGATTGCTCTGGATTTTTTGATAACGGTTAGAAATATCCGATTTTGAAACCACCCGATAGCCTCGATTGCGGAAGATCGCGAGTTCAGTACCCAGCTGGGTCAAACTTAAGAAATTAAAATTTGTATTTGTCGCTTTTCCACAAAGCACCAGGCACACGGCATTTAGGAGTAAGAGCAAATAGGGCATGTGTAGGGTGACATGTCTTCCTCTGGACTGTTACTTCTTCAAGAGAGGAAACCCATTTCAATCTCAAATGGACAGTACAGATATTTTAAAATCAATTTAACCTCTTCATTTTTAATTCATTGTGTTGTTTTGTGTATGAGATGGGGGGGGGGGGGGGGGGGGTTGTACATTTTGAAAAATATAAAGCCCGTTGACAATTAGCAATACTTTACACTTTCATCCTTGACCAATAAATGTCTCATCAATTTTACATTTCAACAGGATCGTATATAAACAAATTATTGAGTAGTTGTTAAACCTCTCAATGATAATATAGGTAAAACACAATGTTCCAAAACTTACTTCTTATAAACGTTGAAATAAATATTGCATATATTTTATCAAATTTAATTTTTTAAACTATAATGTACCCGTTTAGGACATCGCAATTTAAGATAATCCTAGGACAGCTTTGATTTACAGTCTCAGTCATGTCTAATAATACTCCCAAGACAATCCTAAGATTTGTCATAAGACATATCTTAGGACCGATTTTAGGACAGCTTCGATAACCAGGCCCCAGAATACCTATTTATTGAAAACTATTATTTTGTTTTATTAATTTTCCCATTTATGATATTTTTTTCCCATATATTAATTTTTGAAATGCTTAACAGTTACATGTATTTTACACATCAAGATAATCCCCTTTTGTACATAAATTATTTAACAGTTTAAAGGGGGCCGTGTTAACGAAGGTGTCCTAAGATAGTCTTATGACATGTCCTAGTCCTAAGTCATGTTATCGAAGCTATCCTAAGTGGGGACATGTCCAAAAGTTTGTCCCAAGTTAGGATGTAGAAATGGGTGTCTTAAGACCATCCTTAGATGATCCTTAAAGTTATTAATTATTGTAATATAAACAGCAAGAATGGCTGCTGTGTACATGTACTTTAGAAATCGAACATACAATATACTACGAAATAAAGTGTTTATAGACAGACAACCCTTTAAATTAAAGTTTTAAATTTGTGGTGTACGTACATTTCGCCGGACAGAACGCCGTTCAAACATACACACAAATAGGCACACTTTAATTGAATATATGCGTAAAATTTCATTTCATCATGATATATAAGAGTAGAGATATCAACACAAAATTTATACAGTACCCCGTCTTTAGCTCACCTTATCCAAAGGGTCAAGTGAGCTATTCTTATCACTTGCCGTCCGTCGTCGTCTGTCGTCATCCGTTAACTTTTACAAAAATCTTCTCTAAAACTACTCAGCCAAATAGAACCAAACTTGGCCATAAGCATCATTAGGGTATCTAGTTTAAAATATGTGTCCGATGATCCCGCCTGCCAACCAACATGGCCAACATGGGTAGAAATAGAACATAAGGGTAAACTACAGTTTTTGTCGTATGTCTCAAAAACTAAAGCATTTAGAGCAAAACTGACATGGAGTAAAAATGTTCATCAGGTCAATATCTACTACCATGAAATTTTCAGACGAATCGGTCAACCCTTTGTTGGGTTATTGCCCCTGAATTGTTAATTTTAAGGAAATTTTGCAGTTTTAGGTTATTATCTTGAATATTATTATAGATAAAGACAAACCAAGATAGCCGCCACAGCCAAATTTTGTTTAACTTAGGGCCCTATGGGAAAATTCATTGAAAAATCTTCTTGTCGGAAACAACTTGACATATTGGAGCCAGATTTGGCAGCAATGGTCCTTAGGAGGTCTTTTTTTCAGAAATATGTCCGATTTCGTGGGCTGTAAACCAAGATGGCGGCCACAGCCGAACTCAGTTTAACATAGGACCCTATGCGAAATTCACCCAAACATCTTCTCGTCTGAAACTACTAAGCCAATTTGAACTAAACTTGGCAGCATTGGTCCTTAGATGGTCCTCTTTCAGAAATGTGTCCGATCACCCGGATTGTCAACCAAGATGGCCGTCATGGCCTAACTTAGTTTAATATAAGACCCTATAGGAAAATTCATTTAAAAATCTTCTTGTCTGAAATCACTTAGCCAATTAAAACAAGACTTAGCAGAAATGGTCCATAGATAGTTCTCTTTTAGAAATGTGCCCATTGACCTGGACTGTCAACCAAGATGACTGCCACAGCTGAACTTAACATAGAACGCTATAGAAAAAACCAGCCAAAATTTTGCAACACTTAAATTTTTAGTCCTGCTCAAGGTGAAAAGTTAAATCCAGGTGAGCGATACAGGCTCTTGAAAGCCTCTAGTTCATGTTTGCTCTGGAACCCAAAAAATCAAATAAATAAAATATCTGCTGCACATCGACACTTTATTCGTGATAAATATGGATGTATTTTCATTTCATTTTGATAAATAACCAAAAAAAAAAAAAAAATAGACTAGTTGGAATGTGGGTTTCCTTTTTACCTCAATTTGTGAACATATCCATGAACAATCACTGATATCGAGAGGAGCCTATTATAGTATTTGGTGCTCTCAATTAAGTAACGATTTCAATCTGTAATAGATATCATGTACATGTAAATAATGACAATGCAGTATATACACTGCGTAATTTTCATTAATTTGACTGCTGTTTTATTGTTCTTCATAAGCCCTGTTTTTATTCTGGATTTTTTTTAAATATCAAAAGAGTGAATGTAAAAATGTTTCATTTTTTTCTGAAATAAACATATGATTATCCTAAGAATATGTTAGGATTGTCCTAAGTTACTCCTACTTAGGACTATCCTAAGATAGCTTTGTTTTACATCCTAAGACATGTTTTAGGATGATCCTAAGACAATTCTCATTCGAGTCCTTGTCTTAGGACATATCTTAGGACATCTTCATTAACACGACCCCCGGCTTATGTCCAGTCGTCGCAAAACTTTAATTATAGCCATTATCACCTATTGTTGTTCCGTCAAAGATTTAGAAAGACTTAGTCATTAAAATAAACCTTTATTCCAAAGACATAAATATTATATAATAATGTAAAAGTATATTTTATTGGATAATTAGAATGTTAATCCCCAGGTCAACCATTTTGTAATTTGTATTGTGCTATCTTTTACTTGTTAAATTCAATCTTATTGTTGATCTTTAAAATGAAAAAAAAACGTAAATAAAATATGAAAATACTCTTATACTTTTTTTCCCCTAAATTATTTTTCATGGTCAGTTTCAATTGTAATACCTTGATTAGTGAACATAATATACATGTATGTAAAAAATGTAAATGAATATATAGAGTAAACTGTTTCTATACATGTACTTCTGTAATAGTGTATTATAGTGTTGTGTCTAATGTTAACCCAATGGATACATTTATAGGACATAAAAATGAAATATATGTTTCTATCTGAGATGAAATATGTCTTAATATGCATGTGAACTGGGTCAAAATCGGTCATTTTAACACGTTCTTGAATATTGCTGTCAATTTGGGCTGGGTCATCGAACATATTTCTGAAACAAGACCATCTACAATGTTTGAATTGGGTCACTGGTTTTGGACAAGAAGGATTAAAAATGGCTTTCTCGTAGTGTCATATTTTAAACAATTTTTATGGTGATGGCCATCTTTTAAGGTCATCAAATATAATTTTTGATAAGATTTTGGGCTGGTCGAGCTAATACACATTTGAAAAATCTAACATTTCATATACATATGTATATGCATTGTTACTTTAAAGAGAATTTTCAAGCGAAATGCATTTCTCTTGCATCTTCGTTCTTTAAAAACCTAGGTTTTACTCAGCTGATCTTTGCATTTACGGATTTTTGTCCTCAAATTTTGAACACGATAAAATGTTTCAGACTAAGCTTTTTTACACTGAATACCGTTACCTAGGTTAAAGCCATGCACATTATAATTGTTGGCAGAACTGAAAGGTTTTGTAACTTAAAAAGGTTCATCTAAACACACCAGTCAATAAACGGCTACAAATATCTGAATTATACCTAGATCTTTTTGTAGATCTTTGCTGAACATTTTTGCCATTTACACGTTCTCTCTATCTATGATAATATTAAAGATAATAACCTAAAACTGCAAAATTTCTTTAAAATTATCAATTCAGAGGCAATAACCCAACAAAGGCTTGACAGATTCGTCTGAAAATTTCATGGCATTTAGATCTTGACCTGGTAAACATATCTATCCTGTCAGTTCTGCTCTAAATGCTTTAGTGTTTGAGATATAAGCGAAAAACTGCATTTTACCCCTGTGTTCTATTCTTAGCTATGCCAGCCATGTTTGTTGATGGATCAAACTCCGGATATAACTTTTAAACTAGATATAATAAGGAATATCCAGGTAAACTTTGAAGTAGTTTACGACGACGGACGACAACAGACGCCAACTGATGGCATAAGCGCAGATGGCCGTTGGACCAGATGACTAAAAATGACCATCAATACAATGATAACAGGACAAAAAACTCCAAAAAGCTGAAATTCATCCTGTATCCAACTTTATGTGAGTGTTATGGAGCAAACCTTGATATGCGCTTTGCTATCGGCATTTTCAAAATGGCACCGTTACTATGGGAACGGGTTAAAGAGTCAAGAAACTTAAATGTATCCAATATTCACGAAACTGTATGCAAGTGTTATGCACTTCATTATCGGAATTTTCAAAATTCTCACCGTTACCATGGTAGCGGAAAAAAATTTCCGAAATTCAATTTTCATCAGACTTTATAGGAACATTGGATGCCACGTTGGAGATGCTCTTAAACTTTGAGTTTGCAACCGTTACCATAGACACGGCACAATTCCAAAAAAGCTGAAGTTTTCATGTTGAGCAAGGAAGTACACTGTGATCTTGAAATATTCAATAGAAAAGGGATAAAAATTGAAATTCGATTCAGCGGCAGCAAAGGGTTTGTACTAGAAGAAGCTAGGTTGTCCTAATAAATTCGGCAGAAACTTAAGTTAACGTTAAGAATATTACCTGCCATAAGCATTAGTCGGAAACAGTAAATCTGGTTGTCGGATAATTCACATAAATTTAATAGATATTTAGGGATCCAGTCGGAAAACAGCTTCCTGAAATGTGCTTTGCTGGTATTTGCTGATTCGGCCATCTTCGACACCACAGACCTGAGTCGAACTCCGTATTTAGAGGAATGAAACCATTGGTAGTTACGTACATTACTAAACCACTCTGCCATGGAGGCTTCATGACCAATGTAAGAATCGAGACTCGCAAAATCACTGTTATGCATGATGTCTTCTGCCAATTTAAAAGTCAAGTCAAGAAATACCAAAGGGATATTCGAAGGAGGGAAAATCGAAAACAACTGAGAAACACCGGAGAACAACGAAGACAAGACCAAAACAATACAAACTTTAGACTTAAAAACTAAAAACATATGAACAACTTGGACCCCACAAAAAATCGGGGGTAGATTCATGTGCTCCGGAAGAGTGAGCAGTCTCATCTTCCTGCAGGACACCCGCCACGCTCCCCATGTCAAATCTGGTATGAGGAAGGGACAACAGTAAGTAATAGTTGAGTATTACGGTGTGTGCCTTTATGCGCTTTATTGACCGTCTGTATTTCATTGTTCTAGATCCAGTTGGAGGCTAAAATATTTAATATTTTATTTACCCGGCAAAAGTGTAACAATCGTAAAACAAAACACAATTATTCCTAAACTTTTAAATATAAATTAATAAAAACGATCCTGTTGAAATGTAAACTTGATGAGACATTTATTGGTCAAGGATTAAAGTCTAACGTATTGCTGATTGTCAACGGACTTTATATTTTTCAAAATGTACAGCCCCCCTCCCCCTCTCATACACAAAACAACACAATGAATTAAAATTGAAGAGGTTAAATCAATATTAAAATTGTCGATCTAAATATCTGTACTGTCCATTTGAGATTGAAACGGGTTTCCTCTCTTGAAGAAGTAACAGTCCAGAGGAAGACATGTCATCCTAAACGTGCAGTATTTGCTCTTACTCCTAAATGCCGTGTGCCTGGTGCTTGGTGGAAAAGCAACAAATACAAATTTTAATTTCTTTAATTTGACCCAGCTGGGTATTGAACCCGCGATCTTCCACACTCGAGGCTATCGGGCGGTTTCAAAATCGGAAATTTTTAACCATTGTCAAAAAGTCCAGAGCAATCCGAAAACCACAGTAGTTAGAAGTTTTTGGAAGATCAAGGTCATGCATGTGTGTATTAATGAAAATACATGTATGTTTGTAAAATATCAAATTTTGTTTTAAACCCGGAAGCCAATATTGTGGCGAAAAGGTTAAGCAGGCATACAATCTCAAATCAATATTTTAGAAAGATAAAAATTGATTTCGAATAAGCAATAAGAAACTTTAGCAATTTTTGTGTAGACGATTTTTTTTAATGGATTAATTTGTATAATCGTGCGGTTTAGCTAATAGACAGCAAAATAAAAGACTAATATATGAAAAAAAACAACAAAACTTTAGACGCGTTTATCAGACTTTGCATTTCGAATCCAGATATTCACCTATGTATACCTTTCCATATATTGTATTGGCACAATAGTATATTTCCATGCATCAAAGAAGATACTTGAGATTTTGAAAATTATTTAAAAATCATATTATATAACTTTATTAATAGCATATTCCACCATAAGTCAAGCTATATACACGTAGAATCTCGTGGACCTCATTTTCGCAATTCTAATGATTGCTTTATGAAGTCGCAAACATAAGCTAACAGTTCAAGTTTAAGGATTAAGGACTAGTTTTAATTTTTCAAATGGCAGTATATGATGTGAGAAGTTAGGATTATTTTGTTTTATTTTAGTAAAAAGATTATCTCTAATAGAATCACGAATTTTGCAATTAAAGAAAATGATATTCGTCTTCAATTACCGAGCATTGTGTACATAACCTTTGTTCTCTGGGTATGTATTAAATCAAAATATAAATTATAGCTTGTATTATGAAAGGAAATATATACTTGGAAGTTAACTGTGTGTATGTTTTTATGGATAATCCCCCCCCCCATTCCAGTAATTTCTACCAAGTGTACAATATATAGAAAGGTTATCTTGGGTCAATAAAGGATAAGAAGCTGATGATGCAGAAGAAAACACAGATAATCGATGGTACGGCCAATGAAATTCGATACTCATGAGAATAACATAACACTTTGTGATAAAGAATGCGAGAGGAATTATGAAAACAGTTCAGACTATAAGCACAAATCGGCTTTAATAAAACCACATGGTATTACTTAAATAAACGCGCTTTGTGAAAACAGGATAAATAATTTACAAAGAACGTATTCCTATTAGTTACCAACCACCCTCCCCACAATGCCTCGAAAGAAAACGATACCGATTTTGTTTCTAATATAAATCTACTACATCTTCACACACAATCATGAAAATTGACATGTATCTTAAAGATGTCCATTGATGATAAAGGTCAGAAGAGTCAATTATAAAACAGATCACAGTTAAATTTTACAATAAGTGGAGGAAGTAAATTAATTTCTATCATTATCCATTGAACATTTGCAAAGATTTCAAGTTACATCACATATTTTCTGATACGATACATGGAGCTAAATGGGTGATTTTCAGTGTTAAACAATCTGAATAAATTCGAATTCATTGAATGCATTTTTCTTACTCGGAGGTTCACGAAGAGACCAAAATTTAACGTATATCTTTTTTTTTAGTTGACAGCCTTAGCGGTTATTTGGAGAATAATTTGAGGATTGATAAAATTTTAAATAGCATTCAGTTTACCGACACTGGCTATCTTCTTTTTAAATGAACATTAAAGTTAAGTCGGAATCTACAGTGATCCCCGCAAGTAGTTGGGATACTTACCAAAAGTCTAAAATGCAAAACTTTCTTGCCAGTCTACAGATAGTATACCATCATTCTAATAAGGAAAAAAAACGAATATAAAAATGAAACTAGAAGCTCAGAAGAGCCTGTATTGATCACTTGGATTTAACTTGTCCACCTTAAGCATGACTAAAAATCTAAGTGTAACAGTAAATGTTAAATGAATTTTCCCATAGGGTCCTATAATAAACTAAGTTCAGCTGTGGCAACCATCTTGGTTGACATTCAGGTCGTCGGACACAATTCTGAAGAAAACCATTTAAGGACCATTTCTGCCAAGTCCAATTGGCTCTGTGATTTCAGACAAAGTGATTTTTAAATGTTAAACTTAGTTTGGCTGTAGCAGTCATTTTGGTTGACAGTCCGTGTCATCGGACAAATTCTGAAAGAGGATCATGTAATGAACATTAAAGTTAAGTCGGAATCTACAGTGATCCCCGCAAGTAGTTGGGATACTTAAGTTTAGTTCCAATTGGCTAAGTGGTTTTAGACGAAGTTTGTAAATAAATTTTCCAATGGGGTCCTATGTTAAACAAAGTTCAGCTGTGGTAGCCATTTCGGTCATCAGATATAATTCTGAAAGAGGACCATCTAAGGATCATTGCTGCCAAGTCTGATTCCAATTGGCTCAGTGATTTCAGACAAAAAGATTGTTCGATGAATGTTCCAAAAGGGTGCGATGTTAAACAAAGTTCGGCTGTGGCAGCCATTTTAGTTGCCAGTCCGGGTCATCGGACACATTTCTGAATGAGGACCATTGCTGCCAAGTCTAATTCCAATTGGCATAGTGGTTTCAGACGAAAATTTTTAAATGATGTTTCCCATTGGGTCCTATTATACACATTATATTCAATAAAAGTTTAAATATAAATTCATCGAGTTCCTCTAAAAATGAAAACGAAACTACACCTCTGATATTCAGAACAATTATTGAACCTAAACAATAAAGACCGGTGGTAGAGCAGCGCGTTTGCAGTTTTACTCACTTTAGAAGATTCTCTTCTTTTGTATTTCCTTTCTCTTTTTGAATGAACCAATTAAATATAAGGTTGTTAAAAGGTGGAATAATTTTTTTACAATTCTTACCTGAACAACATAAAACTTTCAGAAATTTTATTTAGGAATATGATAGTTTTATTTTTGGAAGAACCTACATGTACTCTAAGGCAAACCAGTTTATTGCTTTTAGCTAATTTCCATGGCCGTGGACAACTCCCAATTTACATATAATAGGATAGTAAAATATGTAAATAAAAGTTAGTCGGAAATATTTATGTTCTCGTCAGTAGGCGGTCCCTTTCCTTCATTTTCATGGAAATCATTTTTTTCTATTAAATTCTTAAAATAAGCCGGAAAATTACGTAATTAATATATAAAGCGAACTAATTAGTGTATACTTGTAATCATCATCAAATAAATCACAAATTTTCACTTATTTTGGGTATCATAGTGTGTAAGTGATACATAAATACAAATTGAAAAAAAAAATCATTTGTCATATTAAAAGTCATACAATTAATGTATCTTTAAATTTTCTGTAATATTTTGGGTACAAAGCTGAAAATTTCAAACTGGCAATCAAGATTAAGAAATTAAAGAAGTATAAATGTAATTTAAAAATATATTAAAACATGACCTGTATCTACTGCAAAAAGAAAATCGGTATATTTGATGTTATCTTTTGTAAACAAATATTCCTGTCCATTTCTGATCTGAAGAGATTACCTCCAGCCAGTAAATCTGATAACATTTTGGATAAACCACACCTGATGTATACTCTCTCAAAAAAGAAACGCAACATCAGATTATCTTTTTGAAATATTATTTTTCCGGACAAATAACCAATAAATATCAAAATATATGTACACATGATCATAATTACACCTTCATAAAAAGTTTCCAGGTACAATCATTTAAATTCATCCACCCGTAAACGACTTTGGTCGCAATCTGGGACACCCTACGATTTACGCATTGCCAAAAACTGGGTCGACTTTCACGTGCAAATCATGGGTTATTTTTTAGCTCAGTCAGTCGGTATAAAAACCCGGTATTTCTTTTCATGAATGCATTCGTAAAATAAAATTCTGATGAGGTGACGCTATGCCAAGGTTAGACGCTGCTACCCGGAATATCGCTATCGGACGACTAGAGGCCGGAGAATCACAGAATGCTGTTGCTGTAACGTACAATGTTCATCGTAGCACAATTTCACGCCTTTGGGGACGCTACCTGCAGCTTGGTACTACGACAGATCGGCCACGTTCAGGGCGCCCGCGTGTTACAACCAGGGCGCAAGATCGTTACATCAGACTTTTCCATCTGCGGAATAGGACTATTGCTGCAACAGAAACAGCTGTAAACGTCCCTGGGTTGCGCCGTATATCAGCACAGACAGTACGCAATCGGTTACGTTCTCATGGATTGAGGGCAAGAAGACCTTACTTTGGAGCAACACTGAGACGCCAACACCGCCGAGCGAGGGTTAGATGGTGTACTACAGTTCGTGCATGGAATTTACAGAACTGGAGAAGAGTATGGTTCAGCGATGAGTCACGTTTTCAACTGGAAAAGCGAGATGGTCGCATACGTGTGTATAGGCGCCGAAACGAACGTTTTGCGCAAAACTGTGTTGTGGAGAGAGACAATTTTGGCGGAGGCAGTGTTATGATGTGGGCCGCTATTTCTTATGCCAGAAACACACAGCTGATACATATCCAAGGCAATCTGAACGCTGTTAGGTATAGAGACGAAATTTTACGACCTCATTTATTGCCCGTAATTGACATTCGGAGAGAAATTTTTCAGCACGACAATGCCCGACCACATACAGCACGTGTAACAGTAGACTTTTTAGAACAACAGAATGTCAATGTGATCCGTTGGCCGTCACGATCACCCGATCTTAATCCAATTGAACATTTGTGGGATGAAGTGGATCGGCGCGTGCGCCAACGACAACCACCACCGCAAAATCTGCAACAATTACAGCAGGCACTTCAGTTTGAGTGGCAAAGGATACCGCGTGTTCGAACTCAGCGTTTAATTCAATCTATGCCAAGAAGAGTCGGGGCTGTGTTACAAGCAAATGGTGGACATACCAGATATTGACAATTTATGAGTGATTTATTGACAATATGTGACAAACTGTGATATTCCAAGGTAAAAGAACTCATGAACAAGAAGTGTGCCAATTTTTGCATTCCTGTGTAAATTATTTATATCATAAATTATGAAAATAATATATGAAGTAAATTTCCTATTTTCTGTATGTTGCGTTTCTTTTTTGAGAGAGTATATTTATATACTGACTACCCCAGCCTCTAATGAAAGATAGTATAATTGATGTGGAAAATAAACAATGGATTTATTAACGGCAAAAGTTCTACAATATTTTGTGATCAGGAATTCACCAAAATATACATTAAGGTAAGATTTAAGCATCTACATCATAACCGAAGTTCCGTTTTTTTCGTATAAAAAGTGTCAACCTACAAAACAATAAATTAATAAATAACTTCATAAACAAAACATTATTTACTACTTTGCTTTGAAATATCTAAAACAATTCATATAGGTTATTACCATAAACTGTTTTTAAGTCCTAATTTTTATAGATATGTTGTCATTTTTTGGGGGGGGTTCGCCGGTACGGGTGAAATGTATTACTGGCCCATTAAAATAGTACGTCAGAATTTTTAATTGGATAGGATCGGGTGCTAAACAATTAGTGTTATTAAACGTTTATATAAAAAAAAAATCTTCTAATCCCGAATGTAAAAATGACTGTAAATTTTCCTTCACATTAATCGTGGCTTGCTTTTGGGGAGAAAATAAAGGGTGTATTACGATGTATGTGTCAGTTAAAATGATTTATGTGTACAAGTTAACATCTATAAAAATTTACATTTGTACAATGAAATTCTCCAAAGATTTTTTTATACGACCGCAAAATTTTTGCGGTCGTATATTGGTATGACGTTGGCGTCGTCGTCGTCGTCCGTCGGAGTCTGTAGACATTTGGTTTTCGCACTATAACTTTAGTATAAGTTAATAGAAATCTACGAAATTTAAACACAAGGTTTATGACCACAAAAGGAAGGTTGGGATTGTTTTTGGGAGTTTTGGTCCCAACAGTTTAGGAATTAGGGGCTAAAAAAGGGCCAAAATAAGCATTTTTCTTGGTTTTTGCACAATAACTTTAGTATAAGTAAATAGAAATCTATGAAATTTAAACACAAGGTTTATGACCACAAAAGGAAGGTTGGGATTGATTTTTGGAGTTTTTGTCCCAACAGTTTAGGAATTAGGGGCCAAAAGGGTCCAAAATTAAACTTGGTTTGATTTCATTGAAAATTTAACTATTGGGGTTCAATGATATGCCGAATCTAACCGTGCATTTAGGATCTTAATTTTTGGTCCCGTTTTCAAATTGGTCTACATTAAGGTCCAAAGGGTCCAAAATTAAACTTAGTTTGATTTTAACAAAAATTGAATTCTTTGGGTTCTTTGATATGCTGAATCTAAACATGTACTTAGTTTTTTTATTATGGGCCCAGTTTTCAAGTTGGTCCAAATCGGGGTCCAAAATTAAACTTTGTTTGATTTCATCGAAAATTGAACTATTGGGGTTCTTTGATATGCCGAATCTAACCGTGCATTTAGATTCTTAATTTTTGGTCCCGTTTTCAAATTGGTCTACATTAAGGTCCAAAGGGTCCAAAATTAAACTTAGTTTGATTTTAACAAAAATTGAATTCTTGGGGTTCTTTGATATGCTGAATCTAAACATGTACTTAGTTTTTTTATTATGGGCCCAGTTTTCAAGTTGGTCCAAATCGGGGTCCAAAATTAAACTTTGTTTGATTTCATCGAAAATTGAACTATTGGGGTTCTTTGATATGCCGAATCTAACCATGCATTTAGATTCTTAATTTTTGGTCCCGTTTTCAAATTGGTCTACATTAAGGTCCAAAATTAAACTTAGTTCGATTTTAACAAAAATTGAATTCTTGGGGTTCTTTGATATGCTGAATCTAAACATGTACTTAGTTTTTTTATTATGGGCCGAGTTTTCAAGTTGGTCCAAATCGGGGTCCAAAATTAAAGCTAAAAAGGGGGTAAATTATTTTTTTTTGGGGGGGGGGGGGGGGCAATTCTCCACAGCATATTGTATTACACAAAAGCAAAAAATTGAATATAAATTCAAATCATATGACCAATTCTAAGTTCTTTATTTCAGTTATTCTGTGTCAGAAACCTATTATGTGTCAAATATTTGAAGAAATTTTCAATTGCACAGTATTGCGCAATAGCAAGAAATTGATATGTGTGCCCTGTTATCAAAACTTTATTATTAACAAATTCCATTGGAAATTTGCCAATATAAAATGTGCTGATGAAGCTTTTTTGTTTATCTTATCTAAACTGCTTTTACAAATGTAATATGTATATTTAAAATTTGCCATCCATGACTATGATGTCATTTTCTATTTTAATATGTTATGGTGTATTTAAATGGGCTGTTATGGTTGCAAAGTATAAAGAAATGGGGGGGGGGAGGGGTTGAAAACAAAATTTGGGGGGGGGGGGGTAAATGAGAAATTGGGGAGGGGGTAATTTTTTCTCATTTCATATTTCATAAATTAAAAAGAAAATTTCAAATTTTTTTTAGCAAAAAAAAGGGGGGGTTACAATAAATTTTATTGTTTTTTGGTTTTTTTTTGGGAGGGGGGTCAATGTGCAACTTCATAGTGTATTGCACAAAAGCTAAAAAAAGGGGTAAATTATTTTTTTTTTTGGGGGGGGGCAATTCTCCACAGCATATTGTATTACACAAAAGCAAAAAATTGAATATAAATTCAAATCATATGACCAATTTTAAGTTCTTTGATTTCAGTTATTCTGTGTCAGAAACCTATTATGTGTCAAATATTTGAAGAAATTTTCAATTACACAGTATTGCGCAATAGCAAGAAATTGATATGTGTGCCCAATTTTAAATTTTAAATTGGTTATTTCTGATTTATATATAAAAACAAATAATGCTGATATGGTTTGAATAGGTAAATTAAAAATTTTTAAGTTCTTAGACAACATTCATTCTGTGTCAGAAACCTATTCTGTGTCAAATATTTATTCACAATCCAAATTCAGTATTGTATCAAGCTTGAATGTTGTGTTCATAATTGCCCTAACTATTCAGGGTTCGACATCTGCGGTCGTATCTAGCTGCGCCCAGCGGAGCATTTTATTTTATTTTAGAGTTTCTTTACGTAAATTGATTTGCAAAAAAGTATGAAATAACGAAGTTCTTGTTTATTTAATAAATACTATTGACGAGAAATCGGTGTTACCATCCAAATTACAAGATACTAGATTATTTCAGATAAATATTTTAATTGTTGTTTGCCGTGGTGTTAATTATGAAAAACCCTGAAATCTGGTAAATTATTAATATTGTGGTAACTATTGTAAACATTAAGGGAAAAACCGTAAAATATTAAACGGTTGCTCTTGAAATAATTTTTACATATACATGTATGTATGCAAAACATCATTGTTTATATTTTTTCCGTAACGGGCAGATAGTTATTTTATAAATATGTTGTTAAGTTCAATTACAAAACAATTAATTCATGTGTAATGTATTTGAACTTTTATATCTATAATGATATTTATTTTATATAGTAAAGCATATTTAATTTCTTAAAACAAATGCACCACGTTTTTTTCCAAATACGAGTATTCTTTTATTTGTAAGCAGAAAAATAACACTGTACATATAACATATATAATACGTACATTTGTATCATACATTTGTACCAGCACACATTAACTCGAGGGGAACTGATTGATAAGCTATGTTCATAATGTTTGTAAATATGCATGAGCACTCAAATTTATATGAAATCGAGGCTAAAGTAAAATATATTCTTAATTGTAAGGCCATACCAAATTGAATTCTATTTTTTTGGATTTTTGGGTATCCGGGGCGCCCCGATCGAAATTAAAATTTTTTTTCATGAGGATCAATATTTAGCGCAGATCTAATTTACGTAAAAAATTGCAACAAATAGGGAAAATGCTAACTTTTACGAAATTTTAGGAGCGGAAGAACAACTTCTTCATTTTTAATGTATTGAAAAAAATAGGATCTTGGGACGAATTTTCAGCATTTTTGCAAACTGAGGCCACAATTTTTTTCTTAATTAAATAGTCTAAAACTCGAAGCGGCGAAATCCAAAGAGAACTAAATATCAATTTGGTGTGGCTTAATTACATAGAAGAGTGTGGTAGATTTTTTTTCATCCGGTATTCGGCCACATAAATTAAGTTAGAAAAAAAAAGAAATTGTGAAACTTTTGAAATACAACTAGATTTGATTCACACTGTTTACAGAGTATATTGTATATTTTCATTGCATACAAAAATATGTAAGTATATCAAGATAATTTTAATTCTAGTAGACAAAATGCCTTTTATCAAAATTGAACTTTGAATGTTTCCAAAGTTACATACTTCCAATATTGGGCAGGATAATGTTTAGATGAATTTAATTTAGGTTAAGCATTTTACCAGTTTTATTACTATTAATATTACAAATTTCAGGTCAGCGTTACAGTGTTCGGATGAAAATACAGAATATTTAATTTGAAAATGTTGAAATGAAATAGAATGGCGCGAACAAGTTTAACTAGCCAAGACAGTATCTGTCAACCTGCCAGAGGACATAAAACATGGACCAATTTCCAGCAGCTATCACAGCTTTTTCATATATTTCAGATCTATAAATTCTGAATTGTTACATTAGCTGTAGTGGTATATAAGCAAAATTTCATATGTAGCCATATCTGCCGCAATTTAGAAGCACATGTAGTAAAGAAACAAATCCTGTAACTGTAAAACAGTTGGCTGAAATTTGTATTACTCATACACATTCCGACACAATTTTTATCTTATATTATCAGTTTTGCCAACAATGATACCATTATCATATAATTCATGTAGGGTTCCATACCTTACCATACTGAAGGAAGAACAGAAAAGACATATTCAAGATGACGTGCCGAAAGTATCCTCTCCTCATCAAATTTGCGTTACTGGCATTAAAGTCATGACTTTAGAAATTTATACTCAGAAGCGAAGAGAGAAAATTATTCAACATGGAAACAATAAATTCAACACTAAGGATTCATACAATGTACAGCATTAAATTCGTGGTTTTCGTTGTGCATTCATTAAATTTTAATAAACCATACATAATAATCTGGCTTTTTCATAAATCATAATATATACACTACAGAAACTTTGGTTAAGATAGGACCTATATTCATCCGTGTCTTTTTCTCTAGTTTATTCTTTTAGTTATACATGTATCCTTGTGGCAATTGTTTGTTCCATTCTCATGAGTTTGTCTTGCCTTTGGAATTTTCCCACTGTTTTGACTCTTCTGTATTCTTTTGCTGATATTCAGTGGTTGTTTACAAGACGGTTATGGGTTAAATTACATAAAACATGGGGAAAATACCCCCAAAAGACTAGAATATTCTTACAAAAAGTATAGATAGCGCTTTTGTTAAAGTTCTTTTCATTTCTTTTATATCTTTAGTCTGAAGCTACCACTGGAGAAAATATTTCTCAAATTATGATATTTCAGAAGAAAATTCTTCTGAAACTTATAAGGAGGATGCACTTTCATTAAAATTCAACTGCATTTCTGGAAGATTTTTCTTCTCAAATACAAGATAATGGTTTTGTACGTACCAACCAATTAACCAGGAACAAGGTTTTTTCAGAAGAATTATGTCTATCGTATTTTGAGAAATAAACTTCTTCGTGGATATTAGAAGATTTTTCTTCTCAAATAAGATTGATATTATTTAATTTTTTATACCTAATTCTATCAGAGAATACCACCTAATCTTACCATTCTCATGTTAGTTGAGGGAGAAATGTTAACATGTCAAACAAAATCATACAAAAAAGTTGCCAATTTATGTAAATTTGTAGAAAATGCCAAAACATAGTCGATAAAAAGGAAAACCTGGATTTTCCTTTTTTATTTTGGACTGCATTAGCTGGAAAACAGTGAATTTCTGCATTGAAGCGACCAACGTCAACAGACCTCAAATCCGTTGCATTTCACAACCTCATATTATTAAAGTAAAATTCCAAGGAAGTGTGTTATGATGTCACAGTCAATGCATGTTGGTTGATTTTTAGATGCATACTCTTAAGATGTGGTGTAATTTCTCTTTTTTTATTTCAGTTACAGCCAGCACCATATATAACCTATAGATTGTTATATGTTGGTGTAGCGAGCATTAACTTTTTCTTGTGTGTTATTCTAGAGGTATGTGTATAAAATCTATTGAGGCTTTGAAAGTTGTTTGCATGTTAAATACTAGAAATATAAATTGAATTGTGGTGAGCCGTTAAAAGGGTATAGAACAATTAAAATTTTTAAAAGACCAAACATGAACAAAACTAAATAGTAAACAATAACAAAACGGAAAAAGGTTTCGGTCAATCTTATCTTGTTCACAAGCAGGTAGAAATAAAAATATGTTGACTTTGAATCCTACAACAAGGATGCCTGTATAATAGAAAGTTACAGAACTTACAGTACCAAACAAAAATTTCTTTAATATCGATCTCCAGCTTAATGATGAAAATTTAACCCTTAAATGTCATTCTTACATGACGTCATTGTGAAACTGTGAAGCTTTTGATTTCGACATCTTGATATTTTTCCCAGTCTTTAATAAGACTTACTTTCCAGTTATTTTATATATCAGATAAAAATGCATTAAAATATTTAGAGTTCAACTTTCAAAATTCTCTTTTGCACTCCAAAAAATTAATCATTGACCGCATGCACAACATTTTATCACTTGTTCAACAAATCTAGACCAGTGCTGAACCAAGGTGCAAACCTGAGACCTCGTACATGTATATAGAATTTCACAGTGCAAGAATTCAACAATATGAACTTTAAGAACACCTCCATACTCCATAGTTAGTAAACTGGACCCCTTTGTACAGCACCTCACTTCTCCAACTGAGCTCACACTTGCTAATTATATATATATATATAAATATAAAGTTGTAAAATAAAAATATTGAAACATACTTTTGTCAGTAAACTTGCCATAAGCAAATGAAAATCATTTTGGTTTTGGGTTCCACTTCTTGCAAACAACATTTTGGAGTGTACATGAATCATGTCCATCTGTCTGTCCATCTTAAAATGAATATTCCTAAACCATTATAGGGAATTTAGTAAAACTTCACACAAGGATATTAAAACATATGAAGATGTGCATGAAGTAATAAGACATTTTAAAGGAAAATAATTTACTTGAACAACACATAGTATTATTATAGTAAGGATATCATCTTGTTAGCTTGTTAATACTTTAATACTAGTTCCGGGGCCTCGGTGGCCGAGTGGTATAGGTAGTTCGTCATGACTACCCATGATAACTAGGAAACAAGTCGTTTTGGCCATACTACCAGTTCGGCCATAGTCGTTTCGTCCATAGTCGTTTCGGCCATACTACCAGTTCGGCCATAGAATTAAAGTCGATTCGGCCATGCATGGAATGTTTATACGGAATCCAACAAATACCTAACAAGTTCTAAGCTCAAAACATAAGTTTTATTTTATATATATAATAAATATTTGGAAATTAATCATGAAATTTCAGAATATTATTTATTTACTATATGATTTATGATCAATATAAACTAGATATTGTAGATCAATCGTAATTAATTGCAAGACAAATAAAATGTAATTATGTTCATTACTTCATGATAATTAGCAATTATTTATTCTTTGATCTGACTATATCCTGCATTTTGTGATTGTTAAGCACACGAAATGGCTGCATTTGAGTTATTTTTATCCAAGCTTGACCCAAGCTTACCACAAGCTGATGCAAACTTTTAATAATTTATACACTTCTTTTCGTAATGATAATAATTTGCTTAAAGATTACGTTCATTAAAAACAATAACCTCACAGTAAATTAACTTATGTGTATTGAACCAACTTTAAAATATAAACTGGTATAGAAAATTTTAAATAATGCATGTAAATATACAAATGTAGTTAATAAGAGTGCTGTAAAAAAAAGTGTTGTAATATATGCGTGGTAAATTAAATCTGTATAGATTATTGGGTTTTCTGCACATTGATGTCGTAAAATATCAGCTGCGAGTCACAATATGAAGATTTTTGGCGAATGAGCGCAGCGAACGAGCCTAAAAGATTCATTTTGTGTTGAGCGACTGATATTTTACAATATATTTACGCAGAAAACCCGATAATCTGTTTATCATACAAATTCTGTACATTTTTGTTGCCCATGTAAGAATTTTTACGCTTTTTTGTCCTCCTGAAGGTAAGCTTGATAATGTCTGCTCTCACATTGTGACGTCGCTAAGTCCTGCAACTCAACTGTTATAGTGCTTTTGTTTAAATTGTTGTTAATTATATATGTGCTTGTTATCAACCTGATGATATAAATATATAAAGAGAATAAATAAAGGTGAAAACAATTGTGAGTGTTTCATTATTTACAGAAAAAAATATATGGTCACAGTGTTTATGCCAATAAACAGCTGTATATGAACCCAGTCCTTTAATAATAGTTTTAGGCATACAGCTTGACAACTTTAAAAAGTTTAAATATCGGTGCCAAAACTTTTTTCTTCTACTAAGTAAACTAATAAGAATACCTCTCGTAAGAAACAATGATGCTATTAAGTATATATCTCATTATAAAAAGTATGGCCGAAACGACTATGGCCGAATCGACTGTGGACAAAACGGTATATGGACGAACTGGTTTATGGCCGAAACGTCTCGAAAGCGATAACTAACCTGTCAACACTGAGGTCTTAATTGACAAGGATTGCTAATTTTCCTACTGAAGGTCAGTGGTTCTCTCTCCACCAATAAAAACGGGCTGCCACGAAATAGCCAAGTCTGCTGAAATGGCGTAAAACCCCAAACTAAAAAAAACAAACTTCTAGTTCCATTTTATTATTTAAATTCTATAATTTCAGACATACTTCCTGGACAGCATACACATCAGAAGAAAACTAAATGCTTTTGCTGAAAGAATTTTACCAGGGTGGTCGAGTGAGTACAGCACAATTGAACATGAAATGAAAATATCCCCGGACTGGCCTCCACCACTGAGCAGAGAAAGTTCCAGAATTAATGGCTACTTGAGAATGGAAAGCATCGATGAAAGTGAAACCGCAAAACTTCTTTTAGGAGATTCTGAATCAGACCTTAGTGTAAACAGGTCTAATAATTCCTCCATGTTGAAGATAGCATCAAAGGGAGACAATAGTTCATCAGAGGTGATTCATAATGCCTCTGAGCATAACATTAAAGAAACTACATGTAATTACACTGAATTAAAAGATAGCTAGCACATGACATCTGTGTATTGTATAGTATTTAAAATAGTCAATGCAAGACCACAGGGCTTTAATATCTCATTTTTATGAACCTCATGTACCCATGATCTCCTTATTTTATCCTGTATTTCATATGTGTTTTAAAATTATAAGCTAGTCTAGTGACTCTTCCTAAAGCATTATAACCTAGTCATTTGACTGTTCAAAAGCTTAAAGCTAGTCATGTGACTGTTCTAAAAGTTTGTCAGTCATGTGATTAGAAGTAACAAAAATCTCATATTGAAGGCTGATTGTAAGATTTTTAATCCACAGAAATGAAAGGAGAATATAGGGTAAATGATGATGAGACAGAAATCCCTTATTTAAAGTGCCTTATTGTAGTTTGTGTATCTATAAGATGTATTTTCAAAAAGTATATTGAAATAAATGATGATAAAGTGAAAATATTATGTCCAGAGCTTCCTATTGCTACTAATCAAAAACTGTACCCAAAGCTTTGGTATGTCTTAAACATTTTCCCAAGCTTCTATGAAAAGATAGACAGTATTATGGAAATTTGCATAATATGGGATTTCCCTTTGTTATTTATAGTAACTTTAGATTTTTTTAATTAAAATGGAAAAGTTATTTCTTCCTTGTATTATGATCTCTGTGGTTTTTTATTTACCTAAATGATCACACTCTAATTTTAAGACGATGGAATTAATTCTGTATTTGGTCTCATAAAATGTATATTTAAAGTTTTCATAACTTTTTTAAGTCTACTGTTTTAAGCATGTAAACAACAAGATAACTGAATTTAAAACTTTTGAACAAAAGTAACTGAGCATCTCAAGGATATCATAGATATCTCAACTTTATGTTAAGTTTTTCCCCAAAAAAGACAGTTTTTTATTACTCGTATTACTAAAATATCTTAAATCATAAGACCGCCTCGGTGGTCTCGTGATAGCATGCTCGTTCCGAGTACGGAAGGTCGTGGGTTCGATCCCCGGCTGGATCAAACCAAAGACATTAAAATTGGTATTTGCTGCTTCTCAGAGGCATCTAGGAGTAAGAGCAAAGACTAGTCGGCTCGGAGTCAGTATAATGTGTCCGAGTGAGGTGATATGTGTTCCTGCGGACAGTTACCTCGTGAGCTAGCACATTAAAAATCTAACTTAGCATGTCGGTCTAGTACAAAGGAGGAATCATATCCATTATCATATCAACATGTTCTCCATTGCCACTGGATGTTAAACAATAATTCATCCATCCATCTTAAATCATCATTTGTTATTTTTACTTATTTAAGACTTGTATTGAGATGCATTTCTGTTGAAAAATATTATTTTATATGTTTATCCTTGTTGGAAGTTTTTTTTTAAAAGAATATGTAGTTTCTGACAGTTTTTCCGAAAATATGAATGAATTTTTAAAATATTTATTGGTGAAAATGGAATTTTTTTTCAGATTTTTATAAAGTTGAATTGATTGTTGAGATTAAATGTATTTATCTTCCATATACATATAGTGTTTTATGTTTTACATTTATTAATTTAATCAATATGCTCAAATAAATATTGAAATTCAATTTATGGACTGCAATTGAAACATAAGGTTAAAATGTATGTTAAGAAAATACAAGACCTTGTAAGATCAGGAAAATTTGATTGGACGTCAGTTAACATAAATGTTAAGAGACCATGTCTTAAATATAAAAGTAGAAGTTACAAATAATTATTGATCTCATTACACTATTTATTATATATATGATCCAACTGAATGAAATCACCATTTCAACATGTCAAAGTCTATTTTTTGAGAAAATAAAAATATTCGAATTTGCCGAAATTTTCATTTTGGTGTACAATGAAATTACATTGTATCTAAAGTTCATTTTCCCATAAAGTGATCATGAATTTAAACAAAATTGCAATGGTTGGTCCCTTTTGATCTGACATTTTGAAATATTTTTTAAGAATTCAATGACAACATGAAGTAAAGTATTATATTTCATCAGGATCCATTTTATTTTACTTTTGTGTTCAACCATAAGATTAATTTGTATCGAGACCATATGTACATACATTGTCAGAAAATATGCATTTTTTGGTCAAGAAACAGGTATAAATGCACGGTTTTCTGAGCATTTCTCACCTGTTTTGTGGCGGAGATGATAGTATTCTACTACAAGCAGAATATGAAAGAAAAAAAAAGAAATTGGACATTGTTTATTTGGTTATAAATACACCAGTTACATGATAAATATATATATTTGTATAAAGGGCTTTGGTATGTAAAGTGGGTACGGTAAATCTCAACATATATCATGTTCATGTACAAAATGCATGTATGTA
The DNA here is from genome assembly GCA_028015205.1 of Mytilisepta virgata. Classification (NCBI taxonomy): domain Eukaryota; kingdom Metazoa; phylum Mollusca; class Bivalvia; order Mytilida; family Mytilidae; genus Mytilisepta; species Mytilisepta virgata. Next base: position 26,558,793 of record CM051511.1, read on the forward strand.
AAAATTTTAAAGGGATCATGACTATTTAAGGATGATCGCTGGTCTAATAGGAAATAAATAGGATTTGAAATAGGTTTTTTAGTTTGAGAGAACATTGAATAGTAAACAAATAAGCAAGAAAAAAATATAGGTTCATGTGCTCATTTAAGGGCTATAAGGCCTTGAAAATTTGCAGGAAATGGCTTTTCTCTGGATTTTTCATTGTCTTTGCATTGACAACTTCGGTCTCTCAAAGATGTATGAAAAAATAAAAAGGATTTCATAAAATTTTGCCAAATACCATTTTAAGGTATATATGATTGAATTATAAAAGAAAAAGTGGGGGTTCATGGGCAAAAGTTCATGTTTAAGAAATGGATAAAACCTGAGGATTCCGAAAATCTGACAAAAAGACCAAAACATGACCAGTGAGGATCCTTAACAACTATTTATTTATTAATCATTATGAATTCCATTCTAATATTAGATATTGAGAGTTTATTTATATTTTATTAGCTCACCTGCCCCTCAGAGCTTTTGCCATCACTTGGCATCTGTTGTCCATCGTTGTCTGGTTTAAACTTTCCTTTAAAATCTTCTCCTCTGAAACTACTGGGCCAATTAGGACCAAACTTTCAAAAGTCTTCAGAATTATATCCAATATCCTGGATTGTCAACCAAGATGGCTGCCATAGCCAAACATAGTTAACATAGGAACCTATGGGAAAATTCCTTTAAAAATCTTCTTATATAAACCACTTGGCAAAATAGCAACAAGACTTGGCAGAAATGGTCCTTAGATGGTCCTCTTCAGAAATATGATGACCTGGAATGTCGACCAAGATGGCCACTACTGCAGAACATAGTTTAACATATGATTCTATGGGGAAATTTATTGGAAATCCTCTTGTCTGAAACCACTTAGTCAATTGAAACCAAAAGACTTGGTAGTAATGTGTCGGATGACCTAGACTGTCAACCAAGATGGCCACCACAGCCGCACTTGGTTTCCCATAGGACACTATGGGAAAATTCATTTCAAAATCTTCTTGTCGAAACCACTAAGCCATTTGGAACCATACTATCTGTCCTCATTTGCTGAACTGTGTCTGATAACATAAAAAAGCTAACTCTGAAAATACTGAAGAAAAGGAAGCCAAACTTACAATCAGTGATATTTATCCTATGACCAAGACTATCAAGAAAGATGGCCACCAATACATTTTTGTACTAACATAGGATCGGATGGTACAATTCACTTCGTAAAGTCTTCTTGATCCAGTTTAAACAGTTACTGCTTTGATTGGCAAATTGAATCCAGGTGAGCAATACAGGCTCCTAGGAAAATCTAGTTTGGTAAATCTTACCGATGTGTCCTAGTATGGTTTTTGCATTTGACCTTCTTGGTTATTATTATAATTGAATCTACAATTTAACATTTTTGTTTATTGAAGTATTCCTATATAAATTTTTGTACCGGTGTCAGAGAGTCTATTGTAAATTCTATTTATGGATTTGATTTTGTATTGTACTATTTCATCTATTTGTGTTTTTTTCTTGGGGTGGGGGTTTGTGGATCAGAAGAGGGGGGTTCAATCAGAAGAGGGGGAATTTAATTGCATTGGCAATGAATTTTGGTTACATTCAAAGAATTTAAATTGAAAAAATGTCTGTGTCTACCTATCACTAGTATACCCAGGGAAGGTTATAAATAATCATAATTTGTCCCCCCCCCCCTTGCTAGCTTCATTACGGTTCATAATTAGTGTTTCTCATGAAAAGTGGTTTAGTTGGAGTATTATGTTTGTTGGAGGTTCTTTTTTTGTTTTATTTTGTTTTTACTATTATTTTTATTTTGTTTGCATTTTTACCTTACCCAATCCAAAGATCCAGTTGAGCCGTTGACATTTCTTGGCACCTATCGTTATACTTCAATATTTTAATCTTCTCTAAATCCACTGAACAGATTTGTACCAAAATGTGCCTACAAAGGTCTTTAGATAATCCTCATTGAGAGTTTCATCTTAGCACCCAGGCTGCCAACCAAGATGGCCTTCACAGCCAAACTTTAGTTAACATAAAACCCAATAGGAAATCTTTCCTGAAACCACTGGGTCAGTTTGAGCAGCATTGGTATATAGGTGTTTTTTTTGTCAGAGGCAAACCTTTGTTTTCTTAAGGCAAATTAAATCAAGGTGAGCAATAAAGGTTAATAATAGCTTTTTAATAAAGAAAAATATGCAGTTTATCAAACATAAGAGCATGTTCTTTCACCATTGTAGTCCAGTATTTTTATTTACTATTGGCGATCTCATGTGTCATCTTTTGTTTCCAATTATCATTGTTGAGGATGTTTGCTAGCTTGCTTCTTGATAATTTGATATAGTTAGGCATAATTTGAAAGTAGTTGGTAACAAGAGTGAAATAAGTAGAGAAAAGAATGAAAGATATATAAAGGATTATGGACAAGTTTTGTCGTTCAAAACCAGGAAGAAATAATAAAACTTCATAATCGCTCAGTTGGCTGTTCAAGATATTAGTAATGTAATTATGAAAAGAAAGTAGTAGAACCATTTTCCACTGAATTTTTTTACTTCTGGGGCCATTTTCAAAAAACGTTATCTGATGCCTACCAGAATCTTTGGATACCACTATGCATTATGAACCATCATTTAGAATAGAAATTGGTAAATGTTTTAAATTTAACATACTAGTAATGTGTGAAAGATACACAGGGGAAAGTGGCCCTACTTTTTTTGGGGTCAGTGGGTTAAAGCAAATATTTCTTGAAATGGATAATGAAAATTTATCCCCAATCAGTAAGCATCACCAGCAGTTTGACTTATTATGTACTTATTTATATGAAATATTTTTGTAATATGCTTTCCATGTACTGTGTTGTTAGCTTTTGAGTTGCTGTTTTTTGTTAGTAGTTCATACGTGTATTAATTTTTACTTACAAATTTGTTTTGGAATCTTTATGAATATTACTTTTTTATATGAATTAAATACACTTTTACTCTTTTATCTCAAAACTCTATTATATCAAAGTAATTTAATTTACTGGTCCTAAAATGTTTTTAAATGAAAATTATGTATGCTTTGATAAAAGTGTTGAATGTTGTTTTTTCTCATCAGTATTCAAAAATTGTACATGGCAGTGATAGACAAACAACCATGGCATATTTACAGTAAATAACAGTATTGGAACATTGTTTGTAAAGGAGTGATTGTTTTCAAAAAAAAATTAGCCTTCTATCCTCAAAATTTGAATTAGTATTAAAAATTTATTAACTTTTTTCTGTTTTACATTACCAATACAAGTAATTTTTGTTGTTGTTATGCCCCTGCCGCAAGGCATATGGGGCATTAAGGTCTACCCTTGTATTTCTGGTTTCCGTTCTTGAAACTTATACACAATGCCTATTACGACCAAACACAGATCGAGTTTGGATTTGGGTTGGGTCATGTTCACCGTTCTGGAGTTATGCCCTTTATAAACGGAAAAATTTGCTGAAATTGCTGTTTCCGCACTCTAACTTTACTTTGCTTCAAACAAATGTTATGAAACTTTTACACAGAGTTTGATACCTCCAAACACAGATCTATTTCGAATTTGGGTGGCACCACTTTTACCTTTCTTGAGTTATGTCCCTTTTTATAAATAAATTGAAGAATTGCAAAATTTGCTGTTTCTGCACTCTAATTTTCCTTTGCCTCAACTTGTACACAATGCTTATTACCACCAAAGACCGATCAGCTTTGAATTTGAGTGGCATCACTTTCATCATTCTTGTGTTATACCCTTTTATTAATTGCCAAATTTGCCGTTTGTGCACTCTATGACTTTTACTCATTAAGTTTCAAAGAAAACAAAGCGTCATTAGGTTTGAATTACCCCGGTAGTACATCGACTTGCATATTTATAAGCGGGGGAATCTATGTCCCACAGACGCATGCTTTTAATTTGTCATAACTGTTCACTGAGCTTTTCCCTACCTTGATATTAAAAAAACTTTAGGTATTGAAAATTATTCCGTAAGGTTACCAGAAACAGGTATTTTTATTTAGCCTCGTAAATACATTCTATATAGAATCTCATGAAACAGGAGTTTTAAGGTATAATGCTTTAAATGTGACGTAAACTAATGTAGAGTGTTCAAGTTTGATAATAAATCATGTGAATAAAATAGTTATTTTTTTTATGACAAAATGAAGATATATGTTGTTAAAATGATCAACAGTCACCAAACACCGACTGATAAACAAGTAATCTTTGATTCAAAATCCTGCACAAAAGGGCGGGGGGGGGGGGCAGAATACATATACATTATAAATAAATTGTTAGAAAATATAATTTTATATATAAAGTTTGTTTTTACATGCCTTACCTTATAAATGGGGAAGACATGAAGTTTATCGAGACTTTCTCACCTGTTTCGCAGGGAGTATAAATAAACTTTATATTTCCTTACAATGAACTGATATTGTTTTTATCCTGCAACACTAAATTGTTACCATGGGTCATTAATAGTGGATTTGAAGGAGTAATGTTTTAAACGATCAATTTTGGGAAATACGACACATAAACTGTGAACCAGAACACAATACAAACACTAAAGAACATTCTTACTGCAACCAGTTTTTGAGAATACCTAAAGGCCGAGTGGTCTAAGTAGTTCGTCATGGCTACTAATGATCACAAGCCTGTCATCACTGAGGTTGTGAGTTCGAATCTCACCTGTCATGCCTGTGGCGGGGTGTGTTCGACTCCGATCTAAAATTGACAAGGATTGTCAATTTTCCTACCGAAGGTCGGTGGTTCTCTCCGGGTACTCCGGCTTCCGCCACCAATAAAAACTGGCCGCCTCGAAATATCCAAATGTGCTGAAAACGGCGTAAAACCCCAACTAAACAAATAAACAAATAAAATGTCTTTAAAATGTCAATAAAAATTGTTGCTGTGTTTTCTTCCCTTCAGTACTACAAGTGGTTAGTATATTTAATGTCATATGAGTAGGGGCCTCGGTGATCGAGTGGTCTAGATAGTTCGTCATGACGACTTGTCAACACTGAGGTTGTGAGTTCGAATCTCACCTGTCATGCCTGTGGCGGGGTGTGTTCGACTCCGATCTAAAATTGACAAGGATTGTCAATTTTCCTACCGAAGGTCGGTGGTTCTCTCCGGGTACTCCGGCTTCCGCCACCAATAAAAACTGGCCGCCTCGAAATAGCCAAATGTGCTGAAAACGGCGTAAAACCCCAACTAAACAAATAAACAAATAAAATGTCTTTAAAATGTCAATAAAAATTGTTGCTGTGTTTTCTTCCCTTCAGTACTACAAGTGGTTAGTATATTTAATGTCATATGAGTAGGGGCCTCGGTGATCGAGTGGTCTAGATAGTTCGTCATGACGACTTGTCAACACTGAGGTTGTGAGTTCGAATCTCACCTGTAGCGGGGTGTTTTCGACTCCGATCTTAATTGACAAGGATTGCTAATTTTCCTACCGAAGGTCGGTGGTTCTCTCCGGGTACTTCGACTCCCTCTGCCAATAAAAAATGGCCGCCAAGAAATAGCCAAATGTGCTGAAAACGGCGTAAAACCCCAACTAAACAAACAAACAAACAATAAATATGAGTAAAATTCGAAGGGAGCAAACTAAATCTTTCATTCGTTGAAGTGAATTCTTGAAGAATCAGCGGCAAGTTTTTTCCCACCATGTTGACTTTTGAAACATACCAAATTGTATATTGAAATGAACAGTGTTTAAGTAAAGAAAAAATTTTCACAAATTAGTCAGAAACGAACGATGGATATACAAGAACGTAAAAAAAGGTGGAAAGGCGACACCATATGTTTTATCACAAGGACAATCAAACCAAAGGGACAAGGCATTTCAAAAACCAAAGCAAATAAATGCATTTTGAAAGATGAATCGTATCTGAAAATAAAGAGTATTAGATTAAAGATGTAAAAAATGAATAAAGAATTTAAATTAAAAAAAAACAATTATCTTTATTAATGAAGACTACATTGAAATAGTTGGTCCTCATCATGTTGCATTTATTGTAAACTGGTACAAAACTTTATTATTTTAAACAGGAACTGTATATCATGTTAGTCATGTTAGTATTATATGATCCCTGTTTTAAAGTAAAATGAAAATCATAATATTATAAAATTAAAAGGTAAAAAAAAATCAAAAATTATATAACATTTGAGTAAGCAATTTATGAAATTTGTAATATAAAGGTGCTTAACACTTTAATTAACACCTGGTAAAATCTCATACGCATGACCAAAATATTCTATACGTTTTGAAAGTATGCAGAATCAATTCTGAATGGCGGTGTCAAATTCAACATCTCTTCACCAGATCCACATACAATTAAAGTCTGATTTCATATTAAGAAAGAAATAAAGGTGGTGTCAGCCCAAATATGAGATTTAGTCCGTTCGTCACCTTTTTTCAATTTCTATTTTAAACGACGGTATACAAAGATATCTTCAAGATATTTGAATGTTTACGAACAGAAATTTAATGATTAATGAATTAATATCGTCGTAAATAAAAATAGTAAACGGTAAAAATGATAATAATGTAAAATTAAAAGGTAACAAGTTTCCAGGGTGCCACCATAAAGAACACCCAGAATCGAAACCATTTTTACTTTCACTTCAAAGGAGATACAAGACCTTACTACAAAATTTTGATTTTATTTTGAGTCTCCTCAAACTGGCAAACTCGTGTTAAAAATGTCCCCAAAACCGATATTCAGATATGATGGGTATTTTGTAGTAATTAATTTGATAGGAAATTATTTGCAAAACGTAAGAGGACCAATATCTTGCTACATGTATGATCTGCAATAGATCTTTAAAGCCATCAGATGTAGTATAGCAAATGACCCGAGAAGTAAAAAAAAAATAGGGGAAGATGACACTACTCCTTTATTCCAGGAACATACGGCACAGAAAATAGGTTTGACAAAAATTTCAATCTGGAAATAAAAAAAGTTCTAAAAGTAAAAATAAGTTTGGTTTTTGGTCTTCCAAATGCTGCCGAGGAGAGGTAACTCCTTGAAATGCGTGGTATACAGCATATAGTGTAAATTTACTATATCTAATATTAGTCATGTTAGTATCTTTGGATTGTTATTTTATTAAGTCTGGGACGATGCCTCTGAATGGTGGACCCTAGGTCCCCGAGGGTATTCGCCAACCCAGTCGTCAGACTTGTCTGACATGATTATTCATTGATTTGTTACAGAAATTACCAGTATTTAGCAAAATTCAAAAATAATAGAAATACTAAGGTTCATTCCTTGTATTGCACATGGTAGATCTCCTTAGCTGAAATTTGGCTTCCTATTTCTGTATTTTTGGTTATGAGTACTTCTCTTTTAAAAAAATTTTGCTTTTTGGTCTTCCAAATGTTTCGGTTTTAATGCTGCTGATGAGAGGTAACTCCTTGAAATGCGTCGTATACAGCATAGTATAAATCTACTATATCTAATATTAGTATCTTTGGATTGTTATTTATTCTAAGAGTGTTTGGTAATGATGTGAAGTAATTTTATGCAATTCCATATTCCTGGAAAAATCGGAAACTTACGTTTTTAATTAAACTCTTACAATATTTAAGCTTATTTAAATTGCATGAGGTTTCACAATTCAAATCGGAAATCTGAAATGATGTGAATTAACAGTTTTAACATAATATAAGGTTTTGAGTTACAATTAAGCGGAACGATGGAAAATGATTAAAACATTAACTAGTTTTATTTGTAAAATGTCAGCAGATTTCAGAATCTATTATTACTTAGTACATACTTAACACGCTCAAAAATCAAATTTCAGAACATCACACATTTAATCAATTTTGTTATCACTTCGGGTGATTTTGGAAATCATAATTAACACATCGAAGACAAATTTTCACACCTTGAAAGACAAATAAACAGATTTTCAAAACATGCGTATAAACATTTTCAATAACCTTTTAGCGTATAGAAACTGCTTTAACTTATTGACACTCTTGGTATTTTCACTCTCTTGGATAGAGGTAAGATTTTTTTTTACATTTTTTAAAACCAAACAATTTTTATGTTCAATATTATGACTTTTTAGTTTGTAAACAGTAAGAGAGAAGTTTAAACACTAGATTATAAGATTTTGTGAACCCTTATAGTCAGGCGCACGAATTGGATGACGATTAAGCAACTCTGTGCACAAATTTATTCCCGGTTTTGGACTTTGCATGGTAAAAATACAACCATGTACGTAAATTATAGTCGGTAGAAAAGCAAACAAAAATACAGCCATCTTAAGAATGCTGCGCCTTTCTTTTCTTTAATAATGACGAATATGTCTTACCGGAAGTCGATGGTTCTCTCCGGCGGTGCAGGACATTTTAGCGGGAAAATGGACCTTTTAGCGGAAATTTTGTGGACATTTTAGTGGAAGATTTAAAGGAAAATTAAGCGGAATTTAAAATATTATGTGGAAATTTTAGCGGAAGAGTTTATTCATTAAACATCTATCTCTTCCTTAAGCCAGACAAGCGAAAGTATGATTTTGAGCAGGATATAGTTCACTTTAATACAGTTAATGTTTAAAAACCAAGCACTATTATAATCTCAAGTGAGCATTAAAAGCAAGATGTTTACATATCAACATTGGCCCTGTATCGGTCTAAGTCCAACACTGCATACATAGTGGTCTCTACTAATGTCACTAATGCTCAACATTTCTGGTGTTCTAGGGCAACTTACATGAATTCTTCGCCAAATAAATGAAGCCAATAAATAAAAGTTACATGTAAAAATGTTCCACTAAAATGTCCATTGAATCTGTACTGGTAAACAATTTTCTTCCGCTTAAATCACCGGTGTACTAAATTTCGCTAAAATCACCGGTGTACTAAATTTCCCTCTAAAATCACCGGTTTACTAAATTTCCCGCTAAAATGTCCATTCACACCTTTATGAAATCCGCTAAAATGTCCTGCGCCCCTCTCCGGGTACTATGGCATCATTTATGTTCGTCTTGTTTTGGTAAAAGATACTTTGTACATGTATATTCAAACATTATCCTGTCAAGATTAAGAGGACATCAATGCTATCATGACTTGGGTTTTGCACCAACAATTGGCTATATTGTGGCGGCCATTTTTAATTGGTAGAGGACGCCGAAGTAGCCGGATTGAATAACCGGCCTTCGGCAAGAAACTGACAGTCCTTGTCAATAAGAATCGTGGACGAGTTAGGTTCAAACTCAAACGCCAGTGCTGACAGGCTAGTGGTCATTTGTTGAACAAACTACCTAAATCACTTGGCAACCAAAACCCCCGAAAAAAATTAAAGTTTCCCATAAAATTTGTTTGAATTTGTTTAGTGAAGTTTGACGCCACTTCAGGAGAAATACATTTTCAGTGGTTTAAGAATTAAGCCATAGTAGCAGTTACTGTGAAAAGATCTTTGGGTACTTCCGAGTTTATGTTGGTTATTCACGATATTAAAATAGAAACTAGGGTGAGAAAATCCGTTCATGACGAGTAATATTGACCTGTCGATACACATTATTGCATTAAAACGAACAAAAATATTGTCCAGCAATAATTTTAAGGCCTTGATCATATCATCGACTGGCCAAAAACTAAAGCGTACTTGTATGAACCTTTACAGAATTTAATAGACAAGATACCGGAACATCTAATTTTATGAATTTTTTCAACAGATTCCATGGCTTCTTAAAATTGAACGCAGAAGGGAAAGAAAAATCCAGGAAATTTTTACAAGCCTTGAGATAAATCATGATGTCTTGTAACAAAGTACAACCGACCGACGTACAATCTGGTACATCAAGATCAAAAACTTCCATGATGTCCTTGTCGCCGTCGGACTTAAATGTCGCAATTATGGAGATGTTGAGTGTGAGACAAGCTGCTACAAAATGTGATGAAGTATGTCGAGGTGAGTTCCATGAAATTCCTTATGTTTTCTTAATGTAACAAGCCTTCTTTTTGTGTCGCCTGCGGAACGCATGATCGACACATAGGGATCACTATCTGTCGTCTTGTGTCGTCACACTTTTCTTCTATCCTCAACTACTCTTAAACCGCTCAAAGGAATTTGATGAAACTTTCTCTGTGCATTAACCTTAATGCGCAGGTGTGCATATATATTTCATTTTTAGAAAATTTAATTTTTTTTGTAAAAATTGACATTTTTGCAAAAAAGACGGATGTTGGGGGGGGGGGGGGGGGGGGGCAAAACTTCTATCCTCAACTACTCCATAACCGCTCAAAGGAGATTGATGAAACTTTCTCTGTGCATTAACCTTAATGCACAGGTGTACATATATATTTCATTTTTAGAAAATTTTAATATCTTCTGTAAAAATTGATGTCCGCAGGCGAGACATGTCTTCCTTGGAAGACTCACACATTTTTGTCTCGCCTTGACGGAGTCAAAAGGCGAGACATAGGTATGCTGTTTCCGGCGTCGGCGGCGGCGGCGGCGGCGGCGATGGCGTCAACAATGTATTAGTTTGTGATTAGCTCAGTTTTATGGGGATCCACTAGTGGTAGGTCAATGATAATTGGTATGCAGATGTATTACCATTGCCACATCTCATTGCCATGGAGATTATTTGGCTCCGCCCCTCAGTCATGGTCTATTGACTTTGAATGGTTTGCTTACTTTACATGTATTAGTTTATGATTAGGTCAGTTTATGGGGATCCACTAGTAGTAGGTCAATGATAATTGGTATGCAGATGTATTACCATTGCTACATCTCATTGCCATGGAGATTATTTGGCTCAACCCCCTCATCATGGTCTATTGACTTTGAATGGCTTGCTTACTTTACATGTATTAGTTTGTGATTAGGTCAGTTTATGGGGATCCACTAGTGGTAGGTCAATGATAATTGGTATGCAGATGTATTATCATTGCCACATCTCATTGCCATGGAGATTATTTGGCTCCACCCCCTCAGTCATGGTCTATTGACTTTGAATGGTTTGCTTACTTTACATATATTATGAGTCTGGTGAAGAGGAACCTTGAGGGATCCTGCACTGGAAATCAACTATAAGTAACTATAAGTAACTATAAGTAAACAAACAAAATTATATTTTATTGGACACAAAGCCAAGCAAAAAGATTTTTGTCTCGCCATGATGAGGTTGGGTTGAAAAGCTACACATAGGTATGCTAATTCATGCATATTCATTGACTGAATATTTGCATAACTTACATGTTAAAGTATTGCTATCAGTGGCGGATCCAGAACTTTTTGTTAGGGGGGAGGGGGGGGGCGCTGGCCGACCTAAAGGGGGGCCCACTCCAGTCATGCATCAGTGATTCCCTATATAATCAACCAAATTTTTCCCACAAAATTTTTGTATTTAGGTTTGCGAACGACTTATAATAAGTCAATGGTATTTGGTATCCAGTTGTATTAGCATTCACACATCTCATTTAAATGGAGATTGTTTAACCATGTAACTCAGTCATGGTTCATTGACTTTGAATATTTGCATAACTTGTGTAAGATGTTAAGGTATTGCTATTATGATTTCAACATTTGCATAATCAAAATTACAAAAAGGCGAGACATATCTCTGTGATAACAGTTTATTTAGTTAATGTTTCAGAAACTGGATTTTTGTGTTCGTTTGTTTGTTTTTTTAGTATAAGGATACCCGTAAAATAAATACTATAAAGTATGCATGTATGTTTACCTGCGTTTCTGTTGTGCTTGTTCTTGGTTTTCCTGCTAAAATATTATTTGGCTGATATACAGACAAAAATAATATTAATAACAAAAATAAATTATAATACGAAAAAAACCCAAAACGTAGACCAATATTTTTTTTAAAGGGGAAAAACATAAAAAGTAGGCACTTGAATCCCATGATTTTGATATATCTCGTTTGAGGTAAATTCAGTTGCACTATTTCATTAGCAGTGCGTTATGCCGTATGCGATTTACTAACACATTGAAGAGTTGATAAACAAAGATGCGAAATTGAACGAAAATAATAGATCCCAAAACTATCCAATTCAAGGACAGGCAAAAATGAAAGGTATTAAGACAATGTAAGAGTTATTGGTAATGTTAATATATTTAGTTGAAAAAAAGATTCATTACCATGAACTTGATACGTTGTGATCTCTCATTTCAGGAAATCCTATCACCGATGCGGGAAAACGTAAACAGATGATAAAAATGTTGTCCGTTGTCATGATCCCGGTCATCGTTATAACGGGTATGACAGCCAATACATTTGCTATTGCTATCGGCAACTACATAAGTTCCTCAAATGTCCGAGATTTATTGATTTTTAGTATAGAATTGGGAGCCTTGCTCCGCACCATCCAGTTCGAACGTGACATGAGCGCCCTCTATGTCAGTAACATCAAACCAGAAACAAAAGACTTCCTGTTACAGCGGTATCCAGATACAGATTTAGCTGTCCAGAATTTGTCAAACTGGCCAAAAGGAGATGACATCATTTCGGAAATGGAAACCCCTGAAAGATTTCTGTCATACCTAAATAAACATCGCTACCAGCTAGATGTATACAACCAGTCTGTCGAGACAGAGTTAAACTTCTATTCTGATATTATCCTTGTCCTGTTGAAGTGGCTTTACGACTCCGTGAGTGAATCCAGTACAGGTAGTGTATGGAAAGACGTCGTGGCATACCAGGAAATTATCGTGGCTAGTGAACTCTTTGGGAGAGAACGAGCTCTAGGTGTATCATTTTATGCCACCGGTGGATTTGAAACAAGAGAAGAATATCTTTTGTTTATGGAAAATCAGGATCGTGCTAATGTGACATTTGAATCGGCAAGATTTTACTCACAAATCGCTTTTGACATATACAATGTCGAATTAGCAAAGAATCCAAATGTCTCCGCTAGAATAGAGGAGTTCCGAAATAGAATAAAATCTAACAACTTTTCGCGAGAATCAGCGTCTATTGCCGAAGCAGAGTTGTGGTTTGACAATATGACTATTTATCAGGGTGTCCTGACACGCACTCAAAATGCGTTAGCCCTTACCATTGATGAGAGCTTGGCGAAGGAATCGCAGGAGGAGTTGCAGAGTGTTATAACTATCTGTATAGTATTCGGTGTCATCCTAATCGTCTGCCCATTGATTGTCTTTGCTGTTTACTCTCTAACGTCTGAAATCCAGAAGTATTCTATTTCCATTGCTAACAGGTACTGGACAGCATCATGATTGCATTTTTTTCGTATTTCTCCACCATTTCTTTTGGCAAGTTTATAATTAACCGAAGTTTTCAAAAAATGTCTAATGAAACGAAAATTCAGAAAACTAATTTATAAAGTGCATGAACTCTGTTGTAACCTTTCTTAGCAAGACATTAGTCTGATCTGTAGAATATTCAGATGTAAACAAATTTACACAAAATGCCACTTTGATGCACTATAATTATAAATTACTTGCCTTTGGGTTTTTTATTATTTTTTCAGTATTTTCTCAAGCCGTCACTTTTCCTGATATTCTATTTCAGAACAAAAGCTTTGAACAAAGAGAAGAAGCGTACAGATATGTTACTTTACCAAATGTTACCAAAGACTGTAGCAGAAAGGTTAAAACTTAGCGAACTAATAGACGCCGAACAGTATTCGGAATCCACAATATTCTTTAGCGATATTGTTGGATTCACCGCCATATCTGCTCAGAGTTCACCATTGCAAGTGGTTGACTTGTTGAATGGTCTGTATTCATGTTGTGATGCCAGGATTGATGTTTATGATGTCTATAAAGTGGAGACTATTGGAGACGCTTATATGGTGGTATCAGGTAAAGAAAGTCTTTTTTCTGTTGAATCTTTTCTTGAAGACCGTATGAATGATTAAGTTTAGCTTAAACATATAAATTAATATTGGCCTGGGAAACAAGTTATATATAGCAACTTACATTAACCCTTCTCAGATGATCTGCCCTGAGTGGCAATTTATCCCACTCTTTTTCGGCATCCTTACATGCAGAGACCCTTTATAATTTTTCAATTAGAATTGTCATGATTGAATATTTCTTCTGAAACGTAAGTGGCAAGGTAAATATTATGTTTTAAAGATTTTTAGTTGTAGAGTGAACCATTTCCAAAGTGTTTCAAAAACACCTACAAAACAACATTTTGAAATCGGCTTTGAACCATCTTTACGACCTATAATGGGCTATTCATGAAAATATACATATATAATTAAGTCACAATGCCTCATTTTTTATGCTAGGTACCTGTGATGGATCACCGGGAGCACAATTCACAGAGCGTTCCCAGGTGGCTGATAGGGAGAGCCTCTCGTTTGGGGGTTTTCGGGTCATAATATGGAAAACCTGACCGCGGACCATAGTGGGTACCGTGTTTGGAGAATGCCACACTCCCTGCACGCTAAAGGCCCCTTCTGTAGTTTTCGAAAAAAGAGTAGGCTAATTCCGCTACATATGGCTAAATTATCCGACCCTATCCAACCATCCCCCTTTTACAGTGGTACTCAAAATTGGCTCCCCTTTGTCTATTTGTATTGTTTGATAAATTGAACTGGTTTTCGTCCAGAAGAATCCTGAAATATTTGCCACTGGACGTTAAGCAACAATCAATCAATCATTTTTTATGACTGTCTAAATTAAACTAATTATGTTCAGACAAGTTAGCGAAGTAACAGTCCTATATATTTTTGCAACAGAAAAAGGGATCTTTTGATAAACTTCTTCAATGAAAAAAAAACAGTCATGTATATATAATTAATATTCAATCATTTTTCTACTAAATAATAATTTTTTAACATTCTCAGGAGTACCAAAACCTAATGGACGAAGACATGCATCAGAGATAGCAAGAATGGCCTTAGATCTACTGGATAATGTCAAAAGACTAGAGGTCCCCCATTTACCTGGGACTAAATTCAAGTTGAGAATAGGTGTTCATACAGGTAAATACCTTACCAGGGATTAAATTTAACTAGAGAATAGGAGACCATACAGGTTAACTACTTTCCAGGTACTACATTTAAGTTCTTACCCAGGGACTAAATTTAGGTTGAAATTAGGCGTGCATACAGGCATGACAGGTAAATAACTTGCAGGGATTAAATATACGTTGAGTACATGCATTCATACACACTGACAGGTAAATAACTTTCCAGGGACAAAATTTAGGTTGAGATTAGGCGTGCACATAGGTAATAACTTGCCAGGAACTAAAATAAACTTAGTAGCTGGAGCAGCCGTAAACGGCAGCTAATCCCGTCTCCCGTATTTTCACTTGTTTTGAACATAAGGCTTAGACATTTTACAATATAAGATAATATTCGTTATTTTCCACTGGTGAAATATTATAATAAAATGTAGGTCAGTCTGATCCAATTTCTATATGGACCTTCGTTATTTTCGAAGACGCGAGTGGTGAAATATTATACATATATGACTTACAGTGTCTTAGAACTGCACATTAATGCAAAATGTGACCAGAGTCACCCATGAATAAAATATAGGTCAGGGTGATAATTTTTTTATACGGACCTTCGTTCTTTTCCAAGATTGGTGAAATATCATACGTACTTGTATATGATTTACAGTGTCTTAGAACTGAACCTTAAGGCAAAACTTAACCAGAATCATTCATGCATAAAATGTAGGTCAGGGTGATCCAATTTCTATACGGACCTTCGTTATTTTCGAAAACGCCACTGGTGAAATATTATACATATATGACTAACAGTGTCTTATAGCTGGACCTTAACGCAAAGCTTAACCAGTCACATATGCATAAAATGTAGGTCAAGGTGATCTAATTTTTATAGGGACCTTCGTTATTTTCCAAGACGCGCCAACTGGTGAAATATTATACCTTTATGACTTACAATGTCTTAAATCTGAACCTTTATAAGGTGGGACGGAGTGACGGACGTAGATAATAATATATCAGACACTAAATTTGAGTTGAGACTAGGCGTTTATAAAAATATCTTAACAAGGGCTAAATCTAAGTTGAGAATAGGCGATCATACTGGTAAGTAACTTACCAAGGACTAAATTTAAATTAAGAATCACAAACGATATATTTTCATCATATTTTGGTAAAACAGATTTACGATGTAGGTACATCAGTTTTGTATATAATTTATTATATTCAAATGCATTTCTATACTGTAGTTTAAGTTAGAAATCTATCTAAGAACATTTTGGTTGATTTTAAGTTTAAATTTTATCATATTTTATTATTTTATCCGTTTTACGGTTTGTACGTTAAATCAATACACGAACTTTTAGGACCAGTGGTTGCAGGAGTGATTGGAACGAAGATGCCTCGATACTGTTTGTTTGGTGGAACTGTCAGCATTGCATCCAAGATGGAGTCACAAGGGAAAGGTGAAACATTTTAGTTGTTATTCAGAAAATGAACACTTATACAATTTTCATTCAAAAATGATTTACTTTCGTTACCAGTATTTAGCAAAATTCAAAAATAAAAGAATTACTAAGGGTTCATTCCTTGTATTGCACATGTTAGATCTCTTTAGCTGAAATTTGGTTTCCTATTTCGGTATTTTTGGTTATGAGTACTTCTTGTTTTAAAATAAGTTTGTTTTTTGGTCTTCCAAATGTTTCGGTTTTAATGCTGCTGATGAGAGGTAACTTGTTGAAATGCGTCGTATACAGCATATTATAAATTTACTATATCTAATATTAGTATCTTTGGATTGTTATTTATTTTTAGACTGGATACAAAAATAAATATGAATGTGATATAATATTGTGACTTCCATTGCACTCTTAAAGAACACCATGGTCTGTGAAATATAATTATAAATTTGTTTATGTAAACTGAACACAATATACATTCAGCTAACAAGATACAGATTAGCCCGACTACTAGAGATCTACTGGTGGCTATTGGAGGGTTTACTTTGGAGGAAAGAAAACACGATTTAATGAGAGTAGGTGTATCTGTTGTGAACGTACACTGTATACATATAATATATTTTATGACACTAAATTTGATGCATAAGATGTGCACATTTCGTCTATTTACAACTCATCAAATGAGCTAAAGAACCAAAATGTTGAAAACCAAGGCAAATAATCAAAATGCCGTAATGACGATAAGAGTAAAGCCACAACCATCTAAGGACAGGGCTATGCAAGAGTGAGACACTCTCAGGTTTTCACAAAATTTAATATTTTTGTACATTTTAAATCTCAATTTCGGGCTAGTAACAAAATAACTAGCAATTGATCTGGAAATACCCACGAGGACTTAAAGTGCACCAGCACAGGTAGAAATAATAACACCTATGATACCAATTTTGATTCAAAAAATGATTTCAGATTTCGATGGTCGTCTGCGGAGGTCGCCATTAAAATATCTATGTAAGACCATAGAAATAACTATGTCATTCTATTTATTTGAAACTGAGGCACTCTCCTAAGATATCTTCTTCTTCTTCTTATGATATCCAGTTATCCATCAAATTTTTGATGATTACTAACTACTACATTTGACACTAATATGACTATGGCAAAGTTCTTTCCTTAGATTATGGTTGTAAATTATCTGTATTTTTGTCCGAAAAAAGCTTGAACCGGAAGTTTAAGGCAGACATTTTGTAGCTGTATCTTTTTCAAGTTGAAACACACTTTGTTGTTTGTATGCAGCGTTTATGAAAATGAGTTATTTCGTTTCCGAAGGTTGCCGATAATTACCGAGAGTTATTTCGTTTCCGAAAGTTGTCGATAATTACCGATCATTGTCGTTACATATAGATTCTCCTTCAGGTACGAGTGAGTTATGGAATTTCTCCACCCGAGATAGTTAAATTTTCGATTTTCATGAGCTTTTGCGAGCGTGTTAAAATCTAAAATTTAACTATTGAGGATGGAGAAATTCCATAACACACGAGTAAATTAAAGGAGAATCTGTTTCTCCTATGATTTTCGACAAAAACCTCAAGAAAATGTCGTTGCTATGTAGTTTGTTTACATAGACGTCATTTCGGGACTTCTCTAGTTTATCGTTCCAATAACTGTAGAAAAAAGGGCGGTAATTCCCACGTAGAAATTTAATCACCGGGAAGTGGTGTTAAAAATATTATCTATTTTTATCCCACCGATTAAACACCTCAAGGATAGGAGAAAATGTATGGAACGTTCTGGACATCTTGAAGAATCACGTGATCATTTATGGTTCAGGTATCTTAGATGTTCCGATACTATTTAATTGTCACTATTTCAAACAATAATATATTTTGTAGAATGACCCGGATATACTAAAGGCGTTCCACGGACAGAGAGTTAGGACTTATTGGTTGTTAAATGCAGAAGGTTTGGTAAAAATTGGTTCTGGTATTTCAAGTGAATCTGAAAACGAAGATGAAGAACCAACTCAAAAATCTGGGGGTAAACTTTTTTTTCAAAATTATTTTAAATCAGCATTTACGATTTTTCAGTTACCCTGATAAGCTTACATGTTTACATTATTCTAAAATTATCTGCTATATTTGAATTGACATATATTATATATCTTATTATAAACCCCCCCCCCCCCTCAAAAAAAGTCATTCTACTGTAGAAATCTTTGTTTGCACCGATTATAAATATACTGAATTTATGTTTTTTATTTATATTGCAGGGTTAAAGTCCTATCTACCACACTGAGGATGAGTTGACAGTAATTTTAATGATAAAAAGTACGGTAGCATTACGCCAGACCTGTTTAAGAAAACATCAGACACCAAAATAATTATTTATAATTTGACAACGATATGTCTACATAACTTGGTTTAAAGCTGGTGCGGTTATGGCATTGCTGTTTTATTGTTATGTTTCAATTTAGTATCATTTTTTTAAAAAAAAATTCTATAGTATCTAATGAAGTTCATATTTGAAAAAAAATAATCGTTAAACCTAGAGAAAAAACATAACTGTTTAACATTTGACCGAAACTTTTTATTACATTTGATTTTTTTTTTTTTTTTTTTTTTTTTTGGTGATTTATTTTAAATTTTATTAATTATTTAGTTGTCTAAACTATGTAGATTTAAAGTAAGAGTTTCGATTTTTAAGCCCTTGAAAAATTCAAAAAGGTTTTTTAATTCCCGCAATTTATTTTTATAGCTTGCTTTGCTTTATTAGAATGTTGTGTATAGAATCAATAAATGGGGTGACACATTGCATTAATTTGTCGTTGTAATACTTTTAATGATAACATCTAAATTGTATATGCTTTATTATTTTATCTTCTTATTGCACATTATCAATTTGAATATAATCATATTGACTGATTTTCTTCAAACTTGAACACATTATTACAAATGGTGGTCTGAGGGCATCACTAAATGATTTTATAACTAGCACTGTAATGTAAATATCATTTTTAGTATAAAATTGATGATATGTAGTTTATTATTACACTGTTATAAGTTAAAAGCCGTTGAAAAAGTAACATGACAATTAATCTGCAAAAACAATCTCAATATTTTCCTTCACCTTCACAAATTCATAGATGTTGTCGTGGACGGGCGTATTACGTGCATGAGGCGCAGCAGCATTAATATTACTTTATTATTTTATTTTTTTTTAAATATAATTATGCTATAAAGGTTTGATGTTATTTCACTGTACTTTGTATATTCTTGTTTCGTTGTTTTTCATAAAATAAAGATTTTAAACACTGGAAAAGTCTTGTTGTAAAGGTAAACACTGGTACAATCTTGTTGTAAAGATAAACACTGGTACAGTCTTATTGTGAAGGTAAAAACTGGTACAGTCTTGTTGTAAACGTAAACACTGGAACAGTCTTGTTGTAAAAGTAAACACTGGAACAGTCTTGATGTAAACGTAAACACTGGTACAATCTTGTTGTAAAATAAAACACTGGAACAGTCTTGATGTAAACGTAAACACTTGGGCGATCTTCTTGTAAACTTAAACACTGGAACAGTCTTTGTTTTTAAAGGTAAGAAAAGGATCCCAATTCTGAGTTAGTTTTTCATAAAATAGATTTTAAACACTGGAAAAGTCTTGTTGTAAACGTAAACACTGGTACAGTCCTGTTGTAAAGGTAAACACTAGTACAGTCTTGTTGTAAAGGTAAACACTGGTAAAGTCTTGTAAAGATAAACACTGGTACAGTCTTGTTGTAAAGGTAAACACTAGTACACTCTTGTTGTAAAGGTAAACACTGGTACAGGCTTGTTGTAAAAGTAAACACTGGTACAGTCTTCTTGTAAAAGTAAACACTGGAAATCTTGTAAACTTAAACACTGGAACAGTCTTGTTGTAAACGTAAACACTGGTACAGTCTTGTTGTAAACGTAAACACTGGAACAGTCTTTTTGTTAACGTAAACACCGGTGCAGTCTTGTAAAAGTAAACACTGGAACAGTCTTGCTGTAAATGTAAACACTTGGACAATTTTCTTGAAAACTTAAACATTGGAACTGTCTTGTTTTAAACGTAAGAAAAAGATCCCAAATTCTATGCAAGTTAACTTTAGATTCGGTCCCAATTAATAGCTGATGAAATAAAAAGCTTATCTCTCACATTCTCCCAAGTCAGGGTTTGGTATCCATGTTCTTTCCTACAAACCCCTGACATCACACATTCATATTTTACGGGTCGAACAAATCGCCGCCTGGTGTGTGACCTAGAAAATTCTACCTACGACGCAAATGGATTCTGTTGTGACCTTGAGAAGAACCAATGAAAATCGTTCACTTCCGACCCGCAAAATATGAATGTGTGATATCAGGGGTTTGTAGGAACCGGCGACAATGGATCGATCCAAAAGCCTTACTTGGGAGGATGATCTTTCAGTATTATTGTAACAACTTTCAAATATAAATTTAGTTCAGGTAAGAGGTGTTTATGATATCATTGCCTCTTTGTTGATATCGTCACTCCAAAAAATCTTACAGTCGTCAACATAAATTGATTTTTCGATACGAAGTTTCTATTTCACATATGAAAATTTATATCTTCAATTAGATTTCAAATCGGAATTGACGCCTCACTGAACATGACACTTCATTATGATGAGACTGGTAAATTTAAAGGAGCAAGACGTAATTACCCATCCTGAAGACACTCGGTTTTCTTTGGGAGTTCACGTTGCTAGTGCTTTAGTTTACGTACCGTCTTGTTACACTTCTTTTTAGTTTGCTTTGTATTTTATTTAATTCTGTTGGTACTATACATTGTAAAATTTGTTTTCTGTGTAGCTGTTCACACAACGTCGCCATATCTCTGGATTTTGGCTTACATGTAATAGACATTCCCGATTGACTTATTCTCTGTTTTCGATATAGATTGCCTTTTTTTTATGCCCCCGCAACTAAAAGTTGGGGCATATTGTTTTACCGCTGTCCGTCCGTCCGTCCGCCTGTCCTTCTGTCTGCCATTCCGTGATTCCATCCGTCCGTCCTTCCGTCTGTCCTTCCGTCCGTCCGTCCCATTATGGGTATATTCCGCATAACTCCTCCTACAGTTTGAATCCTAGGAATTTATCACTTTGCTGGCTGTTTGTACATATATTGAAGGTGTGCATGTGGTCAGGGTTTTGATTTTTATTAATATTTGCTCTTTTGGGAGATAGTTGAACTTTGTCATTTTTTGGAGTATTTACTTGCATAAGAGGAGCGTTTCCGGATAACTACTGTTTGAATGCTAGGAAGTTTTCACTTTGCTGGCTGTTTGTACATATATTGAATGTATGTATGTGGTAAGGGTTTTGATTTTTATTAATATTTGTTCTTTTGGGAGATAGTTTAACTTTGTCATTTTTGGGGTATAAGCGGTGAATAACGTTATAGTTATTCTGCATAATTCCTCCTACAGTTTGAATGATAGGAACTTTTCACTTGCTGTCTATTTGTAAATAGATTGAATGTCTGTGATTAGATTTTTATTAATATTTGATGTTTTGAAGATAATTGATCTTTGTCATTTTGGGAGAATATACTTGATCATAAAATTGTTAGTAGTGAGTAAAAGTTAGTTTTAGATTTATCTTAAAAATAGATGTTATACAATGCTGATTAAGGAGCTACCATTTGATCTGAACCTTTGACATATGTGCTCCCATGCTCAACATGTGTATTATAAAATAACACTTTGCATCTGCTGAGTCGTTTCGGATTGTTTATTTTCAACTTTTAAGAACTTATACAAATGTATATAGAAGTAAATTGACGAAATGTACACATCTTGCCCATCAAAGTTGGTATCATAGAAGTTATCAACATCATACCAGCATCGTCTGCTTATGGTTTTTATACGTTTCTCAGCTTACCCGATATTCAAGGGCAAGCGTGAGTTAACATGACTTTCGACAAAGAGGATTATTGCTGTCACAAAAGCTTCTTAACCAAGGTTTTATCAAGGAGAAGTTGATGTCATCACTTAGGAAATTTTACGGTCGTCATCACGAATCGATTGACCGTTACATTTTTCCGATATCTAAGATGCTGTTGGACCTGTTTCATCTGTCGTATCATTTCATGTACCTCTACCGAATTGTGACTACCACCGGATTGACTTCGTTGAATTCACGAAGGGAGCCGGATACGGAGCAGGAACTGCTTAATCTTCTTTGGTTTGTCTGTCTAATAGATTCCGTTTTTTGGTTTGCTCCTTAGGTATATTTGTCTTCACACACAAAAATACATTAACCAATAAAAAACAATAATAAAAAAATTGAAGACCAAATTAAAAAGAAAATGCTAAAATGACCAGGAACAAAATAGAAATAAAACAAAAACCATCTAACGAAGGACAGAATTGCACGAGAGCGATAATCCTTAGTTTCACAAAATGTAACAGTAAATCTAAAGTATCAAAGGATTTTGTTGTTTGTGACGCTGTCCATCGATTGTGATTCCA
Source organism: Mytilisepta virgata (assembly GCA_028015205.1). Taxonomy (NCBI): domain Eukaryota; kingdom Metazoa; phylum Mollusca; class Bivalvia; order Mytilida; family Mytilidae; genus Mytilisepta; species Mytilisepta virgata. The sequence goes on from CM051511.1 coordinate 26,581,704, forward strand.
AGGTGTGATTTATATCTCACATCTTGCAATTCACAGAACTAATAGAGGTGTAAATTAAAATTCTATAATTCAGTTTGACATTTTCATGACATTTCGATTTTGAAACCAAGGAGTGTCGGTTTTATCTGAAATGTTACCATATGGGAATCAATTCAAACGCACGCACAGACACATAATATATACATGAACATATTGATATATCAATTGAGGGAAAATAAGGTTAAAAATATTTTTTTTATCATACATCTTGTTTATTCATTGTTGTTTTTTTTTTCTCAAAATTTCATACGCCTTTTGTATTCATTATAAGTTTAATGTCTCTACAATTGTAAATATGTGAACACTTGAAATAATATTAATTGGGAAATACGATTTGCTCTAGAGTCTTCCAGCACAATGGAACTCAGCCCTATACAAAATCAAAATGAATAACAGAAAAAGGTCAACAATAATACACCAATCAATCAACACCACCCAACAGACAGAACCTCGGACAAAAAAATAGCATAAAGACCAAAAAAAACAAACATAAACACAACAGAAAGCCAGGAATGTCTGACTTGATACAGAGACTGAACAGTCGTGCGTTTAAATGGGCTACCCAAACCTTCCCTTTATCTATCATGACGCTCTGGTGTGTTATAAAAGCCAATACAGTATGGTTACCAACAAGGTGACCGCTTGCTAGAACTGCAAAAATCGGTTGGACGGTACACAATTTAGAAATCAAGGTCGGAATGTGCTCGTTTTATCTGTATATCTTGTTAAGGCTCTCATAGCTGTCGCTCTATTAAACGAGAAAGTTTAGAAATAATAACCCCACTAAGGGTTTAATGCTATATCGTCATTAACGTACTATTCGTGGGGGGTCCAGTATAAACCAAAAGTCCACGAACCACTGCGACAAAGAGCAATCCCTACAGAATTAAACAAAACTTTATATTTATAATCCTTACTGTGAAAAGATTTTAAGTAACTACCAAGTTTCTGGCGAGACTTGCATTTATTCACAATATTATAATAGAAACTACGATGGGAAATCCCATTAATGATAATTTTTGTAAGTGCTATAATTGTAAAACTCTCGTACAGCATCATACTCGATTGTAGGCCCAGTTGTACAAAGGTTAATAACTTTTTTTTTCAATTTCCATTATTTTGATTGTTAAGTAATATTTATGTACAAAATTTTGCATAGACACACAAAGTCATAGGATTCACCTATCAGAAAATTTTCAGTACTTTAGCATAATCAAGGAAGTGAAAATTTAAAACTGAAAATTGTTGTTAACGTTTGAACACGTGTTTAATTAGGTACACAGAATAACTATTACTCATTTTTTTTATTTATTGATATATCATATTTTTCTGTATTTTTTGACAATGTATCACCTAGCGTTAATAATAGGTACTATTACAATCTTCAGTTCTTTGATATTTTTATTGTTTTCCTTGAGGGCATTATGTTTCCTTTCCAGGTGAATAACTATTACTCAGTTTATCACTTTCTGATATATTTTGAATATAACTCTGAATTTAACTTTACAAAGGGATTGAGAAAGGCTCATGAAAAGAATATGATAGAATGTTTTCCCACCAATTCTTAACCCGACATGGAATAATTATAAATAATTTAGTTTGATTTGAATACTGTATTTTAATTGGCTGAACAGCATAGAGCAACATTTGTTATACTGTATAACTTGGTTTGGTCTTGTGATGTCACCAACGGATTAATCCGCCACTTGTAAATTCAATAGTCCCATATCATTATTGATGCTCGAATCAAGGAATCATTGTACTTCTGTTTGGAAATTAAATTATAAGGAATGTTTCCAATTTTTGAACAGGTTATACTTCAATAACCTGGTTTGGGTCAGTTTACGGCATTCGTGGTTTATTATGCGCGTAAACTGACCAAAACCAAGTTATATCGTATAATCTGTTCAAAAATTGGAAACATTCCTTAAATATATAGAAAAAAAATAAATACACATGATACACAGATAATAGGTTCTTAAATAACAAATATAGAAAGACACCAAATACTCTGTAAATTAATGAAGCTGGAATATAACTTATATCTTAGTAATTTAGGCCTGACGTTTGAGATCTACAAAATCTTATTTCTTTCTTCTTCTGTTAAAAGTATTAACTTTATTTTCTAATATACAGAATGGCTGATTAGACTGATGTTTTGCTGGGAAAACAATTCTTCTTTTGTAATATTACCATAATTTCTACTGTAAAGACAGATCATGGAATTAAGGATGCTCGCTGGTCATGTTTTGGTCTTTTTGTCAGATTTTCGGAATCCTCGGGTTTTATCCATTTCTTAAACATGAAATTGTTTGCCCATAAACCCCCACTTTTTCTTTTATAATTCAATCATATATACCTTAAAATGGTATTTGACAAGATTTTATGAAATCCTTTTTATTTTTTCATACATTTTTTAGAGACTGAAGTTGTCAATGCAAAGACAATGAAAAATCCAGAGAAAAACAATTTCCTGCAAATTTACAAGGCCTTGTAGCTCCAAAATGAGCACATGATCCTATATTTTTTTCTTGCTTATTTGTTTACTATTCATATGTTCTCTCAAACTAAAACACCTATTTCAAATCCTATTTATTTCGTATTAGACCAGCGATCATCCTTACAGTGCTTTATACAGACTGTCTATCGAAAAGCCATCCAGTGTTAGTGTTTAACTATGGTTTCAACATTTTAGGCCTTGGGCACAATTGATGAGTCGTAAATCGACGAAATGTGTATATTTTGTGCATCAAAATTGGTATCAAATAACTTTACTATTAGCTACGATTGCTGGCTACTTTTTTTAAACTGACAAAAAGCTTTCAACCGCTGAACAAAAGCGAGCTATGGGTTAAAAAATGATTTCAATTTGATGCCATTTTGCTAGCATGGCTAAACTTTTGCCAACTACTGAACTACAAGTACACAGGTCAACAAAAGAAACGATACATTTTTCATATATTTATAATTTCAAAAAGCTTTACTCAACAGAAGAATAGACCCATACGTCTGATTTTCATAGTAGATTGTTTTCTCATCAAAAACATGGATTTTGTGCAAAAAGTTTGAAATAAAAAATTCCAATTTATGAGATTTTAAAAATCACATTTTTCAACACAAAATTAAAAAATCAGTATTTTTACCCCGTTATGTGAATCTTAATGTCTGTATGACAAAAGATTTGAGTTTGTTCTACTGATTTCAGCCACTGGATTTTCATTTTACAAAATGTGTGTAGATTTTCTTTTCGATTTTCCGTAAATTTAATTTAACCCTCTTTTGGAAATTTCCATTTTCCACCATTTCAAGTTTTATCCAAATTTCAAAATGAGATGCATTAGATCAAGAAATGAAATATCAAACCACTGTTGCCCTCATACTTAAGTTTTTTAAGGAATTACCAAGATATTTGGTTCAGAACTCGTGTATCGTTACTTTTGTTGACTAGTATAATGTTAGCAATAATACTTTATTTTGTTGTTTGTATGTAATAACAATTTATACTTGTATAACTCTTGCCCGTGATATTTAGATGTTTACAACTTTATTTCGTAAAATTTTTTTGTGAAAACCAACATACACCGCTCCTTGAGTAGAGGTGCGAGACATTTCAAAAGGGCATCTCACAAACTGTCGTTTTGTTTCTTAATGGCGTTTCTGACATTTATCAATATTTTTAATTGACGTATTTATGGTATACGAGAAGTTTAGCTTTATCAAAATATTTTTTCCACTTTTTCATGTTCAATCACAGTTTTCTTGCTCCTGAAATGCATTACATTAAATAATAACCCTGAATTTTACTTTTGTAATTTTTTTTGTAGGGTTGAGTTTTTAATACACACTAATTCCACATGTCTTTTTTGTTTTGTTTTTCTACCATATATTTTATATGCGGTGTTTTTCCAGTTTTCTCATTGGTTAGTTTTGTCACAGGATTACCAGGATATTTCATGTACATGTATTGACCTCTTGTAAAAGTATATTGACTCCAAATCTGTTTTACTTCATGTTTCATTTTGTCTACCTGTTTAACGGAAGGTTGAGAACTATCGAAATAACTATGTAAATCTAAGTATCATATTTATTTTGTCTCTTTTGAGCTATTTATTATAACATTAAATACATATTTTTGCCTACTGTATGTTACCCAGTTTGTGACCAAACATAGTGTTCTCTCTTTTTCTCTTGCTTTTAGTAATCTAAGTTAATTATGAAATATTTAAAAGAATGAACCTACACTTCTTGGCTCATAAACTGGAAAAATTTATCATAATATAATCTAATATGGACAACACCCATTGTTTATATGCTTATTTTGGGTTGTTAATCCCTTGAAGCTCTCTTTTCTCATTGCCCTTTCTCACTTCATTGTTAAACCCGAATTTATTCTGAAACTTTAACAACTATATTCATTTTTTTCTAATATAGGAATGGTTGCTGTCCAGGTGGGAACTGTTTAACTCTAAATTGACCATAATCAAATCATAATATATATGTTTAGTCTAAAACTATATGTATTCTTGGTTTTTTCTCCTCTGTAAAATTGAGTGTGAAGTGGGGATATAATTTAATCTAATGTGAGGCAAATTACACTGACAAAATGTGGTTTATTATTCAATATGTATGGGAAGAGTTGAAAAATAAAAAATCACAAAAAAAACTATCGAAATGCACATTTTAAATATTGATCATTTGGTTTGAAAGTGTTGAGGAAAACAGAATGTGTATGTCAATGTATGTAATATACCAATTTCCGAGGTTTATATCATTCTACCAGGTCTATATATAATGTATTAACCTCATTTTTTCGATTCATTTTATCCCTTGATTTCTATACAAATTCACATTTTTTTCAGAAATTAGTGTGATGTTGTTTCTCATTCGATTTTTATGAAATTTTCAACAAAAGACAGAAATATCCGAAGATTAATTGTTTATTTGTAAATAGTTTTGTAATTTAGCGTTTCAAAGTTACAATAATTTAATTATACACAAAGAAAAATGTTGGCGTCATAAATTTGGTTGAATATATAGGGAAAGTGTGACGTCATAATTTTTATACGTAATTAAACCGATGTAACTTTCTTTAAAGATTACAGATCTGTAAAAACAAATAAAGAATTACATTTCTAGTTTTTTGCTTTATCATGGTGAAAATTTCATTAAAATCGATAGAGAAATCCTTTCACAATAGTGTTTTGAAATTTACATGGAAATCAATGGGAAAAATGAAGTGATGAAATAATTGTGGCCAACTACTGTATGCATGGTATATGGCAAGCGTGATGATTTTTTTTAAAACAAGTGTTCTTCGCAAATATCCCAAACTCTTTAATTACACAAAAAAGCTCAGGAATGATAGATATTTTCAAGCGACCCGCAGAAATATATCGCAAATAACCCTCGACAGAGAAATAAAAGATAAATTCACATGTCAATTACCCCGGTTATATATACTGAAAGGAAAATGAGATGATTTAAAAAAAAAAATCAACCAATCAGAATCCTTGTTTCTTATATAATTCAATCTATCCTAATAGGGGATAGATTGCTTTAACTTTGTGAAGTTGCAGTTGCAGTTGGTATTCGAGTTACCTTTCTTGATACAGTTTCTATATAGGTAGGTCTGCGATTTTCAGAAAATCAAACTTCGCTTCTCGGAAAAGGGTCATGTGGCCCAGTGAACCAATAACGTTTGTGACGTCAGTATATCGTCTGCATTAGCGTTCTGAGCGTTGAAGAAGAATAAGCAGACATTTTTCGGCAGAGTAAAATTTTAGGTTTTGTATAAATATTTCTATGTAATGTGAGAAAAATGTGAGAAAAATATAAATATTTCTATGTAATATAAGAAAAGTATTAATCAGAAAGGAAAAAATTGTGTTTTATAAGGTTTTTTAATTCGATTCTGTAAAGGCGGAATTTTAAGGAATTTTTTTTTTCTATGTAATATAAGAAAAGTATTAATCAGAAAGGAAAACATTGTTTTATAAGGTTTTTTAATTCGATTCTGTAAAGGCGGAATTTTAAGGAATTTTTTGCAGCGGGATGTACACGTTTAGTCGTGGTATTGTATAAATATTCATTAAAAGCAGAATGTTTACAGCGTTTAAAAAAGAATGTAGTTTGTATAATAATTTGATGTAATAGCGAGGATCGATATAACCAACGTACACACATTATTTAAAATAAATCAAAAAGAATTTGTTGTTAACATTTCACATATTAGTTTTTTCAGATTGTTATGGGAAGAACAGGCCGGAAGACTAGGAGCCCGTATGCGGCTGCCAACAGAAAGTCCGCACACCATTCATCAGACGGTGAAACCATAATTTACCAGAGGACTGGAAGGGTTAATGCCAATAATCAGCGAGTTCGCCAGCAGCAGCCGGCAGCTAGCCTGAGTCCAGAGTTGGAGCAGGTGGCAAATACTGTCACCCAACGCATCGTTCCTGAATTGAAGGACCAAATAGCTCAAGCAATTGAAGCTATCCAGAGGACACCTACACCCTGCTCAACCCCAGATACGGACCAGGCTTTGTCAGGTATAAATCTCACTAATAGCAGCATACTTGTGAATGATAATGACAATATTGCTCCGGTTAAAAGTTTCAATGATGACCTTGGGGTGCACATTTCACAGCAAGTGAGGGACAAAATTATTAATGGGGAGTATGTAGAATTAGAAAACCTATTAGTTAGTTCACATTCTGAGCAATCAAGGGCTGTAGTTATTGATAATAATGGAAATCTTAATTTAAAGCAAAAATCCGGAAAGAAAATATCCGACATCAAAACATGGATTGATGCTATCTTAATTTATACAAGCATTTACACAGCAGCACATCCTAGTAGTACCCAGGGTTTACTGAAGTATATTTATAATGTTAAGTTGGGGGCAGGTAGATGTGCGGATATGGGTTGGATAACCTATGATCAACAATTTAGACTAAAACGGGCCAGAAACCCATCAATAAATTGGGGTAGTGTAGACATGGAGTTATGGCTTCTGTATATCTCCCAGGGTGTAACTCCAACACAAGAACCTCACATATCTCAAATTTATGCAGGTAAATGTTTCTTGTACAACAATAAAGGAAGATGTGGCCGTTCAGCTTGTCGTTATCTTCATAGATGTTTAAAATGCGGGGGGCCTCATGCAGCGTTGTTTTGCAATATAAAACCCGCACAAAACTCTCAGAATGAGAAAAGAAAGCCTTATGAAACATTTCGGAGTGACTTTCGGAGGGAAAAGAGTTATAAAAACAATGGATACAGATTTAACTCAAAGTCAACATCGTCAGTCCCCGGAAGCATATAGGCTAATGGATTTAGGGAAGACACCAATTAAAGTTGAAAGGTTAAGACATTGTTTAAAAAGTTATCCGAATAAAATTGATCCACATATATTGTTAGATGGATTTACAAATGGATTTAAAGTAAACTACATGGGTCCGCGTCAATCTTTTAATTGTTCAAACTTGATTTCGGCAAAGCAGCACGAGTCTGAATTAGAAGAAAAAAATATGAAAGAAATTCATGCTGGGCGAATAGCGGGTCCCTTTAAAAACAAACCTTTTTCTAATCTCCGCTTATCACCGATAGGGCTTGTAGCTAAAAAGCCTCCCCCGGGCTCTAAAAATCACGGCTGGCGTATGATACAACATTTGAGTTATCCACTGGGAAGTAGTATTAATAGCTTTATTGATCCCCAACTAGCAACTGTGCAATACACATCCTTTGACAAAGTTCTTGGCACTATTAGTAAACTAGGAAAGGGGGCAGAACTGGCACGAATGGATATAGTCTCGGCATTTAGATTATTGATATTGCACCCTGATGAATTTGTTTTATTTGGTTTTCGCTTCCAAGACAACTTTTATTTCCAGAAAGCGCTCCCGATGGGTTGTTCGGCGTCGTGCGCCCTGTTCGAAAAATTTGCATGCTTTTTAGAGTGGTTGGTCCGATTCCAATCGGGCAAAGAATCGATAGAGCATTATTTAGACGATTTCCTACTTGCTGGAGAAGCTAGGTCGGGGGAATGCTTGCGTCTCATGAACAATTTTAGGCTTATATGCAGTGATATTGGAGTTCCCTTAGCGGAGGATAAAACTTTAGGTCCTTCGTGTATTATGACTTTTCTGGGTTTAGAAATAGACACTTTGGAAATGGTTATTCGAATACCACAAGACAAATTAACAGAGGTTAAGGAAAAACTGAAATTGACTATAAAGAAAAGAAAAATAACTCTAATGGATCTTCAATCTTTAGTGGGCTCTCTGAATTTTTGCGCCAAAGCAATTCCGTCAGTACGAGCTTTCAACAGGAGGTTTTGTGATGCGATATGTGGGATACAAAGGCCAAATCATTTCATACGGGTGTCACTAGGTATGAAAGAGGATATAAAAATTTGGCTTACATTTCTTAAGAATTTCAATGGTACTTTGGCTTTTGGTGAGAGTGAATGGCTTTCAAATTGTGAAATGCATTTGTTTACTGATAGCGCGGGTAACCCAGATTTAGGTTGTGGGGTTTACTTTTCAGGTCGATGGGCTTATTTTCAATGGCCTTTTAGTTGGAAAAACCCTGATTTAATGGCTGACATAACGTTCTTGGAGTTGGTGCCTATTGTACTCTCAATTTTATTGTTTAAAGAGGATTTGCATAACAAACGAATACTTTTTCATACAGATAATAAGGCGCTTGTGAGTATTTTGAACAAGAAATCCTCAAAATCAAGACGGGTGATGGAGTTGGTTCGGCCTTTTGTATTACACACAATGCTTTTTAATATGCAATTTAAAGCAGTACATATAGAAGGTCGTTCGAACTTCATCGCTGATGCTATTTCACGAAAACAGTGGCACAGATTCCACAAGGTAGCACCAGAAGCAGAGACAGAAGCGACACAATTCCACAAACATTTCTGCAGCTGATTTCCGATCTGAAATTGATCGTCTAGTAGATGCTTCACTAGCTTCGAACACGAAGGATACATATAGAACGGGGTTGCGGAGTTTCGAGATATTCCGTAAAGATTTTGATTTAGAGTGCGTTTGGCCGCCTCCCCCCTCGCATATTGTGCTTTTTATTGCATATTTATCATTGAAAGGGAGAGCACATAAAACTGTCAGCTGTTACGTGACTGCTATTGGTTTTCGTTGCAAGGTTCTACAGTCTCAATTTATGGACTATTCACAAAATTTTATTATACGTAAAATGTTAGAGGGATTAAAACGCTCTAGGTTCTCGAAAGATAAGAGGCTTCCAATTACATCGGAACTCTTGGCTAGGATAATTGAAAAATTGCCATCGATTTGTTATTCTGCATATGAATCTTTGCTTTTTGCGGCAGCTTTTTCAGTCGCCTTTCATGGCTTTCTAAGAGTTGGAGAATTGGTTTACACAAAATTAGGCCAAGTGCAAAATATAATATCAATACATGGTACACAAATTTTATGCGGAGTAAAAGGGGAGTTTATTAGGCTTCAGTTACAGCACTCGAAGGGGGATCAAACTGGTAAAGGTATTTCTATTGATATCAGGAAGACGGACACCCCAGTTTGTCCAATACAGCTATTAAAAAGATACCTAACAGTAAGACCAAATGAAAATGGTCCTTTACTTTGTCACTTTAGTGGAAAATATGTGTCTCGTTATCAGTTCTCTTGTATATTGACCAAGGCATTAAATGTAATAGGTATTGATTCAAGTGGCTACAAGTCCCATTCATTCAGGATTGGGGCAGCTTCAGAAGCCGCAGCTCAGGGAATTTCTAATGAGGAAATTATGAAACTAGGACGATGGAAATCTGTTGCATACAGGTCATACATTAGATTGTAATACTTTTAATTTGATGTGGTCATGGACTAAGCAAATTGTTTATGAATGTAAATAGTTTGTACATGTGTTATTAAAAAATTAATTGTGTTTTAATAGGTATACTTGAGAGATATGAGAAAAAATCGGTTTGGATAATAGGCTCGTCCATTGTAAAACATGCATTTACCCATGCCCGCACCACTTATGACGGCATCAATTTGGGTTTGAAGCGGAAAAATTGTACCATTTGGTGGCAAGGTAAAAGGGGCATGAATTGGGATGAATTAGTACCAAGGTTAAAATTTGAACTGGAACCAGATTTTTTAATTGTACATTGTGGGGGCAACAACATAGGCTCCTGCAAGTTACATAATTTTAGACGGCAGATTAAGACATCACTGTATAAGGTTTTGGAATTGCTACCTAAAACTAAACTAATTTGGTCCCAGATACTACCGAGGCTTTTTTGGCGGAATGGCCAAAACGTTAAGTCTCTGAACCGGGCTGCTGTCAGGATTAACAATTTTGCTGGTTGGTTATGTCTTAAGTCCGGTGGAGGATATATAAAATATCCTGAAATAAAGTGGAATGAGAAGGGACTATTCCACAAGGACGGTGTCCACCTTTCAAACATAGGGAATGAACTATTTTTGTATAGAATTCAATGTTTTCTCCAGGAAGTTGTTTAAGCGTTACAAAATGAAGGAAAATGCACATGTAATAATTTGGCGTACAAACTGTGCGATTACAAATGCAATAATGTTTGGTTAATTTAAGTCGTGCACTTGCAATAGTGTGTAATGATGTTTGTTTATTTCAAGGCTTCGCCCTGAAAGAGAAGGGATTGATATAATTATGTATTCGCCAGAAGTCAATAAGGCCACGGCTTGTGTGTTGTGTCGTTTTCTTTTTATTTCACGACATGTTAAACACGTGACCATGTGGCGGGAAAGCGACACAACGCCAACAATCTTGCACCATGTTCACATAATGGACTATAATATCCGTTACTGAGCTTCTGTTCCCAGGGCCAGTATTCTTAAAGTCAATGTCAGTATTCATAAATGGACAGTAATGATAAAGTGCTCTTTTTGTACAGATCGTTCTAATTGATCATTCTTGATCCATGCTAATGTTATAATTGATCAATCGTGATCCATTCTAATGTTATAACTGATCAACAGTGATCCACGCTAATGTGTTAATTTTGATCATTTGTGATTCATGATCATGCTAATGTTTCATCTTGATTTATGATAATGTTTGATAAATTTGTGAGCCGTGGCCTTTATTTTGCCAATTAAAATAATAGTTCATTTTATATCTCTTTGGTATTTATTCAAGCATGAATCTTAAGTTAATTCAATCTATCCTAATAGGGGATAGATTGCTTTAACTTTGTGAAGTTGCAGTTGCAGTTGGTATTCGAGTTACCTTTCTTGATACAGTTTCTATATAGGTAGGTCTGCGATTTTCAGAAAATCAAACTTCGCTTTTCGGAAAAGGGTCATGTGGCCCAGTGAACCAATAACGTTTGTGACGTCAGTATATCGTCTGCATTAGCGTTCTGAGCGTTGAAGAAGAATAAGCAGACATTTTTCGGCAGAGTAAAATTTTAGGTTTTGTATAAATATTTCTATGTAATGTGAGAAAAACCCACCCTCCCACCTCTTGATTTGAAAATGTGTGTTCGGTATACTGCTGCTGTTTTGATTTATTTTTCAGGTTTTTATGGTCAGAACATTATTTCCGTTGTACCCAATGTTGTATGATGATTCGTCATGGCTCACCAAGTGTGTAGAAATTCCAAGATGACTCAAGAAGAGACTTATTTGCAATATTCCGTTCAAATTTTGAGCGTTATTCTATAATTGAACTTTCTACACTTTTTCTAATGGACTAAATCGTTAAAATATTATGACACAGAAGCGTTGGATCAATAAAAATTTTCATTCTCTTAGAATTCATCTAATGTTTTGAAGGACCATCTTAGGCAGATCGGCGGGAAAGCGACACAACGCCAACAATCTTGTACCATGTTCACATAATGGACTATAATATCCGTTACTGAGCTTCTGTTCCCAGGGCCAGTATTCTTAAAGTCAATGTCAGTATTCATAAATGGACAGTAATGATAAAGTGCTCTTTTTGTACAGATCGTTCTAATTGATCATTCTTGATCCATGCTAATGTTATAATTGATCAATCGTGATCCATGCTAATGGTTTAATTGATCAATCGTGATCCATTCTAATGTTATAACTGATCAACAGTGATCCACGCTAATGTGTTAATTTTGATCATTTGTGATTCATGATCATGCTAATGTTTCATCTTGATTTATGATAATGTTTGATAAATTTGTGAGCCGTGGCCTTTATTTTGCCAATTAAAATAATAGTTCATTTTATATCTCTTTGGTATTTATTCAAGCATGAATCTTAAGTTAACTAAAAATGCGGATTTTACCACTTTCTATTATTCCAGATGAAAAAATAAAATCTGTTTTACCTACCTTACCCATCAATGGAATAAACAGGGTATAAATAGGAATACCCATCTAATGCTACTGTTTTTAACATGCTGGAATTACTATATATTTCATAGAATAGAGAAAGGAAACGGGGAATGTGTCAAAGAGACAACAAACCTGACCAAAAGAGCAGAAAACAACCCAAGGTCTCCAACCCAACTAGAAAATCCCGCACCCGGAGGCTGGCTTCGATTTGTTTGTTGAATTTTTAACAGATTTAGAGACAAATTTTACTTTTTGACCGATCTGTTCTTCCTCCATATTATAATAAGATTTTACAAGGGCTGCTATAGAGAAAAATGAAACTAGCTTATATATGATGTACTATCCCTTAATCACAGTTTTAAGAACTACCTGCGTCTTATTAACCCAAATGAACTTAAAATTAAAGAATCCACTGACCCATACACTCCTGCTTCAAACCTACATGTAGACTTATCCATAGTCGCGGACGCGTGATTAAAATTAAAACTATAACAAAAACATGATTTTGAATTTCCCCATTTCTTAATAGTAACATACAAACATCTCCAGGCTACACTCCTTCTCCTTGACTTTACAGTTTATTTGTTAATATCGTTTATCGGCAATTCGTACATATTTCCTTTGATCCTTTTGCCTAATATTTTCGAGTATCATACACAGGCTGTATCACTAAAAATATAAGGCAATACATTGTGTGATGTAATGCGGAAGTATCTACTTATCTGATCGTCCAATGAAAATGAATTACGGAAACTAATGATGTCACGCGCCAATGATTGGTCAACCGCATTACAAACTTCATCCGCTATGAAAATAGTGCACATTAAAATTAGTTACAAAAATGAATTACCGATAAACATAATAATAGGTAATTTCGTTTTTGATACTGCCTATATCATGTGGAATATCTAGACGAGACCGAAGATACTGGCTATATCATGTGGAATATCTAGACTCTCCCATCGGGCTCGTCTAGATATTTCATATGATATACTCAGTATCAAAAACGAAACTACCTATTATTCTATATATATATATATATATATGTTATGTTTATGTTCACTTTCTTAGCAAAGCGAAATTACTGTCACATAGACATTTAGTACAGAGTTATGTTCAGTCTTTTTTCATATCATAACACAGAACACAACCGATTTAACTGTACCATGTGTATGGTACCACGTTTAAAAGTCTGAATGAGACCATAGTAATCTTCGGTTAGATTTCACGTCCTTCTGGAACTGTTACATGTACTTCACGGGAATTTTGCCTAACTTGCACTATGACGCGTGCTTAAACAGAAAGGGGCATTATGACACTTCCGGTTTTTGTTGGAATTAATATTGCATAGTTTCTGATTTGGCTCTTAAATCGTTTTGATTGGTTATATGTTGTTTATTTATATCATGTCTCACTGGAATTTAAGCTTCATCGTAATTGACTCTCTACCACACTTTCATATTGCAAAAGTGCAATTTTTTTGTGCTGACACAAAATACACTTTTACCATCGTTTCAGCTTGTGGTTACATGCTTAATAACAACTGAATTGACTGTTATGGTTTGTTTATAAATATCATGGACTTTACTCACTGGCAATTTGACAGGTATCGTTAATCGAGCAGGACATGGTTACTCTACCGGTGCAGCTGATGTGACTCCCGGATTTCAGTGGGAGTTCAAATTTCTAGTATTTTGGTTTCTGTGCGGTCTTGTTCTTTTCTTGTTTAGTTTATTATATGTGTCTGTTATGTTCCATTCCCAATTCTTAAGCTGTATTTTTATCTTTTATTTTTAGTGTCAAATAATACTTTTACCAATTTATTTTTACAATGAATAACACATTCTAAACATTTTCAACTTTATTATATTAAACACAAACAAATGAAAATAAAATACAAACTAGGGGCTCCCAGGAGCCTGTATCGCTCATCTGGACTATATCCATCTTGCCTGGCAGTCTGGAACATTGCTGTCAAATTCCAATCGGCTCATTGGTTTCAAACAAGACCTTTCAGTGAACTTTTCCATTAGGTCCTATGTTAAACTCAAGTCCGCTCTGGCAGCCATCTTGGATAGTGGAGAGGGTCATCGGATATATATCTGAAAGAGGACCAAATAAGGACCATAGATGCCAATTTTTGTTCTAATTGGCCAAGTGGTTTAAGACAAGAAGATCTTTAAGTAAATTTCCCATAGGGTCCTATGTTTAACAAGCTTGGCCCGGACGGCTATCCTGGATGACGGATCGAGTTATCAGATATAATTCAGAAAGAGAACAACCTAAGGACCATTGCTGTCTAGGTTTGTTCCAATTGGCCAAATGTTTTCAGAAAAGAAGATCTTTAAGTAAATTTAAGTTCGGCTCTGGCGGTCATCGTGGATGACGGGCGGGGTCATCGGATATAATTCCGAAAGGGAACCACCTAAAGACCATTGCTGCCACGTTTTGTTCGAATTGGCCAAGTGGTTTCAGACAAGAAGATCTTTAAGTAAATTTCCCATAGGGCACTAAGTTAAACTAACTTCGGCTTTGGGTGCCATCTTGGATGACGGGCGAGATCATCAGATATAATTCTGAAAGAGGACCACCTTAGCACCATTGCTGCCATGTTTTGTTCCAATTGGCCCAATTGTTTCAGAGTTGAAGATATTTAAAGGAAAGTTAACGATGATGACGGACGACGGACATCAGGTGATGACAATAGCTCACTTGGCCCTTTGGGCCATGTCATCTAAAAATAGAGATAGTAAATCTGCATTACGATGTAGTAGTATGCTTAAGTACGAAAGCCTTGAAGGTTCATGCAAGATTTTTCCAGTCAATATCCAAAGATCAAAATTCAAATTTCGAAATCAGACATTCCATATCATAAATTCGAGATTCTAAATTCAACATCTAGAATTCTAGTAACCAATCATAGGAAAGCTTCAAGTTGTGAGTATTATTTGGCCAATGAAATATCTAGAATCTAGAATTTAAGATATCGTATTTCGGATTTCGAATTTAGAACTTCAGAAACCGAATCTCATATTTCGAATCTCGTATGATACTTCTGGGCTCTCGTACTATAGTGCTAAACAAAAAATATTACCACTTTCAGGAACGATTTACAGTGGTAACCATTTGATATTCCGGGAAATATACTAGTATTATGAAATCTACAAGAAGGATGACCTGTCCATCTGTAGGAAACTACTGAGACAACAAACATTCATTCTTGTGAGTAATTCTGTGCTATGAATAGAAAAATATATCTAATAAAAGTCTTTCACAAAAAGGTCATTTTTTAACAATAATTCAAAGCTTTAAAATAACACAACCTCCGATTCAGAAATCTCTCCATATTTTCTTTACGGCAAGATGCCCAATGTAGTGGTCGATTAGATTACAAAATGTTTTCATTTTAAGATTGAATTGTAATATGGACAAAGAGGGAAATTTTGGATATAATTGGAGAAAAAGAAGCGTGACTAACCCGTCACTAAAAACAAATTATCTTAACTGAACATATTTGAAATAGATTAAGACTGTATGGCTACTGAGGTACACGCTAAAACAAGAAACTGAACATATAATATCAATATACGAAGACACTGTTTATAAAAACAGATTTGCTCAAACCATACAATGAAAAACAACCTATCTTATCAAAAATAAAAACCACAACAAATAGAAGCCGTTTTACCAAGTAATCATCAACTACATAAATTCATTGCATGAAATACTCCAACTTGCAATATTTAACACCATTTTATATATCCTTACATCTTGAATTTAAGTCACATATTTTTATGATTTAATACGTACACGTACACATAAATTTTAGAAATATAATCAATAAAGAAAGGAAAATAAATGCCCAATTATATACACTTGTCTTTACCCAATGGTCTTCTGTACATCAATTTTGTCGCCAATGACATTTTCGCTAATATTAAGATTTTAAGGGAAATGTATCGTCTTCCTGGAGCGTTGATTCCGACGAGACTGATATTTTATCGTCATCCTGACTCTCATTTCTACGGATTAACCAGTAAGTCCTCAAGTAAGTTGGAAATGCCTCGAAAAGTTCCCGGTTTTCCTGTCAATATATTTCAAATATAAACCTTTTGAGATTTAACATACATTAAAAAACAATAGATAAATAAACAATTTCGGACTGTATTATATCAGATGACAAAATTAAATTCAAATAATATTAAATATTTATCTAATTGGGTTAAGCCATTTTTTATATATCCATGATATCGTGGCGGTCAGTATATACGATGAAGCCGGAGAACACAAAAACTGACAATCTCTGGCCTTTTCCGTGAGAAGGAAACATCAGTGTTGACCTGAACCATCTGGCTACCGAGGCCCTCAAGATAATAAATGACTGTTTCTAACAATTTTCAGATACATCTAATTTATTGTATTTGTTCATACGTACATGGATGCCTTGATGGCCGAGTGGTCTAGGTAGTTCGTCATGACTATTAATGATCATTAGCCTGTCAACACTGAGGTTGTGAGTTCAAATCTCACCTGTGGCGGGGTGTGTTCGACTCCGATCTAAATTGACAATGATTGCCAATTTTCCTACCGAAGGTCGGTGGTGCTCTCCGGGCACCCTCACTTTCTCCACCAATAAAAACTGGCCACCACGAAATAGCCAAATGTGCTGAAAACGGCGTAAAACCCAAACTAAACAAATGTGACAGTTGTGGTTTTGCCATCGATATAGTTTTCTAAATAAATATAAATTTGACTAAGTTTCTGGCTTCGTAGTTATCCGAATTTTCTCAGAATTCTTACCTGTATTTATTTTTATCTCCTTTCATTAATTATGAGGGTTTTAGTTCCATATTTGTTCAAAGTCTTTAAGTTTTCATTCATTTTATTCTCAGCTGATTTTACCGTCAAACCGGAAGCGGGAGTTAGCTCGTGCAGAAGCGCGAACTTTTAGTATTTTAATTTCATTGGTCTATTGATAACTATTTTAGTCAATCAGAGCATGCTATGTAAAAATTATTCGTAGTCTTTCGGGTAGATAGTTATTTTTATATCCTAAAAGCTAGGTATTTCTCGAAGTTAAAACCTGTGAACTGTAAAGGGTTCATTTAAGTTGAAAAGGTCACACTTTTTTAACTATATAAGTCCATATATTTCTCATACTCATTGGTACATGTCTAAAGGCGACAGGTATGTTACCCGAGGGAATTGTTTTCAATTCTAGTTTTTGAGACCGTTTACTTGGTTTAATACCAGAGAGGATTGTTTCAATCCATTTTTATTGGTATTTAAACCTGCACAATTTTGTAGCTTATCTAACCTCCTTTTTGCTAGTATAATTTTTGTTAGATTTTTTTTATAGATACTCCCGGTAGGTAAACTGTCACACGAATCCTGGTTTAAAGTTAGGAAATAAATTAAATAAATAGAATTGTTTGATAATTGATGCTGATTTCATAATTTTGTACTTTGTTATAATAAAAATTGTACTTTAAAAATCTTTGTTTTCCTAGCCTACAAGCATCCAAGAGATACGAACCAGGACGGGTACTCCATTACACGGTCCAGGACTAGCCCCTACCGAACCCCACCGTGTACTGGGACCTGCTCCTGTTACAAATTGGTGCCGTGACCAGGATGCTTTAGGCCCTTAAATTTTGAAAAGTCAAAAGAAAATAACCCCCCCCCCCCCCTTCCAAAAAAAAAAAAAAAAAAAAAAAAAAAAAAAAAAAAAGTTTAAAAAAAAATGTTAATTTTCGAAGTAGTATAAATAAGTGAATATATAGGTGTAATTAAAAAAAAAAAAAAAGACAACAAGGTAGGTTAAAAAAAAAAAAAAAAAGGCGTCTCAACTTTATAAAAAAAAAAAAAAAAAAGGCCAAAAAGGGCGTCTCAACTTTATAAAAAAAAAAGTGTAAACACAGTCATAAATGGATTTTGATAGTGCTGAAAGGATGACGTCATCCGAATATCAAAATGAAAGGTACCCAATAACCTCAACTCCTTATGAAGATTCAGGTTACCGAACTCCACATAATGTTCAATCTAAATTTGATTTAAACAAATTTGGGTATCCAACAAAATGGGATTCACCTCTTAAATATGAACTTGAAAGTGATATTGAAAATGAAACAGACGTAAGGTCTAAATTAAAACTAAGTGCTAGTGATAGCGAGACTGATTTATCTCACACAGTATTAGAACGTTCACGCAAAAATGTCCAACAAGGGGCAGTAGGAGGTTACGAATCACCAAGAAATACAAGGTCCATTCTAGATAATTATAAGAGACCCGCTCTAAAAACTACACGCGAAGTCGAAAGTAGATGTTACATGTCCGATAGTAATGAAGCAATGCAAAAATGCAATTTTGATACTAGAATGTGCGATAGATATCCTACCGAGGTTGAGTTAGTTCCCGAAACACCTTTATACAATAAAGGAAATCAAACTCTATTGCGTAATTCTCAATGTAGAATGACTGATAAAAAACGTGCTACTGTTCAGTTTGAACCGCGTGATTATGAACGTGAGAACTATATACGTAGAGGCTTTGAATCAGCGGGTCCGAAACAAGAAACTTATTCACAAAAACAGCACGAAGCTTGCTGGGAACCTTCTGTTCCGAGTTATTATCGGGGTCATAGCTATAGCGAACCGTCTACACCCATAAATAACTTCGACGGAACGCGACCTAAGCAGTTAGAAGGACAATATTTTAAAAGTCCAAGTCATTCGGTCATGCACCATGCTACAACCGTGATAGAACCACAAATTAATCCGTCTTTCGGTCCGCGGCAAGTGTATCAAGCTCACAGTCAGCCTTTTATACACCAGAAACATACTAGCCAACAGTATTGTCCAACCGCATATGCACAATTGTTGCCGTCAAGACCACTTCCTGCTTTCGAAGCTACTCATCAAGTGATACCGCCTAGACCATTTTCGGATGCGCAAAATTACGCACAAGGTTATCAGTCACAAGCTATTCATCAAGTGATACCGCCTAGACCATTTTCGGATGCGCAAAGTTATGCACAAGGTGATCAGTCACAAGCTTCTCATCAAGTGATGCAGCCTAGACCATTTTCGGCTCTTCAAGGTATGCAACACGCTTATCAACCACATATTACTCCGCAATTCGGGCCGTCGCCAGTTGATCCCTACTATCAAGAACCGTTATATCCACCACAAATACCTTACTGCAATTTTGGTCCTAGTCAAACCCAAGCAAAAACTGTTAAACGTCGTGAAAAAGAACCAGAAAAATATGACGGGTCTACAGATTGGAACGAATTTATAATTCAGTTTGAAAGCGTAGCTCATTGGAATGAATGGGATAAAGACGAAATGGCTCAACAGCTGGTCATGCTATTACGTGGTTCCGCTCGCCAAATTATAGGTGATCTCACAGTGAGACAACTCAATGATTATCATGCATTAAAACACGCTCTAATGCAACGCTTCGATCCACCAGAACGCGAGTTATCCCATAGGTGTGAGTTTCAAAATAGGCGTAAACTGAAGACCGAAACTGTAACCGAGTATGGAAATACACTACGCAAATTAGCCTCCCGTGCCTATCATAGTCTACCACCGTCTAGTTTAGAAGTATTTACAGTAGATCAATTTATCAAAGGTATAGGCAATTTTGCTGCCTCGAAGCATATCCAGTACAAACGGCCGAAGAATTTAGACGAGGCAATCTCATATGCAATTGAATTTGAAGCGGTAGAAGGACCTTTAGAGTACATGCACAAACCAGCTGACAATGGCATGTATGCGCGACAAGAACCACCTATGCCGCCGAGGGATAACTTATCTTACAATCATGATAGGTATGAACGTCAACCGAGAGATGATGTACCGCGGCGTGAATATGAGCAAAGATATGACCGGGGAAATAATTTCCAACCACGCCGAGATTACAATCAGAACGGACAGCGGCGCCGTGAAATAGTTTGTTATGCCTGTGGGAAAGCAGGACACATCCAAACCAGATGTCCGAATGTACCTCAAGCCGATCATCCTGAGCAAATTGCAGAAGCAAAAATAGGTCATTTAAACTAAGGGCGGCTGGAATTGCGGTCGAATATCCAGCCCATGTTGAAGAAACTAAATATAGACCGGACAAATTTGAAATTAATGACACGAAAAACGAGAAACAAAACGTTGTCGATAGAAATATAGAAACTGCTGAGTCAATACAATTACGCGTATTTGCACCGAGCTGTCTAGTGGTTGGCACGAAAGTAAACGGTATCAACACAGACTTTGTAATCGATACCGGGTCACCTGTTTCAATCATTTCTGACAATGCCTTACGAGATTTGAAAATTGAGGAGCCACTGCAGAGAGTTGAGACAACTCTACGCACAGCTGATGGAACGTTGTTAAAGATTAAAGGCAAAGTTTTAGTTCTGATTGAAATAGGTGCGTTCACGTTCAAACAATCAGTCATAGTCGCGAATCTGAATGGCCCTGGTATTCTTGGCATGGACTTTTTAGATAAAAATACTGTAGACATCCTAGTTAGGGACAGAGTCTTAAAAATTCACGATAAAATAATTAAACTGAAAAATCTTAAAAGTTCAACTACTGCAAGAGTGACTTTAAAAGAAGGGGTGATAATTCCAGCAAATTCTGAATTAATTTTAGATACTCAATTAAAGGGTGTAGTTTCTTATGAGACTGGTTTAGTTGAACCTGTTGAGTTTATAAAAAGTAAAGGTATCCTTGTGGCAAAAAGCTTAGTTGACACAAAACTGAATGACGTCACTCTTTCAGTAATAAATTTAAATAAAAAGGATGTCTGTCTTGATGAAAATAGTATAATAGGGACTGTTCATGAAGTTGATAATGCGACGTCAAATTTCTCTGTAGATTTAAATAAGAATAAAAATACAGGCATACCAGAACATTTAAAAATTTTAGTTGAAAATATTTCCCAAAATCTTAGCACAGAACAGGTGGCAGAAGTTCATAAGTTAATTATTGAGTTTGAGGACATTTTTGTTGGTCCTGATGGCAAGTTTGGCCAAACAGATAAAATTTATCATGAAATTGATACAGGAGATGCCAAACCTGTTAAAATTCCCCCTCGTAGGGTTTCCCCCAAGCAAAAAGAAATCATTGAAGCAGAACTTAAGAAAATGCTTGAAAATGATGTTATAGAACCAAGCAATAGTGCATGGAGTAGTCCAGTTTGCATTGTCACAAAGAAAGATGGAACTCCAAGATTTTGTATAGATTTTAGGAGGGTCAACTCCAAAATAATTCGCAAAGACGCTTACCCTTTGCCTAGAATAGCAGACTGCTTAGACTCTTTAAACGGGGCTAATTATTTCCACTGTCTTGATATGTATAGTGGATATTGGCAAGTAAAAGTAGCTGAAAAGGATAGAGAGAAAACTGCATTCGCTACCCATAAGGGGTTGTTTCAATTTCGGACCATGCCCTTTGGTTTAACTAATGCCCCAGCATGTTTTCAGAGATTGGTAGAGACTGTTTTTGGTCATTTACAATGGGACAAGTGTCTATGTTACTTAGATGACATAATTGTTTTTGGGAAAACATTTGAAACAGCATATGACAATTTGAAAATAGTTTTTAAACTTTTTAGGGAAGCAAATTTAAAGTTAAAGGCCAAAAAGTGTCAATTGTTTAAAACAGAAGTTTCCTTTTTGGGACATGTAGTATCTGATAAGGGTATCCATTGTGATCCGGAAAAAATAGCATCGGTCAAAAATTGGCCAAAACCGTCTAATGTTTCAGAAGTTAGAAGCTTTTTGGGTTTCTCAAGTTATTATCGGCGATTTATACCTAATTTTTCTACATTGGCCGAACCACTGACAAAGCTTACTCGCAAAAAGACAAAATTTAGGTGGGGAAAAGAAGAAGAAAACTCATTTAACCTTTTGAAAAGCATTTTGGTAAAAGCACCAGTTCTCGCATTTCCAGATCCGAATGAGAAATTTATACTCGATTGTGATGCAAGTTTAACAGGAATAGGCGCTGTTCTGTCGCAAATGCTCGAAGGTCAAGAGCGAGTCATCGCGTACGCTAGTAAGACATTAAATCGAGCACAGAGAAATTACTGTGTAACCAAGCGTGAATTATTAGCGGTAGTTTCATTTATTAAACATTTCAAACATTTCCTTTATGGCACACATTTTATAGTTCGTACCGATCATGCCTCCTTGACTTGGCTCCGGAATTTTAAAGAGCCTGAAGGTATAATTGCCCGATGGATAAGTACGCTTGAAACATTTGATTTCACAATAGAGTATCGGAGCGGTTCTAAACATTCAAATGCCGATGGTCTTTCACGTTTACCGAAGCGTAAATGTAAGAACGAAAACTGTACTGAATGTTGGTCAAAAGACGCACACGAGAACTGTAATCTGTTCTACTCTGTGCCAGAGGATAGTGCCGAATCAGTACAAGTAGACGCGGTTACACCAGACAATACGAGAGAAGCAAATTGGCTTGAAAAGTGGACACACGATGAATTGGTTGAGTTACAAGCAAATGATCCAGATATAAACGCTGTAATAAGAATGAAACAAAATTCGGATGAAAGACCAAATAAGCGCGAAATTCTGAGATACTCACAAAGTGTCAAAATCTTATGGCGACTTTGGGATACATTAGAAGTACAGAATGACTTACTTTTTCGGATATTGCCAAATTCAAAACAATTAATAGCACCGCCTGAAATTAGGGAAACAATTTTCGAACAGTTACATACAAATCGTATAGCTGGACACTTCGGACGTGACCGAACTCTGGCAACCATAAAGAAACGTTTCTATTGGCCAGATATGTCTAGTACAGTTGCCAGGTGGTGCAGAAGTTGTGATTTATGTGCGCGATGCAAACCAGGTCCAGGACACGGTCGTGCGCCTTTGACCCAATCAGAATTTAGTTTTCCATTAGAAAGAATTGCTATTGACATTGTCGGTCCGCTTCCCATTACTAGAAACGGCAAAGAGTTTATCATAGTAGTGGGAGATTATTTTTCGAAATGGAAAGAAGCCTATGCGTCAGAGGATCATACTGCTCAAACTGTTGCAGACTTACTATTGACTCAATTTATATGTCGTTTCGGTTGTCCGCTTACAATCCATACGGACCAGGGTCGCGAGTTCGAGAGCCATTTGTTTGAAAGCATATGTCAAAAATTAGAAATTGAAAAGACCCGAACTGCCCCATACCGACCTCAGTCAGACGGACTTGTAGAGCGTTATAACCGCACTTTAAAACGGTTACTAGCTATGTTTGTTAATGTTCATCGTAATGACTGGGACGATCATCTGCCATACCTGATGATGGCATATCGTGCAACCGAGCATGAAAGTACCAAATGCACCCCAAATTTAATTATGTTTGGCAGGGAAATACTTTTTCCGGTTGATTTGATGTTTGGCTTGCCCTCAAATACAAAAACTTCCCTTTGTCAAATTGAATTTGTTGAATGGGCCCAAAGCTCAATGCGAGAAGCTTTTCAGTTTGTGGCAGAAAACTTGAAAACTGCTGCCAGAAGGCAGAAAAATTATTATGACAGAAAATTAAAGATGAGGGATTTTGAGCCCAACACCTGGGTATGGCGCTGGTATCCCCCCTATGCAAATCAAAGTTTAGGATTGGGAT
Source organism: Mytilisepta virgata (assembly GCA_028015205.1). NCBI lineage: Eukaryota > Metazoa > Mollusca > Bivalvia > Mytilida > Mytilidae > Mytilisepta > Mytilisepta virgata. The sequence continues at coordinate 26,605,734 of CM051511.1, forward strand.
GGACGGGCCCCTATCTTGTATTACAGAAATTATGTGATGTCAACTACCAAATACAAAGGGATGAGCATTCTCGTCCGATTGTAGTACATGTGGACCAACTCAAACCATATGAAGGGACTAGACCCCCACTCAACTGGAACTTACTGGATGATAGTGCTTTAACCCAAACTGACGAAGTGCCGGCAGTGGAACAAGAGCTAGTGTCTATTGAAACCCCTCCAAAACCTAAAACCCCTGTCGTCACTAGAGGTGGACGTCAAGTTAAACCGAGAGAAAGATATTCTCCCGGTCCTATTTAGCTGAATGTCTGTAAATAATATATATTTCATTTACATACAACAAAATGGTGTAAACTAAAATGAGATATAACACCTTAAAAAAAATCCTGTATATAGATTTGATATATTTTATTATGAAATTGTTACACATATTGTGACAATGGTAAAATGATAATGATAATGATGATGATGATCATGATGACAATGATGATGATGATGATGATGATGATAATTGCTATGAAACTTGTTGTCATAGAATATACATCGTGTATATGACAAAATGAAATATTTTCATGATTGTTTTCTTATTGTTTGATATTTATAATTCAATATTGTTGTACATAAATATAATTCATGTTTAATATGATGATTAAAATTGTTGTGTTTTCCAGGATGGAAGATTATGTAAATGTTCATGCAGACGAAAAAGAAATTAAGGAATTTACGGTCAACTACATAAGGAGGCCCTTTGTAAGTGGCATGAGCTGTAATGTTGCCAGTTGCCAAACTGTTTCATTTGATACGTACCGGGAGTATATGAATCACTGGAACAACTATCATGTGGAATTAATCAACCTACATGTATGCCGTATTTGTGGTCAAAGTTGGAGGGTAAAAGGCCGCTTGACTAGCCATCTTAAGTTTAAACACTTTGTAAGTTCAGAGAAGGTGGAGCAGTACAGTAGGGTTAAACACAAGAAAAATGAACGCTATGTCGCCCCGGGCGAAGAAATCTTCGCCAGACGGCAATCAACACAGGAGATTTTAGCAATGAAGAAGGAACGAGCGTCTCAAAAAAGAAGGCAAAATGCGCTTGAAAATGGTATTAATCAAAGAATTCCGGGGAACGACGTTTACAATTCCAGGGATTTTCATGTGGAACTTAGAGTCAAAGACGGGAAATGTACAACTGTAATCCGACAGAAACACCATTCAAAGTGTACGCCGTACCAGGCACCAAAAGATTTATACTGACATTTTAGTTTTCAGAATTTGACATTAATTTTTAATTAATTTTCAGAATTTCATTAATATTTTTGAATAAATTTCAGTGATTTTTAACTATATTTTCTTTAAATTCAGAATTTTACAAGAAATTTGTATGTATTTTGTTTTGGTGAAAAATGTTTAAAAACATTTTTTAAGGGGGGAGGAATGTGACAGTTGTGGTTTTGCCATCGATATAGTTTTCTAAATAAATATAAATTTGACTAAGTTTCTGGCTTCGTAGTTATCCGAATTTTCTCAGAATTCTTACCTGTATTTATTTTTATCTCCTTTCATTAATTATGAGGGTTTTAGTTCCATATTTGTTCAAAGTCTTTAAGTTTTCATTCATTTTATTCTCAGCTGATTTTACCGTCAAACCGGAAGCGGGAGTTAGCTCGTGCAGAAGCGCGAACTTTTAGTATTTTAATTTCATTGGTCTATTGATAACTATTTTAGTCAATCAGAGCATGCTATGTAAAAATTATTCGTAGTCTTTCGGGTAGATAGTTATTTTTATATCCTAAAAGCTAGGTATTTCTCGAAGTTAAAACCTGTGAACTGTAAAGGGTTCATTTAAGTTGAAAAGGTCACACTTTTTCTACTATATAAGTCCATATATTTCTCATACTCATTGGTACATGTCTAAAGGCGACAGGTATGTTACCCGAGGGAATTGTTTTCAATTCTAGTTTTTGAGACCGTTTACTTGGTTTAATACCAGAGAGGATTGTTTCAATCCATTTTTATTGGTATTTAAACCTGCACAATTTTGTAGCTTATCTAACCTCCTTTTTGCTAGTATAATTTTTGTTAGATTTTTTTTATAGATACTCCCGGTAGGTAAACTGTCACACGAATCCTGGTTTAAAGTTAGGAAATAAATTAAATAAATAGAATTGTTTGATAATTGATGCTGATTTCATAATTTTGTACTTTGTTATAATAAAAATTGTACTTTAAAAATCTTTGTTTTCCTAGCCTACAAGCATCCAAGAGATACGAACCAGGACGGGTACTCCATTACACGGTCCAGGACTAGCCCCTACCGAACCCCACCGTGTACTGGGACCTGCTCCTGTTACACAAACATCAGACTTACATGGAAGCTGACACTGAAAATATAATGTAAAAGTTTTCACATACCCTGAGTCCGTTGTCTTCCCTCTCTGATATCGTGAACCCACCAATTGCCATTAACAGATCTCTAGTAGTATGGCTTATTTGTATCTTGTTAGCTGTAAATGTATAGAGAATAAAACTAACAATATCTACACTAACAGAAAATAAATAATAGTAAATAAATAAACAACATTACATTGTCTATCCGATCTAAAAAAAATCATACAAAGATTTTCCCAATTATAAGCTATGAATATTTACGTTTGCCTTGAGATTCCATCCTTGATGCAATAGTAACAGTTTGTCCGAACAAGCAGTAGCGGGGCATCTTGGTACCAACAACACCAGCGACAACATGTCCTGTAAACGAAAAAAATAACGTTTAGGGACGAGATCAAAAGTTCAATGTAGGATAAAAAAAAACTTAATTCACATAGTTTTTTCACTGAAAATCGTTGTCGGATAACAAAACTTGAAGCCATTCCCATCCCCCCTCACCCCCCTCCCCCATCCCAAACTATTTGAATTAAGTTTTTTATCCTTCATTGAACTTTTAATCTCGTCCTTTAGCCTTTATGTTTTATTCCAGATTTACCTATGTTCATACATGATATCACAATTATAAGGGTTTTTTTCACGATAAACTTTTAACAGTTATGCTGGATACCTAAACCTTTGATCGCAAAAATTCATTTAAAAATATGACTAGTAAAACCTTTGGTCAGTCATGCTCAAGTGAGTAGAAATAATCTTTTAACAGAATTACTTGAACGTTTGTGTTCAAGTATCATAAAATCGTATCATATCGAATCACTGACTACTGAGTGGACTTTAAAGTCATCCAACAGCTGTACTGTATGGTGGATGTTTCGCGTTTTGGAATTTGCTTTTTTATATTTCCTTTGATTTGCATAAGACAAAATCGAAAATAAAATGTTTTCGACTTTTGCGTTTTTGCCTTTTGGAAAACAAAGAAATATCAGCGGAAAAGCCACTATATTTTCACCTCAGTGATAGTATATAATATAATACTTTATGAAAAAATCTTGATTTCTGATTGGTTGAAAGAAATGTGGTTTTTCAATCCACCTTAGACTAGGCGCCACCCCTATTGACGACGGGTGGTATTCCATCCTTAGCGACAAGAATACCACATGAAAGAATACCACCCTCTTGTCAGGATAACACCCTCCGTACCTGAAATGAGTTTTATCCTCATTTGGGGAGATAATTTGCATTTAGTATAATATAACACATACTGCCATCAGCTGAGGGTGGTATGCCAGATTACCACACTCAAAACAAAATATCATCCTCGATTACGTCTCGGGCGATATTTTGCCTTCGTGTGGAAATCTGGCATACCACCTTCAACTTAAGGCAGTATGTGTATAATCTCAAATACCAAAAATATTGTATACAAAGCACACATTTCTGGATTAACTTCAGAAATGCTCATTTAAAAGTGTATACAGTATTAATTGACATTTTGTAAAACTTCAAGATTAATTTTCATGTTTTTGAAATTTTGCAAAACCACTTGAGTAATAACAAATAGATATAGATTGTATTAAATGAACAGTCAGCATTTGGCAGAAAATTTCTCTAAATAAAAATCCCCGTATAGCAAATTAGTTCCATTAACCATTCACAAATACAAATGTACTAAAGTTATCATGAGATCATATTCACCTTCTGCTTATATCATGGCTTTCATGAAACTCATGTGCATGTCATTTTCCTTTATAGTAGATTTGCCAGTGAAATAGACGTTCAGTGCCTGTACCAAGTCAGACTCTTTGTTGCGTTTATGTTTGCCTGTACCAAGTCAGACTCTTTGTTGCGTTTATGTTTGTGTTTGTACTCTTTTATGTAATGTTTTGTCTGAGGTTTAATAAAGCGCCAGTATCCGACCTGTAACTATAAGAGCCTTAACTAGTCGTACAGATAAAACGAGCACATTCTGACCCTGCTGTCGAAATTGTGTACCGTCCAACCGATTTTTGCAGTTCTAGCAAGCGGTCACCTTGTTGGTAACCATACTGTATTGGATTTTATAACACACCAGAGCGTCAGGATAGATAAAGGGAAGATTTGGGTAGCCCATTTAACCACACGACTGTTCAGTCTCTGTACCAAGTCAGACGTTCCTGGCCTTCTGTTGTGTTTATGCTTGTGTTTTGTTCTCTTTATGTTATTTTTTGTCCGAGGTTCTGTCTGTTGCAGGACATTGTTTGATTGGTTTGCCATTGTTGACCTATTCTGTTATCCATTTTGTTATTTGGTTACCTGAATGTATGCCGATTCTCAGTCTAAACTTTGTTTCTGGAAGGTGGGGTATCTCCTTTTTCTTTATATTTGCCAACAGATCCAAGGCCATGGATGCGGTCTCCGAGGCATGACGCCTGCCATTGCGCTTAGGGACACCTATAAAATAGATAGCTCAAATAAATTGATTATAATGATATTATCTACTAGTACTTATCGAATTCATGTAAAATAAGAAAGCTTACGTACATTGTACGTTGTGTTCGACGGAAAGTATTTAAAATTGTAACATTCTTCTAATCAATTAGTAAATAATTATATTAAATTATAAATTATAAATAATTCATTGAAACATTTTAATTAATTGCTAATTCGTATCCTTGACTTTGAGATAACGAGAATTAACCGAACGTTTATGTACATATTATCAGGTTTTCTGCAAACGTATATCGTAAAATATCAGCCGCGAGACACAATGTGAAGCTTCTTCGACGAGTGAGCGTAGCGAACGAGTGAAAAAGCTTCATATTGTGTCGAGCGGCTTATATTTTACAATATTTGTTTGAAGAAAACTTGATGATAAATTTATCGTATTGTGTACTAGCAATCTTAATGGAATTTCTTAATTTTCAATGGCCATCCGCCTATAACCGGATGTTTTCCTGATATATTCGGGTCAACGTTGGGTCAAACATTATGACGTCGTTGATATATTCGGGTCAGCTCATATAGGGGTCGGGTCAACTCTTTACGACGTCACAGTGCCGAAATTCGGCTAAAAAGGGGCGGGCCCTTCCACTTCTCTAAATCCACCAGTGTCCATCCAATATTTCTTTTAAAACTTACTGGGTAAACAGTGAACCACAGCCGTAAATCTGACGGCCCCAGAGTTATGAGGGAGGTAACGTACAGCGTGTTTATCGTGCTGCGTTTTCCCCATTTCATTTCTCGTGTTTTCGATCTTTGGGCGTTTCCAGTTCTTTTTATTGCCCGCGATTCGTTATTTTACGTGTTACGGTATTGAAGATACGGGAAATTCTGATATAGGCTAATCAGTTCCATCAATATTCAATTTAATAAAGAAGTGAATATTAAAAAAAAAAAAATTGTATATGTCCGTTTTCTTTTCCTTAGAACGTTGCTTATTATTCGTGATTCGATTTCAGCGAAAATGTTTTTATTTCACGTTGTTCGTTCTCATACCCCCTCTTTAAGACCCTCAGCTATCGTTCTAGTTGTCGTAAACAAGGTCATATGATGAGGGAGATTCATTGTACAGACGACAGCGCCACTGATCGTCATAATGTGACATTAAATTATGCCAACTCAATTATGCTAACTCGCATTCGTCTAAATTCCAATTCGTAAGTTCTAAATTCCAATATGCTGATTGCTATTCGTCTAAGTTCTAAGTTCTAAATTCTAATTCGTGTATTTTTTATGGAAACGGGATATTTGATCTTTTTCATTTCAGGATTTGACAAGCTTGAGGTTGTAAAGTTTAAAAGTATAATTTTGGAAAATAAAATTTAAAAATTTATGCATGAAAGTAGAAAAGTTACAATAAAAAATTAATAATCGGCCTGTAACAATTTAGAAATTTAATAATATAAAATAGAAATTAGATGTTTATGAAATTAGAAAATAAGATTTATCATAATACAGCTGACAATTACAATAATAGGAATAAGAATAGTAATAATACAACAAGAATATATCGTTATCATTATGGCGGTAATTCCCTTCCATACTCAGCAGGTCGATATAGGCATGGGGAAATACGATAAGATATAAATATTTTACCTGATACAACCATGTATGCGTCACCAATTGTTTCTACCTTGTAAACGTCATATAGCTTTATTATGCTGTCAGATTTGGAAAATAGACAGTTCAGCATGTCAACAACTTGTAATGGTGAACTCTGAGCAGAAATAGCTGCAAATCCTACAATATCGCTGAAGAGAACAGTGGCATCGGTGAACTGTTCCGCATTTACTGGTTCACCTTTTTTCAGCCGTTCTGCCACTGACTTCGGAAGCATTTTGTATAAAAGTGTGTCATTTCTTCTCTTCTCTTTGTTCAGCGCTTTTGTTCTGACAAAGAAGAAAAAATAATGATATCATGACAAAATGAGTAAAAATATACATTTATGAAGGACTTATAAACAGCTTTTATACACTTAATAACAAAATGTCTGCAAGAGATACGAAGATACACCTTAAATGCAAAAAGACCGCATTAATCAAATCAAATTAAAAGAAATTTAAAAGATATAAAAATCGAAGCTTCATGTACATGGATTATTAGTATTGCTGTAATGATAGTAATATAATGCATCCCAAAATAAAATGAACATTTATCAATAATTTGAAAGATGGAAAGTGGTGGATATCACTACCTGTTTGCGATGGAAATGGAATATTTCTGGATTTCTGAAGTCAGAGAGTAAACAGCAAAGACAATCAAGGGACAGACAATCAAGATGACACCAAATACAATACAGATAGTTATAACACTCTGCAGTTCCTCCTCCGAAGCTTTGGCTAAACTTTTGTCAATTGTCAAGGCAAGTGCGTTTTGTGTTCGAGTCAAGACACCCTGATAGATTGTCATATTGTCAAACCATCGCTCAGCCTCCGCTATTGACGCCTGCGTGCTGGTATAATTATTTGATTTAATTCGTATTCGGTACTCCTCTATCGGTACTATTACTTCCGTGTTCTTGGCAAGTTCGGCATTGTATATGTCAAAAGCAATCTTAGAGTAAAATCTAGCTGATTCAAATGTAACATTAGCTCGGTCTTGATTTTCCATAAACAATAGGTACTCCTCTCTCGTTTCAAAGCCTCCAGTAGCATAGAAAGAAACCCCTAGCGCTCTTTCCCTACCAAATAACTCGCTGGATGCTATAATCTCCTGATAGGCGACGACGTCTTTCCATACCGATCCAGTACTTGACTCGCTGACGGCGTCATAAAGCCATTTAAGTAAAACATATATACTGTTGGAATAAAAATCTAGTTCTGTCTCAACAGACTGGTTGTACACATCAAGCTGGTATCTGTGCTTATTTAGATAGGACAAAAACCTTTCTCGTGTTTGCATTTCACTGATGATGTCGTCTCCCCGTGGCCATTTTGATAAGTTCTGAATGGCCAAGTCGGTATCCGGATATCGCTGCAGAAGAAAATCTTTGGTCTCAGGCTTGATGTTGCTGACATAGAGGGCGCTCATATCTCGTTCGAACTGAATCGTACGAATCAGAGCACCGAGTTCTATGCTGAAAAACAACAACTCACGAACATTTGCCGAGTTGATGTAGTTGTCAATGGACCTAACAAAGGTATTGGCTGTCATTCCAGTTATGACTAGAACAGGGATCAATACCACTGACAACATCTTTATCATCTGTCTACGTTTACCAGCGTCTGTTATTGGGTTTCCTACAAGATTTAGTGGTATATTGACGATATTGCCATATAATATATTTCTGAGTGTAACAATAAGACAAAAGATGCTTTATAATCAAACTTTGAAAAATAATTTGAAATTGTGTTAAAAACAACAAAAATCGCAAAGCACTCTAATAATCAAGTATAAAGCAGAAGAAAAGAAGCCCTGCAACAGTTTTTTTTTTATTTTTTAACTTCCTTATTCAGATCGAAGTTATTATCCATTATAGGAATTTCAAGCGTTGAGCATGCATAAGAGTTTGATTTACTCCTTTATAAATAGAGTTGATAGAACGGTATTATCTTGTACTGTCTTGTTCTAATTTTCTTCAGTTGCATTTGCTGTGTTTTTTATGCGTTTTTTTAATGTGTTTTTTTTTCTTTTAGTTAAATCTTTGAAGTATTGTTTCCTGTGTTGCTGTTTTCATGTAATCGTCTTGTTTCATCAGGATTTCATGACACTCTTCCCTTTATCTTATTTTACATCTTAGTTATAATTTATTTAATGGTATACCTCTACACACTGCATCACACTTTGTGACTGTCTGTCGCATATTCAACATGTCCATGATAGCTAAGTTTATCTGTGAAGGCGTTAGGGATACCATTGAGCTGGTACTTGATCTTTCGACCGCCACCAGGCCATCAGAATGGTGGATCTTCTTCCCCATTTTCACAGTCTAACAAATTAAATTTATCTTAACATAAACATCAACAGCTTCTATCTTTATTAATTATAATACATATTTAGTACTTATAATACAAGTTATGTTTTTTTACCTGGCGTTTTTCATTAAGTCAAGGGTAAACTTCATTAAATTAAAACATAAAATAGAAGTTGAAGCTATATGTTTAGCGTTGATTAGCAGTTGACCACTCAACGATACTTATCTTAACAAAGTATGTTTCAAATTTTAACAAGATATATTGAGCCGTTAGAAGTCGACAGGTCTTTTTAATTTACCCGAAAATTGCTAATTTTGTTATTTTTCATCTGACTTTCACAAGGTAGCGGTATAGAGGAGCCTAACGACATGTCAGTCTAGTGAGTCTTGTACCAGTCTTTTAAGCATCTTCAAACTTTGATCATAGATACAAAGAACTTGGCAATATTTTGTAACCATTTTTCACCATTTTAGTAACGATGATTTAAGTTTTTTAGAATAATTATGAATATTTACACTGGAAACAATAAGAAAAATGTTTTCATTTACTTATTAATAAAGTCTCATTTTTTAAGTAGAAAGGCTATACAAGTCATATATTAAGGTATATAAAATATTTAATACAGATAAAGGGTAAATGTCAGCGAGCCCTTAGTGAGTAATGTTTTTCATTTAATGCAACACGTTTTCAACCGTTCATTGATAAGCGAATCAGTCTTCAAAATTTTGTTCATAAAGCGAGTTGAATTGCAATTTGGAAATACGGTTGGTAGATTTTCATCTTCGGAGTGATTAAAAATTGTTACTCGGGAAGGTTTTGAATTTTATATGCCAATTTATTGCACTGTAAAAGTTACAAATGGTCGACTATTTGATTTTTTTCAGGGAGTAGACGGGGGTGGGGGATGGGATAAAGTGCTCTTGAATATTTTCGCAACAACTGTAAGGCTGTAGTTTTTTTTCACGCGCGTGCAGATAACATTATTCGGTCCATATGAAAAATTTGGTCCAATATTTTTATAAGATACTGCCTTCTACGACTAAACTTTAATTGCTTGATTTTTAACCATTATGGATCTCCCCCTTTTAAAATCAAATGTTTTCCTTCTTTTTATTTTATTTCGTGATAAGGTATCAAAACAGCAATACAATATATTTAGAAAAATATATACATTTGTAATCATACATATAAAATTTTACTGAATTTTTATATACATGTATGTTTTTTCTAAATCACCGTAAAAGTGCTGGATTTGGTTAGAAAATGATGAGAACGTTCTATTCTATATCTTAAAGCAAACCTGATAAGAAAAGTTTACATAAATTGATAAAATATTTACTGTATAATAATAATAATGATAAATTTTGATACATACTCTGCTGTTCTTCTGTGTGGAGACAGTCACCAAATTAATGTTAAAAGATCGATAAAGAAGGAGAAAACCGTTTCTATGGAAACTATTTTTCTGGAGAAGTGTTAATGTAACAAATGAAACTCACTCCTTTTAATCTAAATATTTTGACAGGTGCACTGTCTTAAATAAAACATAGATAATAATCGATTAGCTGATTTTGAAACAAAACAAATATTAAATATTAAATAAAACAAAATAACAAAAAAAAATAATAAAGATGAAAAATAAATAATTAGAAAATATGCATAAGAAAGATGATTGTGTTCTTATATTCAGAGAAAACAGAAAAATTTTTATTTACCTTTTCTTCCTTTAAATCTTAATAAATTCATTCTTTCACAGTGAAAAACCGCAATAAAATCGAGAAAAAGACACTTCCTCCGCCATATTGCAATGTTCATTAATTTTAGATTTCTAATAGTTCCTGATTCGGTGAGAGCTCAGTACTGAATTTAAAAAAAAATGTATATTCTGTTATGATAAAAATTTAACCACTACATGTACCATCAACAAACATTGACTGATGAATTAGCTAATATATAGAGGGAACCATTTTATGTGCTTTGAAATAGTTAACTTATTGGGCTACATTGGCAAAAAACACCTTTTTATGACTTTCCAATAGTTTACATATACAGTCCGCCAAAAGTCAAGCACCACCATTTTTTATTCAAAAAATATTTTTAGCAACAAAATATATTAAAGAATACTCAAACTGAGAATAAATTCAAAAAATTATTATAAGACGGATAACTCGTCCATTTTACGTGTACTTAAATTTCACATTCAAAGAAATAGTGCAAAATTTTAATTTTTAACAAGATTGTAACATAAAACATCACTGTAGGTCTTTAGAGACAACTTTTATCACATTCTGCAAAAATTTCATCAATATTGGAGTCTAGAGAGTTCAACTATCACACTTTCGGTATGTTTCTCTAAAAATATGTCATCCACTATGTACAGGCCTTCTAAGCTTTCGATTTAAGGAAATCGGTTCAAATTATCAACAAGTACCACTCTTGGTTTGCTATGATTTAGACAAGATAGAAATCTACATTTCAAAATTTTGCAAAAGCATAAAAATATAACCTGTAAAATTTTGGTGGTGCTTAACTTTTGGCGGACTGTATATATCAAATCGTAGAATACTAATCGAAAATCAGAAACGTATACTTTATGCTGCTGATGAGAGGTAACTCCTTGAAATGCGTCGTATACAGCATAGTATAAATTTACTATATCTAACATTAGTATCTTTGGATTGTTATTTTGAAACTCCTGGGATGATGCCTCTGCTGGTGGACCCTAGGTCCCCGAGGGTATTCGCCAACCCAGTCGTCAGACTTGTCTGACATGTTTATTCATTGATTTGTTACAAAAATTACCAGTATTTAGCAAAATTCAAAACTAATAGAAATACTAAGGGTTCATTCCTTGTATTGCACATGGTAGATCTCCTTAGCTGAAATTTGGCTTCCTATTTCGGTATTTGTGGTTGAGTACTTCTTGATTAATATAATTTTGGTTTTTGGTCTTCCAAATGTTTCGGTTTTAATGCTGCTGATGAGAGGTAACTCCTTGAAATGCGTCGTATACAGCATAGTATAAATTTACTATATCTAACATTAGTATCTTTGGATTGTTATTTTGAAACTCCTGGGATGATGCCTCTGCTGGTGGACCCTAGGTCCCCGAGGGTATTCGCCAACCCAGTCGTCAGACTTGTCTGACATGTTTATTCATTGATTTGTTACAAAAATTACCAGTATTTAGCAAAATTCAAAACTAATAGAAATACTAAGGGTTCATTCCTTGTATTGCACATGGTAGATCTCCTTAGCTGAAATTTGGCTTCCTATTTCGGTATTTGTGGTTGAGTACTTCTTGATTAATATAATTTTGGTTTTTGGTCTTCCAAATGTTTCGGTTTTAATGCTGCTGATGAGAGGTAACTCCTTGAAATGCGTCGTATACAGCATAGTATAAATTTACTATATCTAACATTAGTATCTTTGGATTGTTATTTTGAAACTCCTGGGATGATGCCTCTGCTGGTGGACCCTAGGTCCCCGAGGGTATTCGCCAACCCAGTCGTCAGACTTGTCTGACATGTTTATTCATTGATTTGTTACAAAAATTACCAGTATTTAGCAAAATTCAAAACTAATAGAAATACTAAGGGTTCATTCCTTGTATTGCACATGGTAGATCTCCTTAGCTGAAATTTGGCTTCCTATTTCGGTATTTGTGGTTGAGTACTTCTTGATTAATATAATTTTGGTTTTTGGTCTTCCAAATGTTTCGGTTTTAATGCTGCTGATGAGAGGTAACTCCTTGAAATGCGTCGTATACAGCATAGTATAAATTTACTATATCTAACATTAGTATCTTTGGATTGTTATTTTATACTAATCATAATCGAAAAAGAAGAAAAAGAAAAGAAGCAATATAGGTTGATCAAAGTACAAATGTATTTTTTGATCCACAGATTGTCACGCGGTTTTTTGTACAATAAGCCTACACTAAAGAATAAATATAGTTTGTAGTACTGCTTATTATTGTTTGGAAATGAGAAAATTTCATAATAATCTACATTGTAATTTAACGTAAAATAATTTCTTCCTTTAGACGAGGACGGTCTCTGAAGCGGTAATTTAGCATTCTCTCTTTTTTTTTACATCTCCAGAAAAGTCTTTGATATTCTCTCATTATTACTAATGTAGCAATGTCAGTAAACGCCAGGTGGAGCTGTTTTGGAGGAAGTTATTTGAAAACTGGATTCCTTTACAATCTTTTCCAGCCTATTTTTGGACCAGTATACTGTAAACAAACTGTGGTTTCCTCCCAGTGGCGCCCCTATTGTTTACGGACATTGCTAACTATATACATGTTCCTACATCGTTGATGGAGAAAAATCCACGACAATGGTATCGATATCTGAATTTCTTTTCCATACGAGAACTAAACCCGGGAGACACTTGATACCATTAACCCAATGATTTCAGATTATATGAAATATTTACATGTAAAATTTACCACTTCTGACTACCATATTATGATCATTTTATGGTTTTAACATTTAAACCCGTTGTTGTGGTGCGTGCAGCCTGACCTGTAGTCACCATATATTACGTTTCTGTGGGATGGTAGGGTACTCCTAGGTCTATGAATATTTTATATGATATTAATTTCGATGCATTTCTCATACTTTCAATAAATCATACAGTTTCAGCATTGCTCAATCCAGAAGGAGAAAGATAGAGTGGTTTTCAGCATTTCTCAAGGCAAAAGGACAAAGATAGAGTGGTTTTCAGCATTTCTCAAGGCAAAAGGAGAAAAATAGGGTGGTTTTCAGCCTTTCTCAAGGCAAAAGAAGAAAGATAGAGTGGTTTTCAGCATTGCTCATGGCAAAAGGAGAAAGATAGAGTGGTTTTCAGCATTGCTCAAGGCAAAAGGAGAAAAATAGAGTGGTTTTCAGCATTGCTCAAGGCAAAAGGAGAAAGATAGAGTGGAAAACGAAACAAAAAGCCAAATTTGTGTCGGGCTGAATAAACAAAAAGTGGAAAACGGAACAATAGCCCAACATGTTGGATTGTTGAATCAAAAAAAAAACAATAAACAAAATTAAGAAAATAAAAGAAAGAAAGAAGAAACAGTGGAAGACGAAACAAAAATCCAAAATTTTGTGGTGTTGAATCAAAACCAAAATGACCACAAAATTTAAAAAGGAAAAACCATTAAAGGACAGAACTATTTATTGTTTCATTGAAATATTTAAATATAATCCAATGAAGAAGACGTATGGAAGAAGTGTTTTCAAGCAAATGTTGTATTCGTAAAAATCACCAAGGCAACAGTGAATTTTATCACGTCATTTCCATTATCAGAGTTAAATGATGTGTAAATTTAATAAACACTTATAACAAACATGCTAGCTTGAATTGAAACATGTACATAAATGTATGCAAAAATTTTTTTTTTTACATTTTAAAACCTGTTTCAAAACTTTTACAAAGATTTTGGTAAATGGTAAAGCATCGATTAACTTAGATCAATAGATTTTTTACAACATCGGTGTCAAAAAATTTGTCAGAAATTCAAATATTTCAGACAAAAATTAATATGCCAAATCCTTTGCAAACTAATGCTATTTAAAATGGCTAAACCACTGGAGTTTTTGTATACGTTACTGTTATCAGTAATATACTGGTCAACAAAAGTAACGATACACGAGTTCGGAACCAAATATCTTGATAATTCCTTAAAAAACATAAGTATTAGGCCAACAGTGGTTTGCTACTTCATTTCTAGATCTAATTCGTCTCATTTTGAAATCTGGATAAACTTGAAATGGTGGAAAATGGAAATTTTCCAAAAGAGGGTTAAATTAAATTTGGGGAAAATCGAGAAGAAAATCGACACACATTTTGTAAAATGAAAATCCAGTGGCTGAAATCAGTAGAAAAAACTCAAATCTTTTGTCAAACAGACATTATGATTCACATAACGGAGTAAAAATACTGACTTTTTAATTTTGGCTTGAAAAATGTGATTTTTGAAATCTCAAAAAATGAATTTTTTCATTTCAAACTTTTTGCACAAAATCCATGCTTTTGATGAGATAACAATCTACTATGAAAATCAGACATATGGGTTTATTCTTCTGCTTAGTACGGCTATTTGAAATTACGAATATATGAAAAATGCATTACCCTGTATCGTTTCTTTTGTTGATTAGTATATTAAGCAATTTCTTGTACACGAATGTCTAGCTCAATGATAATAACTAAGGTAAAAGGTAAAATGAACTGTCACCCTTGGTTGGGAGCCTATCTAGGAGAGCAAACTCTGATATAAAACCATGTGAGGGAGTTGCTGACCACCACATTACAAAAAGCTGAAACTAGAGGGCTAACCCCCCCCCCCCCTTAGTGGATCCAAATGGTTACAGAAACGTCTACAAATGCCAATCCTCTGACTCGTCAACGACTTGAGAAAGAGGATAATAATAATTTTAGAAACATACAAAGAGAAAGAGGACAACATATGACGCGAAAGCCGATGAAGTTGTTCTCTGCCAAACATCCAACTAGAATTGGTACTTGGAACATCAGAACAATGTATCAATGTGGTAAAAGCTTGCAAGTTGCAAAAGAAATGGACAGATATAACATTGAAATCCTTGGACTAGGTGAAGTAAGATGGAACACATCTGGTATGACTACACTATCATCAGGCCACACCATCATTTACTCTGGTAATCCAAATGAAAATGATATACATGACAAAGGAGTTGGATTTATGATCACCAGGAAAGCCAAGAAATCGCTTCTAGAATGGAACCCAATCTCTGCTAGAATCATCTTAGCAAGATTTGATACTAAGTTCCAGAAAACAACTATTATACAAGTATATGCCCCTACAAACAATGCAGATGAAGAAGACAAAAAATGAATTTTACAATGCACTACAATCAGCTGTTGATAAAGTTCCAAAAAGAGACATCTTAATTGTTATGGGAGATGTGAATGCAAAAGTTGGACAAAACAGAAGTGGAAGAGAACGGGAGATAGGTCCGCATGGGATAGGGCAAATAAATGAAAATGGTGAAATGTTTGCTGACTTTTGTGCTATCAACAACCTTGTGAATGGAGGCACTTGGTATGACCATAAAACCTGTCATAAAACCACCTGGGTATCACCTGATGGTGATACAGAAAATCAAATCGACCATATTGCAATTAGTAATAATTGGAAATCATCACTACAAGATGTTCGAGTTAAACGAGGAGCTGATGCATCATCAGACCACCACTTACTTATTGGCAAAATCCAGCTCAAACATGCTGTCAACCACAAAAAGAGAAACAACAAAAAGGAAATTTAATGTAGTAAAATTTAAACAACCAGAAGTAGTTAATGATTTTCAAATAACTCTGAAAAACAGGTTCAACAGTCTTGCTGACCTAGATGCAGACAATCTAAACAGTATTGAAGACAAATGGAAAAACACCAAAGATGCCATCATCAAAACATGTGAAGAAACAGTGGGATTCATTCAATCAAAACGAAAGAAATGGATGTCTGACAAAACTTGGTCCCTTATAGATGAGAGAAGAGAAATCAAAGAAAGACTTATGGGTGCTACAACAAGACTTAGAAAGAAAACCTTGCAAGATAGTTATAGCACAAAAGACAAAGAAGTAAAGAAAAGTTGCAAGCAGGATAAAAGGAACTATGCTGAAACACTTGCAGAGGAAGCAGAGACTGCATGTGGAAAAGGTGACATTAAAACACCGTACAATATCACTAGGCAACTCAGTGGAAAAACATCAAATCAAAACACGCCAGTCAGAGACAAAAACAACACTGTCTTAACGAAATTAGATGATCAATTAAACAGATGGAAGGAACACTTTGAAGAGGTATTGAACAGACCACCACCCACCAATCCACCATTGTTAGATGCAGGTCCAACACTTAACATTAATGTGGATGAAATATCAGAAGCAGAGGTAACATATGCAATTAAACACCTTAAAAATGGAAAGGCAGCTGGCATTGACAACATCCCACCAGAGGCTTTAAAAGCTATGGATATTACAGAAGTAAAACATCTACAGAACTTGTTAAATCAGATTTGGGTAGAGGAAAATATACCACAAGACTGGCAAAAGGGACTTCTCATAAAACTCCCCCAAAAAGGAGACAAATCTCTCTGCAACAACTGGAGAGGAATAACTCTTTTGTCAATTCCTAGCAAAGTTCTATGTAATATCATCCTAAAAAGAATGAAGAATGAAGTAGATAAACAAATGAGAGATGAGCAGGCTGGATTTAGGCAAGAACGCTCCTGTATAGACCAAATAGCAACACTCAGAGTCATCATCGAACAAACTATTGAGTGGCAATCATCTTTATATCTCAATTTTGTCGATTTCCAAAAAGCTTTTGACAGCATAGACCATCAAGTCCTCTGGAAGATTCTTGCACACTATAGAGTTCCTTTGAAGATCATATCAATGATAAAACTACTGTATGATGGATTTTCTTGCCAGGTCATACACTCAGGCACATTGACTGATCTATTTCCTGTCACAACTGGAGTTCGACAAGGATGCATCCTCTCCCCCCTTCTTTTCCTGATTGTTATTGACTGGATTGGGAAAACAGCATACGAAACACCACATGGAATCCATTGGACTTTCACATCACGTTTAGAAGATCTTGAATTTGCCGATGATATCTGCACACTATCATATTGCTTTCAAGATTCTCAACGTCAAGCAAGCCAACTTGAAGAAACATCTAAAAGAACCGGTCTTTACATCAATTCCAGCAAAACAAAAACAATGAGAATAAATGCAAAACAAAATACTTCTATCATGGTCAGCAATGCATGTTTAGAAAATGTTGGGAACTTCACCTATCTTGGCAGCATAATTAGTACAAATGGAGGTACCGACGAAGACATCCAAGCAAGAAAGAAAAAAGCACTACAGGCATTTTCTATTCTTAAGCCTGTATGGAAAAGCAGAACACTAAGAACAGCGACGAAGATCAAAATATTTAACAGCAATGTAAAATCTGTCCTCCTATATGGCTGTGAAACCTGGAGAGAAACTGTTTCCTCCATCAAATCTCTCCAGGTATTTGTAAACAAATGCCTCCGAAACATAATTGGTATTAGATGGCCAGAAAAAATTAGCAACATAGAACTTTGGAAGAAAACAAAACAGGAACCAATAGAAAAAGTGATAAGATCTAGAAAATGGAAGTGGATTGGACACACGCTAAGAAAACCAGAAACAAACATTACAAGGCAAGCTCTAGATTGGAACCCTCAGGGACAACGCAAGAGGGGTAGGCCAAAAAATACCTGGCGTAGGGGTAACATTGCTGAACTGAAGAAGATCGGATTGACCTGGAATGAGACAAAGACAAAGGCAAAGGACAGAGCAGGTTGGAAAGGAGTTGCAGTCGCCCTATGTCCACCCATGGACGAAGTGGAATAAGTCAAAGTAAGTCAAGTAAGTCAAAAGGTAAAATTTATTTAGGAATAAATGCCAACTATGCACAAGTGTATTTAAAAATATGAGTTTATAAAAGTATGAATTAAAAGATGAACCAATTAAAACACGTACTACAACGATTAAAAGCATTAACAAGTTGATACCATTCCCAGGATGACCCATGAAAGCGTTCCCGCTTAATTCCAATGGGGGTCCTTTTAGTGTATATCAATTTACATTACATTTAGACCGGAAGGAGGCATACCATCATTTCAACTGATGTTGATAATATTTAGTGTACTAATTTTTCAGATATTGTTTTAATGCAGATTTAAAACCATTGTGGTCTTTTGTTGATTTTATGCTATTTGGAAGCGCATTCCAATCTTTAATAGCACTGAAAAAAGATGAAGAGTCCAATCCTTTAATTTTAGGAACAACAAAATTCAATTGGCTTGATCTTGTATTATATCCATGGTGTTCGTTAACTTTATAAAATTATCTTTTAAATATGCTGGACATTTGTAGT
The DNA here is from genome assembly GCA_028015205.1 of Mytilisepta virgata. NCBI lineage: Eukaryota > Metazoa > Mollusca > Bivalvia > Mytilida > Mytilidae > Mytilisepta > Mytilisepta virgata. The sequence goes on from CM051511.1 coordinate 26,624,468, forward strand.
TGTAGATTTTTATGTACGTGTCCTAATCTGAATTGTTTTAGTATATTTTTATAGTTAAAAATCCAATACTTAATATTTCTGGCTGGCGAACACTTGGACCTAAGTTTTTTTATAAATCTTTCCGTTTTGTTCTTGACAATCTGAAGTTTGTTTTTTAAGGTTTGCGGCATACCATGAGGAGCAGGAATAGTCAAAATGACATTGGACTAAGGCCGTTGTAATACTGTCCGTTGACAAGCAGCTTGCTTTAAAGGTATACAAATTTTAATCTAGAAAATACCTTTTTGATTATGGAAATAACTGTAGTTTCTCCTGATAAGTTTTGATCTATGTCTATTCCTAAATATTTAAGTCTGGGCTGTGATTCAATAACATGATCGTTACACTGTATTTTAAAATTTGTAATTTTTTTCAGGTTACGTTTCGGGCCAAAGATAATGCACTCTGTTTTGCCTAAATGTAAAGATAGCTTATTGTCAACAAACCATTTACTACAAGACTCAAGTTCCTTACCTAATTTATGTGCGATAACATCGGGGTCTTTATGGGAAAATATTATGGTGCTGTCATCGGCATAAAGCAAGAGTTTGCAGTCAGATTGAATACTAGTGATTTAAATCAGTAAGTTTGTTCATTTCAGTCCCGTCAATCAGATAAAGTAGGTGTCGCCTAAATGATATATATACTTACTGTCAACGCGTTTTGACTGTTCAAATAGAAAACGATTGCAGTATAAATATCTACATATCACCCACTTTATATTTTAGTCATGTAATGATGTTTTTTTCCTTTGCCTACCTTAGTCCCTAGGTAGACATGTTGTATATTTATATTATTACTCTTCAGTACATATATCTCAGTCATATCTACACCCAGCACAATATTCGATCAATTCGGTACTTTCAATATGAATATGCTCGTCGAGTTTTGCTTAACTGGGGCACGGATAACCTAAGGGCATTGTTCCTGGTCATATTGTCATGTGCGTATCATTTATGTATTCCCAAATTTCTGTGGCACGTAGTGTGACCTGAATTAATTGTCTTCTCACGAAAAAGTTCGAAGGCGTATGATTTATTTGGGTGGGAAAAATATTGTGTTAAATGATAGTTGGATGAATCGTCATTTCTAGCCCCCCTTTACTAGTGTTTAACATTTACGTTATATATATTATATTTTTTGAAGTATAAGTATGTTCAAATTTGCATTTATTTTTTAAGGTTAGGTTGTATGGCTATACAAACGTAATCGGATTTGGTTTATTTAGACTCATTTCTGTTTATAAATTTATTTTTATATAATTTAATATTGGAAGTAACGCGTCATTTGATTGGTCAATTTTTTTCGTCTATCATATCATCGACTAAATTTTCTTCTCTACTATGACGACCACAAAGCTAATCCCAGCATTTTAGACGTCAAAACACCAGTTGGAATTAAATTATAAGGATTAACTGTAATTCTGTTTTCAGTCTATTCGAAATAACCTCAATGCACATGGTGCACACTTTCAAATAACACGCTACGCGGGTCATCAAGCGTGTACCACGTGATTGAGGTTATTTCTTCATAGACTGAAAAAAAAATTACAGTCAATCCTTAAATGATTTAATATTGGATGTAACGCGTCATTTGATTGGTCATTTTTATTTTCGTCTATCATACTAGTACCATAGACTAAATTTTCTTTTCTGCTATGACGTCATTAAAGGGAATCCGACGTTTTAGACATCAAAACAACCGTTGGAATTAAATTATAAGGATTGACAGTAATTTTGTTTTCAGTCTATTCGAACCTCAATGTACATGGTGCACACTTTCAAATAATTATTTAGTGTGCACCCCGTGATTGAGGTTATTTCTTCATAGACTGACAAAGAAAATTACAGCCGCAGTCTATTGGCTGAAAGCAGATTGTTTTTCTTGAATGCTTTTTGAACGTTCTTATATCAAGTTAGGTCCTACACTTTTGTTTCGCCTGGCATTGACAAAAGGACACAGGTTTCTAAAATTAGTTTTTCCTGGTTGGCTACGAAGGAATTAGATATAACTGTAGAAGAAGATGGGCGTTATTATAATTGCCACAGTTTGATTTGTATTGATTTGACATATTTGTATGTATTTATTGAATAAACTCGGCAGCTCAGAAAATATACAAGCAGCAAGCTGGTCGATAATACGTTTGTGTTTCAGTTGTCTTTTTGGTAAAAGTGGTGTTACATGTATGTTAAGAATATAAGGTATACAGAAGACACATCATGTCCGTACCGTACCCATTGAAGACTTAATTTTGTGTAATGGTTGTTATCGATGTTTCTTTGTTTTTGCCCCTGAACTTGAGATTTGGTTTTAAAAATTCCACACAACCCAATTACATTACATTACCAGCTTAGTTGCTGATACCATCGTGGACTTGATTCCACCAGCAGAGACATTTACTTAAAGGAAGTAGTTTACATTCTAAAGCTAAATTTCGATGCACTGTTTAAGCATATTTCAACAATTAATGTTTCATAGTCAGAGGCCAAGTCCAAACCATGAACTTCTGTAGGATCAGAATCATTTTAAAAAATTGGCGAAAAAGTTCTAGTAAAGCAAAATAACTACCGTAAGACACACCATTGCCAGAAAGACACACTCCATAGGATCAAACACACACACACATTTGAATTTTCCATTTCAAAAACTCAGTTTATTGTTTTTCTCAAAACGCATTTGTTGTTTTCAGTTCGTATTATTTTTCTGTTTTTCAAAAATTTCTTAAAAGAATAAAAACACAACATTCATTTCCAACGTTTATTTAATGACAACACCATTGTAGATGCACACTGTTAAATCGACAACCCCCCCCCCCCCCCCCCCCCCCCCCCCCACCATTCCCGATTTAATTCTGAAATTAGTAATTTTTACGACTTGTTTTCTCTAAGAACAAGTCCCGTGTCTTGCTACATAAGTGACATTTTCTTTTCTGATTGTTATGCAGATTGACTAAAGGAGATGGTATGATTTAAGCCATTGTTTGGCCCCATTTTACATGAAAAATCAAAATTAATATCTTAGATTAGAATTTTTATTATTTTCATCGTATAATGATCGAAGTTTCAAAATCTATCAAACATTGGAAAAAATTCCTTCCCATGATGCAACAGCGACAACATGAACGTCTGCTAAATCAAGGATTTGAAGAAAATGGAGTGTTTTCACAATAGAATTTGGTCAAAACAACTATGAGCAACAGCCTTGCCCAAAAAGTTTTTTTAATATTATTTCTTACATAAAGACACATTTCAATGAAATATCTTTTTGAGCAAGGCTGTTGCTCATATCAAAATTTTAATTCAAAGGTCCAAAAATGAGATAAATTTGAATCTTTTCATGGATTTCTTCAAAATTAGCCATCTTTGACAGCATATTGACACTATACAAGAAATTTCTTGTTGAAAACAATTATGTTCCTCAAAATGCCTCATTTTAAGAATATTTAATGATAGCAGAGAGTAAGTATTTCATTAGGTTTTGTTTTTGGAATTCAAGGGGCAACATATCAGGCCAAATCATACCACGTCCTTTAGAATCATTCAAAAACCACTTATATTTTTTTTTCACTTTTTATATGACGTAAAGATGCGATAAACAAATACACCATTGACATGAAAATGATTGGTAATTACATCAAATATTCCTGTTCCATTTCAGTGATAAATGAAGAAGGAGGAAATTACTACAAATATTTTGTAACGTGTATTTCTCCCATTAAGGATGATCGCTGGTCTAATAGGAAATAAATAGGATTTGAAATAGGTGTTTTAGTTTGATAGAACATATGAATAGTAAACAAATAAGCAAGAAAAAAAATATAGGTTTATGTCCTCATTTTAGGGCTATAAGGCCTTGAAAATTTGCAGGAAATGGGTTTTCTCTGGACTTTTCATTGTCTTTGCATTGACAACTTCAATCTCTTAAAGATGTATGAAAAAATAAAAAGGATTTCATAAAATTTTGTCAAATACCTTTTTAAGGTATATATGATTGAATTATAAAAGAAAACGTGGAGGTTCATGGGCAAAAAATTTCATGTTTAAGAAATGGATAAAACCCGAGGATTCCGAAAATCTGACAAAAATACCAAAACATGACCAGCGGACATCCTTAACTTTAGAGGGTATAAGTGATTTCAATTTAAATTTCGGATCATCTAATCAACTTAAGAAATGTATATTTAAAGGATGAACAAATCTGTTTGAAAAATATTTAAAAACAAAATAATACAACTGGTATACGCCTTGTGTAAATAGAGATTACACACAAGCCAAAGACAAACCATGAAAATACATATACATTATAAATCCATTTGATTAGTAATACGTTTTTTCCAGTCTTGAAAACAAAAACTAAATATTCTTAATAAATGCTTTAGTCAAAGCTTACATATATGTAGCGTATACAGAATAGTAAAAAACATTATTCTCCTTATACTTTACATCTTTCATTACATAATAAAAAACAAATAAATAAACACACAAAACGAAACAAAAATAAAATGTTTTTCAAAACAAAGATAAAACACCTAATAGAATGTTTGTTTCTAACATTTTCTTTCTGATAATTTTTTTCATTTTCACCTTTTTGTCATTTTAGAAAATCAATATATTTTCCAAAAGCCCAGTTTATTTGGAAGATTATTTTGGGGTAGTTTTTCCGTTTTTCTTATCAAAATATAATTCTGTTTTAACGTACTGATAAAAAATTTCAAATCCTTGTAGAATTAGTTGTGAAATGCAATTTATACACACTCTGTTAATGCAAACGGGATTGCTGGCAGTTTTAATACCAATTTTGAATCACAAGGTGTGCACATTTCGTCAATTTACGACTCATCAGTTGTGCCCATGGCCTAAAATGTTGAAAATCAAAACAATTATCTATATAAGGATGGTTGAGCCACTTTTAGTACCTTATAACCAAATTTCCAATAAACAGAAAATATTCATACTGAAAAAAAGATTGGTTAATAAGTGATGCGATATGCTTAATAAGCTATATGTGCTGATAAAAAGATATTTTTTTAAACTCTGGAGGCAACTAAATTATAGCTATTTCCAAGGTAAGAAATGCATTTATATGTAAAATTTATACTGTAACTTTTTCATATAGGTCTAGACAAAGAGTATGAGAACGTAGCGGCAAAGAATTTTTATCTATTTACTTCACAAATCAATCGTTTCCTTTCGCGGACAAACAAAATTAGGAGGCACGTGTTTTGTTATTCACATGAATAGGAGTTACCATACATTTATCGCATGTAGTAACCATGGAAACAGCCTTGAGTTGCTAGTAGTCCCTATTCACAAACACTCGGACGACTATGATTTGTCGTAAGTGTGATCTGATTTCCTGTCTACGGTGTTTTTTTATTCTATTGATGTCCTGGAACCAGTCTCGAATGTAGCGTACGAATATTTGACGATAAAAAAGAGATCAGGGGCACCTTTTTATTTTTTATTTCTTTTTTTTTCGGTCATTAAAATTTGGCCAATTCTATTTACCTTTCATGTGTATACATTTGTAATTGTCTTCATTTCCTCAAACATTTTGTACTAAGTACAATAATCAATATTTACAATACAAGTCGATGTGGACCTTGTTTAATGTATATTTATGCTATTGTTATTATTTGTCACTATATAAGACCAAAATTTTATAATTTTTAAACATTGCCTCTTGTATGTATCTATGAATCAACAAACGGACCATATTCACAATTAAAAAAACTTTTTCTTTTCAAAAAAGACTTTCGTCTCACTGTGAAGCAATCTTCAATGTGGCAGGTAGGACTTTAAACCTGAAAAACAATTTAATATACATTTTGCGTGAAATTTCAAAAGTTTTCAATAAAAATTTAAAGTTCATTTACATGATATTCAATGAAATAAAGAACATATTCTAGTGATGGTTGGTTGGACATTATCTATGATATCTATTCAGCTTTGGAAAATAATGGGTTTTTTTTCAATAATACGTGTTTGGTTTATAAAGATATGAATCGTTGCCTTAATCTAAAATTTTATAGGCACTAAAAGAGTTGTTGATTCAAAGCAAAACTAATATAGAGTGATGCCGAAATAAATATATGGCACAAAGGCTGCAGTCTTGAGTAAAAACCGTCTCTCGGCAATTACGAATGCAGGAAATAGAATTTTAGTGATTTATCAAAATATATAGATATAATCTCGATTTAATAGATCAAAAAAATTTTTTTAATAATAGTTGAACCCACAATTAAACTTCCCGTAATCGAACTTGCATGAATATTGATGTCAATTTATCAGATTATTTGCATCTTAATGAGTCAAACCTTTCTCAACTGAAAATTGTACAGCAAAGACAACAACATAAAAGAAAAAAACGATTTTACCTCCAGTTTTTTGTGTTGAAAACTTCTCGTCCTCAGTTTCTGACTCCCCTGAATTATCTGAACCATAGGTAACGAGACCGGCAACATGAAGTAACCAATAGGTACGCACGTTCATTCCACTGAACGCATTCAGTACATCGGGGTCACGCTGCAGATTAAAAAGTCGTGTAATTATTAGTAAGCAAACATAAAATTTTAAACATGAACTCCAAAAAACCATTTTAATAAAAAAAAAAAGAGATAGGTGCTGCATAATGGCAATGTACACTGAAGATTCTCTAAAAGTTTCACAGAAATCCATTTACTGGTTTAGGAGGAGTTACGGACGGAGCATTACATTAACATATTATGAAGAAATGTTAAAATCCATGTTTGGCTGTGGAAAACCACAAAAATAATTCTGATCAAAAATAATATAGGTAGTGCACAATGGCAATGTATACTGAAGATTCCCTGAAAGTAGCACAGAAATCCATTCACTGGATTTCGGACGGAGCAAGCCTACCCCCCTTACATGACCATATTATGAAGAAATGGCAAAGTCCCCGTTTGCCTGTTTGAAACCCCAAAATTCATTCCAATCAAAAATATAATACGTGATGCACAATGCCACTTTGTACTGAAGATTCTGTGAAAGTTTTCATGAAATCCATTCACTGGTGTAGACTGACGGACGAACGGAAACACCTCATCACTATATATCCCCTTGCTTACAGGACCCAAGATCACTTTCTTAAAATTATCCCATAAAAAATTAAATTCTTTCTTCCGCAACGTCTTCTAGGATATCAACTATAAAAACTCATAGTCGGATATCTATTTAATTAATCTCGTTTCGTTTTAATGGAGGACAATGAAGCCATCAACGCCATCAACTGTTGTAATCTATTACAGACAACACTCGACCGACATCCCCTGGAAATTCAGAAAAATAATGAAAAATACACGTTAATAATAACGGTTTTGATGAGCATTTTTGAGAAGTCTCATCAACATCTATGCAAAATCAGATAAAAAAAAAAGTACTCATACCCTCATATCATCATTTTTCCGTTCCTCCAAAGTATATCCACCAATTTTCACCAAAAGATTCCTAGTTGTCTGACTGATCTGAATCTTATTAGCTAAAATGATATAAACAAATTCATACAATTGCTACCTTTGGATTTCATTTTAAGGACTTATCAAGAAAAGAATCAATGCATTCCCGAATAACACTAAAAAAACGTGAAAAATAGACAAAGGTTTCATTATTGCTCTTCACCTTCAAAGTAATAGTTGAATATAAGCTGTCACACTACTGTGTGCGTGATACAGCAGCCTTATCACGAAACGTCTTAAGAACATTTGTAAATAAGGCTCTAAAATGCATCTGCTACGTTAGCTACTGACATTATTGACATTCGTGAATAAACTACTGCATTATGGTACATTAATATATCCGGACCATAAATGGCCACGTGATTATTCAAAAGTTCCCGGATGTTCCATACAACGCAATTGAAATGACCTCGGTAATTATCGGCAAACTTCGGAAATGTCAATATAACTAACTTATTTTTACAGACTCTGCATATAAGCCACAATGTGTGTTTCAACTTGAGAAAAATATATATACAAAATCCCACCTTTAAATTGTTTGGTTCAGACATTCACGGTTAAAAGGAGATACAATTTTCGATCATGATCTATTATGGTCTGGATACCTTTTAAATACGTATACAGACGTCTGGTATTTGCATTGTAAGGCTCGGTTACATAAGTAAAGTAGATATTCACCTTTCCCTTGTGATTCCATCTTGGATGCAATGCTGACAGTTCCACCAAACAAGCAATACCGAGGCATCTTAGTACCAATCACTCCTGCAACTACTGGCCCTGGAAAAACAACCTTCAGACTTAAGTAAAACTTTAATGAGAACTCTACTCTAATTTTAGCCTTTCTATTTAAAAAAATGAAACTTTATTAATAAGTACATGAACACATTTTTCTTATTGTTTCCAGGGTAAATATTCATAATTATTCTAAAAAACTTAAATCATCCTTACTAAAATGGTGAAAAATGGTTACAAAATATTGCCAAGTTCTTTGTATCTGTGATCAAAGTTTGAAGTTGCTAAAAAGACTCACTAGACTGAAATTTCCTTAGGCTCCTCTATCATGTCTATCATGTCTATACTGTTACCGTATTAAAGTCAGATGTTGTTCTGGAGTTATCTCGCCTTGTCCGTAAAAAAATCAAATGTGGACGAAAAATCACAAAATTAACAATTTTTGGGTAAATTAAAAATCGTGTAGACTTCGATGTGCTCAATATATCTTGTTAAAATTTGAAACATACTTTGTTAAGATAAGTATCTTTTAATGGTCAACTGCTAATCAATGCTAAACATATAGCTTCAACTCCTATTTTGTGTTTTAATTTAATGAAGTTTACCCTTCACTAAATGACAAACGTCAAGTAAAAAGCCTACTAATTTTCTTATACATTTTTTCAATCATTTGCCAGACTTCTTAAACATAAAAATATTGATGTGAGCAGTCGTTAATCCTAAACCAGAAATAGTCTTTTCGGCTTAGCAATGTGGGACGGACTATAACTATTTCTAAAAAGAGGAGTTAAAATTGTTCAGATCATATCGCTGGTCTAATAGGAAATAAAAAGAATTTGAAATAGGTGTTTTACTTTGAGAGAACGTATGAATATTAAAAAAAAAGCAAGAAAAAAATATAGGTTCATGTGCTCATTTTAGATCTATAAGGCCTTAAAAATTTGTAGGAAATTGATTTTCTCTGGATTTTTCATTGTCTTTGCATTTGCAACTTCAGCCTCTCCAAAATGTATGAAAAATTAAAAGGATTTCATAAGATTTTGTCAAATACCATTTTAAGGTATATATGATTGAATTATAAAAGAAAAAGTGGGGGTTCCTGGGCAAAAAAATTCATGTTTAAGAAATGGCTAAAACCCGAGGATTCCGAAAATCTGACAAAAAGACCAAAACATGACCAGTGAGCATCCTTAAGCAAATAAATGCAAGTTTATGAATAGTAAATATTAACGTATCAATTCCTTTTATAATGATAAAATATTTGTTCATACCTGAATGGATTCCGATTCGAACTTTAAACTTTGTTCCGGGTAGATGGGGTATCTCCAATCTCTTGACATGGTCCAGTAAATCAAGTGCCATAGTAGAAATCTCCGATGCATGACGATTTCCATTCCGCTTTGGAACACCTGATAATAATGATTTATAGAGTCTGACTGTTATCATAATAAAATACAAATAGTCTGGTGTAATACACACTGCTAAGAATGACGTGAATAACTATGATGATCTTGGGAAAATAAGTAGACGTCACATTTTTCAATTCATTGTCAAAAATTCGGGTCCCTTTGTCAATGGTTGTTTGTTTCTATTTGCTGTTTATGAATTTTAGGTGTTTTATTCCAGACATTTTCTGGTTTCAAATAAATTTCGTCACAACTGTGTTGCCATCAGGGGCTTGTTATGCTTTGTGCGCAAGTGGCCTTTGTCGAAGGCTGTGAAACATATTTTTGAACTTTAAATTCTGTTGACAATTACATCATATCTACTTCCATTTCTTAGACCTATTTTTAAAGGGGTGAATATAAGAGAATAACAAAGCAAGGGGGAAGACAAGCAGATAATAAGGCGATGAAATGGTAGCATATACGGCGGGAAATTGAGATGAAGTATTATTATCCATTACCTGAAACCACCATGTAGGCGTCACCAATTGTCTCAACCTTGTATACATCATAAACGTCAATTCTTTCATCAAAACATGAATACAGTCCGTTTAGCATATCTACCACTTGTAATGGTGAGCTCTGTGCAGATATGCAGGTGAATCCGACAACATCGCTGAAAAATATTGTGGATTCGCCGTACTGCTCAGCATCTACCTGCTCACTACGCTTTAGTCTCTCTGCTACTGTCTTTGGTAACATCTGGTACAGCAACATGTCTGTACGCTTCTTTTCTTTGTTCAGAGCCTTCGTTCTACAAGATAAAAATACCAAAGAAGGTTAGTCGATAACTGCGTATTGCAAGAATGGCAATTATATAGGCAAAACAAATAAATAGAAAATTAAACAAAATTGAAATTCATAAAATCGAATAATTAAGAATTTGAATTCAGGGCTTATCTGTTAGAAATGTTGAAGCAAATTTATTTTGGAACTGCAAACCGCTGTAAGCCACAAAAAAGTCTGGAGAAATGAAAACTTAAACAATATTCTACAGCTGACGTCGACAGATAAAAAATTAATCTTTACCTGTTGGCAATGGAAATAGAATATTTCTGAATTTCAGACGTAAGGGAATAAACAGCAAACACTATGAGCGGGCATACAATTAGGATGATTCCGAACACAATACAGATTGTTATAACGCTTTTCAACTCTTCCTGTGATTCCTTAGCAAGACTTTCATCAATGGTAAGCGCAAGTGCATTCTGTGTTCTGGTTAGTACACCTTGGTAAATTGTCATATTGTCAAACCACATTTCTGCTTCAGCAATAGAAGCCTTCTCTCTTGAGTTATTATTTGACTTGATTTTGTTTCGGTACTCATCGATTCTTGCACTGACATTCGGATTTTTTGCTAATTCAACATTATAAATATCGAAAGCAATCTGTGAATAAAACCTTGCTGATTCAAAAGTCACATTAGCTCTGTCTTGGTTTTCCATAAATAAGAGATACTGTTCTCTTGTTTCAAATCCACCGGTGGCATAAAATGATACACCTAGAGCTCGTTCTCTGCCAAAGAGTTCACTAGCAACGATGATTTCCTGATATGCCACGACGTCTTTCCATACGGCACCAGTGCTGGATTCACTCACGGAGTCGTAAAGCCACTTCAATAGGACAAGAATAATATCAGAATAGAAGTTTAACTCTGCTTCCACAGACTGATTGTACACATCTAACTGGTAACGATGTTTATTTAGATAGGACAGAAATCGTTCAGGTGTTTCCATTTCGGAAATGATGTCATCTCCTTTTGGCCAGTTTGACAAATTCTGGATAGCTAAATCTGTATCTGGATACCTCTGTAACAGGAAGTCTTTTGTTTCTGGTTTGATGTTACTAACATAGAGGGCGCTCATATCACGTTCGAACTGGATGGTACGGAGCAAGGCTCCCAATTCTATACTAAAAATCAATAAATCTCGGACATTGGAGGAACTTATGTAATTGCCGACCGCCGAAGCAAATGTATTGGCTGTCATCCCAGTTATTACAAGGACAGGTATCATTACGACGGACAACATCTTGATCATCTGCTTCCGTTTTCCCGCATCCGTAATTGGGTTTCCTAGCAATAGTATAATGTAATACATCAGTATATACCTATTAAGATCTGTGAACTGTTTTTGTTTTTACCAATTTCCAAATTTTTATGGTCAGAGTCGTCCTGCTTATAAGGGAAAGAAATTGATAAAGCATACCAAATTGATTTTTAGTACTTTGGATTCGCCGTTCCAATTTTTTGACTTTTTTTTTAAAAAAAAGTTTGTGCTTAATTTTCCAAAAATGCTGGCAATTGATCATTTTCCAAGTAATTGAAAATATTTTTTTTTCGCCCAATCCTAAAATTTAGTAAAAATTAAGGATTTAGTCCCATTTTTTGCAATATTTTAGTTAAAAAAAGTTGTGCTGCACGTGAATTTGATCTTCGCCTGAAAAAAGACTAGTCCTCAATAAAAAAGTTAAAATTAAATTTCTCTCGCTCGCACTTATTTTTGCAATAAAAAAAATCCAGAGAACTAAAATTCAAATTTGGTGTGGCCTAAGAGTTTAAAAATATGATGGTATAAAAAAGTAGGTATAAGAAACCATTAGAATCTATCTTATTCTAAAAATAAGTTTCAAATGCAAAATAAATGGTTAACACCAAAATATCACATTATTTCACTTGGTTAGAATAATAAGATACAATGAAAAACCAGAGTGAGTTATCTTTTCCTACATTGGTTAGGAAAAGATAACTCACTCTGGTTCCTAATTAACTCTGTATTGATACCCTTTAGCGAAAAGTAGTTACTGGCTAGTTGGTTGCACAAATTAGACCAAAAACAAACGTTCCAACATTATACATTGAAATTCATTTTGTGTTGAACAGCTTGTACTTTAAAACAAAGTGCATTCAGATTTCAGATTCAAACGAGACCTTTAGTTAGTTGTTTACCTTTATGCAGTACTGAAAACAAAACAAGATTGGTAGCTGTAGCAACATCTTGTGGTCTTCAAAAGAGAAAAATAGAGCAGACACGATACAAGCATTGATGACGCTTACAATCATTGATATAAAAAATGTTACGACTAGTATGGCTTCAATCTTACAAAATGATCCAGCAAGTCGAAATATTTTTTATGTCTATATGTCGCCAAAGGCTTACACAATTAGAAATATAATGAGAAAATGACAATTGTATGAACCTACCTCGGCATACAGCGTCGCATCTAGTGGCAGCTTGTCTTACGTTCAACATTTCCATAATGGCGCCATTTAATTCTGATGGAGACAGAGACAGTACAGAAGTCTGAGAAGTAGATCTACCAGCAGTAATGTCGGTAGGATGGACTTTCTTACAAGAGTTCATCTTTATGCTTTGTTAACTGAAATCATACAATATTTCTATCATTTAATATTATACTTTTACATCTTTATTACTCTATTTATCTATGTTATCTAAACCGGTCCATATAATGTTATATGGACCCGGCTGTATATTATATGGACCGCCTCTGGTGAGATCGATTAAATCCCAGAAAAGTATAATATAACAAATAGTTCATGACACTTCGGGTCAAATGTCAGTATATGGTTGGTCGCCCTCCAAAAATTATATGGACCTCACCTTCGCTTCGGTCCATATAATTTTTGTTGGGCGACCAACCGGTCCATACACTGCCATATGACCCTCAGTGTCATAAACTATTTGTTAAATGGTAGACTTTGACTGTACTCATATACTCTGTACAAGACAAACCTGAAATAACTTCAAAATATGAGGAATCTATGAAAATCTATCTATAATGAAATGTAAAAAAGGTATTTGAAGATTTTAAGTAAAAATACGATTGAACTGGTGATTGTCTATGTCTACGAATTCTACAAGTGCTAGTTCTAAGTCAAGGTCTAGTATTTTCAGTTGTTGTCTCTGGTATACATACTGTGATGTATTCATAACTGTGTTTATTAAGTCTCCCAAACGAAGTGGGAGATTTATAGATTTTGATTTGCGATTTTTATCGAACATTTTTTTTCCTTCCCCTCCAATTTTTTTTGTTCGAGTTCTCAATAACCGTCAGCGATATGGTTTTCAATAATGAAAGATCAGTGTTTCTAGATGTGCCTAATACTATTCACTTTTTGATGGGGATTTCTGAGACGTATAATGAGAAGTTCAAAGAGGCTAGGGGTTTACTATAGGACCCTGTGGGGATTTTTTTTCCACCGAAAAACTCTACGAAGTTGACCAATAACAATCTCATATCATATATTTTATTATAAACCGTGACAACATCTATTAAATGACATATACCTCGTTCCTCTATGGGGGTCATCCCCACCCTCCAAAGTCGATAATTTTGAAAAATTTTATATGCAATTAAAATCAATAGCTTTAAATCATATATTTCATTATTCTCCGTAACAAAATGCATTAAATGACATGTACCTCATTCTTTCAGTAGGGTGACCCTCACCCCCATAAATCAATAATGTCAAATTATCTCAAAAACCGTTAAAAATCCACCCCTAAACCATATATTTTCTTATTCCCCGTTGTAAGACGCACCAAATGACAAATACCTCGCTTCTCCAGGGGTTTATCACCACTCCCGTCTAATCAATATGTTCAATTATCTCATAACCCGTTTAAATCCCCAGACCTAAACCATATATTTTCTTATTCCACTTGGTAAGACGCACCAGATGACACATACCTCGCCTCCCCAGGGGTTATCACCACTCCCATCAAAACAATAATGTTCAATTATCTCATAAACCGTGAAAATCCCCACACCTAAACCGTGTTTTCCCTTTAATCTTGATATATATAAAATTATAAAAACCCGTAAAAAACCCGACATCTAAACCGTATATTTTTTTAATTCCCCATGAAAAAACGCATGAACTGATACATGTATATACCTCATTTACCCAAGGGTTCATCCCCACCCCCTCGAATCATTAGTTTTTAATAATCTCTTAAAGCATTGAAATCCCTGTCCTAAAATCATATAATTTCTGTTCCCCCATGATAAGACAAACAGATTGATAAAAACCTAAAACCCCCACAAAAAGGGGGGGGGGGGGTCATCCTCGCCTCTCAAATCAATAATTTTTACTTATTCAAAATCCGTAAAAATGTTTATCCCTTTAACACTTTTTAATACGCAATGTTCAAATCTCATAAACCATTTAACTCCATACCCACATATATTTCTAATTGCCTATAAGGAAACGCAATAAATGATTTTACGCATTACCCGGGGAATGGGGGTATTCCCTCGTAAAAAATCAACAAAAGACATTGAGATCCTTGGCCCTTATAAAACATTTTTATTCGTTGTGAAAAGCTCAGATATCCTCAGAGTTCATGTCCCACCCCTTTAAACATTGGATGTATTATACGTGTTTCTGAATAGCTTCGAAACTGCTGGCCGGGATAATAATTATACCTAGTGAATGCACAATTGGTATTGTTCGCGGGGATAATTTACTATTTCCGGAAGATAATAAATTGTTATATATCATAAAAATTCTCCAATAATATTTTATGCTAAACTGTGTTGGTCTAAATTTTGTATTTTGTGTCTGATTTTTATGGGACTTGTTTATTATGTTCCTTGCTGGGAAAAAAATCACTATCGATCCGTTTTTGTGTATATCTGTTATCGTTTTTTTTTTTTTTTTATATATATATAAGGTGACGCACTAATTTTTGAAACCTTTTGATTCTTCATCTGATTTGATGATTTTTTATTAAAATGATTCCTCCCGAAAAAACCAACAAAAGTTACTGCAGAGTGTTTTTTGTTCATTGATGCTTACCACATATCCTTACTTTTTTATATGTATATTGAATTTTGCCTCGCCCTTACGCAAATGAATGAAAGTGAAAAAGAAAAATCCTCTTGTTATTGATCCCAGTGGGTAAAAGGTAGACAAGATGACACTGATTTCGTTCAGTGATTTCGCGGGTGTGTTAACCCTACGTGTATAGCGTAATTTTTAAAACTGTAAACCCGTCCATCTCGAATTTAAATCTAAATATCTGTATATTTTTTTTCTTTTTTGTTTGTGTTCTTGTTTTAAAAAGAAATTAAGAGTTGTCTTTCTTAATTTATAAAACTCAGATATTTTTTTATTATTAATGTGGTGTTTCATCTTTACATCATATTGTAGATTTAATATAATATTAATAAAAGGAAGACATCAATGTATCCGACATAATATGTATTAATAGATATTATTCATAAATTCAAAAAAATATTGTTATGTTGCAATTGATCATTTTATATAAAACTGATTCAAACTATTGGGAGGACTTATCACGACAGGTAAGAAGTCTTTTTTTATTATTTTTATTTAATGAAACCGAATGCATTTTATTACGCCATACAATAAAATCTGTTCTCGTAAACGGTTCAGAGATATTGGGATATATCTCTGTCAATGCAGCATGTCGACAAGCAAAAGTTGATCAAATGGAACATTGTATGACTGTAAAAATCGGGTAACAAAAAATACCCATATCACGATTTTCAAGTAACCTCTCCATTAGGTATGCATAAACTTTATAGGAACAATTTCCCCATTTCAGTCTCTGAAAACAAATAATTTATTGAATACAATGTAAGGCATTCGAGATATCAGTTATTTCGTTTAGGAGACTTCGTAACAGTCCACTGTTACAGTTATTATCGTATTTCCCTATGGCTATATCGACCTGCTGAGGCCTTCAGAATTTCCCGTATTTCGGCACTGTGACGTCGTAAAGAGTTGACCCGACCCTAATATGAGCTGACCCGAATATATCAGCGACGTCATAATGTTTGACCCAACGTTGACCCGAATATATCAGGAAAACATCCGGTTATAGGCGGATGGCCATTGAAAAGTAAGAAATTCCATTAAGATTGCTAGTTAACAATACGATAAATTTATCATCAAGTTTTCTTCAAACAAATATTGTAAAATATATATAAGCCGCTCGACACAATATGAAGCTTTTTGGCTCGTTCGCTACGCTCACTCGCCGAAAAAGCTTCACATTGTGTCTCGCGGCTGATATTTTACGATATACGTTTGCAGAAAACCTGATAATATGTACTTACTAGTTTAAAATTGGTATTGACTTTTGTCAAATTTTTTAAACCATTTTTTCGAGGTCATTTAATGCTTGATTAGAGGGCAGAACTATATTTAGCTTGTAGTTGTGGAACACCAAACAACTACACTAAATGTAGATGTAATTTATATTTTAATCTGTTGAATCCAGCGGGATACTGTCTTAATTACGAATACCCCATATCATTACATTTTCCTAAATGCGTTGATTGATGTGTCATAGTTGACATTTACTGTTATCCATTTTGTTTTTTATTTGATATTATGATGGCCTTGTTTATGAAATACAAACTTTGTAGTAAATTAATTTCTGGTAGGAGCATCTATATTTTATGAAAAGTAAAAGGCTGGAAATAAGATTTGCTTCCTAGTTTTTTCGCTGATAATATTATAGTATTTATATGAAATTCTCGCAGATTATGTAAGCAAAAACAAAACAAACAAAAAATCACCTAAACATTTTCAGGCAATAGAAACAAATATAAATGGGTCCAAACAGTCTAGCCAAAATTCAGGAATGATTGAAACTTTGCATTGGGGATTTGAATACTACTTTTAACTGAATCTAAAAAAATATCAAATTCAATTTAACATTTCAAGACAAGTATCCAAAAGTAAAAAAGAGGGAGGTGATACCTTCGGGGACCAATAATATCTATCATAAATTGCCAAAATAATAAGACTTTCAAAAGCCTAAATATACCCGAACTACTGTCTGTGTTCAAAAACGAGATTCAATTTAAATACAACGTGTGTATATTACAAAAAATATACCATGAAAATAAAAAAAGTTAATTATTTCAAATAGATACATATGAATAAAATTTCAAAAAAATAATGAGAAAAGAGAACAAAATTTAACCGATTTGAGACTTACCTCGGCGATCTTGTAAAACCACTTCTGTTAAATTTCATGTTTCCATGGTAATTTCGAAGTTGTTTAGACAGCAGCTAGTTTTTCAGTTTTCCACCAAAGGTGCTAATAAGATAAGAAATCTTATATCTTACAATTTTGCAGGATGGGAGACGTGCTATATTAAATTTTCACCTATTGAAATACACGGTAAACAATTATCGAAAATCTCTTACGTAAGGAAAGACATTTTCATTTTTTTATGAATAATCTTAGTACATTTGCACATGCATTTGTTTATTTATCCCTTTATATGGCTTTTTAATGGTGCATCATTTATTTTTTCTTAGACATATGAACAATTGCATCTTAAACATAGTATTGATTAGGAATGTGACGAAGAATATGCAAATTAAACCGCATCATATTCCCATATTCTATAGACACAAAGTTGTCAAATTTAAAAAGAATGGTTGTGGGTCAAGTAATCTGCACTGTTTAGTTAGCTGACAATGTACTATATTAATTCAATATCACTCTGTTAAAAAAAATTCAACCCATCAACTAAATAATCATCTATGATGATATTTTTTATATAATCTTTAATACGTATATATGTATTTCGAAAAAAATATATAAAATATATTTTTTTTAAGTACCAAATTGCCGTAGAGCAGATTTAAATGACAAAATTACCAACTACAAAATTATCTGTATTGAAATAAGTTTTTGAGTTTCACACACTGGTTGTGTCTCAAATACCCTTAAAAATGCAGGAAAGTGTGTATTCATTGGTTATCTATTATCTAACTAATTTCAAGGATAAGACAATTTCCCCTGCGTTTATTTCTCTTCTAGGGCCATTTTCAAAAAGCTACCTAAAACCTTTCAAAATCTTTAGATAGAATGGTATGTGTATTTGGTAATAAGTTACTAAAACGTTTTCTACATAGTACCTGAATATAGCTTTGGGAGACAGTTTTAACACAAATTTACCAAAGGAATGCTTTCAGACAGTTTTTTCAACCTGACAAACACTCAGAACTAAAACTATCAGTTTAATTGAGGTCTGAAGCTGGCATGTCAGTAACTGCTAATGGTCCTTTGTTAATATATATTAATCATTGTCATTTTGCTTAGTTTTTTTCTGTTGCCTTTTTAACATCGAAATCGGACATCTTTTGAACTGAGGTTTACTGTGTGTATCGCTGTGTGTTTGTTTATTCCAGATTGGCTAGACGTATAGGGGGAGGGTTGAGATCTCACAAAACATGTTTAACCCCGCCGCATTTTTCCGCCTTTCCCAACTCAGGAACCTCTACCCTTTGTTAGACTTTTGTGTTTTTTTAATTTTGGTTCATTTTTATGTTTCGGAGTTTAGTGTGCCGTCCATTTTGCTGAACTAGTATACATTATTGTTTAGGGGCCAGCTGAAGCCCGCCTCCGGGTGCGGGATTTTCTCGCTGCGTCGAAGACACATTGGTAGCTTTGAGCTGTTTTCTGCTCTTTGGTCAGGTTGTTGTCTTTTTGACACATTCCCCGTTTCCATTCTCTATTCTATTTACTGTGAGTTAATGTATCTCATTTTATACGACAGTAGAATGGTTTTGGTTCTGAATGTTTTTATTGGCAATATTTAAAAAATCGCCTATATACACGACATCTGTGGGTAGAAAGCTCTAATTTATTAAAAATGAAGCATAATATATTTGTTTGATAACATAAAAAGCATTCCAATCAATCGTTTACGATAAAAAGTAAGAAAATATTGAAAAGATTGAAAATCAATGTTAAAGTTATGTGTGAAACAACATCCTTTTTAGCAGCGATAAAATATTACTTGTATGATCTTGTATTGTAACGTGGGCTTGTTTATCATTAATAAAAGCTACAAAAATACATTCGATATTGAAACTACGTTTTTGTCATCATCGACGAATATCCATATCCGTATATTTTTTAGATCTTCATTCTACTAAGTTTGAAAATTTTTAGAGCAATGGAGTAGCAGATAATGGTAACAGCTTGTATTAAGGATGCTCGCTGGTCATGTTTTGGTCTTTTTTGTCAGATTTTCGGACCAGCGATCATCCTTAAACCGAAACGTTATGTTATCGCTGAACATTTTGTAATATGGTAACTGAGTTTCGTCTAGATAAAACCATGTCACTGATTTCAAAGAGAGTATAATATTTCATGGTATTAGTACCATGTTTTGTGGAGTGTTTTTATAACTCACATTGCTAAACTGGTAGAGTTAAAAGGAAAAAAACATGAACAACCTTTAACCAGATCATGACTTTAATATTGTTTGATTTTATTGTTCACAATGTCTTGCTGACATTTCGGCTTTTCAATTAAGGTTTTGAAAATACGCTATAAAGATTAATTTATAAATACATATTGCATGGAACATATAATATTTTTTTCTCTTTTACTTTCTATAGAGTTTGTGTTTCTGTGAATTTCAATTTTTGGACTTTCCCCTCTGTCTGGTCGCTTTGGAAATCTTTTTCCGATATTTATCTAGAGGAGATTATGAAAAGTATTTGAATGTACATTTATGAAAAAAAGAATAAAACGGATCTGCTTATTATAATAGTTGGAGAAGAACCAATTAAAACAATGAATCAGAGGAATCAATATTATTCTTTAAACAATGGGTCTGCTCCTTTTTAACGGATTTTTTTGCCATGTGTTGAATCTCTGCTGTTTTAAATACCCCAGTACTGTCACACTAATATGTTTGAAATTTATTTTACACAGATCAAACTAAAAGGTAGGCACAAAAGATTAAAAAGGGTTTTTATCCTTTGCTCCTTAATTCCTAGAATCAGTATTCATTACCTTAAAAGGGAAACAACTCCCTTAAAAATGTAGATATATAGTTGGATACTTGATACAAGAATAGGTTTTCTGTAACGGGTTTGTAGTAAACAAATGGTAAAAATATTAAACCAAGTTTTGGACATCGGTCTTATTCGTTTTATTTAAAATTTAAGTACATGTATGTGAAGAAAAACTAAATGCAAATTTTCAAATTGAAACACGAGAAAATCTTCATTTTACCCAAGTTTTGAAGGAAACTTTAAGAATATTTTTACCATCTTGATTACATTTATTTGCACAGGACGGTATTTTTTTATATAATTCCACCTTATATAATAATGCTGGATTTTGATTTTGATATTCTAGTATCCATGGTATTAAAAAACAAGGTAGATCGTAAAATACCACGTCTATAAATATGATTCTTCATCAGGGTTTCAGTGCGAGTTATTTCTGTCAAAATGGCCGAAGCAGCAGATGGCCAAGATGTTCTCATGATATTCTGTGGTATTATTTGGCAAATACTACGTATCATCATGATATATTTCTATGAAATTCATAATTCGAGAGTCCTTTGATGGCAAACGGCTTTTTTTTTTAAGAATTTGCTGATTAAACGTAGCATCCAGATTACGTCTGTTTAATAAAGTTCGGCAGAGACTTCACCGTTTCTGGAAAATGTTTTATAGACATGTGAGCATGATAATGCTTAAACGTTTTCCATAAACTGCAACAACTGCACACCATACATACAACCGGATAAATTTTTAAATTAAACTGACAACATCTGAAGATCGATTTAAACCATTCGTCAGTATTCTAAACCTTAAAACCCGGTGTAAAAAATAATATGAATAAAAAATTCAGGAGATAAATCTAGAGTTGCTGGCCTTTTTTTTGGGGGGGGGTGGGGGGGGTACATATGTCCTTGATTTTCATATTCAATTTTATCAAAGATTGCACATATTTTTACCATCGGACGGGTAACAAGTATATAGAATATTAAAATAGCATACTCATCAATGTTCTTTTTTTAAAAAAAAGATATTCATTAAATATAGATTCTCCTTAAGGTACGAATGAGTAATGGAATGTCTCCGTCCGAGATAGTTAATTTTTTTTTACTTTCAATACGCGAGCTTTAGCGAGCCTGTTAAAATCTAAAATGTAACAACCGAGGGTGAAGAAATTCGATAACTCACAAAATTATTGAAGGAATCTGTTTCTCCTAGGATTTTCGACAAAACCTCAAGAAAATGCCGGTTCTTCGAAATGTTTAGATGGACATCATTTCGGAACTTCTCTAGTTTATCGTTCCGATATGACGTAAAATCCGTATGTAGCGGTTGGGGAAATTTCAAGAGACTTTTAATCCCCGTGGGAATTAAATAATTTTTAACCACAGGACTGAGAAGTGTACAAAAGCATCAAGAATGGGAGAACGTCTATTAAATAATTGTATGGTCATAATGTAATATTGTTAATATTTCCACGTGTGAATATAATGAAATAGAAATAACTTTCAGCTTTTAAGACGGCTTGTCTAACTTTAGCATGAAATTAATTTTCATGTTTTTGGAACAAAACATTGAACATGTTTTTGAAACTATGGGAATATATTCTAATTAACTTAATAACTTATTACAGATAACGGACTATTTGAATTGTTCAGTTAACTCTGCTCTCCTCGCAATATTACATGAAAAGTGAAAACAGATCACAAATGGTAGCTTATTCCATTATTAACAGATTCCATATTCCGACCTTTTGAACAATTAAAAACAACAAACAAAAAAAAAAAAAAAAACGCACAACTATCACTATAGCAATACATACGTACACTTTGGAAAGTAATAAAGATCATGGGCAGACCTATTCCAGAACTACCCAGTTCCAAATGCAATGTCTATATCCATTGAAGGATGTCCGCTTATCAAAGCAATGAGGCCACTTTTTCCTGTATTTCTTTCCCTCACAGACGTTTGGGCATTTTTCTGTAACTAATTTGACATCATTCATTTTTTTTTTATATTTACCAATTTCTATTTTATACGTAGCTAGATAATGTATTTGGATGTTTACAAACAAAAAATCAAAGCCTAATCATTAATAAATAAATAAATAGAGGCGATTAGGACATTTGTCATTCATTTTGTATTATTTTTTGGGATATGGCACGAAAGACACTGAGAACCAAAACCATTTTATTGAAAGTAGATACATATACCTTGCTTACAGCAAAACATTAGGTTTGGTTTTGAGTATCCTTCATGTAAAACAAATGTCTTAAAAACTGAAAAATGAGAAATGTCTGTTAAAGTTGTCCCCAAAAGCGATATCCAGATATATATGGCATTTTTCTATAACTAACTTGATACTTATTATTAGAAGATCTTGAGACGACACATACCAACCTATGTGCCAATAGATTTTGAAAGGCATCAGATGAAGTTTTGAAAATGGCCAGATAAGTGAAAAAACATTTGGGGAAAAAGCCGTTACTCCTTTATTATCAAGGAGTCAGATATTGATTATAAAGGGTGAATATTGATGCGACAAGGCACTTACTCCGATCAATTTAGTTTTATTTATTATAACCATTGAAGGGTATTGTTGATAAATTAAACATCAATACTATTTATCCATGTGACCCTTCAAGGGCACCAGTTGTGACTCCCTTTTTTCCTTTTTTTCTTTATCATTTTTTTTAGATATCACATTATTCGATCTTGTTCCCATTCTTTCTGTTTTACTGTGTTTGTTTCTTTGTTTTGCTTTGTTCTTCTGCATTATATACTAGTCAACAAAAGTAACGATACACGAGCTCGAAACCAAATATGTTGGTAATTCCTTAAAAAACTTAAGTATGAGGGCAACAGTGGTTTGCTACTTCATTTCTTGATCTAATGCGTCTCATTTTGAAATTCGGGTAAAACTTGAAATGGTGGAAATGGAAATTTCTAAAAGAGGGTTAAATTAAAATTTGCGGAAAATTGAGAAGAAAATCGACACACATTTTGTAAAATGAAAATCCAGGGGCTGAAACAGTAGAAAAATCTTTTGTCACACAGACATTATGATTCACATAACGGGGAAAAAATAATGATTTTTTAATTTTGGGTTGAAAAATGTGATTTTTGAAATCTCAAAATTAGAATTTTTTATTTCAAACTGTTTGCACAAAATCGATGCTTTTGATGAGAAAACAATCTGCTATAAAAATCAGACGTTTGGGTCTATTTTTCTCCTTAGTACAGGTATTTGAAATTTTGAATATATGAAAAATGCATTTCCCTGTATCGTTTCTTTTGTTGACTAGTATATGTTCTGTTTGTCACTGGTGTCACGTAATATCGCTTTAATAAAACGTGCAACATTCTTAAAATTAGTTGCACTTAAGGACATCTCGTTGTCAAGATCTGTAACCGCCCTTACGCAATGTATGACATGGAATTAAACTAAACGACAAGCTCTTGATTGGACCAAAGAAAACGTTACATCATTTATAAACATGATTAATCGCTCTATACCTTCAGTGAAGCCGACTTACACATTGGAAAAGTATGGGTATATATGTATTTGGAATATTCATTTTAATTATTGGTAAGTTGAATACCTGTTTGCAAGGAAATATTTCAGGTAAAATGTTGAAATTTAATTACATGTATGTAATATTTTATTCCAATTAATATATAATATATGAAATGGAGTTTGATAGAATAAAAAAACTTTTCTTAAGAACATTTATTTTCCAATAAATATATAATATACAGTTCTATTAGATAACAGTATTTCGATTTTAAAACACGACTTCAGTTACGGACTTTCAGGCTGACGAAATGTTATGATTAAAGACTTTATAAATAAATTAATAAACAAGAGTCATATTAGTTGATTCGCTTATTCATGTGTTATTTAGGAAATGACATACTGGAGGAAAAGAAAAACAAATGAACAATAGAATAGAATAGAGAATGGCTTGTGAATTCTATAACACCCCAAAAGAAGTTTTTAAGCAATCGCATCGTTTTGCTAGAAGTTAAAATCTTCTAATTTTGAGCAAATCATAGCAAAAAGTAAAATTTGTAATATGTACATGACGACGGCATAGTTTGAAGCTTGGAGTTAACAATTTTTTGTAACAAAAGTGTTTTATATTTTTTGTAGACTCTTGTGCAGCTGGTAATCCTTTACTGGTATGGCCACTGGGGGATCAACATTATGCCGAAGAAGTCATATCTCATTCTAACTCACCAAGTGACAATACTGAAAACAATTTTACATTTTCTGGATCGTTTCCCAATCTTTCGTACACACCCTTAGATGTGAGAAATAATCCTATTGATGTTCATATCAACAGAGTGGGCAATTTCGATGAATTTACAATGTCTTTGAATTTCTATCCACGTTCCAATGAGGAAAGGATAATTTTCAGTTACAAGTCAACGGACCCTGGCAACGGCATCTTCGAAATGGAGGTACGAATGTCTTCATTATCAGGCGCGTGTGTGAAATTTATATCGTCTAAGGCACTATCAGAACGTTGTCGAGCAAGGTCATCAATGTTTGGACTAAATCAGTGGTCCGGGATTTGGATATCATTTAGAAAAGACAACAAAATTAGTTTTGAAGTCCCAGGTGATAGTAATGAAATGAACACACAGTTTTCGTATCCTCTCTTGTTTCCAGGAATCATACGATTTGGTGGTTCTTTCTCTCAAACCCACGGTAATTGGGATGGACTTTTGACGTGTGGTTTGTTCTTTGATTTTTACACATCAGCATTTACAGTAGAGGAATTTTTAAACTGTAACGTCAGTTATAGTAAGTACCTATAAGATAGGAAGCAAGTGTCTAAAATGGCATTAAAAAATGTATGTTTTTGAAGCATGTGTTTAATTTTATATGAATGTCGATAAAAATAATTGATATAAAAAACTGTCCATTTGATTGTCTAAGAAAATTTATATTTTGATTGGTCAATAGTTTTGCTATACAATGGCGCCATATTGGAAAGCAATCTTTGCATAGCGACATTTGTCGTCATAGAGATATGAAATCACAAGCAAACAAATGAAAACTTGAAAATTTAGCTATCGAGAGTGGATAAATTTCATAATTAACGAGTCAAGAGTTTTAGAATCTTTTTCTCTAATGATAATGTAAAACTCCTAGAGGTCCTCCGAACGTGATACCAGTATTTATTAAACGGGTCAGGAAATGTATAAATGCCCACGGAATCAGCGAACAAGCAATATCTAATTCTATCTAACCTATACTTATCCTGCAGCTAGTTTGTTCACAGGACAGATAAAAGGTGTCGAATATTTTTTCAATATTAGTCTAGTAGCCGAATATCATCTTCTGGTACCCTTGTTTTGGCTTGCAATGAGAGTTTGTGTCATGTGCTGGTTAACAGTGTTTATGATGTCATGTCATCCCTAGACTACGCGCCAAAAACTGTCTTTTGAAAATAGGCAAGAAATGTGCTATTTTCTTGACTTTTCACGATAAAAGATAACTATTTGTAATTGCAGGATAAAAACAATATATGTACATTTTAGGAAAATATACTTTTTATTTGTACTCACCACGAAACAGTTGGGAACCTTTTTCTAAGGTTCATACAAATAAATTGTATGTTTGCCGACAATGCATGTCTACATCTCTTCAAACGATAACATTTTTATATTAATATTTTGTACGGTATAAGAGACTCAAAATACATTTTCTTGTTTTGAAATGTTTTAAATATTTTAGTAGGCAAGTCGACAAAAGGTAGGTCCAGGTGAGCTATGGTCATTACTTTGCGCCCGTCGTCCGTCCCTTTAAATATATTCTCCGCCCGAACTTAGTTAAAGATAGGGTCGTATTAAAATTATTATTGTCTGAAACCACTAGCAGACTTTGCAGTAATGGTCCTCTTTCAGAATTGTGTCCCATGACCCTGACTGTCTTTCAAAATGGTTACTACAGCCAACGTAGTTTAACATATGACCGTATGGGAAATTTTTTTAAAAATCTTGTCTGAATCCACGGGGACAATTGGAACCAGACTTGACAGCAATGGTCATCTTTCAGAATTATATCTGACGGTCCGCACTATCAACCAAGATTACCACCATAGCTGAACGTATTTTAACATAGGACCCTATGCGAAAATTCAGTTAAACATCTTCATGTCTTAAACCACTTGGCCAATTGGAACCAGACATGACAGCATTGGTCTTTGGATAGTTCTCTTTCAAAGTGTTGTCCGATGACTCGGAATACCTACAAATAAGTCCACCGCAACCGTTAGTTGTTTAACATAGAACCCGAAGAGAAAATTCATTGAAAAATCTTCATGTCTGAAAATTGGAACCAGACTTGACAGCAATGGTCCTCTTTCAGAATTGTATTTGGTGGCCCGGACAAGATTACTACCACAACTGAACGTAGTTTAACATATGACCCTATGTGAAAATTTATTTAAAAATCTTCTTGTCTGAATCCACTTGGACAATTGGAACCAGACTTGACTGCAATTGTCCTCTTTCAGAATTGTATCTGGTGGCTGTGACTGTCAACCTAGATTGCCACCACAGCTGAACCTAGTTTTACATAAGACCCGATGGGAAAATTCAGTTAAAAATCTTCATGTCTTAAACCACTTGGCCAATTGGAACCAGACTTGACAGCAATGGTATTTCTTCTTCAGAATACTAAAAGTATAAAACTTGAAATTAAATTCTAAACGAGAATAGCGGAGTACTTTTCTATTTATAACCAATTTCTTTTTTAAATGTTTTGTCCAAATCCCGGAAAGTTGATATTAACGTTTTGACATTATGATGTTGACGAAATGTACTGTGACATGACGTTTTGTGTCATGTGATGTAAGACTATAATAATCAGTCATGGTCTAAGATGTGAGCTTGGACAATTCCACCCGAGGGTTCACATTTTCAAGTCAGAAACGAGGCTTGCCGAGTTTCTGATGATAGAAAACGTAAACCCGAGGGTGGAATTGTCCAGTCTCACATTTTTTACCATGACTGATTATTTTTCTCACATTTCTCGAATATTTAAAGAAATAAACATGGCCGCCATGACACGAAAATATGCTCTCTGAAACTAGGCAACCTAGTGCAAAATAAATTACATATTTGAAAAGATCATGTGGGTTTTGGTTTTGTACAAAAGGTACATAATGTAGGTTTTGTACAAAAGGTACAAAACTTTAAAAACTTATCTTTTAGGTTGTGCTTCAGGTATTTTCAAATTGAACCGATGTTAATTTCGACGTTGTCGTACCATTTGTGCGAAGTTGTGTGTTTTCTGACGTTCTAGCATTGTGACGATACGTTTTTTTGCATTGTTACGTCAAGGTAGGTCATGTAATGTGAGATGCATAAATCTCACACTGGTGTCTCATACGCAATGTAACTGTCCCAGACACATAGAAATGTTAGAAAAGGATATTCCACATGGGTTCTTACACCGGCAAATGTTGTCTTCAACCGCTTGTTATGAGAGAAAAGATAGTCCAAAATGTAGTATTTAGGATGTTTTTGATGTTGCTATTTGGTATTCTTTGGACACCATTAAGCAGTAAACAGTACATCTGTAAAGTTACTCCTTATTTTATTGAAATTCATGAGTTTTATTTTGGGGGAAAAGTCAATAAGCTAAGCCAAAGAAGCACCACTTCATAAGGAAATTAATACAATCCGCATACAACAAAAATTAAAAGGAATTATAGCGTTTTCAAGCTTAATACTATTAAATGTTTTTTTTATCGCCGCACTTTGGATATCGTCTGCGTCCGACCGTGTGAGCCTGTATATATAGCATCAATAAAACAGAAATATTCTTAAAAATTTATTTTTATAGAGGAATCTAGAGTTAAATTTTTAGAAATGCGAAATTAAAGTGCAATTAAATTTTTCAATATTTTCTTACTTTTGTACGTGAACTCGCAGACAAAAGCGTTTCATTTTTAAACATTTTATATCAGCTTTATTTAAGAATATGAAAGTGAAATGGACCTTTTCCATTGATGTTGTCCCTTCCTAATACCGGATTTGACACGGGCAGTATGGTGGGTGTTCTGCAGGAAGCAGGGACTGCTAACTCTTCTGGAGCACCTGGGTCTAACCCTGGTTTTTTGGTAAGAGTCCATGTTTTTCATATGTTTTCAACTTTTAAGTGTAGTGCATGTATTGTTTTGGTCTTGTCGTCGTTGTTCTCTGGAGTTTGTCAGTTGTTTCGATTATCCCCTCCTTCGAATATCCCTTTGGTATTTCTTAAATTTACTTAAATATCTTAATGTTTCTATATTAAGATGTAGTTTCCTACATGATTATAAACTGTTGTAATAGAAATCTGTTATAAACGCATTTTGGTTTATACTCTACCCTAAGCTGACATCGAGTGGTCTTTTCTTGGGCGTTGACCGAAGCAGAAGCCGAGTTCGGTAGTGCGTTTCCAAGGTATCAACAAATCTGCGAATATGCACTCAATAATTAGTTTCGTAGATCAAATAATATTTTTTCTTAGGTTATTATATAACATTACCAATAAATTTTAAAATCTAGGAAATGTAACAAAAGTACATTTAAGGTGGTACCCAACACCTTGACTAAAATAAATTTCGCTCGTTTAATTTTCATAAATTTTTTAGGAAATATTTACTTTGACCTGTTGACATAAATGTTGATTTTTTTTTGTAAATAGAATTTCACACTTCACGGGAAAAATTTCATTGAATATATAGCAGTTTGGCAAACATTAATTTTGATCATAGAGAAGCTTAATTTCTCTTTACTTATTAAATTTGATTAAAACGCTCTCCCTGTAGTGTTGGGTACCACCTTAATTTCATCTTTATAAACGTATAAAATGTACTAGTACTGATCACTTCAATATATATGTATATATTCATTCAGTGTTTCTGATAATGAAAAACAGTTGGATCAAAAGCTTGTAATGTAGCATTTCAAAGATAAATTAAATCATTTTTAATTTTTCTGTGAATGATTATTCATATAAGTTGTTAAAATACTTCCAACAAATATTGCTTGCACTTTTTGAAAATATTTTTTTTTAATACCGTTTTGAGAAGTGAGCAAAAACAATCTATCATTTTTTTCGCTGATCAAGCTCCTCTTGGACAAATATAAAGCCTTAAAAAAATACATAAAAGTATCTCCTTAATTTCTGATAATTAATTTTCAGCGTCATTTTTGGAAACCTTGAGATTCTAAGGAAAAATTACTTTCCTGTTACGACGTATAAGCAGTATTCAATAAATTTAAATTGGATATGAGGTTAAAATTACGTCTTTCACGACTCGACCTTATGTATATCGAGGCAGAAGCCGATTTCAGTAGTCAGAAGTCAATAATTTGCTAATATACACTCTACATGTATAATCAGTTTCACAGATGTGATAATTTTCTTTCTTGAACTGTTGTATAACATTGTCAGCAGACTTTAATCTCTAGTAACTGTAATAATTCGACATTTAATTTCACGTAATCATACATCTATTGACAGTAATGTCCAATCCGGATTTGTCCGGGATATTAAACAACTTCTACTTGTGGTCAGGTGGAGTTCGAATATAAGGTCACAATAAAGAGCTGAGGGAAAGGATAACTTCCAAAGGAAAATGCTTTAGGTTGATGATAGTTTTGAAGCATCATGTTGATGCCTAGCTACTAATTGTATTAAAACATTACTTGAAGTGTTTACGATCATTTAAATATGCCTCCTTGTAAAGTTTCTTTCACAATGCCATGTTACAACCGGGAACTAGTTGGTCTCAACTGGTTTGCGACGTCATGAAAAAGTTATGTAATTTCAAAATAATTCCGGATTGGACATGTACTGTCAATAGGTGTATTGCTGAATAATGAATATATATATGCATTTATTTTCAATACAGAACAAAGCTAAAGTAAGAGAATCACAAATGAATTTTCTAATCCTTTGACGGGCTAATGACGATAGACTTGTATGAACCGAATAAATCTCCTTAGAAGGATAGATCGTATTTAAGCAGGAAGACACGCAAAATGATTTTATAATATGCTGTTGGCGTGGCCAATGATACGAGTGCAGCAATATTGATACTAAGTGAGATTGCTGGGCTCCTTTTTGAAACAATATCTTTCGCTGAAGACAGGGGGCAAACATATTTCATATTTGTTTCTTAATTTGTTGTTCTGTTTGTTTGGGGTTTTTTTTTGTAGCTATTGACCCTTCGGGATGTAAGAGGCTAATAAAAATTTATGACTTATGACATAACTTTATATTCAGTCTTTTTGTGTGTGTGTGTGTGTTTTTTTTTTTTTTTTTTTTTTTTTTTTTTTTAAATATATGAAAGTAATGTTTCTTTTATAGACGAACAATGTTAAAATCAGTCGATTCGTTTGTATTAACTCATAAACTTAACTACAAACAAACTGTTTCACTGTGAATGATTTTGGGTTGAAGTACAACTATTGACAAAAAAGAACAGTGTTGAAATTTTTAAACATCTGGTATCAATATGTCAGTCACAAGTGTCATGTGCAGTGACGTGTGCTGAGTGTTCTTAAACGTTTTGTGTAACAGTAGTTCTAAAAGTATAAGGAATTCTGAGTGAAAATTCATGTTAAACATATTAAAAGGATGTTATAACAATGCCAGGATTGTTGTTTCATTTACCGCACCAGGGTTAATTGGGTGGGGGGGGGGTGATTTGATTCCTTTCACCAAGACCAAGCCAAACTCAAAGGTTAGTAAAATTGAACTTTTAATGTGTAGTTGTTTTTTCAGTTTTAAATATCAATATCTGAGATATCTAAATCCAGAAAAGCTTCCTACCAAATCACCATTTATCACAGTAGATCCCTATATTAAATAGAAAAAATAATAAAATATTGAATACTGAAATAGGTTAGAAAAATAATCCAGACAGAGCTTGGTTCTTTGTATTTAGAAAAATATATTTTCTTGAGCTCTTAAAGTTCAATTTAGCATTTGTAACAAATAAAAATGTTGAATTAGAAAATATAATAAAACCCAGTATGAGATCATCATACTTCTATTTCAACATTCTTTGTTTTGAGAAAACCACTGGAGTATGGTTAAACTTTAAATTTTTTTTATTTGCTTACTTGTGTTGGTGGATTAAGATTGCATCAACATGGCTATTATATATGTGATAAAGGGTTTCTTGCACATAAATAATATAAGTTTTCAATTTGCAGGCATACCTTCTTAAATAATTTATGATTTTTTTTAAAAATGTGTTTCTTTTTATCCATTAAACCGTCAGTGAATCATGCATGGTTGTTATGTTATTATGGTTGTTATGTTATTGTTTAAAAGAGGATTCAACCCCAGAAAAACCATTTCATGCAAAATTCTAGACCATGCTTATGTAAGCCTGCAGATACTTAATTTCTAATTCTTTTTTCCTTTGGAAAAATATAGGCCTATTTCAAAAATATAATAAAACAAAACAAAAGGTTTTTCAACATTACATTCTGGGCAAAAAATAATAATTGAGATCACAGATCGCACATATAAAATCTATTATCAGCTCAATATTCAGTTCGTCAATTCCAACATTTTCAAAGATATTAACGATTTTGTCGGCAACAAGTTGAAAAAAATTTCTGCAGCAGCTCCATTTCAGTTGCGATTTTTGAAATTAACATGATTAGAAAACGAAAGTACATATATTCAAAAATTGTTGCATGAAATTTTATTTGAAAAAATACAAAACTGATCGAGTA
Organism: Mytilisepta virgata; assembly: GCA_028015205.1. NCBI lineage: Eukaryota > Metazoa > Mollusca > Bivalvia > Mytilida > Mytilidae > Mytilisepta > Mytilisepta virgata. The sequence continues at coordinate 26,656,734 of CM051511.1, forward strand.
CTGGCAGATTTTCAAAGATCGCAAATCTTGTGCCCAGCGTCACAGCTTCGTACAAAGGGAGTGAATATTCCGGCTTTTGTAAAGCGTGCTATCAATTAGAAGATGCTCGTACAACTGACCAGATTAATATTTAAAAAATCTTAAGCATATAATGGATTTATTTGTATTTCAGTTTCATTTTTTTAAAATAAATTTGCTGCCATTTCAGGATTCCTTACTTCCTCTTCCGGTGAACGAAACTTTTTTAGCCTTAGTATGTAGCACAATATAGCCATATTCAGTTTAACAAATAAATTCACTTCGGACTGCATAATGGCTGCCCCCATTAAACAAAGACTTTTCTAAATGACCCATATGTAAAAGCTGCATATGCTCCTATAGCGCACGCTATAATTTCGTTTTTGAAAGCGAGATTAAAATAAAATTCTTATATTTCAAGGAAAGTATATATATTCAACTCAAGGGGTTTCAAGGCCATAATTACTTCTTTAATTTGTCAAACGGTAATCTTTGGTCGGAATTTATACAATAGGATTATCAATGAATCTTTGAAGTTTGAAATATCATCGCAAAGTATTGTTTTGATTGGATAAATTAAAGTCGATTAGTCAAGTGATAGACGGAAACACTCCAGAGTGATTATACAAGCTACAGACAAGTATTAAAATGTGAAGCCTTTTTGTTTTGTTTATCAAGCTTTATTATCACAGAAAAAAAATATGATTTTTTAAGTTTAAAATAAATTTTTAGTTTATAATTCTAGATACTACGGTATTTTATTTATTTATCTAATGTCTTTAGTATAAAGTTTAACAGTAGTGTTACAGTAATGGGCAAAGTTCAGTTAGTGAATAAAAAAAGTCGACATTTATCCCTTGAGCATCGACTATGCACTAAATGTGCACATCTTGTGCATTAAAATTTGTATCATAGAATTTATTACAAATAAAATTGGATTTTTTTATACAAAATATATTCGAACTGTGTCTTTTAATTATTATTATTATTGTTGTAAAAAGTTCCTTGGCTTAGGGTATTTTATTTCACAAGATTATCTCAAATGAATGTTTTTTTCGAATATGTAAGAAAGCCATATAAATGCTTCAATGAACAAAACATACGGATTTTCAGCGATATTCCTTTGATATTTATGTACTAGTTTATCTGCAGATGATAATTAAGAGAGTATGTGATTATTTAAGGATTGGCTGTATTTTTTTCAGTCTATGAAGAAATAACCTAAATCACGTGGTGCACACTAAATAACCCACGTAGCGTGTTATTTGAAAGTGTGCATTATGTGCATTGAGGTTATTTCGAATAGACAGAAAATAAAATTATTGTCAGTCTTTATAATTTAAGTCAAACGGTTGTTTTGACGTCTAAAACGTCGAAATTCCCTTTAATGACGTCATTGTAGAAAAGAACATATAGTTCATCCAATATTAATTTATTGTAAAATAAATACAAAGAATAAAAGGTTAAATATTTTCTATTTTTTATTAATATTCAAACTGAAAGTCATAGGTGTACGACGACGCTGTTGTAGTTGCAATGCAAATGAATCCGTTGCCCGAAGTTGTTCGCAGACATCATTATATGTACATCCACATATTAAGTGTTTTTTTCGCAAATGACAAGTTTATGCAAAGATTAAAAAAAACATTATACATGTAGGCAACCTCTCAATGGCTGCGTCGTCTTCTTTCAAAAAGGAACCAACACTGTCGATTCCGTTCAATCGAACATTATACATTATATATACCCTGAGTTTTGTAAAATCTAAAATAAATCTATTCCCTACAGAATGAAAATGGACTGCAAAAATAAACAAACGGCAAAACAGTTCTCAGCATCAGCAAAAGAATACATAGCAATGTGAAAAAGATGAAAAATACAAAGACAACACAAATTTGCATGATTCGAATTGTACTCGATCTACAAAAGAATATGACGAAATGATATAAGATTAATAGGTTCTTACACGAGTACAAAGTGAAGACTGGAAAATCTTCAACGAGATTTTAAAATTCACTTTCCCGAGTGGAGTGCAGCGGAATGACGGAAAAGACGCTGAATTTTAAAAACGAGTTGAAGATATTTAAGTTCTTCACTTTTGAACTAGTATAAGTACATATTTCTTCCGTAAATACTCGATTTTTAAGTTTACTGTACCTAGGCACAGTCGACGAAGTTAAATAACGTTACGCCTGATTGGTCAAAAGGTAGCTTCAACGGGTCATCTCGCGTTGAGAATGGCAATTTACGGAAGAATATTATATTAACCAATTTTATATTAAATGTGTACACAGCTTTATGTACATATAACGACAATATTGAATATCATTACATGTACATGAAACAATTCTAATAATTTTTTGATAGAAATACTTCCATTGTTCAGTTTTATCCATAAATTATGTGTATATTTTTGCAGATCAAACCACAGAAACAACTGCTCCACTTGTTCCCACGACTCAGTCGTCTTTATCGAAATATTTCAGCATAGTCTACTCCAACGCTACGGTTGGTTCGGGTGTTCCTGCCCTCGAGGTTTCATTGGTACAAAATGTAATCTTTTGTGCTATAATGTGCGGCAGATTGCCCGGATGTCAGTCGTTTTTGTATGATAACGGACAATGCAGTTTGTACAATGTAGTATACGACAGTGATATTATCTACGAAGATGGATCCACAGTGTATCGTCGCAATTTTTAAATGTTGTTATCTAACGGGATGAAATTATGCCTCTCATATTGAAAAGTTTCAGTAGAGAAAATTCTTTTTCTTGAATACACTCATGGATAAAACACTTTGATACCAATTTTGATGCACAAGATGTGCACATTTCGTCGAATTACGACTCATCAGTTGTGCCCAAGGCCTAAAATGTTCAAAACTAAAGCAACAATCCAAAAAGTTGAAAAGGACAATTAAAAAATAACAAAAAGACCAATCGGGTAGAGCCAAAACCATCTAAGGACAGAGCTACATGTATGCACGAGGGAGATACTCCTTAGTTTTCACAAATTTTACAATTTTGTAACAATAAATTTAACTATCAATTTCTGGGAAAAGGAGATCAAACGTGTGTGTACTATTCAGACTGCGCTGACTCTCTGATGTTTCTGGTTTGTATGTTGTGTTCTTTATGTTATTTTTTGTCTGATGGTAAGTCGATTGGTTTGCCTAGATTGGTTGGCGTGTCATTTTTGAAGTTGTCATGTTTTCCGTATTTTTGTTTACTTATTTCAAATCAAGATATTTTTACCAATTTAGTTTCTGATAAAAACAAATGATATATATATACCGACTAAGGTCTACAGTTGTGGAAGTTAAAATTAACAGATCTTTTTACAGGACTTCCACTCGGGCATGGTCACAAGTTAATTGCAGTTCTTTAAGACGACTTTTATATTATCCAAATTGTTTCGTTGTTGATTTGTATTGTCTGTATTTTATATATCAGTGAAAGTATTATGTCTTAAATATTTTCTGTAAAAGTTTTCCAAGTATGGTCCTTTCCTACATATTTAGTATTAATTAAAGTGAGAAATATATTTGTTTGTTTTGGCGATTACTTTGCCAGTTGTAATTCATGTCCATGAAATAATAACATTTTTAAAACCTCCAATTACGCAGAGAGTAAATAGACTAATGCTTTATATTTGCAAGAAAATGGAGTTTTTAGTTTTGCTGTATCGTTCAAAATTACACCTGTTCATGAAAAGAACGAATCCGATTAACAAGCTTAAACGCAACAAAGACATAATTGCGTTTTAAATTGATTTTTGTTTGCTTTACGGATGCAGTCGCATGCATTTTGAGGACGATAAAGAATATATATTTTAAACTACAAGGTAACTGGACGGGATGGGACGCCCCGGGACACAATGGGTTTGGTGTTTTCCAGCAAACGGGAAAGTGTAAAGTGTTGAGTATGTAAAGATAATGTAGCCGTCTACAGTGCCTTAAAATCAGAACACAAGGACTTTACAGTTTTTACGAAATTAAATTTACGAGGTTGAATACAAAACTTTACGACAAACGGGATGACTTTGACTTTCCAATAGTCAACTTCCCATTTTTGAGAGGAATATTCAAGAAACGTCGATGTATGGAGTATATGGAGTATATATTTCACACGTTCATATGTTTTTCCAGAGCTTGTGAAATAAACATTGACTTCCTGGACAGAGCCCGGCTCCTGACAGAAAAGTTGCTCAGACGGGGGTATGTTGCTCCTAAGTTGAAGTCATCCTTATTAAAGTTTTATGGGCGTCATCATGACTGTTTCCCAAATGAAAATGGACCTCTTCCATTGATGTTATCCCCTCCTCATAACGGATTTGACATTAGCACCATGGCGGGTGTCCTGCAGGAAGCAGAGACTGCTTACTCTTCCGAAGCACCTGAGTCTACCCCCGGTTTTTTTGGTGGGGTCCATGTTGTTTATATGTTTTTAGTTTTTAATTGTAGTGCATGTATTGTTTTGGTCTTCGTTGTTCTCAAGAATTTTGTCCTTCGAATATCCCTTTGGTATTTCTTGACTTTACTTAACAGAAATATCTTCAGAATGTATATGAGAAATCTGTCATTCTTCATACTAATGCAGTGGCTTCAAACAGTAACTGAGGCGCTAGTCATTCTCCAAACACATCAGTGACCATACTCAATGTGCCGATATAGCTGTATTAAATTTTAGAGGAGGATTTCGAGATATGTAATGACATTATTTTAATATGTCAAGTCGAAGAAATGAATTTCAGAATTTTGTAGTAATTTCGCTAAAAAGGAGTGCATACATGTGTATGCATATAGTTTATGATAGAAGTTACCCCCAGTCAGTAATGTTCGGAGAAATACCTCAAACTGCATGGTTTTTTTGTACCGTTTGAGCAAGATCGAGTACCAAAAAATATTATTTCTCTTAAAATACTTTAAACAGCTTACCGTGAAATATAAGTTTTTAATTGATCTGGCTCGTATCTTTTTTGGCTATGCCGTAACTTTGTTTCCGTCGTTCGTCGGCGTAAACTTTCCTTTTTAAATTTACTGTGTAACTTGTAGACTTATAAGAACCAAATCTTGGTGGTATTCCTGGACTGCCTTGTTGTCTTTTATAGGCTGGTTAATAAATGGATAATAATCAATGGTTGTAAGTGTGGACTATCTCTGAGCACCGACAGGAAACCTGAAAAACCTGGGATCTCTTGCATTGTCAAAATGTAGCTTACATATCTTGCTATTATCCACAGCATTTTGGCTTTAACCTCCGAGTCAAATACGACGTAATATGCTTCGGTAGCTTCCAGTGGCCGTTTGTGACTGCCCTACATATATCTTGTCCAATTGAGCTAACGACACGACTTCCCAAATTTTCGAGATACTGTGTTGTTGGTGGCCATCTTAAGCCTTCGTCATTTTTAAAAGCGTCGATTATCTCCGAACGAATTAACTTTGCAGCATTTCCAAACATGTCTATATTTCCAAGCCCATAAGCATACCTTATTTTGGACTCTATATATGTTTCTGCAAACCAAGTATGAAGAACATTTCAAAAGGTTTTTTTCCATATCTAGGAACATTAGTTTCTCGCCGTATTTTTTCTTCAAATTTAGTTTAAGATTCTCAGATCTGTACTGTGGATTTGCAAACTCTGTTGAAGCCCATTGCAATATGTAGTTTTCTCTAAGGTCACTAAAATTCACGACATTTTTATACACTAGTATTTCCGTATCAATGAAGGCTTGTACTTTCTCCAAAGCATCTTAATGGACTTCCTCATCAAATCCGACAGCTGTTAATTTCTCCTCTCTATAATGGTTTATGACACGAATTGTGGAGATATTTTCTATTTATCAACCTAAATGAATAGATTTTATTAGATAAGTAATATTTCAGTCAAATTTACGTATTTTTGCTATATTTTTGTTGGGTAAGGGGACATTTTTGCCCCTTTAAGGTCCTATATCCTAAAAAATCCAGGCATAACATATGTTTATTTTAAAGATTTAACATTTAGCTTTTTAATAATACCTACTTAAAGTCTGTACTTCAAGCAGAAAATTTCTTATAGGAGCAAACGGAAATCACGCCATCAAAGAAAAAAAAGCCCCCCAAAAGAGCATGTGACTATAAAAATGACCCCAAAATCTCAGAAATATTCCGAAATTTTTAATGTTTTTTTTTAAAAGGATGTATTGGACAACAAAAAAAAGTTGGTCTCATAGAAGTGTGAGGGAGGGGTACACAATGGGCTATTCAATTATCCAAATTAACAAATTGTTACATAAACAAACACTTGAATGGAATTATTGACCATGCAATACAGTATTCCGTTCTTTTTAAGCGGCTAAAATTGACTTTAATACCTATATAATTGAAAATTCATAATAATTTGTGCTCTTTAACAAATTTGGAGGTCTGTGAAGCTTTTTCGTTCATGTTTTTTCAATTGAGTTGACAGTGATTTTCTTTGTAATTAGGAAAAAAAATGAACTCGCACTGAGAGTCAACCATAAACATATAAAACAGTGAATAAAATTAAATATAAAAATATAAAAATTACAAGTTGTAAACATAAATCAAATAGAAAAAAAAACAATCTACATGAAACAGATGAGATGTTGCGTCTGAGTAGTCAACTGCGTTGGTGAGTCTTGACACGCATGGCACAAATATAGAAATTACAAGTTGTAAACATAAATCAAATATAAAAAAAACAATCTACATGAAACAGATGAGATGTTGCGTCTGAGTAGTCAACTGCGTTGGTGAGTCTTGACACGCATGGCACAAATATAGAAATTACAAGTTGTAAACATAAATCAAAAAGAAAAAAAAACAACCTACATGAAATAGATGAGATGTTGCGTCTGAGTAGTCAACTGCGTTGGTGAGTCTTGACACGCATGGCACAAATATAGAAATTACAAGTTGTAAACATAAACCAGAGAGAACAAACAACCTAAATAAAATAGATGAGATGTTGCGTCGGAGTAGTCAACTGCTTTGATGAGTCTTTATTGGTAACTCTGTTTCAATAGTTGTAGCCTTGCGTCTATAACTCTGTAGCGGCGGCGTTTCGTTAGATTAGCTCTTGGATTGCATCTAGATGCAGAAGTAAAATATAATCTGTCTGTAAACAGAATTTCAAGCAAATAATTTATTTCAACAAATACGTTTTCAATCCTTTCATATAAATTTAGAATCCAAGATGCTTATTATTTTGTGATTTCAAGTATATAGTTTAAAATATGACACAAAAAGTCCTAATCCATTTCTAAAATAGAAAACTTTTCATTTAATTTAAAGATAATATGAAATAGGTGTGACCCGCTGAAAAGCGAGCAAAGCGTAAGGTTTTTACGTTTGCTTTGTCCGTATTTAGTGAAAACATCGTAATGGCGTAACAATCTCACTTCAAAGTATTAAGTTCATCATTATCAATGTTGTTACTTCCAAGACACTGTCCGAATTGTCCAATAACACGATCCGAGTGGTCCTGGGTCGAGTGGTTCGCGGGCCGATTTGGCCTGTTACCGTGGCGGGAAAAAGTGATACTTTCTCAGAAATAAGCTACAAGTAATATCAAAACATTTATTAATTAGAATATTTATATAAGGGATTATAAGTGGAAGAATAAGTATGAAACCGAGATATAAACACATCTTTTTAATATACTCTTACATGAGACCTTCTAGGGGGTTATTACTAATCATGATTTTTAGGTTAGGATGTCCTGTCCCGTTAAAAAAACGACACGTCACATTGCAAGTTGGAACGAACTGACTGACAGTGAGAACAAACCTTACAAAACATACACCTAAAAGAAGTAAAGTAAATAGTAAACTAAAGAAATTTAAAACAAGACAGGACAAAACTGAAGAACGATAGTTAGGTGCAGACATAACCTTATGTTAACTTAGAGCAGTTTTGCTGACTAGTTTGGAACTGCTCTAGAATAGAATCCTGACTGCTCTAGAACAGACTCATGGTCGATTCTGACTGCTCTAAGCTGTCATGGATAGTCAAGAACAGCTCTAATCTGTCATGGTCTAGAACAGTTCTATAACCATTCTTAATCTAGAACAGTTTTAGTTATAGTCAGGATTACGAATAAAAAAAAATTTCCAAATCCCAACTTAAAGTTTCAGTAAAGTCTTTTTGTAACACTATAAATAAAAATACGAGTACCACAATGAAATAAATCCGATGAACAAGTTGTAATTTCTTGACCAGAGCTATTCTAAAAAGCAGTCGTGGACCAGGACTGCTCTCATTCTTGACAAGAGCTGTTCTAAAAAGCAGTCGTAGATCAGGACTGCTCTAATTCTTGACCACAGCTGTTCTACTTCCTGACCAGAATTGTTCTTGACCAGAGCAATTCTTCTTCCTGTTCTCAGAACTGCTCTGCAAGTTAACTTGGACAAGAGGTTATGACTGTAGCAATGTGAACCCCCACAAAAAACCCGGAATGACATCAGGTTCTCATCAGAGTAGGTATGTCCTGCTACACATTGCCAGTGAAGTGTCAAGTCCGATGGGGTGCCAATTCCAGAAGGACGTGGAATCTAAGTGAAGATATCTAGTCTCATACGCGAGATATAAACATCATATCGGCCAATCAATTCGTGATGACGACCGTAAAACGTTTCGAAAGATGAACTTAACATCGACTGACCATAACCCTGTCTTAGAAGTTTATGTGACAGTAATCTCGCCCTGCCGAGAAAGTCGCCGTATAAATCACATGCACGCCAGTAACGAAATGAACACCCCATAGGCTAGATACCTTGATATGTTACTGCTAAGAAAGGGGAAGTTAAAAGTTCTTAAGATGCTTCTTACAAACACTGTTTGTATTTTTGGAAAAACTAAAAATGTATTTATCTTTAAAAGATCGTATTAAAGATGAATGAAAATGTTAAGTGAGCAAAAAAATATGTTATTTTATTTTCTAAGCAAGCTCCTCTTACACAAATATGAAGCCCTTTTAAAAAATTCTAAAAGTAACATCTCCTTTTCGATAGTTCATTTTCAGCGTCATTTTTGGAAAGTTCCAAGGAAATAGTTCCTTTCCTATTACAACATATATGCTGCATATATACAATACATTTAAACTGGGTATGAGGGTAAAACCAGGTTTGTTATGACTCGACCTTCTATTGACCGAGGCAGAAGCCGAGTTCAGTAGTCAGTTTCTAGAGTGTCTATCAACAGACTTTAAAATGAAGTAACTGTAATAAACCAACGTTATATTTAATTTTTGTAAAAAATCAAAATGTAATTATTGATGTCAATATATATTCATTTATTTTCCATACAGAAAAAAATTAAGTAAGAGAAAAGGGAAACAATTTCCTAATCCTTGAAATTAAGGAATGGCAATAGACTCGTATGAACCTAATAAAGCGCCTTAGAAGGGTGATCGGGTGTAGGCAGAAATACACACAATAGGTTGAATTCAACATCGTTTTTTGAAAGGAGGATTAAAATACAATTCTTAAGTACTTCCTGTTTTTGGAAAACTGTAATCTTTAGAGAAAAAATACGCAATAGGATTATCTATGCTTTTTAAAAGCTTGAAATATCACAAAGTATTCCGTGTTTTTTATGTTGGGAGAGACGTCGGTTCGTCAAGCGATAGACAGGAACATTTCAATGCGATTATACATCCCATAGACAACCACGGAAAATAGAAATCTTTGACATATTATTATTAAGCCTTAATCACAGTTTCAAATAAATAGTTAGCTTATAATCCAAGATACTGCAGTATTTCATTTATTTTGTATATTGTTTGCAGTGTTAACATTTAGTGTTGCACTAAGTTCAGTTAGTTAATAAAAAATAAATTTATTTTTGTAAGCGTTATGAATGCCTCAATGAACAACACATACTGAATGTCTGTTGTATTCCTTTGAAATTTTACGTATCAGTACATATATGAGAATTTAGAACATCTGATCTTATTTTATAAAAGATGCACTGATTAAAAGGTTACAACATTGTTAAACATTTATTAGTGTTTTCACTGAACGTCCTAGGTGTACGACGATGCAGTAAATGAATTCGCTGCCCGAAGTTGTTCACAGACGTTATTATACAGGTTAAGTGTTTTTTCGCAAACGACAAGTCCATGCAAAGAATTCTTACGTTATTTTGAAATTAGTGGCTGTGAATTCTTCCTTCAAAAAGGTCGAAAATGGCATCTTGTCAGACACAAAAAGTAATCAAAACTGCCGATTGTATTGACAAAATGTGTAAAATATACATCAAGAGTTTAGAAAATCTAAAATTACCAACCTTTCATTAGGTATAGAATCAAAAGGGCATAAGAATGGTAGCATAAGTCCAAGGGAAACCTTCCTTGAGAGACTTGAAATTACAACAGGCTTGTAAAATTCGAGTAACGAGTAAAGAAATAGTTTTCATCCTTAGAAGAATTTTCTATTTCTGGACTTCTTTTTAAACTTACGTAAATGCACATCGGGTATAAGCTTTCAAAATATTTTGAATTTTTAATTCATATTGACTTGAAATTCTCAGTGTTAAGACACATTAAAACACTGGTATATGTTTTGGACAGCAAAGAATAAACAAATAGACAAAATACAAAGCCACCGCGAACTCGATTACACTCGATCTACAAAAGAAGATAAAGAGATAATATAAAGTTATAATTAATTACATATATCAGTTGTGTATACAATTAATCAACATTATGCTATCAGTACATAAAATGACAATCTTGAATATTTTAAGTATAAATAATTTCTGTGTTAGAAAAACCATCCACTGTTCAGATTTCTGTGTAGGTATTTTGCAGGTCAAACCACAGAGACAACTGCTTTTTTTGTCGAAATATTTCATTATAGTCTACTCCAATGCTACCGTTGTTTCGAGTGTTCCTGTCCTTGACGTTTCATCGGTACAAAATTTAATCTTTTGCACGGATGTCAGTCGTTTTTGTATGATAACAGATAATGCAGTATGTAAATATAGATTCTCCTTCAGATATGAGTGAGTTATGGAATTTCTCCACCCGAGATAGTTAAATTTTCGATTTTCAACACGCGAGCCTTTAGCGAGCGTGTTAAAATCTAAAATTTAACTATTGAGGGTGGAGAAATTCCATAACTCACGAGTAATTGAAGGAGAATCTGTTTCTCCTATGATTTTAGACAAAAACCTCAAGAAAATGTCGTTGCTATGTTGACTGTTTACATAGACGTCATTTCGGGAATTCTCTAGTTTATCGTTCCAATAACTGTAGAAAAATGGGCGGTAAATCCCATGTAGAAATTTAATCACCGGAAGTGGTTAAAGATATTAAATATTTTTATCCCACCGATTAAACACCTCAAGAATAGGAGAAAATGTAGTATATGACAGTGTTATTGTCTATAAAGATGGATCCACAGTTTATCGTCGTAATTTTATGTGTTGTCGAACGGCATGAAAAATGACCATAGTGTTGAAAACTTTCAGTTTGAGTAAAGAAATTTTTTTTAAATAATATTATGGATAAAACTCTTTGATACCAATTTTGATGCACAAGATGTGCACATTTCATTGATTTACGACTCATCAGTTTTGCTCAAGACCTAAAATGTTGAAAACTAAAACAATAAGCCAAAACGTTGAAGGAAAAAATCAAAAAAAAAAAATAAAGTATCAATGAAAGTATTATGACTTATTGTAATAAATATTTTCTGTATAGCTTTTCCAAGTATGGTCCTTTTTGATATATTTAGTATTAATGAAAGTCATATTTTTGTTTTGTTTTTTGTTTTGTTAATTACTTTTCCAGTTATACATTATGTCCACGAATTAGTAATAAAACGTATCACTAAATACCGAAATATATATGATGCACTGTATGGCCATTTCGTTGACTGACGACTCATCAGCAGTGCTCGAGATCAAAACATTGGAAAACCGGTTAAAGATATAATGATAAATTAATAAGCACAACCATCAAAAATCAAAACAATTAAAACAAACAAGTATCCAAACTCAGCTAAGGGTTACCTTCGCATCAAAAGGAAGAGCCTTAGAAATTTCTGGTAATATTTGTAAAATTTTGAAACATTTTTAAAACCTCTATTTATGGAGAGAGTAATGTTTTATATTGCAAATAAATGATTTTTTAACTTAATAATTACACCTAGTCATGAAAAGACTGAAGATGTTTGTACTTTCAACTGCTAATTACATGTAATTGCACAACTAAATTGAAAATATTAATTTACATGAGTGAGTTCTTTGTGAATTTTCTAATTATTGTGGTTATTTTCCACTGTACATATAATTGGAAAATGGTATATTTAAGGAAGAATTCTATATACCAATACGATTAATACGTTTGTAAATATATATTAATTAGGTTTTTGTTGTTCAAATCATTAATTAATTAGCACAAACACAGATTCGAAGAACATAATTTCGTAAGTTTGAATTACTTTCCATCAAATTAATTTTGCTCAATACTTGAAATTTACATGTCAGTCGTTTTCTCCGACAATTAGAGTGATGAATTAAATTATTTTTAAATTGATTGATATATGGAATTAATTTGAGTGTACAGAAGTGCCCATGCCGTTAATGGTATAAATAAAACGTTCAATAAAACCAATATCGAAGAAGTGTGAATTACCTTTGTCTGGTCTATTCGGGATTCACACCATTTTCAGTGCAATATATACATATCAACAAAAGAACACTGAAAGGAACTAGAGGCTCAGGGGGCTGAGCCTGTATCGCTCACCTGGCATGAAAGCCATTTTTATTGATGTACCTCAAAGAGAGAAGTCACTTCTCCCTATCATTATGAAGTGTGGTAAGCCTTGTAGGAACAAACTTTTTCTTCATCACGGTCCTTCTACTTACAGGTCAGCATATTCTAAAATTTGGCGATTCTCCAGAAGATTTTTGCATGTACAATGTATTTCCCATAGGGTCTTATGTTAACCTAAGTCCTCTGCTGAAGGCCGTTTTGAATTAGGGATCAGAACCAGCGTATCAACACTTCGTGGGCACCTTAAGAGGAACATTCAGACCATGTTTGGTTTCAAGCAATTCAGCGGTTCTGTAGATTTTTGTTATGTCATAAAAAAACATAAAAGAGCACAAAACGCAAACATAAACACAACAGAGAGTCCGGATAGTCTGACTTGGTATAGACACTGAACAGCAGTGGCTTAAATCGGTTTTATGGAGACCCTAACCTCCCACTTATCTATCTTGACACTCGTTAGATAGCAGGGTAAGAATGTGCTCGTTTTTATTGTTAAATTCGCCAAGGCTCTCGTAGCTGCTGGTTGGATACTGTCGCTTTACTGTCCACATAGTAATATCAAACTGCTTAAGAGCAAAACGTTTGACCTTTTCAGGTTGTCTATCGTAGAAAGGTTTGAACAAAACGGAAAAAGACCTTACTAGCTAATCTCCTTACAAAAACTTTTACTGTGCGATAATACATATACACTTAAAGAAATAATATTATTTATTTTACCTTCTAATTGAAACTTTATTCCAAAGCAATCCTAAATTGATAATTCTCTGAATTCAATGGGACTTCGCAAAATTAACAGCCTGGCTAAAACCTAAGTCTTCGAAAAGACACTAAGACTTCTCAGTATTTTTTATGCATGTTTTTTTACTTTTTCTTGCAAAAAGAGAATTTTCATTGCACCTTGAGACCTGAGATGATATATAGATATATTAAACAGCTTGTTAGACGCTTTCCGAGAAGAATTTAACCCAAACAACAAAAAAATCATCCAAGAAGGAAAAACAGCAGAAAGGTCCCATCTTTTTCATGAATAAGCAAAGAAAAGTATGCATTTGTCAATCTATAAAGCATACAAAAACCTCCCTGTCTAATCAAATTTTTGACACGCTCAATGGTTTCCGGTTTGATTTTTAATAAACGACACATGGGAAGGTAAACAAGGATGTATCAGTCAATGATCGCCGACCAACAGGAGCATTCCTGATTCGCATGGAATTTTCACATTTTGCAAGCCAGACCAAAAATTCTAATACATAAAAGATTTTGAATCAGCTAAACAGCAAAATGGAAAACAAGAAAGTTCATCAAGACATACTAATCAATAAACGCCACCAATAGAAAAAACCCCCCTCCCCAAACCAAACAAAAAAAAACAAACAAAAAACAAACAAAAAAACAATAAAACATAAAAGTGCACAAAACACAAACATAAACACAACAGAGATTCAGAATAATCCGACTTGGTACATTTTGTACAGACACTGAACAGTGGTGGGGTTAGACCGGTTTTATGGTTACCCAAACCTAACTAACCGCTTGCATTCTAGTTCATAAAACATACAATAAAAGCCAATGTAGTATGATTGCCAAATAGGTGATCGCTTGTTAGAACTACAAAAATTGGTTGGGCGATACAGAATTAAATGGCAGTATCATAAAGTGCTCTTTTTAACTGTAACAATAGCTTAGCCTCCCGTAGCTTCTGGTTTTAGAGCAAACATCTTTAGCTGTTCCGAACAAATTGACATTTCAGGAATATGATTGTAAGAGGGCCGTTTAAAATCGAACTCAATTTTGTAGAATAGACAAACACCTTGCAACGTGACCTATTTAAAGAATGTATACTAATCTGTAGCCTGTAATTATTTTTCTTTCTCTTTCAACTGGCCTCTCCAGTTTTTTGCAGTTTACTGTTGTGTGTGTCTTTATTGATCCTTCATTCCTGAAATCATTGAACTGGTTAGAATTAGGCTGGTTGATCTCACAATTTCTTGTAGGTTTTTTTTCACTATTAAATACTCTCCTATTTATATCATCATTGAACCTTCTGGAAGTTCTGCTTCGGGGGAGAACTATGCCCCCTAGTCATGTTAGGATTTAAGCTCGACACTCAACCTGGCAACATTTTTATACAAAAAATGTATTGTGTTTTTCAAGATAATCCAATGACCGAAAATCGTTGTTGATAATTATTGCATGGGTCAACAAAAATTGTGATATTAGGGACTTATCTATTGGCTCAACGTATGGCTTCTCATCACACGGATCTAAAGACAATAATCCTATAGCATTCACGGGTTGCATTTGTGCAAATCAAGTTCAGTTTTGTTTTACAAAGAAAATAATGTATCATTAAAAGTAATTGAAAGAGCAGAAAGACTCCCGCTGAATCTTAAATCTTACTAATTTTATCTAACTCTGGCTTCTTAAAACAACGTATACTAGAGTTAACTTTTTAGACAATAAATTCTAAATCTTGGTAATATTTTTATTGGATCCCTCACATTGAAGGTCTTGAAAACCAGAAACTTCTAAAGTATATGAAGATTTTTTTGGACTAAGATTAAATGTCTCAAAATTCGAAAAAATATTGATAAAGACCATTTTCAGAGCCTATAAGCATCCTCTCAAGATTCCCCTCTCCAATGAGGAAAAATGGCGTACTTTTGTAAACTAATGTTAACAATTTACAACGTGCACTAACCTGTCACAAAATTATTTGTCCTTCACATTCTACCGTCTCACGCTTTACTTTTTTGGGGCGTCTTAATAAACCCTTGATTACTGAAATCGTTATTAACTGATTAGAATTAGATTAATGACAAAGTTCTTATCTGTATCCTCCCACTGTTAGCTACTTTTGTATGTATATTACAATCACACCTTCAGTCAGTTCCGATCCCAGAAGAACTAATTCCTTATTTTTCAGACTAAACACACATTCCAACAACATTTCTAAAATCTTATTGCCCTTTACAAACGAGTCTAACGACTCTGAGAAGTTGTTATCCAAAAGCATAGTTGATAATTGTCGCAACATAGAGGGTCTCTTACATTTTTGTAAATCAAGTTCGGTTTTATTTTGCATAGATAAACATACATCGTGCAAAGGAATATAAACGGTAGAAATTCCCCTTTATTATTATATAATTTTGCACAAATTGCAAAAATATATTGCAATTCTGAGGATCTGGCATATATTTTTTTAAATATAGACACAACTCTTTTGGATGTTCTATTTTTTTAATATTTTCAGGTATAAGAATCTAAGATCGTGTCAATTTTATTTATATCGGACCCCTCATATTGAAGATCCACAAAATCCCATTCTAAATTATATAAAGATTTTTCTTTGGACTTAGGTTGAAAGTCAGAAAAATCAGAATCATAAGCCCTTCAGGTTAATCTGAGGTTTCTGACCTAGGACCACTGAACTCATTATACAGGTTTATAGAAATATCTTGATAACGACCTCTTTTAGAGCTCTTCTTTGGATGGGTATAGAACCATAAGCAAACTACTGTTACTCGTATACAAAAAAGGATTGTGCAATCCTACAGACTTTTTCAGATCATTAGAACTTTCAGAAGGAATGCGAATACGTTTACGCATTTTACGTTCCTTGTAATATTGATACACAGAAACATCACTCAGAGACAATTCCATTCCTGGGGTGCTAAAATATCGAACATCATGAAATTGCTGAGGATTTCATCTTTTTAATAGTTTGTAATGAGGGCATTTGAAGTTCCCTTGTATAAAACACCTTTTCAGAAAAAAAAAAATCGTGTTTGTTCATGCCGTTTACCTGTCCTGAACTGAACATCACTGATCTTGTAAGACAAGACGTTTTGATGTTATCTTATTATCTTGATTTTGGTTAGAAATATTGTGAAGCAGATGAAGATAATTCAAAAGAATAAACAAGACTGGATGATTTGGTTTAATATCGTTTAATATATATGTAGTACTAAATATAGGTTGTCTGTATATATAAAATTGATTGAAGCACATAGTCCATATCACCGATCCGTAATGATATCATATCCTACGAGAATCACGTATCGCTCCCCTACGAAATCACGTGATCGATGAATGTCGTGATCAGACACATTAGACAAGATGGCAGACGAAAACGCGTCCGTAGCGAATTAAACCTACGAATTGAGATTTTATATGGCCGTATGGTGGAATATTTTGTGTCAGAGGTAACACATGAAAATCTTTTTTATCTCATATTCGCACGTATGTTTTACTGGATACAAAACAACGTCAGATATGAAACTCTTTTCGTGTCCATTCATCTAAGGTTTACTGCAGTAAATATATGATAAAAATAATCTGTAATGGTTTTTTCATCCCACCGCCCCCACCCCCCCCCCCCCCCCATATCAACCCTCGACCAATATCAGACATATGCTGACATGAGCGTCTCTGGTCGCTATAGGTTGTTAAATGAAAAAAAAATGTAATATTCTATATGTATTTAACCAATGATATCGCCTTTTCCATTGGTTTATCTTATAAGATAAACCCGAAAGAAATGAATTGCAGAAAACAAATCAAAAACTTTCATATTGTTTAAAAGGAGATGACACTTGTAATCTGAAAAATATTCACCATAACTCAATGTTAACAGTAGAGTTGTCATTCTTATGTCTACAACGCAAACATTGCTCTGCCGTCAATCAATGATCTGATCATAATAATTCGTTTAAAAAATGATTTAATTTGGTACAACTGACAGTAATCACGGGCTCTTACACACGTGTGCATCAAATGAAATATCGAAATATAAAGCATTTCAGTTCAGTGTTCAAGTAAATTGTTCATACAATTGTTTATCAACAATACTGATGGCGAATAAACTATTGCATGGGTGGTCTAACAGGAAGGAAACTGCTGGGTGATCCATAGCGGTATGTTTGTCAAAATACATTTATTTTCCAGTCACTGTTACTAGAAGTCAGTCCGATACATCAACGTATCTGTACTACTAGAGGCGCTCAAGAGCATGTATCGCTCACCTGCATTTAACTTGTCACCTTGAGCAGGACTAAAAAATTAAGTGTAGCAGTCAATTTGGCAGGATTCTATGTTAAACTATGTTCGGCTGTGGCAGCCATCTTTGTTGACAGTCCAGGTCAATGGACACATTTCTAAAAGAGACCCATCTAAGACACATACTGCCAAGTCTTATTCCAACTGGCTCAGTGGTTTCAGACAAGAACATGTTTTTATTTTTCCATAGGGTCCTATCTTAAACTAAACTAAGTTCAGCTGTGGGTGCCATCTTGGTTCATAGCCAGGGTCACCGGACACAATCCCGAAAGAAGATCATTTAAAGACCATTGCTGCCAAGTCTGGGTCAAATTGCCTTAGTGGTTTCAGACAACAAGATATTTAAATGAATTTTCCCATAGTGTCCTACATTAAACTAAATTCTGCCGTGGCAGCCATCTTGGTTGACCGTCTTGGTCATCGGACATAATTCTAAAAGAGGACCATCTAAGGACCACTGCTGCCATGTCTGGTTCCAATTCTTGAAGTTGTATTAGACAAGAACATTTTCAAATGAATGTCCCCATAGGGTCTTTGTTAAACTAAGTTCGGATGTGGCAGCCATCTAGATTGACAGTCTGGGTCATTAGACATAATTCTCAAAGAGGACCATCTAAAGACTATTGCTGCCAAGTCTTGTTCAAACTGGCTCAGTGGTTTCAAAGGAATTTCTGATAAAATATGAGTGAATGTTACTCATTTCGAATAGTCCTTCTCACTTTTGCAGTTTGGGACATATTATGGGTTCTCACTCCAGTGTCAGGTGAATATCATATCTCACAGACTTTTCAACCACCGTATATGTTCACATGCGGATATTTGGCGCAAATATTAAGCTTAAAACTAGCGGATTTATTTTTTTTATCCAAGTAAGTAAAGGAAAAACGTTTTATCATACTTATAATCAACTCTGCTCAAATAAACATGTGCACACTTACAAAACAGGAACTAAGATATGTTACCAAAACACAAATCGAATCCGGAATGGAAATGAAATATTTACCAAAATATAATAAATACTGACAAATTTATGCAGTCCCCTTTAAGGAAAAATCAAGACGAAACAGCTTTAATACATTTTTAAAAGCAAATTTCTCTTTTTTTAATATTTATTTATTTTTTTTTTTGGGGGGGGGGGGCTGTATCAATTCTGAATTTTTTTTACAGGAAATTGTTGGTATCAAAATGCAGAGTATTTAATCATTATTACTGGAATAAAAATATTTAATTAATCTCATTCTCCCAAAATGACTGCCTTTTAAACTTACATGACTTATCACCATTTTATTTAGTTTGCAAAAATATCACACAAACTGCAAATGCTACGGGAAAGTTTTATTTTTGTAAAATTTCATTTCATCAAAATTTGGTTCAAATTGGCTCAGAGAAGATAAAGAAAATGTTAAAATTCCCATATGGTCTAATGTTCCTCTCTCCAATGTTCATCAAATTATTTAAAGAACGTGCACTAACCTGTCACATTCTGGCGTCCTCAACTTTACTTTTTTGGGGCGTCTTAATAAACCCTTGATTACTGAAATCGTTATTAACTGATTAGAATTAGATTAATGACAACGTTTCTTATCTGTATCCTCCCACTATTAGGTACTTTTGTATGTATATTACAATCACACCTTCAGTCAGTTCCGATCCCAGAAGAACTAATTCCTTATTTTTCAAGCTAAACACACAGTCCGACAACCTTTCTAAAATCTTATTGCCCTTTACAAACGAGTCTAACGACTCTGAGAAGTTGTTATCCAAAAGCAAAGTTGATAATTGTCGCAACATAGAGGGTCTCTTACATTTTTGTAAATCAAGTTCGGTTTTATTTTGCATAAATAAACATACATCATGCAAAGGAATAGAAACGGCAGAAATTACCCTTTATTATTATATAATTTTTCACAAACTGCAAAAATATATTGCAAATCGGAGGATCTGGCATATAATTTTTTAAATCTAGACACAACTCTTTTGGATGTTCTAATTTTTGAATATTTTCAGGTATAAGAATCTAAGATCGTATCAATTTTATTTATATCGGACCCCTCATATTGAAGATTCACAAAATCCCATTCTAAATGATATAAAGATTTTTTTTGGACTTAGGTTGAAAGTCAGAAAAATCAGAATCATAAGCCCTTCAGGTTAATCTGAGGTTTCTGACCTAGGACCACTGAACTCATTATACAGGTTTATAGAAATATCTTGATAACGACCTCTTTTAGAGCTATTCTTTGGATAGCTACAGAACCATAAGCAAACTACTGTTACTCGTATACAAAATAGGATTGTTCACAATCCTATAGGATTGGTCAGATTATTGGAACTTTCAGAAGGAATGCGAATAAGTTTAGGCATTTTACGTTCCTTGTAATATTGATACACAGAAACATCACTCTTAGACAATTCCATTCCTGGGGTGCTAAAATATCGAACATCTTGAAATTGCTGAGGATTTTATCGTTTTAATAGTTTGTAATGAGAGCATTTGAAGTTCCCTTGTATAAAACACCTTTTCCGAAAAAAATTGTATATAATAATATATATCGTTTAATATATATTTAGTTTTAAATATAGGTTGTCTGTATATAATATTGATTGAAGCACATAGTCCATATCACCGATCCGTAATGATATCTTATCATCACGGCTAGATCCCTACGAGAATCACGTATCGCTCCCCTACGAAATCACGTGATCGAAGAATGTCGTGACCAGACACATTAGACAAGATGGCAGACGAAAACGCGTCCGTAGCGAATTAAACCTACGAATTGATTTTATATGGCCATATGGTGGAATATTTTGTGTCAGAGGTAACACATGAAAATCTGTTTTATCTCATATTCACACGTATGTTTTACTGGATACAAAACAACGTCAGATATGAAACTCTGTTCGTGTCCATTCATCTGAGGTTTACTGCAGTAAATATATGATAAAAATAATTTGATATGTTTTTTTCATTTCACTCCCCATATCAACCCTCGACCCATATCAGACCCTCGAGCTAAAGCTTTCGGGCTAATATGCTGACATGAGCGTCTCTGGTCGCTATAGGTTGTTAAATGAAAAAAAAAACATGTAATATTCTATATGTATTTAACCAATGATATCGTCTTTGTCCATTGGTTTATCTTATAAGATAAACCCGAAAGTAATGAATGGCAGAAAAAAATCAAAAACTTTCATATTGTTTAAAGGGAGACGACACTTCTAATCTGAAAAAAATATTCACCATAACTCAATGTTAACAGTAGAGTTGTCATTCTTATGTCTACAACGAAAACATTGCTCTGCAGTCAATCAATGATCTGATCATAATTATTCGTTTAAAAAATGATTTACTTTGGTACAACCGCCAGTAATCCAGGGTGAATCAAATGAAATATCGGAATATAAAGCATTTCAGTTCAATGTTCAAGTAAATTGTTCATACAATTGTTTATCAACAATACTGATGACGAATAAACTATTGCATGGGTGGTCTGACAGGAAGGAAACCGCTGGGTAATCCATAGCGGTATGTTTGTCAAAATACATTTATTTTCCAGTCACTGTTACTAGAAGTCAGTCTTCTAAAGAAGTATCGCATCCGCATCCGATACGTCTACGTATCTGTACTACTAGAGGCGCTCAAGAGCCTGTATCGCTCACTGCATTTAACTTGTCACCTTGAACAGGACTAAAAAATTAAGTGTAGCAGTCAATTTGACAGGATTCTATGTTAAACTATGTTCGGCTGTGGCAGCCATCTTTGTTGACAGTCCAGGTCAATGGATACATTTCTAAAAGAGGCCCATCTAAGACCAATACTGCCAAGTCTTTTTCCAACTGGCTCAGTGGTTTCAGATAGGAACATGTTTTTATTTTTCCATAGGGTCCTATCTTAAACTAAGTTCAGCTGTGGGTGCCATCTTGGTTCACAGCCAGGGTCACCGGACACAATCCCGAAAGAAGATCATATGAAGACCATTGCTGCCAAGTCTGGGTCTAATTGCCTTAGTGGTTTCAGATAACAAGATATTTAAATGAATTTTCCCATAGTGTCCTATATTAAACTAAGTTCGGCTGTGGCATCCATCTTGGTTGACCGTCTTGGTCATCGGACATAATTCTAAAAGAGGACCATCTAAGGACCATTGCTGCCCTGTCTGGTTCCAATTCTTGAAGTTATATTAGATAAGAACATTTTTAAATGAATTTTCCCATAGGGTCTATGTTAAACTAAGTTCGGAAGTGGCAGCCATCTTGGTTGACAGTCTGGGTCATAATTGTCAAAGAGGACCATCTAAAGATTATTGCTGCCAAGTCTTGTTCAAACTCGCTCAGTGGTTTCAAAGGAATTAAGCAAATTGCTGATAAAATGTCAGTGAATGTTACTCATTTCGAATAGTCCTTCTCACTTTTGCAGTTTGGGACATATTATGGGTTCTCACTCCAGTGTCAGCAATTTCAATGCAATTGCCAATGTTAAACTAAGTCTGACCATGAAGGCCATATTGGGTAGCGCCCTGGAAAATGGAACACACTTTCAAAGGGGACCATACAAGGACCATTCCACTTAAGTTTGATTTAAATTATTTCAGTGGTTTCAGAGGAGTTGACGAAAAAGTAACATTCCCATAGACCCAATGTTAAACTAAGTCCGAGCATTGCAGGCATGTGGGATGGCTTTCGGGGAAACCGAACACTGTTTTCAAAAGGGGCAAACTAAGGACAGTTCCACTAAAGTTTGGTTCAAACTGGCATAGTGGTCTCAGAGAAGATAACGAAAATGTTAAAATTCCCATAGGGTCCAATGTTAAACTATGTCCGACCATGGCAGCCATATTGGATGGCGCATGGAAAAACCGAACATATATTTTAAAGGAGACCATTCAAAGACCATTCCACTAAAGTCTGCTTTAAATTGGCTCAGCGGTTTCAGATGAGTTGACGAAAATGTAAAATTCCCACAAGATCTATGTTAAACTAAGTCCAGCCATGTCGGCCATGTTGGATGGCGTTCGAGAAAACCAAACTCATAAGGGGGGTCACCCAAGGACCATTCCACAAAGTTTGGTTCAAATTGGCCTAACAGTCTCAGAGAAGATAACGAAAATGTTAAAATTCCCATAGGGTCTAATGTTAAACTATGTCCGACCACGGCGCCATATTGGATGGCGCCCAGAAAAACCGAACACAACTTTTAAACGGAGCCATCCAACGACCATCCAACTAAAGTTTGGTTTAAATTGGCTCAACGGTTTCAGAGGAGTTGATGAAAATGTGAAAAGTTTACGACGACGACGACGCAAAGTGAAGAGAAAAGCTCACTTGGCCTTTTAGGCGAGCTAAAAAATGAGATTTACATGTAAATGCAATGCTTTTAACAAAACTGCATGCGGCATGCATTCCGTATAAAAACGTTTTATTCTGGTCTTAAAATAAAACGCAATTGACAATATTTACCTGAAGATTATGACAACTTTACAAAACGGTCCCCATCGAATAGACTTATTTCTGATGTCGACAACAAGCGTAGAAAGAACAAATAAACTTGGTTTTTAAC
Source organism: Mytilisepta virgata (assembly GCA_028015205.1). Lineage (NCBI taxonomy): Eukaryota > Metazoa > Mollusca > Bivalvia > Mytilida > Mytilidae > Mytilisepta > Mytilisepta virgata. Next base: position 26,680,157 of record CM051511.1, read on the forward strand.
CTTTACTGTTCTTTTTGAATATGTTACTAGCTCTAGTTCTTTGTTTAAAAGGTCCCAGCAGCTGTTAAGATGATGAACATTGGTAAAAGCATTTGATGTATATGTAATTCTCATTGTTTTGTACAGATACGTTGACGTATCGGATGCGAATGCGATACTTCTTTAAAAGACTGATTTCTACTGCTGCCATTCAGTCGATGAATTTGGGATCCATTGAATTGCCATGTCTATTTTGCTGAAAATAAATAAAAAGAGCAGTATCTTTCTAAAAAATTGGAGGCAGGGAGGGGATTTAACTAATCACTGGCTGAAGGTCGATTCAAAGGACGTTAAATTCGGTGCACTCGTTTAGATACTCTCAAGTTGGCTTATAGCATTCACAACTGTACAAACATGTACTTTATTCATTCATGATACCTCGTAATTTCCTAATTATTTTCGAAGGAAGCATTAATTTTCATATATAATAGGCTTTAACTATAAAAAGGTTATCACAAAAGTACAATGTTTTTGCCGTTTGTTAATATTCCAACATTAAAAAGAACATCATCGTAGTTGATTCAAACATATTCAAAGAACTAGAAAATAATAACTTTAAATTCATACATGATACAGAAAGTCGATAAAACGCCCATAATAGAATCGTCTATGCTGTAATTTAAATACATTAAACTATTCTTTGAACATAGTTAAGCGAAAATTCATGTTATTGTTTATTTTAAATCATTCTGTCTTTTGAACAACAATGACAATAAATGTACCAATACTTTATTGGAAGAACAATACACATTTTAAACATCTTCTAATCGCCATATTAGTTTACAGACCGGACGTTTGATTCCATAAATATTATTGATTAGTCATATATAAAGAAAAATCGCACGCTCCTGGAATCCGGAAGTCAATATAACAAAGCTATAACATCCGGTTTCACTACATGTCGACTCCCATCCTTATATGTGTTGTTTGTATGACATTTCATTGAAAAATAATCTTTAATATGTTGATTCAAAAAGCGAGATAACCAATCACGTTATTCATTGTTTTGATGTGCTCGTTTTAGCAGAGAACATCAGCAATTAAAACGAAGCGTGTGAATAAATAATTATTATATGTACCTACTTTAATTATTAGTTCTTTATTTAATTGTTTATGTGTGGCTATTTTGTTTCCTCCAAGGGATTTAACTTGTTTACTTTTCCGCCTCTTGTTTTCAAGTGTAATCGTTATTTGTTTGAAATAAAAAGTTCAATCAAAATCAAGGATTCAAGGAAGAATCAACAACGACATGATAGTTAAAATTACCATTACACCTTGTCATAAAAAATGCACGCTTGAACATTAACTGAACAAAATTCAGCCACAAACACTATAACCTGACTTGGAACAGGCACTTTATGGATCAACTGGTTTTAAAGGGCACCTAAAACTACACCTATTATTGTATATGATGATTGTTTTATTTATTATTTTTGGTTACAGGTATTGAATTGTTTTGGAGAGACAGCAATTTCGACACTTATGTGCATATTTTCCTAAAATATTTTACAGGAATTTTTTTTCTTTTAAATCAGAAAAAAATAGAATATCCATTTATGCTATTTAATGATTTTTTCCATCTAATTTATATAATCCGTCGATTTTTATGTAAATGACATAACATTGTAGGGGGTTTTATGACACGATAGGATCACAATATTTCGAATAATTCCTAACTCTATTGCCAGTGTTTGTTTAGTTTTAAAGGCGCCATATCAAAGGTTAAATACCTTCCCTATTATCTTAAAGGAATTATTCCCATTTATTGTCATACAGTTATAATTATATTTACCAAAGTGATACAGAAATATCGATTAAGTTATTAGAAAACGACATTTATGATCAGATTAAATAGAAATTGGTAATGAGAATTATATGAATAGTGTTGTTCATTACATTTCTCGTTACCTGTGGTTATTAAGAAATGAAATGGGTCTGATTAATCTTGAAATAAAAACGTCACGTTTGTTTGGGGTTCTAAAAACGAGCTTGACCTTGACAAATTTCAAGAGACAGATCCCTGCCAAAGATAAAATATTATAACTTTGTTAAAGAACATTTGGTCATACATATGTAGCATTACGATTATACGCATCAAACGATTGATTGATTGATTGTTGTTTAACGCCGTAAGGACAGTATTGCAGCCATACCACGGCGACGCATCAAACGAAAGCAATAGATAAAACAGTTGGTTAAGCAGCAAAAACTATACGTATAAAATGCTTTCAACTTTGAAAGAAGACAGTGAAAAGTGAACAAATATTATAAACAATCTCAAAAATTTAATACACGTATTGGTACATGTATAGTAAAAGCATATTCGCTTTCATTGAACACAAAGAGAAAATCGGAAAGGTGGTAAAAGTAGAAATTATTCAACACAAAAAAGGACATATAAATAAATTAAAAAATGACAAAATATAAAAGATTGTAGCATTAAAACATAAAATGTTGAAACAAAGATAACATATACCTTTGAAGATTCCAAAGACAATCTTTCCATATCCTAGTATTATGACTGCCATCACCAGTTTACAAATGTATAGTTAGGTATTCAGGTAAAATTATTGACCTTTTATCAGTTCATACTATACTCATGAAAAAATTGAAGGACCAAATAAGTTTCAAAATGGCCGCGGTTTTGGGATTGTGTTGGCATCCGAACACAGTATTACTTGTTATCTTTGATATTATATAGATATATAACAGACTCATTTTCAGCATAAACAATACACATGGCAACAACTTATACAATCCCCTATGACTTAAATAATAACAACAGAAATACATTAATGACATTTGTGTTCATTAACTTTTTTTTTTGTTGAGTATGTATTCTACGCCTCATCAAGCAATCCATTTTATCCACATTCAACCAGGAGTAATTCTAGATCTACAGTACACCAATCACTCACTTACCGATATTATATTCACAGAAGTTCTTGTAAATGTCTTCTCGTTTCTATGTTATTTCTTTTCTATTTGAATTTTAGTTCTTCCTTCAACATTCTGTATTCTAAATTCAAACAATCGACCTATTTTCAAACGCAAAAGATAAGCAAGTTATTTAGGATATTCCACTTGAATTGTTTCTAAGCTTTATTAGCTTTCTGGTCATTCATTGACCCGTCAGATAAAGCCACAGCAAAATATAATCCACCAATATGAAAGGTGAAGCTTCATAATCAGGTCACATCGTAAATAAGACTTTCCCATCAGAAATTAAGATCAGTATCTTATACATAAACGATTATGTTCTTATAAAAATGAATAAAATGGAGTGATAGCATTCATCATTACAAGAACATACAAGCAAAACAATTCATTTATTATTCAACAGAAATACCAAATTGTATGAATGAAACAACTTTTATCAGCTGCGGTTATAAAGAAACTTTCAGAAGAAATGAATATAAATAGTGGTATGAAGTAAACAATCCTAAACTGGAACCCGGAAGTTATAGAAAGGGGTCATCGTGAAACTTTGACAACGGAATGTGTACCCTAACAGCATATCCAACCCTTAAGTTACCCGTATTAAAACGGAAAAATCAACAGAACTAAACAATATCAAAATGAAATGTCGATAAATATAAATTCTATTATACCAGTTTAAAAAAAAATAGAAGATGTTATGGCTCACAAGAAAGACTAATAAAACTTCTAATTCTTTACTTGATAAACAAACCTCCTGAGAGGGTGAAAAACTGAAAAATACAAAATAAGCAATACTTACTAACAATTAGCATTGCAAGAATATAGCATGACACTACACAATAAAGTATCAATACTCAAAACACAATATTTGGTTTTAAATCATCTTTTTCTGTTAAATGAAGTGTTCAACATTAAAGTTGTGTCATACAATGCTTGTCATAATAGTCTAACAAATTCAAAGTTCATAATAGATGTAATCAAATAATTCAGTTACAGTAAAAACAGTAGCACACATGTGCTTGTAGGTTTACAGTAGAAAATAGTCGCCTTGTTTTACGAATCGATGTGTGTAATTTACAATAAACAAAAACCGCAAATTAAATACTTTTCTAGAGAAAATACCTTAATTATAGCAAAGGGTATACAAATTAGCACATCTGGATTTAAGATTTAATGTAAAAAAAAGTATGATTAACAGCTCGTGTAAAATGACCAAAAAAATGGTTGTCAACTGTTTAGGACGACTTAAAAAGATTATTCTTGTCTGACAAGGTTTATACATATATAAAGAAAAATATGCCACATGTTAACTTACGCTTTGGTGTCATGAAGTTACAAATTTCCTGAGAAATAGTACAATTTTTGGCTTTGACAAATTTTCCAAACATGCCGGATTTAACAATAAGTGTATAAAACAAGTAAATAAAAAACAAAGACGTAAACTCCGTTTCATTTCCGGAAACATGACAAAACATGCCGGATTTAACAATAAGTGTATAAAACAAGTAAATAAAAAACAAAGACGTAAACTCCGTTTCATTTCCGGAAACATGACATTCCCCTTCTGATTTTTAGAAAATCACCACAAAAAAATACAAAGCTTATGCTTATCTAGCAATATACTGAACAGGAACAAATCAAAGTCTCAAAAATAATTGACTGTCATTTGGAATCAATAAGAACAAGAGGAATGAGTTCAACAATTGGTCTTATGTATGAACTGGGTTTATTGTCTCTAATAGTTCGAATTTCCACTTTTCGGATTTTCATGTCGGAACTGGGGAAAACTTGGGTTACTATTGCCATCGGCCACTGTGATCTTGGTAACTCTCGGTCCCTCATGAGAACTATGTCTCCTACATTTAAGTCCTTTATCGACAATTCCCACTTTTTCCTTACTTGAAGTGTATGTAAAAATTCTTTAGTCCATTTTGACCAGAATTCATCTGCGAGTCCTTGAACCAACTTCCACTGACTGCGTAGCATTTCCTTAGTTCCAAATTGTAGCATAGTTTGTCCATTCTGTCCTTTCTTGTGTGTTAAGAGCATAGACGGAGATAATACTTCCGGGTTATCCGGATCAGTAGAGACAGACACTAACGGCCTTGAATTCACAATAGCACTGACCTCTGCCATTAGAGTAACTAAAATTTCATGTGTGAGTCTATTTTTCTCACGAATGAGCATGCAATCTAAAATTCTTCTGCTTAAACCTATCATCCTTTCCCAGGATCCACCAAAATGTGAAGCATGTGGAGGATTAAATTTCCATATAGTACCGTATTGAGATAGCGTTATATCAACAGGGCCCCTTTCAATGAATTCGGCTGTGATTCCCAAGTCTTGTATTGCACCAACAAAATTGGTTCCCCTGTCTGATCGAAGAAGTTTAACAGATCCTCTGATAGCAATGAAACGGCGATAAGCATTGATAAAACAGGCGCTACTCATTTCTTCTATGACTTCAATATGTATCGCCCTAGAAACCAAGCATGTGAATAATATTGCCCATCTTTTCTTATTGATTGATGAGCCTCTAGTTTTTCTATGGATGATTTGGTATGGTCCAAATGTATCGATCCCCACAAAAGTAAAAGGAGGTCCTGGAGTGAGTCTATCTTCCGGAAGGTCAGACATCTTTTGTACTTTAAACTGACCTCGCAATTTCTTACATGTGACGCATTGTCTGATGATTGCAGAAACTAACCTTTTACTGCCTATAACCCAAAAGCCTCCTGAACGCAAGGCTCCTTCAGTCATGTGTCTGCCTTGATGACATGTCAATTCATGATAGTGACGCGTCAGTAACACAGCTAAATGATGTTTCTTTGGAATAATTATTGGCTGAAGATGTAGCTCAACAGTTTTTGCGTGTCTTATACGCCCACCAACTCTAAGAATATTATGTTTGTCTAACACAGGTGAAAGCGACAATAAATTTGACTTAGGAAGCAACTGACCAAAAGAACTAATTGCATTGATATCGTTTGAAAATGCCTCTGCTTGTACTGTTTTCAAGATAAATTGTTCCACTTCTTGTCGAGAAGGCGGACTCTCTTGATGTAATTTTCTAATAAAAGCTTTAAGAAACTGAATAGCTCTTACTAGACTATTCCAAGATGCAAGGTGAGAAAACCTGCTTGACAATCCTATTTCCTCGTTAATGTCAGTTTTGTTCGCTACCACAGAAGGACGGACTTCTTTATCATGATTTGGGTCAACAAGTGGATACAATTGTTTTCCAATATCTGAATCTTGACTCAAGAATGTTGGTCCCCGCAGATAGACTGAATTGGGTAAATCTATAGTATTGAGACTTCTTGTTGCTACATCTGCTGGGTTCAGATCAGAAGAAATGTAGCTCCATTGGCTTGGAGAACTTGATGTTCTTATTCGGTTTACTCGGTTGCTCACATAAACATAGAATCTACGTGTTTCATTAGTTAGGTAACCTAAAACGACCTTACTGTCAGTATAAAAATGAAAACAAGTCGAGTCTAATTTGAGGTGTTCTTTCAAAGTATCTGCAATCTCGACTGAAAGCACAGCTGCACATAACTCTAAACGCGGGATTGTATGACCGTGCAATGGCGACACTTTAGCTTTTCCCATCAGAAAGGAGACTTCACTTTTATTCTCACCAAACAATTTCAAATAAGCCACAGATGCTATAGCGTCCTTTGATGCGTCACTGAATACATGAACCTCCAAATGTGTAGAGTTTAAAAATGATATGTCTGAATACCTACGTGGTATTTGTAAGTTTTGAAGATGAGCCAATGAGGATACCCAATTTTCCCATCTAAATTTCAAATGGTCAGGGAGATCTTCATCCCAATTTGCAGGCCCAGATTCTGACATCATCTCTCGGAGAATTAATTTTCCATTCATTGTAATTGGAGACGCAAACCCAATAGGGTCAAATATGCTATTAATGACCGACAATGCGCCTCTGCGAGTGTAAGGCTTTTTCTCTGAAGACACTTTGAATGTAAATTGATCGACAGAAATGTCCCATGAAAGTCCTAGACTGCGTTGTACAGGAGGAGTTTCAGATCCAAGGTCCAGGTCCTTGAGGTCAGAAGATAAGTCTTCCGAAGGGAAGCTTTGAAGAACAGCTTTACTATTCGACACAATTTTATGGAGTCGCAATCCACCACCATCTGCAAGAGCCTTTTGAGAACGCTTCATAAGATCAACTGCGGACTCAACATCTGGGCATGACATCAACCCATCATCAACATAAAAGTTGTTATAAACAAAGTCTTGAATGTCATTATCTGCATTTTGCACTGTTCTCCTTAAACAATATGTGGCAACAGAGGGGGATGGGCTATTCCCAAAAACATGTACGGTCATTCTGTAGTCAATAAGAGGGCGATCAATTTCATTGTTTTCGTGCCATACAAAACGCAAATAGTCTCTATGTGAATCTGTTACCTTAAAGTTGTAAAACATTTGTTCAACGTCTGCTGTCACTGCTACCGCCTCTTTACGGAATCTAAGTAAAACACCTAATAAATTGTTTGTTAGATCTGGTCCTTTTATTAAGACATCATTCAATGAAGTTCCGCTAAACTTAGCCGACGAATCAAAAACAATTCTCACTTTTCCAGGTTTTTTTGGATGATACACCCCGAAAAAGGGAAGATACCAACATTCATTTCCTATGGGTAGATTTGATGCCTTCTCTGCATGTTTGTTCACAAACATTTTATTCATGAATTCAAGTATGTGCTCTTTTTTGTTAGGGTTCATGTGAAGACTACGTTCCAAAGAATTAACTCTCTGCACTGCTTGTACTCTATTATTAGGCAATACAGGTCTGTCTTGGCGAAACGGAAGAGGTGCAGTCCACCGATTATCTGACCCTCGTTTCACTTTTGAATCCATCAAATCTATAAATAGTTTGTCCTCGATTGAAGGTCCAACAGTTTCATCGTGAGGTGTTCTCTCAAAGATAGACTCAGGTTTTACAGTAAACGCATTTACACAAGGTTGCAAATGAGAGGTGCGTCCATCTGGCAAAATGAAAGTTTTGTTTACAGTTACAGTTTCCGTTCGATGAATCTGTCCGAGACAAGATTCTCCTACAATCACCCACCCTAGTGGCAACTTTTGAGCATAGGGCAAGTTGTCACCTCCCAAGCGTTGATCAAGAACGTGATGGGCTTGAATCACATCTCTACTAATAAGTAGTTCAATTTTAATATTCCAGTCAATAGGTGGTATATGCGAGGCTATGTCGTTAAGATGAGCATGACTAGCCGCCACCTCTCTTGATGGTATCTCATCACGGTTGTTTGGTATGTCGTTGCATTCAATTAGTGATGAAATGTTTATAGAAGTACTATGATCTAACGCTTCAATCGTATAATGTCTTGCTACTCTACCCATTGTAGATACTTTGCCTGAGCATGATGATAACGTAAAATTGATATGTTCAGCATTCTCATTAAAGATATCAAAAAAGTTTGATGTACCTAATGAATGAGTACTTTGGTCATCTATGATTGCATATACTTTCTCAGCCATGTGTGGTTTATTTTTTGGATAAACATAAATTGGCAAAATCTTAGCACAAGACTTGCTACTACTTAACGGATTTCCACAAATCTTTGTACAAATAGCTGATACATGTGATATGTTGTCAAGCTCCCCTTCGTGAATCTTCTCACTTTCTTCGTTACTTTCAAAGTCATTTACAGATTGAGAGTCATTACCTGTATTTATGTTTTGGTCTTGTTTGTAAATGTGTAAAGCTGTTGGATGATTTGAACCTTTACAAATATTACAATGTACATTTTCCCTACAGCTTCTTTGCAAATGTTTCTGAAGACTGCAGCAACGAAAGCAAAGCCTGTTTTTCTTTAACAAGTCCATACGTTCAGTCATTGGCCTTTGACGGAAAGCTCTACATTCATTGAGATCGTGATTTGTTCCATGAATAGGACAAACTTGTTTCTCATCTCCTGTGGATACATCAGTTTTTCGAGTGGATACACGCAAATTAGATTGCATACTAGCAGGATTCGTAGGTTTACTTGTCTGAGGAGCATACTGAAAACTGGGATCTGTACGCCATTTTGCCATGTCGTAAGTAAAGTCAACAAAGAATGAGAATGGCGGGTACAACATGTTGTGTCTTTTCTTGTATTTTATAGCTTCTGTTGACCATTTTTCCTGTAAGTTATGAGGAAGACGATTTACGATCTGATTAACACCAGTTGAGGAGTCATAATAAGCGAGAACTTGTGAATATTGTGGATTGTTTTTAACAAATTGGATTTCACATAATATGTCATATAATTCATACAGGCGTTCGTAATCTTTGGCAGTATTGGTTAACTTCGGAAAGTTAGCAAGTTTGGTTTTCAAGCATTGCTCTATCAATTCTGGACTTCCATACCGAACATCTAAGCGGTCCCAAATTTTGTGTAAACCACCAACATGATCACTAGCACTGGCAGCTTTGATACTTTCTGCTTGTCTTGCTGAATCTGGACCAAGCCACTTTATGAGAAGATCCAACTCTTCTGAAGGAGTCACACTAAGTTCTTTCATAACATCTTTAAATGTCTCTTTCCAAGATAGGAACTGAAATGGGCTATCATTGTATTTGGTAAGTCGTGATAAAACAATATCCTTCCGAGCCATCATCTTCGTGATCAAATTACAGAGTTCAATTTGCGAATTATTGTTGTTTACATCAGGAGGCACATATAGTGTAGGTCCATTCACAAATGCACTAAATTGTGCAGATTGCTGTTCTGGTGTACTCACTGTTGCAATTGGTTGTGCATGTACATATGGCTGTTCATGATCAGGTGCTTTCACAATTGCACTTGGTTGTGCAAGTACATATGGTTGTTCATGAACAGGTGTGTTCACAGTTGTACTTGGTTGTGCATGCACATATGGTTGTTCACGAACAGGTGTGTTCACAATAGCACTTGGTTGTGCATGTACATATGGTTGTTCACGAACAGGTGCGTTCACAATTGCACTTGGTTGTGCATGTACATATGGTTGTTCATGAATAGGTGCGTTCACAATTGTACTTGGTTGTGTAACCGGTATATGTAGATTATGAACATATTCTTTTGTTCTTTCTATTTGAACTTCGGATACAGAGTCTAAATCATCATCGTCTCCTAACATGGACTCATTTTCCATTATTCGTATCTCTGACTCTAACACCTCAGTCTCTTCTTTAATCTGAAGGATACTTAATTCTGCCTCTAAGGCTGCCTTTTGTCTTAAAAGATAAGCCTGCTTCTCACTGTATTTTACTTTTGTCTCTAATTGTGCTTTTTTCCTTAATATATCAGATTTACTTGATAAGTGACTGTGATTTGAAATTGAACGACTCTGTTTTATATGAGCGACTTCTCTCTGTTCATGCTGTTTTAAAATTGCTTCAACTTTGAACTTTAAAGTGTCCCTTTCTTGAATATGTATTGATCTCTCCTTCTCACTGTCTGCTGTCCTAATTCTAAGCAGAAAGTTTAAAAAGTGGTCAGACACACTTTCATATTCTTGAATAAATTGCATTATTTTTTCCAACACTGTTACTAATACTTTTTCTGAATCTCTAGTGGTTCCTTTAGTAGAATCTAGGCATGTTTCAATGTCCTTTTGAATCAATGTTAGTTGTCTTTTGTATTTACGCACCTTGTCTAAATACAACTCATTACCAGGTGTTGTTAGCTTTCGCTCACGGTCTAAGTAGGTTGCCATTGTCACGACTGGTCGAAGCTTTTTCACTGTTATGGCTCAAAAGAAAGACTAATAAAACTTCTAATTCTTTACTTGATAAACAAACCTCCTGAGAGGGTGAAAAACTGAAAAATACAAAATAAGCAATACTTACTAACAATTAGCATTGCAAGAATATAGCATGACAGTACACAATAAAGTATCAATACTCAAAACACAATATTTGGTTTTAAATCATCTTTTTCTGTTAAATGAAGTGTTCAACATTAAACCTGTGTCATACAATGCTTGTCATAATAGTCTAACAAATTCAAAGTTCATAATAGATGTAATCAAATAATTCAGTTACAGTAAAAACAGTAGCACACATGTGCTTGTAGGTTTACAGTAGAAAATAGTCGCCTTGTTTTACGAATCGATGTGTGTAATTTACAATAAACAAAAACCGCAAATTAAATACTTTTCTAGAGAAAATACCTTAATTATAGCAAAGGGTATACAAATTAGCACATCTGGATTTAAGATTTAATGTAAAAAAAAAGTATGATTAACAGCTCGTGTAAAATGACCAAAAAAATGGTTGTCAACTGTTTAGGACGACTTAAAAAGATTATTCTTGTCTGACAAGGTTTATACATATATAAAGAAAAATATGCCACATGTTAACTTACGCTTTGGTGTCATGAAGTTACAAATTTCCTGAGAAATAGTACAATTTTTGGCTTTGACAAATTTTCCAAACATGCCGGATTTAACAATAAGTGTATAAAACAAGTAAATAAAAAACAAAGACGTAAACTCCGTTTCATTTCCGGAAACATGACAGAAGAGGTAGAAGAGGACAAAACATGTTTAAGGCATTGGAAAGTTAAAATCATCACATTAGTCATTTAGTTTTGTACAACTAATGAAGTGATTTTTCCATTCATATCGGTGTAAAATGCCCGTAGAACATTTTTTAATGTCAAAATTACCAGTTTTTTTTTGTCTTAGTAGGGTTCTTCTTAGTTTCGAGAGGAGTTTTAAGTTTGATGATACATATACACCTATTTTCTTTAGTATCGACCCCTACTTAATCAAAGATCATGGCAGTAATACTCTTGCACACAACAGGAAATTGTTAGTCGGTAGAGACAAAACAGCCTTAATGGATATGGCATGCTTACTTACGATACCTGTCTTTTCTTACAAAATTACTATATTTTTTTTTTTTTTTTTCATTTCGCGAAAAGATGAATTTGCACTTTCGGGAGCAACCATTTGATTTTTATCTGGGGGAGGGGGGGGGATAGGGTCAAATTTCTTTTTTCATACTTAAAGCGATCCTGCCTGTCTTTTTATTTTTCCCAGAATCCTAGTCCTGCCTTTTTATTTCAAATTAGATTCTAGCTCCCCTCCCCCCCTAAAAATCGAATGGTTGCTCCCTTAAAGTATAATCAACTTATACTTTTTTCTGGAAAGGTAGAGGTTTGAAGTTTTGAAGTGTTTGGACCCTTTTTAATATTAACTGCATTAAGAAAAAGAATTTTCATCTTCAGTTTCATCTACGTAGAGGTAGAGATAAAACTAATCAATATTATTTGAAATAATAATTGCTAAGTAACTACAAAAACGTCAAAAGCTTCAGATTGCAGTATGTTGTTGTAATGGTAATCTAATAAATACCAATTTTGATTCTATAAAATTAAGTATTATATTGATTTTTACCTTTAATAATCCTCTCAAGTCAGGGTTTTGTATCCACGTTCTTTCCTACAAACCCTCGACATAACACATTCATATTTAGGGGGCCGAACATATCGCCGCCTGGTGTGTGACCTAGAAAATTCTACCTACGACGCAAATGGATTCTCTTGTGACCTTAAGAAGAACCAATGAAAATCGTTCACTTTCGACCCGCAAACTATGAATGTGTGATGTCAGGGGTTTATAGGAACGAACGTAGATACAAAACCCTGACTTGGGAGGATGACCTTTAATATGTTTCCAGTACAACAATTGGCATAATTGAATGTGTATTGCTTTGTGATTATTGAACCATGAGAATAATATGTTCTTTTACACGAGTTCAAAGTGAAGACTGGAAAATCTTTAACGAATGTTTTAAATTTACGTCTTTCCCCAGTGGAGTGCAGCTGAATTTTAAAAAAGAGTTGACGATTTTCTAGTTCTTCACTTTTGAACGCGTATACTTGCTTATTTCTTCCCTAAATACTCGATTTTTAGGTTCCTGTACATAGGTAAATTCAAAGAGCATAGTCCACGAAGTTAAAAAATGTTACGCTTGATTGGTCAAAAGGTATGGCAAAAGAATTCTGATTGGACGCCACAACATATGAAGATAAATACATGTTCAACGATCTTTCATGAGTCATTCCCCACTGAAAACATTCATTTACCATGTTCATTTTTCTTGAAATCACACGTTCTTGATTGATCTTGCTACCTTGCTTTTTTGTCTGAAATTTCCAAAATAGTGAAAATCAAGACAGTCAATACTAATCAAGACAGAAATTGAAATTTTAGATTAAAAGTGTGTTCCTAGTGTGTAGTACTCAGTCATTATGGTAAAATGATTGCCACTACAAGCTGTCCAATGCAAAAATTCTTGTCGATATAACTATCAGAAATCGAAATTTGTATGTGTTGAGGACTAAAGTCAATCATTGACTTGAAAGTACATCTTTACTCTTCCATCGTTACTGATTGTGAAATTGACAGAATGATTTTGTTTGTTTTAATTTACTTGAGATACTTATTCACTTATACATGTACTTAATTTCAGCTCATAAAAAATAAGACTTATTGCCTGTAAATCTCGGTCTGTGCAACAGGTTATATAATTCTAGTAGAGTGTTCAATTCAAATCTTTACATTACTTGCATTGGTTGACAGATGCAATTAGCTACATTGTAAGTCGTAACTAAAACAATCGAACTTACCAGATTTTGTTAAATCATGTCTTTCCGAAAAATTTTTTTGGGATTTACAATGTGAAAGAGCAATAACTCTTCCTGGGAGATTTTATCAAATTAAGTATTACATAATTTGATTATTTCTAAAACCTTTGTGAGCACACTTCTCATTCTATTGGAAATTCCCCATTCAAATTCATATTTGTATAAAAAATATAAACTTTATAAACAAATTGTTACAATGATATTTTTAAAAAATATTTTCTTGGACGACCCGTCAACTAATAATGGTCTTATAATCTATATTTTCTAAATTCCAAAAATCCATTCCAGTAACTAAGGTTTCCAAGCAGAAATCATTTTACTAGGATAAAAATATACAGAACGTTTTTTGGAACATATCTCGTTTGTACGACGTCTTCCTTTTATACTTTTTAGGGTTGTTATCTGATGAACATTTGCAAACTTAAATTATTTTTAAACCGTTTTCTAAATTCCAAAAATCCATTCCAGTAACTAAGGTTTCCAAGCAGAAATCATTTACTAGGATAAAAATATACACAACGTTTTTTGGAACATATCTCGTTTGTACGACGTCTTCCTTTTATACTTTTTAGGGTTGTCATCTGATGAACATTTGCAAACTTAAATTATTTTTAAACCGTATTCAATAATTCCCTTGTTTGTTTTAATTAAATTGTGAAAAAAAATAAGTCTATAAGAATATAAGTATTATCATATTACGCACTATAAAAGGGACAACAGAATTGGATTGTTGACAAAAGTAAGCTATCAAGGTCCAGCCCAATAAACTCAATAGAAAGCAGAATCAATTGTATGACGTCCGGTGAGGTGTTAATTCTAGTAAGAAGAGAAATTTAACTGGAGACATCTATTTGTTTGACAGAAACTTCGTATATGCCAAATAAATCGTGATGATGAATGTGAAATGTTCAATGATATCAACAAATACTGAGCATAACCCTATATTTACATGTAAGTAACCGTAATTTTGCTCTGTTGAGAACTTCACCGCACTTATCAAATGTAATGGATGAAATTTGAAAAGTAGAAACTTAATGCTGGGGACCTTAGTATTTTACCGCTAAGACAGTTACAGTTGGTTTATTTGTTTCTTTTTTTTCTTAGTTTGTTTTTGTTCGTTTTGTATTTTGCTTATTTGTTATGTTTTTGTTTTTTTTTCTTTTTGAATTTTCCTTTTGTATTCGAATCTGCTCGTCAACCTGTCAAGTTCTTGTTTCAACTTTCAAAATTTGCAGTCTTGAACAAAATTTTATTTTATGTTATGTTATGTTATTCAATAAAATATATATATATCTTACATGTACGTATCAAAATTGGTATCATGAGATATTTAACCCCGCACTTTGAATGAAGTTCGGGGATATTTGTAATCGGTCCGTCTGTCCACCCGTTACATCACCTTGACTCTAGAACTCCTCGTTCATTTTTCACTTCATGCACTTAATTTCTTTACAGTATTGTCACAAACTATATGTATATGCGCGATAAGGTTTTAGAATTTTGGTTTTCAAAAATTGGAGCCCACAGGAGTCGAATTTCGAAAATAGGAAATTTAAACTTGTGACATAAACTTCTCATAAATCGTAACCTTTTAATTTCAATACAGTATTGTCACACACTGAATGTAGATGTGCAATAAGATTCTAGAAGTTTGATTTTCAAAAGTTTGGGGTCGAATTTCGAAAATTGGAAATTTAAGCTTGTGACTTTAAACTGCTCATTCATTTTTCATTTTTTGCTTCTAATTTCTATACAGTATTGTCACATACTATATGTAGATGCGCAAATAAGGTTTTAGAATTTTGATTTTCAAAAATTGGGGCGCACAGGGGTCGAATTTCGAGACTTGGAAACTTAAGCTTGTGACCTGAACTCCTCATTCATTTTTAATTTTGCATTTAATTTCTATACCGTATTGTCACATACTATATGTAGATGCACAATAAGATTCTAGAAGTTTAATTTTCAAAAGTTTGGGGTCGAATTTCGAAAATTGGAAATTTAAGCTTGTGACTTTAAACTGCTCATTAATTTTTCATTTTTTGCTTCTAATTTCTATACAGTATTATCACATACTATATGTTGATGCGCAAATAAGGTTTTAGAATTTTTATTTTCAAAAATTGGGGCGCACAGGGGTCGAATTTCGAGACTTGGAAACTTAAGCTTGTGACCTGAACTCCTCATTCATTTTTAATTTTGCATTTAATTTCTATACCGTATTGTCACATACTATTTGTAGATGCACAATAAGATTTTAGAAGTTTAATTTTCAAAAGTTTGGGATCGAATTTCGAAAATTGGAAATTTAAGCTTGTGACTTTAAACTCCTCATTCATTTTTCATTTTTGCTTTTAATTTCTATATAGTATTGTCACATATTGTATGTAGATGCACAATAAGGTTTTAGAATTTTTATTTTCAAAAATTTGGGCCCATAGGGGTCGAATTTCGAGACTTGGAAATTTAAGCTTGTGACTAACCCCTTTTTCATTTTTCATTTAGATTTAGCAAATTTATTTGTATATAATATTATTCTTTATTATCATGTAGATGTGCAAAAACGTTTTTAATTTTGAAAATCGACAAAGGGTTCCATTTTTGGGACTGAAAATGGTGAAATTGCTAATTTTGCCTTGTCTCTGGAAATACTCATTGATTTTTTTGTTTCAGTGGTTTTATTTGTTAATAATATTGTTCTTCACTATGTGTAGATGTGCAATAAGGTTTTCAATTTTGAAATTTGATTCCGGGTTCAGGTTTTTTTTCCTAAGAAATCATGGTATTTTACAACTTTCAATGTAATAATGTGTATTCTGCATTTTGTATAGGTGTGTTCGATTTTTGGTATGTTTGATTAGCAAATGATATATTCTCTCATTGATGCATGCCCCATATCGTGTCATTCTCACAAATATTTTATGTGCACAAATAAAGCGAAATCGTCAGCAAATAAAAGAACAATTTATTTAAAAACTAATCAAATTTATTTAAATCACAAGTGTAAATATGAAATAGTTTAAATAAAAAATAACAGAGTTCAATTTAAACAGCAAAACATTGTTTACAAACGCTGAATAATTAAGTCCTGGAGATGTGCGTTGCAGACTAGCTTGACTAGCGATGATTGCTTTTTTCAGGCAATGAATGTTTTGATTTTTTTCTCTTATTCTCAATATTAGACACTATATTTATACATAAGTCGGTAAGGAAAGAATGTGACAATTTTACGACCGCATTATCCTTATTTTATTTTCTTCTCAATATTAACTAAATCTTTTGTCTGCAGTGCATGGACGTGCATCATGACAATTTCACATCTATATAACTTAAACAATGAGAAACCAGAGGGAGTTATATTTTCCTAACCAATGTAGGTAAGGGAGATACTAAATTTGTCTCCCTTTTAGCCTCAGGACAAAAGGGAGAGAATTTAATTATCTCCCTTAGCTACATTGGTTAGGAAAAGATAACTCACTCTGGTTCCTCATTCATTAAGATACTTTCAGTTTTTATGTCAATCTTATGCCATGATACAATATATTTCCTACGCCATACTTTATCGTTGCGTTAGGTGTTAATTTCCTGACAGACACACCCCCCCCCCCCTCCTACTAAATTATTAAAAGCTACCATTTGCACTTTGCAAAGTATTTATGTATAGATCGGATATATCCCTACCAACCTAACGTCTTTAGGGGTATATCTAATACTTCTGAATCATTTATATAGGAAAAGCAATATTTGAAATTCGTAAACAACATTATATTTGATAAAAAGACGTGGTTTCCAAAGCTTTACATTAGATATCACAATATAAGAACAGCTTAAATAACAACAATGTTACCACCAGGATAACACAAGACTTTACAATTTAACAAATAAAGAAATAATTATGAAGTAATCATAAATAAAACAAATTAAACTGTCCAAATATCCATCCTTCATGTTACTGTTCAAACAGGCAGCGTATGCATAGATGATCCAAAAAACTATGCCGGTATTATGAGGAAGCGTTCTCGTCTGTTTCTCCAAACTAAAAAATAATGAAAACAATTTTATCAATGATTTCTTACTCTAAGAAAGCAATAACTTCAGAATTTTCTTGTGCATTGTAATGATAAAAATGTATTTAGTGGGTAATCTACTTTGACAATGATTCGTAGGTCAATGACATCCAGAACTGTTGTTGTAAAAGCATAATTTAATAATTTTCTTTATCGTTGTACATTTCAAATATCAAGCGGATGGATTTCTGTCCAAAAAACCTTAGCATTTATGTTACGAATTAAGTACGTGTTTATTTAATAATTCAAATTCTAATACTTTGAATTTTACCTGTCTAAACCGAACCCTGTATAAAACGGAACCTATCTAAACTGAACTCTATTGTCAGAAAGTATAGTGCACATTTTTCAGTAAATTAACCTCTGTAATCCAAACACCTGTCTTGTCCGAACAAAATCATAGCCCCAAAGTTGTCCGGTTAAGACAGCTTTTACTGTAATTAATTTCATCTGTTAGATAATATTTCCATTGACCCTTTATTACATAACTTTGAATTGATATCAGAACTACAATGAGTAAGAGCAGTATGTTACTTTACAGAGCAAAGCTCTTCTAAGGAAATGACAGTTAATTTTGTTATTTTTTATTCGTGTATTTTTATTTTATATAAAATGACCCATTGGTGGCCTTTGGCTGTTTTCTGCTCTTGGTCGGGTTGTTGTTTCTTTGACACATTCCTAGTTTCCATTCTCTATTCTATGTATATACAAATGATATATAGTTTATATATCTCTATATTTTGTATCTATTTACCTCTTGCGGTACACAAGCCGAATACAATGTGTTACTATTTTTAGCCTTTTCAACTCTTTCTTCGAGTCCATCACAACACTGTAATGCATTACATATTACACTTATTCCTTCCTCGCTCCATGCAGATATAATTCCTTCATCACAGCACATTTTGTCCAGATTGTCAGCTCTCTTACCTTGTCGTGGCCAATGGAAAAAGTTCTGAAATTGTTAACAAGCATTAAGGACCTGCTTTAAGAGAAATATAGATCTATGTATAAATGTTTCTCCGCTCGGCTTTTTTACCGACAACCCGTCCACTTTCGTTTTAAAAGTAGATAAAAATATAATATCCTTCTAGAACATAATAGTAAAAAGACATCAACCAAGTAGACAAACCAAGACGTACAAATTAACACACACAAATGACACGTAAAACTAAAACTAAGGACAACCTGCATACAAACCAGCGTTGATCCGGCAGTCTATACACCACATATGACAGGCATGTACATGTAGTATTGTATCCAATGCAAGAAGCATTTAAACTTTGAGTATAACCATATGTATCTTTTGTTTGTTAGTAAGATTTTTTATTTTTTGTTTTTTTTTGTTTTTTTTCTTTTTTTTTTTTTTAGAAATGGCGATTTTTGTTCTAATAGCACTGAATAATAATCCTGAAATTCATATATCGATAATCTACAATAAGTGACGGACTGCTTTGCGCATTAATACTGCAAATGAATATATTTGTGGGTAACTCATTATAAATTTTTTGGCATTGTAATTTTGTAAGATTCTATTTTTACATTGTCAAGTGAAAAGATCAAATAAGAAATTTGTTGTGACGTCACTTTACTTTGCGAAATACGGTTTTTATTTCCCAAAACACTTAAGATGATCTGTTTTTAATTGTTGCCACAAGTACGCATTAATTGCTTCTCTTGTTTTGAAAGCCATCTGGTAAATGATGTTGATTTTTTTTTATTACCAAATGTTATATCATGGTACGGTGTTCATCCAATATCCTTTCATGCTAAAAATCTAAGCCAGCAATCATGATAAGAACATTTCACACGAAGGAAACTCATTGATTTATGAATGACATGATATCTTATCTAGGATCCTTTGTCTATGATCAGCCTTGTCTTACATCTTTTACATGATAACTGTTTTAAAACATACTCTTGTTCCCCAACTTTCAAAACATAAAAACTCATAGTCATCCTATTAAACTTAAGATTCCGACTGTTTGATGTAATACTATCTGGGATTTGGTTAACAACTTCCCGGATGCATATACCTAGAGTATCTCCTTCCGATTTTTTTTTTAATTTTAAGTATATTCAGTATGGATAATTCATTTAGTCGTTACGTAATATTCTATCTACAAAGATGAGTAAATAACCCAAACAAGCGAAAGCTTTTACGATTATGACACTGTTATAGAAGACTAATATAACGACATCTTTATGAAGATTTTATCTTAACTTAAGTAAAAGCTTTACACCTCAACCTGTAGTAAAATATTTTTAAGTCGATGTGCAAGACCATAGCAAATTGTCATGGTAAGATACAACATATAGAATTGGAAGGATTTACGACAACATAGAAAAGACTTTGCTGTTTTGAAGTATATGTTAAAAGAGATATTTTAATATTTTATTGTTTTCTGATGTACATATGCATAGTGTTCTTATGTCTTTCTATTTATATTTTACAGTAAATGACTAAAAATCATTCGAAAATTATCTTATGTTAGGTCTGTGAACAAAAAGTTCAGAAAAAATTCGCAACTGATATCGCAAAAATTATAAAAGTCAAACTTAGGGATTTCTTTAAAACAATTTTTATTTTTGATAGTAATGATTAAGAAATAGGAAGTTGTTAAAAAAAATAAAAAAATAAAAGAGACAAGAGAAGAAAGATTTAAGAGTTACAATAAAGCACTTGTATGTGGCGCATCGTTGCGTTCAACCTACCTTTGCTGAGCGCATGCTATTGCTGCCCTACGAAATAATGATGGTATTATCAGATTAAATTTCTAAAAGATATTTATACTAAATTGCATTCTCTTCATTTTATTACAGCGTAAAACAACGTATCATGAGCAGATTACAGCTATCATTTAGCAATTCAATATATGCATATTTCACAATCCTCAAAACTTTCAACAATACATAAAGCAATCAAAGCAACGTTACGTGAAGTTGTCGAATGTACAAGAGGTATTTTCTTCTTTTTTATTTATCGTATTGAAAGATAATACATATATATAATTTTAAGTTCCAAAGGGTTTTTGTCTGAAATTATTCTTTTGGCTTAAGCAAACTATATGCTGTGTGTATAGTACGTTTATTCTGATTTTATTACATCAGTAATTGTTCAGTAATTGATGACAAACAGTTACATAACGCGCATGGCCATTATGGCTCGTTCTTGGACTAGAATCATGCTGCATAAAAAGCTATCAGTACCTTATTTTTTCCTACCAACGCGGTGAAACAGTGGCTATTTACAAGGATGAGAGTAAAATTTCATCTTTATTCGATAGCCCATATCAACAAAAGTTATATATCATTGTTAGTAATTAATATTTCATAACTTTATGATTTTTTGGTAAACTTAAACTACTAAATTACCAACAAGTTTGCATGTTCATAAAACTAATTTATAATATATATGATAAGCTGTTTCCAATCAACATTTGTGTTTTCAAAAGCCGAATCCAAAACCAACTTCGGGTATTTTGTTGATATAGACATGTTTGCGAAATCACAATCAACTTTTCACCACTTTATTTTGAACAATCAAAGCATTTTTCACGCTGTGAAATGTTAAATTAGTATTTCGTAACAGCACCTTTTTTATATATATATATAAACTACGTTAACCATCACTAAAAAATCAAATAAAGCCATATGACTGACTAACATTGCACAAGAGCCTCAGCCTTTATTTATGAATGCGCTATAACAACTGGTATCTAACTTTGACTTACCATGGCTCTTCCTTGTCTTGGGTAAGCAAAAAAATTCTGAAAATAAAAATAATAATTCAATAATTAAATCAGAGCCTTTGTTTTTCCGCATTCATCATACATCAATTACATATACAGTTACATATACACAGCTGGTTTTGGCTTTACCCATTGTTTTTTGGGGTTCACCGATTGTTTTACAATGCATTGTTTGTGGGAATAAATAAGTTAAAATCTTATAAATAACGAAAATAGTTCTAAAATATACATTGTTAATTTTACAACATATTACTATACATTATTTACTTTTAGTAATAAAAAAAAATGTGGAAATAAAAACAGAAAGTAAGATATCTTCCTCTGTAGAGATATATTATTCTAAATTAAAAATATACATTTTAAATTTTACTGTCATTACATCACATAAATTGCTGTAATTTTACTGTCATTACATCACATAAATTGCTGTAATTTTACATTAATTACATTTAGTAAAATGAACTGTGGAAATAATAACAGAAATCACGAACACTAACTGTCTTTATCTTTAGACACAAGTTTCACCCGATATTTGATTCCGACATCACATCATTAAGTAAATACTTCATACAAATATGCAATATTTAGTCTTATAAATATAAATCATAAGGGACACATTGATTTCAAATAAAATATGGCTAAATACCAACAAACAATATAGCACCTCCACAGGCGGTAAGAATTATTGGCGAACAACAATATTTACCGACAAAGGATTTCTATTGACATTGTTGCCAGGTTCATCAAAAGGTATCAAACAAACTAGTACCAGGGGAGAACCAGTCTATTATCCAGAAAATGTATGATCAAAGATAAACACTTATTTGATGCAACTGAAAAGGACATATGTGAATACGTATGGTTCAGAATCATGACAAAGAAATAAATAATAGATAAATTGCAAAGATACCGATAAAAACAACTTATAAATGTAATTGTTCATATTTATGAGATTTTTATAA
Source organism: Mytilisepta virgata (assembly GCA_028015205.1). Taxonomy (NCBI): domain Eukaryota; kingdom Metazoa; phylum Mollusca; class Bivalvia; order Mytilida; family Mytilidae; genus Mytilisepta; species Mytilisepta virgata. The sequence goes on from CM051511.1 coordinate 26,702,596, forward strand.
CACATGAATGTTCAATAACAATTAAAAGAGAGAGAGAGAGAGGGGGGATATATATATAGACATGAAATAAGTGAAATGTAAAATTTATATAGATTAGATGAACTGAATTTACGGAGAGTGACAAAAATATATTCACAATGTAAAACAATGCAATACTATTTGTTAAATTGAGAGAGAAAAAAAAGCCCCCCCCCCCCCCCATAAAAAAAAAGAAAAACGAATAATATAATTCGTAGATGTTGGCACTGCGGGCCACTGCCTTTTGATTTCACAGGTTTTAAAAGAACTTTTTCAATGGCTTTTTCAAACTATATATATTATATTGAATATGTCGACATATTCCCTGTATGCCAGCAACACAACAGATATATGAACCTTAATTTTAGATAGTTACTAATCGATTGTTTAAAATGTTTCTGTTATTTGTGTAAAGACACCTTAGTAAATGAAATGAAGCAATATACATGCAATACAGCATCAGAAAAACATAACATATAAAAAGGGATCAAAAATTCGTTTACAAAAAGACATAGGAAAATAGCACCACTTGACCTAATAACTTCGTAGAAGACTCGGTTACATTTTTAACTGTCAATGACTGTTACGTTCAAAATTTTCTTCGTGATGTCAAAAAACCGGGAATTGGTATGAATTTTTGCCAATGGCGGACGGTGATTGTAAAACGACTAGTTTTTATGTATGTTGAGCCGCAATTTTCAAAAGATATAGAAGTAATGTATAAGTAAGTAACAAATATATTAAAGCTTTATTTTGGGTGACGACAATAAAAGAAAGATCACGTGATATGGGTAATATACTCACTAAATCCTAGGTAAGAAATTTGACCAGAAATATACATGTTACTTATAATATGAAGAAAAAACAACTGAAATTTGACTTTTAACCAAACACCCAAATTCAATCTATACTGAAGAAATGAATAGCAGATGGTAAACGTAAGATGTCAACATTTTGACAACTTTATATGATTATAATTTTGATCAAAGTTGTAATACTATTTCCAGGGTTGATAAGATGAAAAACAAAAATATAAAAAAATAAAATGTTAATACGATTGAAAATATTAATTTTTTTAGTCCCGTTATAATGATAGTAAAATACTTTTCATAATTAAAAGTTAACAGAACTGAAATGCATTTGGAAAAATGATTACGAAGATCCATTTGAAACACATAGAAATTAATATAGTACAATACAAGTTCAGTAGAAATTCGTATAAAGAAGAATATAGAGATGCAGTGAGCAAAGCTCACAAAATTTTACCCCAGTTCCCTCATATTTATTGTATTATACAAAGTGTAACATTAATATTTTTTTAAAAACACAGCTTCCGGTCGAGGTTACAATATCCGGATACGACGTCTTTGGTTATTAGGATATGGGAATGTAAATTTAAACTTAGTTTTTGACCTTGACCTTAAAGATAGATGATCAAACCTTATTTGTGAAATCTGATGGTTGTTATCATTATCACTAAGTATCATTTAATTCCTTCGAGGAATTCAAACGTTGTGAGTCGGAAGGAGCTTGTTAATTTTGATATGGAATATGTAAAGTTAAACTAAGTTTCTTACTTTGATCAAGTAGTCGATCATATTTTTCAGGTCATATCCTCTGGTGATGGTCAACGCAATGACCAAGTACCATTTCATTTCTTTCAGGTATTTAAAGGTTCGGGCCTTTTTATATGAATATTTGCAATATAATTTTTGACCTGACCTCTCAGGTTGACGATCCAAACTTTTTCAATGACACGTCCTCTAGTGGTGGTGAACAATATCACCAATTATCATTTCATTTCTTCATTGTTTTAAAAAGTTCTGAGCCGGACTGGACTTCTTTATATAGATATGGGGTATGTATAGTTATAGTTAGGACTTCGACCTTGCATTTGGATGATAAAAACTTTTTTCATGACACATATTCTGGTGGTTGTCAATTATATAAGCACGTATCATTTAATATAACGAATTCACTTTCTGAGCTGGACATAACTAGTACGGTAGCATAGTCAGACAAAATGACACAGGGATAGATGAACAGACGAAATGATTCCTATATACCCATCCCCCGAAGTTTGTTTACGGTGGTATAAATATTAATTGACTTTCAAGTTTCAGCAAGAGTCTGATAGACAAATAATGAAGATTATTGGGTAAAAAGTATGAGTTGGAAGTTGTTAGCATAATAGAATAAGACAGTAAGCAAAAAATGACAAAGAACATAAATAACGATAAGAGCCTTGACCTTGAAAACTTTCTGAAAAATGTTGAGAAGATATTTCTGCTAACGGAAGCACACTTAACTTTCAGGAAAACAGCCTTACAGAGTAGAAGTAGAAGATTTTGATGTAAGAAGAAGCATCGTTTCAAGACAGGACACACTGAAATGGTGAGAAGCTTCCATTTTATCAACATTGTAATGAACTGTTCACAATATTAAACACGCATAACGTTATAAGAATCCATTCAGCAGAGGAGAGTCTCCAGAAATCGTATGATAATGCAACAATTATTAACAATACCCAGAATGCAGTGCAAGACAAACCTCAGCTACTTCCGGATTCTGATTTAATTTCTCTCTCAACAACGTAAGAAATACTTCAACGTATTCATCCTTTAATCTTGGATCTAACGACGCAAATTCCTTGATTTGATCCGGGTCTGGAACGTTCTGTAAACATCAGATCCATACGCTGTTAGATTACTAATTTCAATTTACGTGCCCTACTTGTTAAGAAGGATCAACCATACGCTGTTGGAGTACTAAGATGACTCGGTGTAAATTTAGGTATGCTATTTATTAGTGCGGTCCATACTATAAATAAGGGCCAGCCATACGATGTTAGAGTACTAATTTTAGTGGTGTAAATTGTAGGTATCATTTATTATCATAACGTCTTTATGTGACATTATATACGATAGGATATACATGTATAAAAATAACAAATAAACACACGAAAGATGTAATTTCCTCCAAAGTTGAAACTAAATAGTAAATGTGAACTAAAATCAAACCATTAAATGTAAAATACTAAAAGTAAATTTATCTAACAGAAACAAATTTTAAAAGCTGCAAATATGTTCAATGACGAATGTTTATCTTCTTTTAGTTACTATAAGAAATTGAAATTATGTTACATGTGTAATAGATGAATCAAAATACAGGTAGATGAAAAAGCTGTTATGTACATGTATTATATTTTAGCACTATCAGTAACTAAAGGACAAGAAGTTACCTTTCTGCAGGCACATATATAATTGATAGTTACATGTATTGCTCTTAACGAGGCTCTAAGGGGAGATAATTTTAATTGAATTATAAAGGATAATGGACGATAATTATTATCTCCCTTTGATAAGGGGAGATAACAGACTAATATTTCTAATACATTGGATTAAGAACTTAAGGTAATGTTTATTTTCGCACTTATATTACTCTTGCGTGCTTTTCGCAAAGGCGTGCTAGCATTAAGGATTCATATCTTATTTTACAGAATAGATACGAACATGCGCAAACAGCGACAACGCCGTGCATGGTGCCATTAAAGAGAATAGAACATCTTTTTATGCATTGCATAGTTATCAATAGAGCAATCTTTTTTGTAATATCAAATGACCTACCATATTATTAGAACGTTTCTTTCCTATGCGTGGTTGAATGCAGCATTTTTTCTTTCTCTTGCTATATAACTAAACAAGCAGCCATCTTTCATATCATTTCAAATTTAAACATTAACAAAATATGAAAAAAAATTATGAACTAATGCCGCTGAGTTGTTCAAAATTAGATGACGTAAAATTATGGAAATGAAAATAATGCTAAAAGTAAAAAATGAATTAACAGTCTTTTTAACTAAATATGATTTCTATACTATAGTACAAAATTAATGATTCTAAAAGATATCATGATAAATTCTATAGCGCTAATTTAGCAGTTGATAGGGTTGATAATGATAAAACCTGTGCAAATACTGTGGATTCATTATTTAGTTATTTATTTATATTAATTTTCATTAATTGTTTTATTTTTGCTTATTTATCTTATTTTGTAAGGTACAAATCTGTTTTTTGACCTTCATAATTTTCTAGTAATGATAAATATCTAGTATATATATCCAGTAATAGTAAAATTCATATACCAACGAAATCATGAGTATCGACCGAAATATAATGATTCCACATTAAAAGAACTTCCTACAGATAAAAAGGTAAGTACACAGTGGGGACTTCTTGGTCATAAAAAAAACTTAATGTCTTTTAATTAAAGTATTATTGACTATGGAGTGCCTATGGAGCACCTGTTTGTCACATCCGGATTCTTGTAAGAATACTTAAGTTTTTGTGCTATCTAAACTTGTCTATATGTGGTGGGGTTACACTGGTTTTGTTTGGTCCAAATCCTCATCTATTAAAGACATCTTTCATTATATATCAAACGTCTAGTCCTCTATTAAAGACATCTTTTATTATATATCAAACATGTCGTCCAGAACCCCCCCCCCCCCCCCCCAACAAAAAATGCCGTTTGATGTTACGTCATACGAATCTTGTACTAGTCTAATTCATATAACTGAATGCACATAAAAGTGAAAATGGTATTATAAAATAAGAATTTAAAATGAAATTAAATCTTTTAAAATGCGTATTTTGGGTATTCATAATATAAACTCTATAAAAAAAACATGTTACCTCTTCATTTGAATCCACGTGTACTTACGTTTCTAGAGAGAGGGGGAGACAGTAAGTGCATATCTTGAAGTCCATCTAGAGATGGATGATAAATACAGTTAAAAAAAAATAAATAAAAGGTAGTGATATATGTCACAACGAACGAAATATGTTGCAACAGATCAGAATTAACTTTTGAGGTTAATATCGGAATAATTCATGATCTCCTGACTCACTATTGTGTCATTGTTTGTGTTTTGTGCTCTTTCATGTTATAGTTGTCTGAATGTCTGTCAACTGGATGACGTTAGTTCATTTGTATATCATGTTGACATTTTCCATTATTCCATCTATGATTTATTCCTAGATATAAGACAACTAAAAAAATAGATTAATTTATAAAGCAGTAGAAATGAAATATAATTTTTTGTAATTGACCTCCGGCGTTGATCAATATTAATTTTTAGGTTTATTAAAACTCATATCTACCTCTAAAAAGACTATAATCACAAACAATAACATTGATTTTTTTTATTAAGAAATGAAAATAACGTTGAAGCACGTTAAATATATGTTTTATTAATTCCAAATTCAAATAGGAATTGAAGTTGCTGTGTCATTGAACATTAACCACCGATAAAAGTACATTGTACCAACCAGGGGTTTAATATTTAGTAGAAACAATCATCATAAAACTGAGTTGTGTACACTGTTAAATGATGCTGAGAATTTCAAATGCATTTAAGCCTAATACAGTATTTGAAGTCTAAAAAAATAATGATGACTTATTCGGTGTATACATATAAACGGCTTGACGCTGACGCCATATCATAATCACAACTGTAATTGATAACGTGTATCTTGTTCCAATATTAGGAATTAAAGATATATCTAATCCTAATAGATTTAACAAGAGACAAATTTTCAAATTTGTTATACTTGTGGTGTTTTATATGTAGAATATTTTGTTTTTAGCATTTCAATAATGTAAAAGTAGTTTTAAAATACAGTGTATGTTGTAAGCTTACATTTTCATATACATTGTATTTCTTTAAAAGATTTATAAGTTTAAATGTATCGTGTGAAACGTTTTGCAGTTTCAGGACAGTTGTAAGGAAAATGAAATTAGAAAAAAAAGGATATTGAGAAGATGATTTGAAATACTAGTAGAAGTTTTTAGAAGTTAAACAGAATACCCCAAGTAAAGAGAGTCCTTATGGTTTCATTTACTTGCGGCGCTTTTCATAAAAGAAGGATTTTCATAAAAGGAAAAACAACAACAAAATTACAAAACGAATGAAAATAAATATTGCTACAATGTACACGTATAAACACGCTAATTGCAGTTCCCAAACGCAAAAATAGCGCTTAGTAATGTAGTCAGATAGGAAATAGAGTTATGCGCTGGCGCATAGTGCTTTACAGAAAATGAAGTTATGCGCAGTCGCATTGTGCTAAATACCTACCTCTTTCGAGCGCCGACCAAGTCGAGGTGAGTATTGCCCCTAGTAAATAATCATTAATATATCTTCATTTGAAAATGCACGCAAAGCGTTCTTAGTCTATAAATAACCTTTAATAACAGATATATTCATGTATCGGTATTATACACCCGGCTACTCATTAGAAGATATCAGAAGGAGTTCACAGAATTAATTACTAAAAGAATACGTTATCAGGTATTTCATAACTAAAAGTGTAACACTATACACAATTCTAAAAGCACCTAAATATAAACCACTATTCATTTAAATATATATGTTTTCAAAAACCTCATTTATGAAATCAAAAATAATTCAAAACTGTAAAAACCTAGAGACTGTGATATATAATACGTTCTCAATTTTACTTATGACGAAAAATTCTAAAAGCACCTAAATATAAACCACTATTCATTTAAATATATATGTTTTCAAAAACCTCATTTATGAAATCAAAAATAATTCAAAACTGTAAAAACCTAGAGACTGTGATATATAATACGTTCTCAATTTTACTTATGACGAAAAATGTTTAATACTTTAGGGAAAAATAAAGTGTGCAGAAACTATCACAGTAAGGACGTTTTGCTTAATAGATTTAAAATAGGAATAACTTTAGATACACGATGATTTTCTAAACTGAGCGAAATCATTCTCACTTCTTAAATAGGGTTATGTTCAACCTTTGTTAATAACATTTTCACTCTTGAGTTGATTGACCGGTACAAATGTTTCTATTTCATGTCTCTCTAGGAGCAGGACCTGCTCCCTTCCAGTGCGCTTGACTTTATTTAGGAGGTTCTCATGATTAGTTCTTTACTTTTAGTGATGTGTTAATCTGCTTTAGTTTGGTTTCTTATGCTTTTTTAATTATTTTTTTTTAAATTTTGGTAGTATTTGTTTTCGGCCTTGCTTTTCTTTAGAAATCTGTAACTTCTGTTTCATGGTCTCTTGGACTAATTGTGCAAAACGAAAATCCTAAGAAAAATTACTACGAAAATAGCATACGAGTTTTTGATCTAAAGCTTACCGATTTACAAATTACCCCCGAGAATCTTAGAAATGGCTCCAGAGCACAGTCATATATGAAACTGATAAATTTTCATTGGATCAGCAATTTTTCTAAGTTTTTAATGGGCGTAATCTAATGTGACGTCCCAGGGACAAAGACAATTCTTCAAAAGGTCGAATAATATAATCCCGGACCAAAAAAAACAAATTAGGATAAGCTCAACTTTTTTCAAACGTGTATCTGTTTAGATATCAATAGATCAAATTAAACTCATATGATCGTAAACGAATACAGACCTCTCATCAAGTAATAAAAAATATTCTAACTCGTATAAGTACAAATGTATTGATATCTTCTACGATAAACCTTTTAAGACCAAACTGTACAATAGATTTTAAACATGACAATGCAAATTATCAGTAAGTGTAGTTAATAATTAAATAACTGATACATATCAGCTTTAAACAAACAATAATGGACATTTTAGTATAGAGTTTCCTTTTGTAATGCCATTATCCTTTTCGCAATACACAAAGTGCTAGACTTTATGTTGATAATTGTGTGCCTTTTGTTTCAGGCAATAATTGAATTTTATAATAAAACTATTTTTTTAAAGGTTATGTAAATAAATCGAATTCTACATCTAACTCTATCAAACCAAATAGAGAAACGTATAGTAGGTGTAAAATACAATTTTGATTTCATTTGATTGACAGCATGTATACAGGTAATTAATATTTAATTATCTGAGTTTTTGGAAGTTTGCAAGAAAAAAAATCTCACAACATAAAATCCAAACGATGGTTTGGAACTTTAATATTGATTATTCATATCTGGACTGTTTTACAGCTGGAAAGTAGAGTGACATGCTTTATGTTAAGATTATAGACAATATAGCAACTATGATAGTTTCATAAATTTAAATTAAATACAGGGCATAGCCCCATCCCTAGACGATTTTTCTTAAGAACGACGGAATTTATTACTTGTTAATTTTCTATATTTGCATCTACAAACAAGTTAGAAATGGAAAATTTTGGGTTCATTTTTTCAGCAGAATTTGGGGAAAGAATTTCATAAAAATCTTACCCCCCCCCCCCCCCCCGCCTCACATATATATACAGTGTATATAAAATTGTTGGTTGTGGACGTGCATTATAAAAAACATGCTAATAAAAGTGTTCGGATACACATACATACTTTATAGACATGTTCAATACTGATTTAATTAAATTATTTACTGTGTCACACAAACAAGACAATAACCGGCTTTAAATGTTGAAAATACATCATTTTGTTTTAAATACATGCTTTTAATCAACATATATAATTCTAGCTAGATACATTAAATAATGAAATATAATATTTGTTGTTACATACAGGCTTTCATTATACAAGAACCTGACTAAAGAAGATGGTACTTACAGGTGCCCGTTTTTCTCTGTTTGCTACCAGCGCCTGAAAAATTAAAAAAAAAATAATAACAGTATTTTTCATGATGCCATAAAATGTAATCAGATATCCTGCATTTATTATAGATTATCTTTGCATAAGGTGAATTCCTAAAATACCCCTTATAAATGACCAAAACCTATCATTGGCACTTTTCATAGTATAATGATATAAATAGAATATTTAACGTCCTCAATAGTATATCCAGTAAATACTACTAACAATGATTCATTCTCGGCTACACCTTTTTATGATTTTTTAATTTATAAAAATCTACATAAAAATAAAAATGTGTACAATGATATAATTTTTACAACTAGATGCCAGTATACGAAGCATATATTGTTTTGACACATAATTGGAAAGTAACTGACGTTGTTATATTAAAATAATTCAAGACTTTAAGAAAGTTTCCTTTTTTGATGTTCATTGATAAATTTAATTTTAAGGACAAAATTTCAGACTGATATATATTTATATAAAATTTTAACAATTAAACCAGTTCAGTTTAGACAAAATACTCGACATAAGATGCCAAAGATTAAGGTTTCAAGAGCAGATTTATTCGTAGACATGATAGATCCATTACATGTATTTTATCTTCTGAGAAATATTTACCAGTTAATATGCTGGACATAAGATGTCAAATGCAAAATTTAAAAAAACTAAAGTTTTGGAAGAGCACAAGTATTCTTTGTGTCGCCGAGTGACGTCTACCTAAATCTTAAGTTTGTATTACAAGAATAAGAAAGTAATTACATGTATTGCAGAGTCTATCAACTAATCGATCCATAGATGTGATCGGAGAAAAAAATAGGGCATTTCCCCTTTATACTTGCCAAACGACCCAAAGTCTTTAAAAATAGTTATAATAGGATGTTGTAAGTTCATCGGAGAAAAAAAAATAGGGTAATGCTTGTAATACTTGCTAAACGACCCAAAGTCTTTAAAAATATCTATAATAGGCTGTCGTAAGTTCTACTAATGACCACGTGACAACATTATTGGACACAGACCATTGACTTTACTCGATAAAACAATAGGTTAAATAGCTCTTAAAAAATCGTCCGGAAATGAGGTGATAATGAGCCTCTAATTGCCTCATCAATAAGAGCATAAAATCTTTGTAGTTTTCTTAACAGAGAATCGTTTTTATGATGGGGAAATTGTAACGACCATCAATTTAGTCAGATGAAGTCATCTTGAATGTTTTCAGTAAATTGCTTCCACAGTTACATGCTATCAATACTGTGATCTTACTGTCATTTTTACGTAGTGTCACAATCAATCGTACATTGTGTTAAAACGGAATATATAAATAATGTTTCATATCAGTTATTTTGATGGCGAAACGTTTAATATCATATTCCTAAATGGCCATACATTCTCGCCTGCTGAAGTTACAGTACACAATGCTGAAGATTTCTCTTTGTAGAGAAACCACCAGTAATTTATTGTTCAATTCATATCTCTCGTAATAAAAAGAATGTATAAACTCGATAATGTCCATACGTTGTTTGTAAAATATATAAATGTTTATACTCATAAAAAAGTATAGTTCAATTGCATTATAATTGAAAATATTTGTATCATGCATTTGATGAAATGAGCTAAACGTTTTTTTTTTATTGCAATGCGTTAAGTATCAGTATGGAATGACATTAAGACGTTGTATTGGTAATGGACTTAAAGCAACATATCATTTGCATATAGTTTTTTTCAGTAAGTGCTTAAAGTTTCCCCGTCATATTTAATTAATGAATTCTTTGATACCAGTTTTGATGCACAAAATGTATACATTTGGTCGATTTAAGACTCATCAGTTTTGTTCAAGGCCAAAAATGTTGAAAACCAAAATCAATAAGACAAAACATTGAAGATCAAATTACCAAGGTAAACCATTACCATGTAAAGACAGAGCTTTAAATGATTTTGTTGCATTATAAAGGTCATTTTCAGTTAAAAAACCCAAATACATTATTATATCTATAAAGCCAAGGGTCAGAAAAAAATCATACACTCACTGTATACTGAATTTTACATTTTCTGGTATGAATTTCTTCTAATTTGAATTCTCGTCTTAATCAATGTGTCATAACCGAGACACGGTTTATAAACCTTCCTCTATGAAGGACCGTTCGGGTCATAATTGATTTTGTTACACTTACGCTAGAGGTACGCGTAACAGGTCGTTCACGTACCCTAGAGGTACACGTAACACTTTGTTCACGTAACCTAGAGGTACACGTAACACTTTGTTAACCTACCCTAGAGGTACACGTAACACTTTGTTCACGTTCCTAGAGGTGCGCGTAACAGTTTGTTCACGTACCCTAGAGGTACACGTAACACTTTGGTCAACATCAAAGACAGTTACGTGTACCTCTAGGGTACGTGAACAAATTGTTACGTGTATCTCTAGGTTACGTGAACAAAAAGTTACGTGTACCTCTAGGGTACGGAACGACGCTTACCTCTGGCGTACGTGTAACAAAATGAATTATGACCCGAACGGCCCTTCATATTCCTCAAGCTATTACATTTCCTGATAATTACAATATACCAATGATATAAAATTCATTATATAATATGAAAAATATATGTATGAAAGTTTGACGTAATGTTGTTGACTGATTAACCGTTACAGCAAAGTTTTTTTTAGGTTTTGAAGACTAGAAAAGAAAAAAAACAAAATTATACTATCAACGGACATATTTCTTTATTCACTTAAAGAAAACACTGCAAACGCTGTATATCGTGAATAGCATTTTGTCTTATTTCTTTAACTTTTTAAAAAATTTTATTTTATTTTATCTATTTATTTATTTATTTGGCTTGAGAAATTGAGAAAAAATGCACTTGTTAAAAGCAAAATCAGATAAAGCTTTAAATAAATCAGTGCTATGCCAGAACTCAGAATTAATTTGAATCCTGTAGAACTATCGACTGCGTCTTTTAACAAAATTAAACAAATATAATTTTATTTACGTTGTAATTCTGCATGAACAATTTCAGCTTCTTCAGTAATCAACACATGCAAGTCTATCCCGATATTGCTCTGACGTCATAAGGCACGTTTTAGAAATAACTAGGGCAGTGGGACGTCAGACCGCATTCCGTATATAAAAACTGGGAAATTTGCCGACAAGTTATCCTTGCTTTACGACAAATAATTTTTTTTCTTCAGGAAAACGTGATAGTGTTCACTTTTATAACTGTTTAGCTCTTCAAAAAAAAAGTTGTAAATAAAGTTTATTACAAAAACATTAGGAATTAATTACAGATCACGTAAATTCATTTTGTCTGGTCATATACGGTAAACTCAATATTTGGAGATAAGTATCCAAATACACACAGTTACATAAGTGAAAAAAACGCATACACATCCAAGTTTTATCAATGGAGTGCGCGATCACGTGCGACAGACATACAGGCCATTTGAAGTGATAGGGACTAAATTAAGTGAGAAAGTCCTATCCTGATTTGTAAAATCCGTTTTCAAAAATTGACTTCTCTTTTTATAATTTGAATATGTGCTTATATTTGTTGAGTGTTTGACATTTTAATTTTATAGGGTTATATGGGGTAGATGCTTATATTTTTTCTTAAGTTTGACACTTTTATTTCCGGGAATTATTTGGGATATGTGCTTATATTTGTTAAATTTTTGGCGCTTCCAGGTGTAAGTCACCACGTGCTTGTCCTGGGCTGTAGACCTTTTGGTGTTTGTCCTGTGATGCAGGCTGGTGCTCCATGAAGTTGTTGAAGACTACATAACAATCCCAACATGTAACAAAGAAGTAGGGTCACTTTTCTCTGTATTTTTTTTCACCGCCGCAACGCGACGGAGGGACCTAGTAATGTCCGTAGGTCCGTCTGTGACAGTTATTTTTCAGCACAAATCCGTCTGTCGGTCTGTCCGTCACAGTTATTTGTCAGCGCAACTCCTCTGAGACCGCTGATCGGATTTCGTTTAAATTTTGTAGGACTGTTAGTCACCATTTGTACTTGATCCTATCGCACCGCAATTTTGATTTGACAAATTTTACGGGAGTTATGGGACTTTAACATTTTTGTGCATGTGACAGTGACTATAGGAACACTTTGTGGACGCAACTCCTCTGAGACCGCTGATCGTTAAAATTTTGTAGGATTGTTAGTCACCACATGTATCTGATCCTATCGCAACGCAATTTATATTCGACAGATATTACGGGAGTTATGGGACTTTAATGTTTTTGTGCATGTGACAGTACAGAAACACTTTGTGGACGCAAAGTTTTATTTTGTATTGTACTGCATTTTTTTAATGATTTGTTGACATCCGTACTGTGCCACCATTTCAATAATACACATTTTGTATATCTTGTGGGGCTTCGACTTTTCTCTGCGGCAGGGGACACATGGCTACGTGTAGCAATCTTGTTTTCAGTCATATAGTTTTCTATCCGCAAAGGCCGTTTATATATAGGTGATTTGGATCAATTTTTTATCACCTTTTGGAATATTGCCATGATTACGGACAATCAGAACCCGGACCATTCTACTGTCGTATGAAAGGGGATGAATAAACTATAAGGTACAACAAAAAAATCATATTGGTACTGAGTGTCCTTCACTTTGAAAAACTCTCAAAGACGTTAATTTGGCAAATTTGTGTTAAAACCGTTTCCTATTTTAGTAATATTCATTTATGGAGAAAAAATTAAGTAACCAGAGATTTTAAAGGGTTTTTGGCAACTGTTTGAAAATGGCCCTAGAAGTGTAATGAATACAGTTGGAAATGGCCATATTTCTTTCTCCCGTGTTCAGTCCTTTGGGACGTTGTCTGACTGACGCTTATCTATTGTCATTATATTTTCATGTCGACATTTTATTGACATAATATCTTATCTGTTTTTTCAACATCTACAGAATATACGCAACAATTTCGATTTCTCTAACAAGGATTTAAAATTTGTTATTCAATATATGGCTATAACATCTACTAGACACTATTGTTTCAGTCAAACCATATCAGCACTTGTCTATACAGTCATCTATCACATTGTTATCTCCCTTAAGTAATCACGCTAAATATCTTCGACAATTTCATCTAGTGATATCATCAGAGGTTATTTGAAGAAGGTTTTGTAATGCATTGAAGTGCGTGGAATGTTCCAAATCAATTAAAATAAACGTTTCAGATGCAGGTAGCTTTCATTTTAAATTCTAGCCTCTGAGGAAAAAATAATTAAGGTTATGTACGCTTCTCACATTTACATTCAGGTGAGAATTAACTATGACTTTGGTTACAGAAGCAAGTCATGTAAATGTTTTAGAAGATAAATAATGTTTGAAAATCGGGTCTTTACCATTTAATAAATGGAGCTTGTTTTGGCGACCTATTCTTATAAAGACCATTTGACGTCAGAGGAATCTGTCGCTTTGATGAAAAAATTATAAATTCTCCCTCGTGCATAGCTCTGTCCTTAGATGGTTTTGGCTTACCCCTTTTGGTCATTTTGGTATTTTTGGATTTGCTCTTCAACCTTTTGGATGGTTGTTTTGGATTTCAACATTTTAGGTCTTGAGCACAACTGGTGAGTCGTAAATCGACGAAATGTGCACATCTAGTGCATCAAAATTGGTATCAAAGAATTATATTTTAACAACCGAGTCAATGCCACTGCTGGTGGACTCAAAGTCACCGGGGTTATCCCCAGCTTAGTTGCTAGTATTTCGATACTAGCCCGAAATTTATATTTCAATTTACTGTAACAAAATTGTAATTATTTTGAAAACTAAGGGTTATATCTCCCTTGTGCATAGCTCTGTCCTTAGATTGTTTTGTCTTACCCCTTTTGGTCACTTTGGTATTTTTGAATTTGCTCTTCAACCTTGGATTGTTTCAACATTTTTGGTCCTGAGCACAATTGAAGAGTCGTATTTCGACGAAATTTGCATCAAAATTGGTATCAAAGAATTATAAATTAACATACCCGGATCATAAATGAGCACGTGATTATTACAAATGTCCCCGATGTTTGACAATGACGTCGGTAATTTTCGGCAAACTTCGGAAACGCTACATACCTAACTTACTTTCCTTGAGGACCCATACATGTACAAACAATGAAACTGGTTTCAGCCTTTGAAATATATATATGCAATTCCTGTTTTAAACGTATGGTTTAATTTCTTTCCGTCAAAAATAAGCAGAATTTACGGTCGTAATCTATTATGGTCCGGGTTCATATATTTTGAGACCAAACTTTTACAAAGGGAGCAATCAAAAGACTGAAGCCATTCACGTTGGAATAGGCAAACTCAGAGTATATATACCGAACACAAAACACTTCACAGAAACACAGGACATTCATAGCTGTAGATTTAAAACTTAACAAACTAAAATAAACCTGGACCTCATACATGTACATGTATATACATGTATATGGGCAGTCAAACCCAGGATTACATTACCCAAAATAAAACACTTCACAGAAACACTGAAAACTCAAAGCTGTAGATTTTGAAAGTAACAAACTAAAGTTGACCTTGACCTCATACAATGTAAATGTATATATATGCACCGTCAACCCCAGGATTATATATGACGGAAATCAAAACACTTCACAGAAACATTGAAAACTGAAAACTTTTGATTTTAAAATTAGGGAACTAAAATTAACCTTGGCCTAAGGTCTTCTGGAGCCTTTCATATGTTTACTGAATTATATTAAAAATAATCCAGACTTCCGTATTGTACATGGAAATCTAGTATATCAGTTACATGTATTTTTTATTCATAAAAATTAATAGAAAATTAATTTATATTGTCAGGTCCCTTTTTGATAATCTCAGGGTGGTTTGGCACCAATTTTTAATAAACCAATGATTCAGGAGAAAACTGTCATTTTAAGGGAAAGACAAACTTAAACAACTTTCAAGGAGCAGTTACGCAACAAATTTCTTGTTTCAGGAAAACAAATGTCTTAACGTGCTTGATCTCATCAAATTAAATAATTCTATTGAAAGTATAAATCACTCAAGATACAAGATAATATGAAATTTCAGATAATTTCCTCGATTGATTAAGATATTTGTAAAATGGAAATGAAATCTGCAGCTTCATAAAATATAACTCAGAATAATCACAAATTTTATCTCTTCATAGATGGTGTATCACCTTAAATCTTTGTTTTCAGAAATATTTAATTTAGTCTTTTATCAATGAAGACAATACAACAATTATATGAAAATATGTCTTGGCGAACTAACTTTTTGCGAATTTATAAATATTTAACAATCTAACTGGATGCGAGTTTTTTATACAAAAAAAAAAGACTGGACTGGATATTTTCAGTTGTAAAGATATATATTGTATACAGGTACGATGTTCTCATTATATGAAATCACTGAATATTTGTCCTAGACTATGTTATGTTGTCTGATAACCAATGGCAGTTCTAATAGAAACGTTTTAGAAATATTTTGATTCTGCAAATATATTGATATATTCCAAAATGTGTGAAAAAAAATGGAAAAATGTAGCGAATGTCGGTAAATGACAAACCTTTTGTTTAAGCTATATGTAGGAGCCGTCTTTTATCGTAAGGTGTGATATTTTCGCCTTTTTGAAAATCAAAAAGAGTAGTTTTACGATGAAGAACAACAATACGAATTTTATTTTGCATTATTTTGCAGTATAATCAGGGTTAATTTCTCGTATGCAGCAAAATTTGTTTTCTTCACATATATCTATACAACGGAACTCATAACTTCATCAAAAAGAATCCACTTTAGCTTCAAAAGGCGTCAGAATTTTAAAGAGATATGAATAAGGTTAATGTAGATGAGACAATTACCTTGAATGCAATTCTAAAAGTACCAAGGAGAGGTCGTTGTACAACCATTAACACGGAGCTTAATAAAAAGTTATTCTTTGAATGATACAAAAGTTTTTTAAGCAACCGTTCAACTGATCCATATTCGATAAGTGCTCAAAGTTAAAATTTCATCTCTCCGTATAAACTCATACTCGAATGTTATTGTAATCAAAGAAACAAATATCGAATAGATGTTGAATATTAATAATGTTATGGTTACCAAATACTTTTTTTAGTTCTGAGCAGAAATCGAATTACGCTTTATATATAAAACATCAAAAGCTTAAAATTGATATAAAGTTAAAATTTGTCTTCATTTCATAATCAAATGAAATCAGATTTTTCATTAATAAATAGGTCCCGTGAAAACATCATATTATATTCAATATCACATTACAATCAATTTATAATAATTCCTTTTATCAACACGAAAGGAAAATTCACTTAAATAATAAAATAGCTTCTTTAAACAAAGATTGCAATTAATCGCCAGTATTATTTACACAGACAGCACATAATACGAAATTTAACAGATACTTAATTAGTTATGAGAGTTGTACAAATAAACGAAGTCTTCTCAGTAACAGTTCTCATCGTAAAACATCGTTAAGTTAAATAAATGGAAACTTAACGAAAAATGATAAGTCTTTCATTACAAACTATGTGCAAATACCATTTAAAATTAAACTTTCCAAACCGCGGTCTGATAATAGGCGAACACCATTCTGTATCAACAAACAGTGGCTGATAAAAGTGAGCTTTATACATTGTAAAAACTGTATCTTTTCAGGGACAAACCATTTACAAAATTGGGAGGAGGGTGCTTAAAATGGGTATATTGTTTTTTGTCTCCGTTTCTTAATCAAATGAAAGCAGAGTTTTCATTAATTAATAGCTCTCGTGAAAACATCATATTATATTCAATATCACATTACAATCAATTTATTCTTTTAAAGGAGAAGGGTGCTTGAAAGTTTTGGAAAAAGACTCCGTTCAGTTTACGAAATTTGGCGAAAAGACATTGAAAAAAAACGGGTTAAATATTAATTAGAATAGTAATAACAGTAATGGATTTGGGAACAAAAACACACGTAATAAAGGCAAAATATAGTTGTCGTGAGTGTTTCAAAAGTTTTGAAAATATCAATAATAACATGAATAATGAAAAGGGTCAACTAGAGGATGCAGTATAACTCGTCTCCCCAGATTTATCAAAAAATTTTGCTCCTCAGGTTACTTCGTGAACTAGCTTTTGCTTGTCTTTTTCCAGAGTTTGGTCTGAAGTAAGTCCATTTTGATTACATTACTACTACACATTTATCAATTCGTGTGTGTGCGTTATTTCATAGCAACAGTGTAATTATAAAGGTTAAATGTGAAACATCAAATATCTTGACATATCACTTTCCATCTCAACTGGAATTATTTATATCAGTCAGAGTGCTTTGCAAGGGACATGTCATTCTTTATTTAGGTCATCTGTAAATTCATACGAAAGTGTGGATTTACTGTCCATGTACTGTACATTTATTTATCAGAACCATAGTTAATCCGACATATTAAAACTAGTAAACTTTAAAGCCGGTGTCAAAAAGCTACGTTTGAAATTATTTTCTCAGTTCACCATCTTGTCGTTGACAGTATTACAACTATGAATTACAGTAAGGCATCGTGATTAATTTCTGACCTATCGCGTGTACTGACATTCAGGTTAATTGTTTCTTGGATGATATCAGTTCTTATAAGAATTACCAGGAAGGAATTTCTTTATAATTCACGCACCTTAACTATTCTCACAAAAACCCATTGTTCAAATTGATGTTTAAAAAGCACACTTCCTACATATTTTTTTTTATCATTAATGCCGGAAGTCTATGGTCGACTTGAAGAATTGGCCAACAATTTTATATAAATGTCAGTCTATATACCTGTGTCTATATATACATTATATATATATATATATATATTCGATTACATATGCTATAAAAAGAAAAGAGCATACATTTTCATTTGAAGGGTCACCATAAAATACTGCTCTTATATGTAAATCTCTTATACCAGCTAATTCTTCCATGACGGGGTTTCCCCCAATATCCGTTCGAATTATATCATTGGTTACAAGTTCTGGGCTATAATACGATTGTCTTATGTTATTATGATCTTGTCTGCCACCGAAACAAATTAGTAAATTTATATGACTGTTACATCTGGTATGCATAATACCATACGTTTAAATGTTGAGCCTTGGGGTAAGCTTAAGTTTTTGAATATGCTATGGAATTTCGAAAAATTAAATCTTGGAGAAGCAACTTCTCAGCATCTCCATGGGAAGGGGTTTGTAGGTTAATTTACGCAATTTTATCTGAATGACGGCTTATGATTCATAAGTTAAACTACCAGTTTAACGCTTGGAGGATTTAGATAGTGCCGGAATACAGTCTGCCTCGAAACTTGTAAATTTGACGCCATAAAGACGAATATATCTAACGATGATATCTGTTGGTAGACCGGACGTGATCGTACTGCAGTTTGATGACTGAAATAGATATTCTAATAGTTAAGGCAACTACATCGTGTAAAGTCCTTCAACTGATCTGTAACAACATCAAATATAACTCTACCACAACATTGAAAAATTTAGATACACAGCATCCAATAAGCCTTTCTACTTAAAAAAATGAAACTTTATTAATAAATACATGAACACATTTTTCTTATTGTTTCCAGGGTAAATATTCATAATTATTCTTAAAAACTTAAATCATCCTTACTAAAATGGTGAAAAATGGTTACAAAATATTGCCAATTTCTTTGTATCTGTGATCAAAGTTTGAAGTTGCTAAAAAGACTCACTAGACTGAAATTTCCTTAGGCTCCTCTATCATGTCTATACTGTTACCGTATTAACGTCAGATGTTGTTCTGGAGTTATGTCGCCTTGTCCGTAAAAAAATCAAATGTGCACAAAAAATCACAAAATTAACAATTTTTGGGTAAATCAAAAATCGTGTAGACTTCGATGTGCTCAATATATCTTGTTAAAATTTGAAACATACTTTGTTAAGATAAGTATCTTTTAATGGTCAACTGCTAATCAATGCTAAACATATAGCTTCAACTCCTATTTTGTGTTTTAATTTAATGAAGTTTACCCTTCACTAAATGACAAACGTCAAGTAAAAAGCCTAATCCAATATATGTATATGTATAATCTAAAAAAAATTAGAAAGGACTCAAAATTAAAATAAAGAGTTTTTGACTACCTGTAATAAAAAAAAAACAATCTCAAGACTAGCCTTTCTCAGGAAAAAATCTGACATTTCATTATTCGTTTGTGAAAGAGTATGATATATACAAAAAAAGATCTTTCAATAAAGACAGATATTGTCATATTCTACGACTTTCTCATTCAAAAGATGATCCATTGTTGTCTTTAAGTGTCTGCAGTGTACAATGCAGTTAAAAATCATTAGTAATCTAATTTAAATAATCGCACATTGACGTTTATACGCAACAGAAAACGACGCCAATTTCTGATCCATCCAAACACCGTAATTTATGTCGGAACAATGCAAGATGAAGACGTACTTAAGTTATAATTAAGTTTTCATTGACAATGACTGTTAACAGAAGTATTGGATGGAACACAAACTATTTACACTATAGAAATACTAAACATGATTATCACTATGGTTTGGCAGTTCAGAAAAATTGTGTCTAGTCCTGTTTTGAAGGTTTTATAGTTCATGTATAGTACATTCATCGATTTCTTCCATATCCCGAAAAATGCAAGAAGCTTTCCGAAGGTCTTTTTGTCTCTTTTCCATAATTTATTACCTCTTCTTCTAGATATAATATACTATTAAAATGATAACAAAACAATTTAAGTATATTTGACGGCTTGAAATTCTATTTCCATATCAAAGAGAACTATAATCACATTTTTTATCTATCTAATATATATACAGATTCCAAGGTAAAAATAACAATATCTCTGTATATCAGCTAGATTGCGTTCCTACAGACAAACGTCTTATTTCTTTGTATGAATGAATTGCTACGTTTGACCTGGGGTCAATCGTCCACATTTGCATTATTCAAAATTGTGGCGTAAGTAGTTCTTTATTATTACGACGTCAGGAAGTTGTCGTAGACTGAAACTAGATCATCTGTTAGGGGCAGCCTAGATATTGCTACAAGATTCCAACTATGGTTTTAGACCTTCCAACCACTCTCAGGATTTAGAACACAGTAACTTTTTGTATTATTTCTCAGTTATGAATAGAATATTATTTTGATGCATGTTTACCATATTGATAATAAACAACACAATATCGTTTACTTTAATAAGATAGAACCCTTACGGAGCACATGGGTTCACAATTATTGTCTTTACTAAAGTGAATTTAGAATTACATATATATATATATATAAATAACAAAAGTATATGGATTCTCTGTGAATTTATCACTTTTTATTTCTGTTACTAACAGTAACCGGGTTTTATGTAAATATCATGTAAAAAGTTCATACACCATATCATCTACTTATATTTAAGTTTACATCAATGATAAGATATGGAGGAATGGTCACTGGGACAAAATCCCAATATGACTGGTCGTGGGAAAAATAAGCGTTTCTTTGTTTTGTTCCGTTCTCATGACTTCGTCTTTTCCTTGGGTTTCGCATTTACGGACTTCTCCCGGAGTTTTGTCGCTTCGGTATTCTTTGTGCACATCTTGTGCATCAAAATTGGTATCAAAGAATTTTATTTTAACCAATGAGTCGAAGCCATTGCTGGTGGACTCCAAGTCCCAGAAGGTATCCCCAGCTCAGTTGCTAGTATTTCGATACTACATGTAGCTCTAAATTGATACTTAAAATTTACTGTTACAAAATTGTAAAAATTGTGAAAACTAAGTGGTATCTCCCTCGTGCATAGCCCTCTCTTTAGGTGGTTTTGGCTTTATCCCTTTTGGTCATTTTGGTATTTTTGAATTTGCTCTTCAACCCTTTGTATTGTTGTTTTGGTTCTCAACATTTTAGGCCTTGAGCACAACTGATGAGTCGTAAATCGACGAAATGTGCTTATCTTGTGCATCGAAATTGGTATCAAAGAATTGTATATATTATATACCGGGGTCTCTGTGAGATCTTCAGCGCGGAGCAAAAAGCGCAAAACTAGACCACCACTATAATTGTTTCCGGAAACAATTGTGTTAAAAAAGTAACCACAAGGTCAGTTGGCAATAACTGTCATGGCTGTCTGTCATAACATCCTGAGTATCATACTTGACACGTTCAGTAATTAAAATATAATTTCCTAAAGCCTTGAATTTAGTTGTAAGTAAGGATGAATTGTTTAAGCAAGAATCAATGCTTTAATCAGATTCTTATCATATCAGTTCGATGAATTAAGAAGAAAATGTGAAAGTTTACCATTTTTGTGATTATTTACAAAAATATAAAGAATCTATTTTTATATTTCAATTACATAATGCCCACGCCACAAAATCACAAAAAATGTATTTTTTAATGTCAATTATATAAATAATTAAGACGCAACAAAATACATTTGTATTTTATTATCAGAATTCCAAGATCATATGATACAGATGTTACGACTTCCTGTATGAAGCCAGTTACAAGTTCTCCAACACGTTATTTCTTTCAAATTCTAATGAAAGAACGTTATAAATCATCTATGATTAAAAATTATTCAGTTTCAATCACAAAAATGTAAATTTTTCGATATTAACAAATATTTTCAATAGAAATTCTAAAATTATTGAATATTTTCCTCATGCCTGAGGAAATATCATTAACATTATACACTCAATATTAACTTTCCAATCCTACGAGGATTTTTTTTTAATTTCGATTTTGACACCTCTACAGTGATGATCGTTAATTTATTTCAAATCTGATAATTTAAAATAATTCTGTCCCCTTCTTTATTGAAATTACAATAACGCGTAGGGTGAATTCTAAGTACATAAATATTCCAATGACGAATAAAAACTAGATTTCAAGCAATATCTCATAAATTATATGCCTAGAGAATGCATTTACAAAAAAAATCTTTCTTTTTTAGTTGTTTTTTGCTCCTGGTTCTAATATATGAATTCCATGACGGTTCGTAAATATTTTCACGGTAAATAATATAAACCCCTGTCTGCTGGCTTTAAGTTCTTATTTTATTGATAAAAGATTGGTTTGGTTGGTAGTGAAGGTTTTACCATACTTTTACCTCAATACATGTAAATGATTGTGACGATTAGTTTTCACTGATGGAGGAACCTGGAATACCTAGAAAAAAAAGTATCGATGTACGACATGAAAACTGGCGAAAATCTCAGTCAAAAGGAGTAGGGCTACTTTCCTCCGTATTTGTTTCATTTAAACCATTGTGTTTTTTTTTAATCTTAAATATTTACCTACTTTTGGTCGTATTATGTTAGCAAACATACATGTGGCACCGTTAAAGTCCACAATTCCTCTAAAGTCCACAACACCGCTAAAGTCCACAACAAATTTCCGCTAAAGTCCATAACGCCGCTAAAGTCCACAAACTTTCCGCTAAAGTCCACAAAATGACCTCCGCTAAAGTCCACAAAAAAACGCCGTTAAAGTCCACAAGAACAAGTTCCGCTAAAGTCCACAAAAAAACGCCGTTAAAGTCCACACAGCTCTTTTCTTTGTTATTGAAAAAATAATTCTTTTCTTTTTATCCCGGTATTATAGCAAAAAGCATGGACTTTTGTTCTTGGCAGTTTTTTCTTATCGATCTGATTTATATATTTAATAAATGAAGATCACATGTATCTGCAGAAGATTTTGATCCTCATAATTTGATCTATCATGTATTGTGAATTTTTGTGAATCAACATTTATGATTTTGAAAAAGAGCAGTCTAATGTCGCTACAAGGCAGCACTCGCACCCGCAAAGTGGAAAGGAATTAATATAAGTAGCAAACTTGTTTTTCAATCCACTATGAATAAATTTGTATAAACTACCATTTATGAAAAGTTATCTGGTTCTATCTATAAACATAAGATCGAAACCCATTCAGTTTCTGTCATGCTTCCCAGCAGCAAAAACGGTCCATAAGCCTCAAAGATAGACTTCAAACCATAATGTTCACGTTTGAAATCACAATGATAATAAATTTTAAAATTCCACAATTGCAGAATATTTTGTGGTGCTAAGCAGATTTCGTTCACTGATTGGTTTGTATGTTTGTTTGGTTTGCTACAAGAAATAGATATTTGTTTGAGAATGTGTTGAAGACGATTTGAAAAAAAAATGTGTGGATGCTCTTCATTGTGTTTTACCAATGACGAGTAATAGAATTAAAGGTTTTATTTCAACCATGATATATGTATATGTTGTAGGGTACTGTGAAAACAATTTAAAGTTGTTAGTTTGATTAAAACACAGCCCTAATGGAAATCGGTTAAACTTGCATAAACTAGATTTAAGATTTAGATGTGAAATTCATCAGACTATAATACCAATCATTTTTATAGAGTCCTTTACACAGGAATTGAACCTGTCCCAAGTCAGGAATTCAGTGGTGTCGTGTGTTATGTGTAACATATTTGTTTTTCGTTCATTTTTTGTACCTAAATCAGGCCGTTAGTTTTCTCGTTTGAATTGTTTTACATTTGTCATTCGGGGCCTTTTATAGTTGACTATGCGGTATGGGCTTTGCTTATTGTCGAAGGCCGTACGGTGACCTATGGTTGTTAATTTCTGTGTCATTTGGTCCCCTTGTGAAGAGTTAAATCATTGGCAATCATACCACTTCTTCTTTTTTTTTGATATTGAACAACAACTTTACTTTCGGTTAACCAGTTAAAGAGTTCGAACGATGATCCGAGTAACCTGATGAGCAAAACTGTTGAATTGACAACACGAAAATATAGTATCAATGACAGGAAATGTGATCAACATAATTTTTTGTGTTTTATGAGAATTGATAATAAACAAAAACGTAACAAATCAAAATTTAATAAACGACAGGAAATTCTGTACAATATATACATAGATCTTAAACGTTTTAAACCTCGGGAAGCATGTGATCTTAAGGTTGTATCGCTCCCTGACATAAATAAGATTTAAGAAAACACATGATAGTTTAAAGTTTTCTAAACTTTAGAGCTCCAGTGCTCGGGCCTCTTGGACATGCATTTCTTTCAACAAAAAATTCACACCCACCCTACTGAGGGTTAGTACAAAAGTTTTAATTATCTTTTGCAAAATATTTCTAGCAATGGTGGTCATCTTGGATGCTATTGGATACGAATCTAAAAGGAGATTATATTAAAAGAGTGATTCAAATTGTCGTATTGTTTTATCGAACGTATTTTGAAAGAAGACACCCCCCCCCCCCTTTCAGAGGATTTTTTTTCAAAACAGAAAAAAATACGACGAACTGATGTTTATACGTCGACAATGACGGTCGCTCAGTGTTGGCAAAAACTCACATGTATAAGCAAAAAGAAAAAATGATATTTTAGTCCATCGAAACAAAATACATTTGGTAGTTAACCAGACTCAATTTTGAAAGAGCAGCAATCGTAGACTTATATAAAAGTTTGGTCAAAATAGAAAAAAAAATGTTTTTAGAGGAGGAGATGTGCTATTTGTGAACAAATGAACAACGGAGGCAGTAATGGCAAACGCTTACATGACCAGGTCATATATATGACTTGACTTTCTACCGTAAAATAATGGCTTCGATACAATTCTTTACTTATAATCTTATACCGAAATCTAACTAAATGTTTAAGACATTTTCAGTCAAAGAATAATGTACCTCATTATAGAAAAAAAGGAAAATCAAAATTAAATTAGATGTACAAATACTCAGACTTCTTATCTAACTATTTCATTCCTGAAAAAAGCACACAATGCCTTATATAATAACTAGTGATTAACTGACAGAAAGACATTCTGCATCAAATAAATGAAAATATAACTTCTTCCTCTTATTGTAAAAATCAACATAACTGTGTAATATACAATTTAATATATTCAGGTTTCTTTTTCTGAATTTTTTATGTAGTTTACATAATAATTATACCCCACGCAACGAAGTTGCGGAGGGTATAATGTTTTTGACCCGTCCGTCCGTCTGTCCGTCAGTCCGTCCGTCCGTCAGTCCGTCCGTCAGTCCTGTTCTTGTCACTGCAACTCCTCTGTAACCGCTTGACGGATTGCTTTCATATTTAGTAGGATTGTTGGTTATGATGTGTATATGTGCATACTATACCACCATATTGATTGGATAATTTTTGTGGGAGTTGTGGGACTTAGACTATTTTCAGTTAAAATACCAAAGTATCATCTTGTCACTGCAACTCCTCTCAAACCACACAACAGAATTTCATGAAACCTTTTTAGATAATAAGGACATACTACGTAGATGTGCATATCGACAGGAAATTTCGATTCAATTTTTTTTCTAGGAGTTACGCCCCTTTGAACTTATTTACTTTAATGTACTACTGCAACAGTTTGTCATCGCAACTCCTCTCAAACCACACAACAGAAATTCATGAAACCTTTTCAGATAATAAGGACATACTACGTAGATGTGCATATCGACAGGAAATTACGATTCAATTTTTTTTCTAGGAGTTACGCCCCTTTGAACTAATTTACTTTAATGTACTACTGCAACAGTTTGTCATCGCAACTCCTCTCAAACCACACAACAGAATTTCATGAAACCTTTTCAGATAATAAGGACATACTACGTAGATGTGCATATCGACAGGAAATTACGATTCAATTTTTTTTCTAGGAGTTACACCCCTTTGAACTTATTTGCCTCACTATACTATTACTGTTGACTACTCTCGCTTGGAATTTAAATTTCCCAATATGCTGCCATTCAAATTAGGATAAATATGTGAAGGTAAGCATTTGATTGTGTTCATTTTACTTGTGAAGTGAGATTTTGTTTCTCCAGTGACAATATGAAGACGTGGGGTATGTGAGCGTGCTCACAAAGGTTCTTTAATTTATAATTCTTTTTATCCAATTGCTATGTACAGATGATCCAGACCATATGCGCATTTTGTCTATACGCGTACGGTCAGAACCGTAGTCGTATTTTTTTCAAAATACTATACGGTCGGACCGTTCTGCCCAAAATTAAGAAATGAAATAGAAACTTATTTTAACAGTAAAAGTAATGTTAAATTGTAACTTAATATGTCAATATATCCTGTATCCAACTTGTCAGTAATACATGAAATGAGTTAAAAAGCTTAAATTCAAGTTGAATGAAAGAAATCTAATATTTAAAGATAAGCTTATAGAATAATAAGTAACTTTACTACAAAAACCGCCAAACCAGCTGTTTACTCGTGAAAAGACATAGAATTACTAATGGAAAACTTGATAAATGAAATAAAAATATATCCTTTGTTTTTGTCAAATTGTACAAACAGTCCCTGTTCCAAGAAAATAACCTGTTCTATTGTTTTAATATCCTTTTGATAATTTTTTGACAAAATGATTTCTTCATAGAATTTAAAAAACATATAAGATTCCGTGCCATCTTAAGTCAAAATTTTAGCTTTTTTTTGTTATGTTGGCAACCTATATTAAGTCGAAAAAAAAATAGCTGGAGGGGAGGTCATGATACATCACCATGACCCAATCTTCCTATGCTTATGTTAAGCAACAATTTAATTAAATCTAAAAAATTTTCTTCATACATTCTTTGTCGAATTTGTTGTATTGGCATGTCTTTAAACAGCAACATCAAAAAAATATGTGGACTTTAACGGTGTTTTTTTGTGGACTTTAGCGGAACTTGTTCTTGTGGACTTTAACGGCGTTTTTTTGTGGACTTTAGCGGAGGTCATTTTGTGGACTTTAGCGGAAAGTTTGTGGACTTTAGCGGCGTTATGGACTTTAGCGGAAATTTGTTGTGGACTTTAGCGGTGTTGTGGACTTTAGAGGAATTGTGGACTTTAACGGTGCCACACATACATTTTACGCTTAATCATTAATAATTTTAACTTTTCTACCGGCAAAGGTCGTGTATGTAGGCGATTTTGGGTCAATTTGCCGCACTTTTTTAAATATTGCCAATAAAATTCAGAACCAAAACCTCTCTACTGTTGTATGAACGAAGATACATAATCTCACTTACATCCAAAAATTCGTTTTGGTTCAGAGTGTCAATATTTGTATCAAAAATCAATACCCCGGTCACCAAAAACCATGTCCGCATGATCTATTTAGATTCGTTTTGGAAAAGCACAAACTACATGTACCACAGTGGTACAGAAATTTGAAATTTACACTTCGCCCACATAGTAATACTCTAATTAACAACCGCTATAAGCAATTTTCTCAGACAATCAATAAAATCCAATGAAAACTTTGAGCATATTTATCCAGTAGAAAAGAAACCCGACTTTCAACATACTAGTACCCACTATATTATTCAATATAGTTTATTTCTTGACATTATTAGATACTCAATTTTTTTTATAATACTGAGACTTTATCAATATTTCTCATTAAAATACACACTACATGTTGACATATCATCAATGTTTAATTGTTTTCATTTCAATGTTTATGATACGTTTGTACTCTTATTTTCATTCTCAACAGATACTTCAGAATTTGAAATGTCATTTACTTTTTAAAGAAGGTGTATTGAACTGTCAATACAGGTATATATGTTGTCAATAGAAACATCTGAATTGTACCGAGAATATTCAACTAAATGAAGCTTTGTGAGGGAACCAAAAAATGTCAATGAAATTTTATGTTGTTAGAGCTAAACAAAGGCTGAACAACAAACTTTAAATATTTTTGTACTTGTCGTATTTCGTTTGTAGGAATGTTGCATATTTTGACGCTATATATTTACCCCAAATGCTCTTTCATATTTAAGTATTGCTTAAATAGTTTTGCTCACTAAATACCATTTTCTTGATAATGAAGCTAAAAACATTTCAAATAATGACATAAAGGGTTAACTGTTAGAAAGTTATTAGAAAGTTTTTAACAATTTTTTTGTTTAATTATGTCTGCCATTTGCTATCCTTCACCTTAATGTGAACAAGAAGCCCTACGGATGATCGCTGGTCTGATAGGAAATAAATAGGATTTTAAATAGGTATTTTAGTTTCAGAGAACATATGAATAGTAAACAAATAATCAAGAAAAAAATATAGGTTCATGTGCTCAATTTAGAGCTATAAAGCCTTGAAAATTTGCAGGAAATAGGTTTTCTCTGGATTTTTTATTTTGTTTGCATTGTCAACTTCAGTCTCTCAAAAATGTATGAAAAAATAAAAAGGATTTCATAAAATTTAGTCAAATACCATTTTAAGGTATATATGATTGAATTATAAAAGAAAAAGTGGGGGTTCATGGGCAAAAAATTTAATGTTTAAGAAATGGATAAAATCCGAGGATTCCGAAAATCTGACAAAAAGACCAAAACATGACCAGCGAGCGTCCTTAATTTGCAACTTAGAGGTTGGTATGTTCTAAAGTAAAATCACACTTTGTGGACACAAAACCTTATTACAATGTATTAATTGCGTGATTTACCGGATAAAGTTAAGGTTTATGTCTTAATCGTAATGAGTTACACATGTATGTTTGATGATTGTGTCATGGTGAAGTTGCTGGTATTATATCTTTACATAATAACATTATCCCGTATCAATTGAACGTTTAGCAATCTGCCTCATAAAGTTTACGAGCAATCTGGAGCATTCTTTCGTCTTGAATTCTCCAGGGAGCAGTGGAATCCATTGTAAATCTATGCTGAATAGTTCATATTGATCAATTATTTACTAATCTACTGCCCTCTTACTGTCCCATTGAAAGATATAAATACTGTAACAATGTTAAGACTTGATGATTTACATCAGTAATAAAGGATCCAATTTTGTATAATAAAAATAAATATTCATCACCAACGATCCTGGGTATTGAGAATATACAGAATTATGAATTAATACATAGAATCCAAACAATTACATTTAGCACACATTCTTATAAATCATGAGGTTATGAACAGGCGTATTTGACACTCAGAATAGCTTTTCAACAAATATTCACATAGGCTTGGTATTGGATGAGAAAATCGTATAATCAGATTGAAAGAAATCAATCTTTTTTTAAAAAGCTGAAGAGCAATTTTCACTTTAAGAGAATCGTTAGAATTGAGTATTTAATTTGTTGAGGATAATGTATTTTCTCTAGTACAGCTAATTTCCTATTAATATAATTGTATTGGGAACATGCAGAGAATACAGGCATGAACAACCCACATTTTGAAATAAAATTAATGAAAAAAATAAAATATTTGTTTTAACTCATGAGTTTGATAAAACTTTGTTGTTTTAGTGGCATCAGGAGCAGAGTGAAAATAAGACTCATACAATATTTGTGGGTGGAATGGTACTCCTTGTTAAAAACAAAACGACGAGCATTTTAATGTCTTCGATCTTTTCTCATCTTTATTTGTGATAAATATTTTAAATTTTGTGCATAGCTCTGTGATTAAAGCGTTTGGCTTTATCCTTTTGGTAATTTGTTTCTTTTTTGAATTTGCTTTTCAACTTTTTGGATTATTTGTTTTTGGTTTTCAACATTTAGGCGTTAAACACAACTCATGAGTGTTCAAAATATGCATATCTTGTTCATCAATATTTAGCATTAAAGTTTAACACTAATTTTTGCATACGGCTTTTCCTTACAGTTTCGTGTTGTTCTTAAGGATGCTCTTCATGTTTTGGTCTTTTTGTCAGATTTTCGGAATCCTCGGATTTTATCCTTTTCTTAAACATTAAATTTTTTGCCTATGAACCCCCACTTTTTCTTTTATAATTCAATCATATATACCTTAAAATGATATTTGACAAAATTTTCTGAAATCCTTTTTATTTTTTCATACATTTTTGAGAGACTGAAGTTGCCAATGCAAAGACAATGAAAAATCCAGAGAAAACCTATTTCCTGCAAATTTCTAAGGCTTTATAACTCTATAATGAGCACATGAATCTATATTTTTTTCTTGCTTATTTGTTTACTATTCATATGTTCTCTCAAACTAAAACACCTATTTCAAATCATATTTATTTCCTATTAGACCAGCGATCATCCTTAATAATCCATCAAAATAAAACTAAAAGGAAAAAATTGTAATCATTGAAAGAAAACAGCGTTATATCCACTAAAAAAAATCGTTTTTGTCCGACGGTTAAAGAATTCGGTTTTTACATCAATAGCCAATATAGTTATGTTTTTAAGATCTATTCTTCCTAGAGCACCAAATGCATATTTCGATGACTATAGTGTCTCATAACGAATGGGGGGTTGAATGCAATATCGAAAAAATGGAGGAAGAGGTTGGGCGGGAGACAAAAAGTTTATACCATAATACTGGAGATTATGTTTGACAGCGTTAAATACTTAATCCAGTTTTATTAAGATGAAGATCATCGTTGGTCTTTAAAATTGAAATAAAACGTTATAAATGCTAAAACATGAAAATTAAATAAATAATATCCTTTATGGTTTTTATGAATGACGAAAAACGTAAAGAAATGAAGAGAGAAGGGACAGAGGTATACTCTGTCTGACCAATAATTTAGGAAGTTAATAGCGAAAGATGTCCTTCATAAGTTTAAGAAATTCAGTCTTAAACTAAATCACAGTCTTTCATTTTGGAAAAATTTAAGGACCTTTTTCTTTTATAAATATTCGTAAATAATATAGACAAATGTCACTATTCCATCATAGTCCGTAAAGCAATCGATGTTTCCGACCTCATCCAACTATGACCAATCGGATTTGATGTCCTGAATGCAAAGTTCCAAGTTAGGGAAGAAAAAGTAAAAATATCCACTTTAGGGCAGAGATTATACTTGCCTTCTTCATTTTGAACAAATAATACAAGCATATTACAGGAAAATAAAAAATAATATATGTACATTTACCTGTAACCGGGAAGCACTCTATAAGACGTAGACCAAAAAGAACATAAGCACACAGGAATACAAATGAGTAAACATTTTTATTCGAAGGAAAACACGTAAACAAAAACCGGTGATCAACGCGAAATCCAACAATAAACACTTGTAATAAGGAGGGACAAGCATATATGACACATGTCGATTTATCCAATAGAACAACAGTTAGTTATCAGAAGAGGAACATGGTGTTTTAGCACATGGGACGTGTCAATAGATATCAAATTTTCCTTCTTTAACTATCTGACCAGTTTCTAGACAGGACATCTAATCGGTGGATTTCATCCATCAGAAGACGCATCCTTTCAGTCATTGACATGAAAATTATATAATATTAAGGTAAGGTTTGCGCTCTCCCTGGATTTTTATCATTATAATATTGTAGTAATGTGACGTATTTATTTGTTCATTGGGGACTCTCTCTTATGTAGTGACATTTTTAAGAAAATCGCCCGCCCAGTTTTTTTGTAAGAACAGCTCAAAATTTGGATTTTTGGTAGTTTTGTCACAATGTATTTATTTTACTATTTTCAAGAAATAAGTTATGTAAGTATTAAAACTATTAAAGATTTTAAAGAAAATTGTAAAAATGATTATTTTCTAGATATTATTTATCAAATTCTGCATGAAAATTTAAGAAAAAAATCACGAAAACACAACATTTTAACATTTCCTTGAAAAAATAGAGACGTTGCCATGGCAACAAAAACGTGAAAATGTCCTGTTTCCAGATCCCACGTTTTCATGAAAAATTGAGAACTCATAGATTTAAATATTTCCATTATAAAAAAATAATAAAATTCATATGTCCCCGATCTCGTTTCCATGGAAACGGATGCTATATTAACCTCTCTTAAACACACAAATAAAGTAATTTTTGCATTTTGTAAGAAAATCAATCACTGAAAGACGTTTTGAGGGCATAATTTACGTCCCCCGCCGAAACGCAATGCGGGGACATAGAAATCCCGGGCGACCTTCCGTCTGTCCGTTCGTGCTCATTTTAAGGGCTCTCATGCCTATATTAATTTGCGAATTTTGATGAAATTCATATGGAAGCCTTTTTTTGATATTATCTAGATCAAGTTTAAATTCGAGTTTAGTAAAACAAGGTATTAAACAAATATTATGTTTGTTCTGTTTAACTTCCATCGTGGCGCAATGTATATTCAACTATAAAACATGCCTTATGCATGGAATGTGTGTTTTTTTTTTTTTTTGTTTTTTTGTGTTTTTGTTTTTTTTGTGTTTTTTTTTATGCATGAAAAATACTGCATAGTTTTCCCTTTTTATATTCTAAATAGAAATAAGAAAAAACATCAAATTATAAATGTAATAGGCTCTGACCTGCGTGAAGGAACCCTTCCCTCAGCTAACCATATGCCTGCCAAATCATAGCTCTACAGTACAAGAGTGGGCGCTAAAGTAGATGAAGACCAGGAAACCAATGGACATTTTTATTCAACTAATGAAGTCAAAATACACGTAGCTATTCAAAATCTATTCTTGAACTGTTAAAGGTTAGGTTTTCAATTCGTGGAAAGATCAGGATTTGTGTTCGTTGTTTGAATCTTGTAGCAAGTAGCGAGTCTAATACATGTACATGTAATAATGATTTATTCACCGTATCCTCATAATTTCTGGCCATGTTAAAGACGATCAGTTACTGAAATATCTAATAATTCAAAGCATCGGTAATGATGAAGTCGTCCATAAACTTGAGACTTTGTCGTTTTAAAAAATATTCTCCCAAATCAACGTTGATCAATATTCAACACATAGATACACGCTTCGGCAGTTGTGTAGACTTTCAGCTGTTTCTGGCAAAGAAAAAACTTTTCTTAAATTGACATTGATCTAGTTCCCGAATGCATTCCAAGCAATAGAGCAACGTTTTGATTTTTAATCGTTAAACATGTGATTCGATTCA
Source organism: Mytilisepta virgata (assembly GCA_028015205.1). Lineage (NCBI taxonomy): Eukaryota > Metazoa > Mollusca > Bivalvia > Mytilida > Mytilidae > Mytilisepta > Mytilisepta virgata. Next base: position 26,736,057 of record CM051511.1, read on the forward strand.
CTGCTACGATGTGTTGACATTTTCTCAGACGATAATTGTACGCAACGCGCTTTTTCGACGTTGTTAAAATTCGCCGGATTAAACGCTCAAGTGATCAGACCTTTATGCAACTTTTCAATTCGAGTTATCTCCCTGTGACCGCAAACCTTACCTTAATTAAGACACGTTGATGTTCATTCAACACATGATTTCTCGGCAGTGTAGCTCGAGGCCAAAAATTTTAAAAAATCAAACAAAGATTACAGTGTCATTGAAGTAATTCCTTCTTGATATATTCCAATAAGCTCAAAAACTAAATTTAATATGTCTTGAAAAAAAAAGCAAGAAAAAAATCATAATAGTAAATACATTTCAATATTCCCTTTATACCAGTATATAACCTAGGTTGCTAATGGAATGTTTTATGAGACAGATTGAATTCCATGAAATGAATGCTTAATTGACACAAGTAGACAGTAAAAAATAGCCTCAGTCAATTAGAGTATCAACCACTGTAATTTTATCGTAATGTGGCAATTTTCCACCTTGAATGTTAAAATACAAAAAAAAATGTTCTATACAATTTGCTACAAAGCTTTTTGCTTTTTTCAAAAATTATATATAATGATAGATCTCGGCATTTTGTAAATTATTACATGGCATCAAAATGTAATAAATATACCAAAATTTATGAGTTCTTCCTTTCAAAAATCATCCTTAGCTGACTTGCTCTTTGAGAAAAAATATTTTTATACGTTTAACATAATATTATTTGGCATAAACATAACAATTAGGAGATTTTTGTCAAACTTTATTTTAATATTGTTTACGTATTTCAAATATTATTCATCTATGAAAAATCGAAATTTTCAAAGTCAGAAATGTGACAGTTTGGTTCATTGCTCTTAAGAATAAAAATCTAACACGGGTGGATTTCAATATGATAGAATCCCAGTCAGATGTAATCTCATTATTGTACCTATTTGATATTTAGTAGCTTTCCAGGCAAAATGCCCATTTTTGACAACAATATCAATAAATGACAAATGGTCATGATAATGATAAAGTGGGTTATGGAATACAGTATTTACAGTTTAAAATCACTCCAATTGATTTCCCGTTATGAAGATTTTTTTCTCTCATATGAAACTAGATATCTTCAGTTAGATTTACATTTCATCTGGAAGTATTAATTTTACTCACTTGCATTGTGATGGGTGTCCTTAACGTAGAGGTATATGCTTACCCTTCCGGAGCACCCGATGTCACTCGAGTTTTTTGTACGAGTACATATTTTCAGTTCTGCCTTGTTCGAAACATATTTTTAAGTCTCTCGGCATTTCATTGAATAAACGTTTTATGTCTTGTACATTTTTTTTAGTCATACAATGCTAAATTTAATAAGGTCTTAATGTAATAAATATTTTTAAGTTTCTCAGCATTTCATTGAATAAATGTACATTTTTTTTATCATACAATGCTAAATTTAATAAGGTCTTAATGTAATAAATAAGACAAGAAAAGTGTACATATTTTAGTCTGCATGGTAAGAAAATGATAAAATCAAATAGACAATATTGTCATTTCAATTTACTGGTAGACAATTTTACCATTCGAAGAAATTCATTTTCATCTCAGATTTAGTTATATTCAATAAGGATATATAATTCACTCATACATGCAAACTATCACTTCTTAAACGAAAACATCAAATCCTCCTAACTAAATATAATCGAGTTATTCTACAATACATCATTTTGATCAGTCAGAGTCGGATGAGCGATTTAGATTCAATTCAATATACTTTTCGCAGAAATGTACTTTGGTGATTTTCAAAGTTGCGAAAATAATTTCAGATTATGTTTACAACAGGTTTAGGTGGAATTTGTTCTAATCTAATAAGAGAAAACAGCCCTAGAGAAATATAAAACGAGGTATGCGTTTGTATGTGGTTATTTTATAAAAATGTATTGGTTTTCGACACAAAAAACATATCAAGGCTTTATGAGGTGTGTGATACATGTATTAGAGTGCTGTGATTGGTGCTTCATGTCCTAAATTTGATCGACCTTGGACAATCTTTATAAATAAAAAACAATAGGTAAAATTGTTAATTAAGAAGTGATATGAATTTTTATACTATGTAGTTGTTATTGAAGTTTCTTGTTTCTTGTTTTTTTTCTTTTTTCTTTTTTGTTTTTTCTTCATAAAATTATATTGTCATCACGAGAATCCTTTCTCGCCTTGCTGTTTTTCTTGGTTGTTGTACACAGTTAATGCAGCATTGAATAATATTGATATTAATTCGTGATTTCACGAATCTTAATATCTCTTGATTATTATAACCACTATTTTTTATATAAATTATTTCTTTGTGCAGCTCTTTTTTCGGGAAAATCTCCATAAAGTCTATGAACCGCTTCGGTGGTCTCGTGGTAGCGTGCTCGCCTCGAATGCGGAACGTCGTGGGTTCGATCCCCGGGCGGGTCAAACCAAAGACAGTTACCTCGTGAGCTACATGTAGCACATTAAAATTTCGGCTCAGAGTGTAGGTCTAGTACAAATCAGGCATCATATTCATATCATATGCACGTAATGGATGCCACTGGACGTTAAACAATAATTCACCAATCCATCCACCCAAAAAGTATATCGAACATCATTTGAGCATTTTACTGTTCTTTATACTAGTATTACTTATTTGTTGCAATATTTGGATGTTGTTAATTGACTAATTTTATTAATCTGATTTTATAAAATGTGACTGTGAATTTCTCAGACAATTGCAAGTTTCGTTTCCATATTTGTATAAACATACATTAAGGATTTTAAACATTTTTTTCCTGTTTGTTGTTTGAATTGTACAGAATTTTAGTCAAGCCAATGGTTTTCCATAAAGAAATCGGTTTTCCATTTGGTTCTTTTCCCCTCTTTTCCCAATTTTGACATTTTTTACTGCGCAAGAGTTTCGATTCGAATAACGGGTTATACAGGCGAATCAGGATATGGTTATCACGATCTAGGATGTGCCAGAAACCGAATCCGAAGCAGCTAAAGTCAAACCTGCGTATACAAAGGGCGCACATGGGACTAAAGAAATGTGCCTTTTATGAGCAGGTGCACTTTATACAGGAGTTAATTTTACTAGTTTTGTTAATCACAAGGCATTTCACAATGCCCTTTATAGACAGCGATTTGCTATATAGAGGTGACCTTTAAAGCAGGTTTGAATGACGTTGACTATGAAATCTTAATAACCTGTTACGAAGTGTGTTCTCTCATACAAGAACTGTTAAAGAGCTATTCGAAACTGACTTCGAATAGAGACTTTATAACTTGTGGGAACTATAAAAGTAAGTTTGATATCCATTACAGTTAAGGACACTCTATGCTGTATTGTGGTTAAGCTGTATTTAATGTTAACACAACGCTGAGGTTTTCTTCAATTTCCCTCTCAATTTTTTTTTTATGTGAGGTGAAATATACTTTGTAATATACTTTCAAACTTCTTCTTGTTTAAACATATATGTCATTTTGAAACTGAAGTATGTCTTTTTTCAGATTTTATCTGACCAAGTTAATGCTTCAATAATAAAAGTCTTAGTCAGACTTTCTCTACTCGATGGTTTTGTACATATATATTATAAATTTAAGGCAAGGTTATTACTAAGTAGTCAAATAAAGTGTGCCTAAGTGTTTCTTTTCTTTTAAATGGTCAGAATATATTCTCTTATATCAATTTTGATGCCGAAGATCCGCAAAACAATATATGACCAGGAGCATATATCAATATACATTTTAAAATAATATCGGTATCTGGAACTTTTGTTACAAGAAATAGCTAAAAAATAAAATCTTCATTAATTTTCTAATGTTTAAACCTTTTGCATAGAATATATTTTTATTTCTTTATATTTATTTCTGAACTCTGTTTTTATTATTGTTGATTCAATGTGTAACTAGTTAATTGGAGTATTTGATCCATTAAGCAAGAATAATAAAATTCCAGAAATTCTAATGATAAAAAATATTTTTTATGGTTTTTTATATTCATTTGTTTGCAAAGAATGTAAGATGTAATAAAACTCCTTTAGTTTCATTTAGTTAAGAGATTATCCAGTGCGCATTTTATTGGATGAAAATCTGTTGAACGATTATTTCCATTCATTTGACATTTTACGTCGACCGTTACTCATTTATTGTCTTTTTCTGATTGCTTTTAAGCTAGAAAATAGCCTTTTTTACAAACAAAAGCACAGTTGTCATTGCTTGCAGAATGACGAAGTGAGATGCTAAATAGCCAGTTTTACTACTTTTACTTTCTAGTTACAATTTCTACTTGACAGATTTTATTGTCTACCGTTACTAATGATTCTACCCCAATTTTACTAATCGGAAGTGCAAAATGGGCTCTCTTAATCTTTTTAATAATATTATTCTGACGTTACGCAATTGATTTAGCTACATTATCACGACCAAAGTATAAATTAAAAACTTTGAAACTTTGCGGGTTTTGTTCTGTTCAATTTAATAGTAATGTCAATCAATTAAGCACAATGAAGTCTTTAGCAATAGAAATAAGGTAAATTCTATGAAAGTCCCTTTTCAATACAGGAATAGTTTTCTTAATATTCGACAATATTATTTTATACTCAATTATAAGCAATAAAATAAAATATTAAATGATAAACAATTTTCCAGTTGAAATTTGATAAAATTACAACAGTAAAATAAAAAAAAAGATGAACTACCATCCAATTAAAACTAAATCAAATTACAAACTATGAAATAAATATTTTTTTTAAACGATAACTATTATCCAATGAAAACAATGAAAAACAAAATCACAAGTGATTTCTTACCTTCGCTTCTCCTGTTTCCGTGTGAAATATACAAACAGCTGCCAGAACTAAAACAGGAAACGTTAATGAAGCCATTCTTGTCTTCGGACTTTCTTGTATCTCTCTTACTGAAAAGACTGATTCTTTAAAATACTCTATATATGTACTAGTTTAAACACACCCACTACTTTGGTCCACGTCACACCACGTGACTATTCATGGTTGACGTTTCACGTATCAATGTTGCAATAATTAATTAATGGCACTATCAGGGCGATATTTGTCAAGGAATCACGTTCAATAGCAGTATTGTTTCATGTCAGGTATATTGTCAGATTTCAATACTGTATGCTAAATAGAGGTCACTGAAGCGTAAACTCTATGTTTGTTCTTGTGGAAATCAATTTGCTCTCTGAAATTGCTTTAGGCAGAGTAATACCGATATATAATATTCCACAGTGTATAATTTGAAGGAATTCGACTGGCAATTCTATTTCAAAAATATTGGATTACTTTCTATATTTTAAAATCTGATTTTATCTGGTTGACATACTTTTGTTTTCCATAATTATGATAAATTGGAATACACGGTTACCATCCATATAATTCAATCTGGTAAATGAAAAAGAAATTTAGAAATTATGTATATAAATAAAAGAAAACTTTGTTTTGAAGCAACAAAAAATTGATTCAAATGTAATTTTCCGAATTGAATAAAATGAAATGAAATAAATAAATAAAATAAAATACAAATTTAGGCCTGATTAAATGTAAACCAGATTTTATAACATAAAGTATACTATAGACCAGTTACTCCGGTGTTGTCATTTAACACTGAGGGAAGAAAAACAAAGTGGAAATAGAGTTTCTGTCATTAGGATTTAGTTGATAAGAAATTTCCCATTCATTATTTGTTTTTAGGGTTCTCTTTACGTATTGTATTTTGATAAAAGGGGTGCATCTTCCATTCAGTAATATCAGCGATTAAATATACAAGATGAAAATGTAACATGTTGCAATGAAAACGATTTTGTTTTGGAGTAGGCAAAGAGACATAGACTAACCATAAGCTTAAATAATGACAAGTGTTTAGATGAAACGAAAATGTAAATTACAAATTTTTCTTACAACATTACTCGAATAAAACAAATGTTTTTATTATGTAATAATAAATTAAATCAGCATGATTTATGATACTTATATTAAGATGATATATAGTTATATGATAACTAGTAATGTTTATAGCGAGATGTGAATTCTCATAACATTTTAGGCCTTGAGAACAACTGACGAATGTGCACATCTTTTGCATCGAAATTGGTATCAAAATAACAATCCAAAGATACTAATATTAGATATAGTAAATTTATACAATGCTGTATAGGACGCATTTCAAGGAGTTGCCTCTCATCAGCAGCATTAAAACCGAAAAATTTGGAAGACCAAAAACCAAACTTTTTTTAAAACAAGAAGTACTCATAACCAAAAATACCAAAATAGGAAGCCAAATTTCAGCTAAGGAGATCTACCATGTGCAATACAAGGAATGAACCAAGAACTTTTATTCCTCATTGCCAAAACATATGGCAAGGTTGAAGCAAAACACAAAAGGTCCCTCATTAAAACTTGCTAACAATATCAATTCCAAAACCTTACTAAGACAGATATTGCCAAAAACTTATTAAGAAAGATCTATTGCCAAAGACTTACTACGTATAGAAAAGAACTAAGACTGGAGAAGATATTTAGTTTACAAAATTTTTTACACCTACAGACTGCTCTCAGTTAACTGTAGAGCAGTTCTGCTGACTATTTTAGAACTGCCCTAGAAGAGAATCCTGACTGCTCTAGATCAGAATCCTGACCGATTCTGACTGCTCTAAGCTGTTATAGTTGAGGACCACAGGACTGCTCTGGTTCTTGACCAGAGTTGTTATAAAAAGCAGTCGTGGACTAGGACTGCTCTGATTTTTGACCAGAGCTGTTCTAAAAAGCAAAATAAAGTGTTTGTACTAAATTTCTGTAGGTTTCAAATAAGACCACGTATTAAAGGTCAACATGGTTCAAACAGATTGTATTGATAAATTAAAGATGTTTTGTTTTATTCAGGATATCTGAAGCCATTTCACGTATGTCTGAAAGGACAGGTATGACGGATTACTCCCAAAATGCACTTACTAGTATCAAGAAAATATTTTTATTGCTGTTCTTCATCTTAAAACCACAGAGAGGCCACCAATGCAGAGAAAATCTCGCAACCCACTGCAATTTCATGACAGTCCCTTGCAATGATAATAAATGAATTAGTTTTTCTTTTGTATCTAATAAGAACTTTTCCGATGTATTCAGAGGCAACACCTTTTACAATAATGCTAATATTCGTGTAACTAAGTGCTAACTGTCTGAAATTAACAAGAAGAATAAACACACCTAGAACCCAACAAATCTTATTGATATCTTTAATTTGTGTTGGTAGGTTCAAAGAATACGTCGGCGATTGAACTTTAATAACCATCAAATTTTCTTTGATAGTTTCCCTATTTGTTAGAATCAAATCTAATTATATTTGACATGGAATATTCGTAGAAAAAACACCAATAAGTACATGAGCTACAATTAAATAGTAAACGACACGCTATGAACCCAGTGTATAATTAATGTCTGAAGTCGTGTTACAATAGAACTATAAAAATTAACTTTGGTGTTGCCATGTAATATTACTTGTTTGGTTATAACTAGCTTATCCTAAGCATATGGACGGTAATCTAATTATGGCAATATATGATCTCATTACATTTTCATCAACGGACTATGAAACAGAGTCAATTACCATCAGACCGAAAAGAAAAAAAGACTTTATGTGTGAATGTACATGTATAAACAATACAACTTATGTGTTTCCTTTGTCCAAAGTATTCATTAGGATAAATATTTAATAATTATTGATACCAAGCTTCGGTAATTTAGGTTTTAAACAGTATCCTTAAGGCCGTTTCTTAATCTTAATATATGTAATGTCTAAGTTATTTATGGTTTTGATCGATAATAGTAATAGTTTGCAGAATATCAGATTTGATAAGTCATGAAAGAAGTCGCTGGGTGGCATAAGAATATTGTCTATACCGTTTGCAAATTCAACAAACGGTTTCTTCTAGATTTAGTTTTTCTTTGAACATATTCGAAAAAGGTTATCAACATACATCGTTATAGCTCTTTAATATACAGTGGCTTTATGTAGAATTCCTGTATTTTTATTGGTTTAGACGAGGGTAACATTCTAGTCCAACATATTTCTCAGCGGTTAATAACTTTTCGTATATACCCGCTTGAGCGTATCCATAAAAAAACAGATAGGCCCCTGTATTAAAGTAGCCCACCAACGAGGGTGACAAACGAAAAACTATTACCCGCTGAGACAGTTCATGTAGGTTTTAACGCATAATGTTATTCTCCCAGTTTAAACGATCATGAATAAAGCATCTAGTATTATATAAATAACACATTTCTAAGATGGTGACGGAGTATATCGTATACACCCGAGAAAACATTGTCAACCGAACCGAAGCGATACCGAGTTTAACAATTTTTTCAGAGTCGTCACCTTCTTAGAAATTTGTTATTTATTTTATTATATTGAATGTCTTGAATTTTACGAGCTGGTGACAGTATAAAAAAGTGTCACCCGCGGTTTCTTTTCCAGCGGGTGATTGGGTAAAATACCACATTCTTGTAAACCAATGAAAATGCATTAAAAGTAGAGAAATTTACATGAAGTATGATATAAAAAAAATAGTCGGCTGAATACACTACCAGTTTTGTGTTTTTTGATTGCAGTGTATCATTTGCGGTTTTATATATTTATCAGTTGTACTCAGTGTCTGTTGATATATTTGTCATGTTGGTATGCGTTGCGTGATCTTACATTAGATAATTATTTTTCTTGACATGTTATGATATGAAATCATCGAAGTACCATATACGGGATTCCAATATAACTGGTGAATGAATTATGTATTTTTGGATAGCGAGTATAAACATGACGCAGATGGAGAATCTTTCCTTTAATGTTTTACTTTTAGAGTATTATCAAATTTCAATCATGAGAGATGTGGTGTTATATTGATACTGTAGCAACTGCAATGCTATGTATTTAACATGCTAAATAAAATATTTTCAATTGATAGGAGAAGATTGCTTTTTTATTTATTTTCAAATGTTATTTTCAAATATTGGGAGTTCCAACAAATGGTTTTCGATAAAATTACGTGTTACTAAGAATATTACCCCTGTAATATTTGCTTTACTATACATTATAATACAATAACTATACAAAGTATGAAACACGCGTTTACACCTTTTCAAGGTTCCGGCTTTACAAAAAACAGTGACGTTTTACCTTATTTCATTCATATCAAATTCATAATTAGTAAGCAAATTTGGCGCAGGAGGTTGAATAGAATATGGTAGACGATTCCTGCACACAAAGAATTCCATATGTGGACGAGTGAAAAGGTCAAATAAATATACATCCTCTTTAAATAATGTTTGTCGCTTTAAAGTGAGTATGGCGAAACTTGAAACACGTAGAAAAATCTCTTGTTTGTCTGATCACAGAATCCGAGCGTAACTTTTTGCTAAATGTTAGTCTTGTCATATCAGGCAACTGAATAATTTTTTTAAAAAACTATTGTAAAACAACGTTAAACTACATAATTTAAGTGGTTTCTTTGGAAACAAATTGGTATTTGAAAATACAGTGGCTTAATTTGCATTACGTTAGTAGAAGGAACAGTTATTGTTTAAAACACGGCTTTCACAGAAAACATGAATGAAGACAATCAATCGATCTTACGTTTAGTAGAAACGTAATGACATGTTTATTAAGTGTAAATCACACTACAAAAGACTTGAATGGAAGATGTGGGATGTTTTAGATTTTATAGACACTAAAAGTTGAGTGTAGAAAAAAAAGAATGATCTGAAGTAAAGAGGATCCCTGGGAAGATGTATATAGTGGAAGCCTTTGTAATATTTTTTTAAGCTTTTGTAAAGTTTTTTTTTATGGACGTGGGTTGGTATCGCATTATATATTCTTTCAATACTTAGGCCACACCAAATTGATTTTTAGTTCTTTGGATTTTTTGTATGAAAAAAGTCGGGCAAAATTCAATTTTAGTTTTTTTTTCTTGAGGACTAATTTTTTTCAGGTAGAGATCAAAGTTACGTACGGCACAACTAAAATATTTCAACAGATGGAAAAAATTCCTCTTTTTTACCAAATTTTAGAAGCGGGCGAACATTTTTTTTTATTTCTTGAAAAATGAAGAATTTGGAGCGAAATTATCGTATTTTGTAATGCATAAGCATACGTTTTCAAGTCTTGTTAAAAGCTGTTTCTATACCTGGTCCAGTACTGTTCAATCTCCGACGAATTTCGAATAATAAGAGCAGCAACCAGAAATCATTACCTTCATTGTTTAACATTTGACTCTGACAGCATTTCAGCTAGGTCTCGAATTGCAATGTTTTGACCATTCCTTCAATGAACTCAGGGTCCAGTTATATCATTGACCATTTTTTTTTAACACAGTTATTCTTGTTGAACCTTTGATTTATGCTCGTTACAGCGGCAATAAAACGTTTAATCTCACCAACTTCTTGCACTGCTAACTGTTGAGTTGGTATGTCTAGGACCTACATTTTCATTATCGTTTAGCATATCCATTTTGCCTAAAACAAAATCACCTGCCATGTCAACTGTTGCCGTTACATGCGTTTTGTGTACGCCATGACGTCCTTTGAACGTTCAAGGCTGACCAACGAAAAATTAGGTTATATTCTAACTTAAAATTAGAAATCAAAGTAAAAAATTACAAGATATCTAGAAAAAGATACAAAGCGAATAGCTTGAGCTGTAATAAAACACAATCTCTAACAATTCTTCGCTTCGTTATCTCAGTCCTTAGCTCAAATCTTTGTCATGAGGTTACGTTTCAAAGTTTATATTACCAGGATATGCCCACACTGTTTAGGTCCTGCTGATTCTTTTGCTCACAACATTTTCCACAATTTTGGTAAAGGTGGTAAGAATCAAAAGATTTATCAAGAAACGCACGTTGTAATAAAGTTGGAAATATCACAGTCTTTACTACTAAAATTAGGGGCTCGATTTCTTTGGGCCGTCATCACGTAACAACTACAATAGACATAATTCAAATCAAAATTTGAATGATTGATGATGAATGTGTTGTCTGAAAATTTCACACGTTTGGGTCGATGCGGTTCTTTAAATGCTAGAATTATTTAAATTAAATCTAACGGAAACAATATCCGACATGTTTCCACGTTTCGTCATTCGTCTCCACTTCCTGTCCTCTTTCAATTGTTCAGCTATACTGTGACCAGAGGTAACCGAACATAGTACCAATGTGCACAGTAATTTTATTGCAGATATTATTAATGCATCTATTACTTTCACGGGTAGTTGTCTAGTATACGACATCTGTGGATTTCGGCCATTTCAGAAAAAATATTTGGATGTTGTTGATTTTTTTATTAGAAGTTTTAAAAGTAATGTTGTAATTAAATTTTTGGAAAATTAAAATGCAGATTAAAAAAAGAAGGTGAAAATGTTTCTTTCCTAAAGCAATCGTTTTAATTAATTTACTGACGATACAGTATATCATTTAGTGTAATTTTCTTCACGTAATTGATTAATATTTGCATGCCTGTATTTCGTTGCATTGAACGTTCGGTTAATGAACTTTAAATGACAATGAAATGTTGGTATTTCATAATGATAATTACTGAACTAATAAATGAACTCCAGTTGCAACGACAAATGGCATAATTTTATTTCCTTGGTGAAAGAAATTATGACAAGGAAAAAATAGTTGTGTATTTTCTAATTATGAATTACACTGCAACTCGGACACATAACAATGAAATTGTTTCAATTTTCAGTCTATTCACAAAGTTTAAAATAAAAAAGAATTGAATTAATTATAAGAAGCAATTGTGTGAAAGAAAAGGAACAATATGAATCTTAATGTCCATTTGTCTTTGTTATACTGAGATAGTCATATTATTTCTAGTGTGGTGTTTTTAATTCCTTGTTTATTTGACATCACAGTTTACGTGTTCCTGATGTGTGTCACATAAATGCGTATATCATGCATTTTCTTTGTCATACTGAAATAGTCATAATATTTCTAGTGTGGTGTTTTTAATCAGTTTTTTTACTCGACTTCACAGTTCAAAGTGTTGCCCCTGTCTGTCCAGAGTCATATGAATGCGTATATGGTGCTACAAATGTATCGTAAGATGCATTATACTTCATGCAATAAAGAACTAATCGATTGCTGTAGTATGAAAGAAGAATATTATACAATGTCTAAAGGGAATACGATACTGTAAGGTTCCTCCACAGATTTTTTTGCTGAAAATTTACCATATGGTTTATTTTTATGTATACGTTTGAAAAATGCAAAGAATATGATACCCTCATGACTTAGTTTTTAAGATATTTGACCATGATTTTGATATAGGTGAGTTCAAAATCCTTAATTTTTTATTTGTCAAGAATTTCACCAAAAATCTAACTTCTTAACGGAAAAGATAACTTCACCAGATATTCATCCCCCCCCCCCCCCCCCCCAGCTGATGTTTTGTATTACATGTACCTTAATCCCTACATGCTTATGATAAAATCCCAAGCGAAAAATAACCAGTATATATATATTTGTGTTCTTCATCTTAAAGTAATATTAAAGCACACGCGTACGGTCAAAACAGACGTTGATTTAATATACATGAAAAATTAACCCATGTGAAATAGGAATTTATTGCTGTTCTTCATCTTGAAATAAGCAACAAAATGGATAACAGAAAGGTCAAGAATGACATACCAATCAATCAAAGCAACCCAAATCAGAATTCCGGACAAAAAATAACATTATAAGCACAAAACTCAAACATAAACACCACAGATAATCAGGATAGTCTGACTTGGAGCAGACACTGAACAGTGGTGCCCACAACCCCCTTATCTATCCTGACATTCTATATTATACAACACACTTTAAAAACCAAACCAGTATGATTACTTACAAGGTGACCGCTTGCTAGAGCTGTAAAATTAGACTGGACGGTACTATAATTTAGATAACAGGGCCAGACTGTGCTCGTTTTAGCTGTCAAACTAGCTAAGGCTCTCATAGCTGCTGGTCGGTTAAATGTAAAAATCTGCAATATCACTCCAATAAAAGGTTTAATGCTATCTCGTCATAGAATTCAATAGAAATCGGCAGTATTCGTGAGAGTCCAGTATCAATTTACGGTCTTCAAGTCATTTGGAGAAAGAGGAATTCTTTTTTTTTATAGAAATACATTCTTAAGCTTTCTACGATGATTCAAGTAAAGTCAAGAAATGCCAAAGAGATATTCGAAGGAGGCGAACATAGAAATAACTGACAAACTCCGGAGAACAACGAAGACAAGATTAAAACAATACATGCACTACAATTAAAAACTAAAAACATATGAACATGCACTCCACCAAAAAAACCGGGGGTAGAATCAGGTGCTTCGGAAGAGTATGCTGTCGCTGCTTCCTGCAGAATACCCGCCATGCTGCCCATGTCAAATCCGGAATGAAGAAGGGATAACATCAATCGAACAGGTCCCAGTTTTCATTGGGAAACGGTTTTTTTTCAAACCTGTCAACCAAGTCATGATGACGTCCATAAAACTTTAATAAGGATGACTCCAACTTAAAAGCAACATACCCCTGTTTGGAGCAACTTTTCTGTCAGGAGCCGGGCTCTTTCAAAAGTTTATAAAGTATAAAATGTAAGACAAGGTCAAGGCGACTCCCAAATCGACATGGTGCTATACTTACATCACAGCATCGATTTATATTCTGTCTTGTATCAGACATGCAATAATTTATCAATAAATCGTCAGATAAGACTTCTGGATAGGTTTTTACTTACATGTTTCCCCGAAAACATAACTATCAAGATAATTAACTAACAGAATATCTCTACAAATGTAATTACATGTATTTTTGCTCGATGTAAATCGTAACAAACCAGCTACACATATATAGAAATTGATAATAGCTTCAACAAATTACATAGTAATTAATTGGTAAGATAATGCGATGCATTAGCAAGGGAGGTAATGACGTCGCCGAGAGATACACATAGTGACGTCGTAGTTTTCTCAAGGAGGACCTTTATACGTTCTAAAACTGAAAGGTTTTTCTTTGACAAGTACCCAGATTTTTCTCTGTTGAAAAATTAAGTATAAGTCAAGTTTATTATTCTAAAATTTAAAGAAAAATTCAGTGACGATTTTTTTCTACGGGCTTCTAAATTAATCAATATAAAATTCCGTCTTTGGTTAACGTTTGCATAATTTATCAATTTGTTTATTGACTATTTATCAAAGAGCAACATCTATACATTTTGTTGAGCGTTTTACAAAAGTCTGGTAAAGTTATCTTCGTTCGATAAAAAGTTCTGCAGTTTTATTACGTGTAGAAATTATAAAAATAGAAAAAGGTTTTTCATTCAGATATTCCACAATCAGTGACAGATATCTAAAAAACAAAGTCATAAGTCTTTGATTATATACACAAAGAGTACATGACAATTGACCTTCTTTTAGATTTCAGACAAAAACAGAAAATGCCATTAAGTCACCGAGAATTATGAACATCAGAAAGTGTATTATTTCATTCATGTGAGGAATTGCATGCGCTCCACTCGTGAAAATGACGGATATCTCACAATGGTGAAAGAAATTCCAGACCTTCAATAACCACTGTTGTAAGACCATATTTTTTGGCCAGGTAAACAGTAGCTGTTACCAAGATACAATGTAATTAAAAATTACACTACATTCGTTTGTCAAAATATATTTTGAGCATTTCATCTTTTGAACAGATAAAAGACAGATTAGAACATAATGCACACAGGAAATGAAGAAAGTAACCCAGTTAATTGTATAGAATAATGTTTACCAATATCTACAGAAATGTTAAAACATACTAAAAATTGACATTGTTACGTTTTTGTCTGACGACGTTTTGGGAAGGTAAATGACGTAGTCTTGTCATGCTTGTGAACACTCTCTTGCATAGCTCTGTCCTTAGATGGCTTTGGCATGACCCATTTTGGTCATTTTGGTAATTTTTGTAATTTTGAATTGCTCTTCAGCCTTTTGGATTATTTGTTTTGGATTTCAACATTTAAAGTCTTCAGCACAACTGATGAGTCGTAAATTTACGAAATGTACAGATCCTGTACCATAAAATTGGTATGAAAAAAGTTATATTTAAGACGGGGGTCGTTAATGGAGCAGGACATGCTTACTTCCGAAGCACATAATGTCAGTCCCCGTTTTAAGTAGGATTACACACTGCTAGTATTTTAGTTTTTGTTCTGTCTTGTTCTATTTTGTGTTTATATTATTAAATTATTTTAGTTATACATGTATCTTTGTGGCGTTGTGTTCCATTCTAACGACTGTATATTTCCTGGATTTCGAATTTCGACTGTTCACACTGTTTTGTCGCTTCGGTATTCTGATGTCGATATTTAAGACAATGGTTATCTTATTTAAATATATTTTAAATGTCTCTTCTGTTGCCAATCTGGAAATGAATGGATATTTTTATCAAAGCATTTGTGTATTTTTTGTAAATTATTGAAAATTTAATACTTTTTCCACAATGTAAGCTCGCTTTGCCAAGATCTACAGTTTTTTATCCGGTTATGTTTTAAAATTTCTCGTATTTATTTATTCTATTTCCAATGTTTTATGTCAACAAATTCGGCGTCTGAAATGAAAAAGACATAGGTGTTTCAGAGTTTCTATGCAATAAAAATGTTACACATAGAATCTAAAAGATTGAAACTATACGTTTTTGTTTTGGGCCTCCTCTAACTATGAAGATTTTGTAGCTAAAAGCATTTACCTAACATGGAAGTTACCTAGCCCGGAGTATGAGGAAGAAAGACTGAAATTGTCTCTGCGAAAGTTCTTTGGACGACATCACGAATTGGCTGATCGATGTACTGTTTCTGTGTCTTAGTTTATGCGTTACTTTTTAGTTTTGTCATAGATCTTTCCCTTTCGTTCATCTTTGATATTTATAAGATTTTTTTCCTGGTTGGACACTCTATGGATGTGGATAATCCGCTGGTTATCACATCATGGATGATGCTAGCATGGCTGCTGATGCTTACTCTGTCGACGCACCTGATCTCTCCCTTTCGGGTTTCATGTGATGCATGCTACGAAAGTTCTTTGATCCATGGTACTCTGTGCTGTGCGAGTTTGGGTTAGTTTACTACCTCGCAAATACAGATCTCTTGTCAATAGTATTGGGTTAGCTGAAAGACATTGTTGACTTGGATTTTGTACACCTATTGTTGGTGTCTCCTGAAATTTCGTTTTCCGAATATTCGCAACAACTCCTTTTATTTTGGACTCACCGGAACCTATAGAACTTTGAAAAATTAAGAAGAAATTGAAAAAAATGAATAACTAAAATAATATTGTGTGACTACCATCTTTTAAATCTTCGAACAATTAATTCAGAATTAGTGTCATAAATATGTATATATAATCTGCATTTTAAAAGCTAGATATCGTAAAATATCATTCCGTGAGCCAGAATATGAACCTTTGGACGAGTTAGCGTAGCAATGGAAAGAGCAGAAATAAGTCCCAGCAGACATTATCAGAATCTAGAAAAGACACATTTTGTTGATGTCACTTTTAGAAATTTCTTCATCATTTATTTAAATAAATCGCCATAATATGAAAAAAGGAACACTAAATCTTGATATATTTATTAACATTTTGCAATTTTGAAAGCTATTTAATAAGTTCCTAGCTGTCAAACGTTTGGAGAATGTGTTCATAATTTCTGCTGACGGTTGATAACTCCTGCTCAGCGCACGCGCTTCTTGATATGAATTTTTCGGAGCTGCTCAAGAAGCTGATAGAATCACAGGGAAGGATGATAAATTCCATTATAGAGTCTCAGTCTAAGTATTACTTGCATTAGGAACAAAATCTGATTAAATGACCGAGATTTGTCAATATAATGTAAGAATATAATTATGATGCTCAATTAGCAGTATAGTGTTATATGAAAACTAGTGATCCGTATATACGGACAGATAATGATTTAATGGACATACACAGGAAAGTCTACATTGAAATGATTACAGTATCAGAAAATTTGTATCTCCAATTCTGCAGTGAACCTGTCATCCATTTGTAATGTGAAGTGCTGATTTTAGTTTTAAAATGTCCAGATATTCGGATAATTTCTCAAGATGGTCTTAATTTGATGTTACTGCACATTGCATATTGATACAAAAGCGTTATGTCAGTTAAGTAGTGTTAATAAGTACTATTGATATTAATAAGTCTATGAGACGTCGGTAAATTGTTGGTATAAGTATAATGGATGAATTAGTTCGGACATTGTGTTATGTCTATCAAATATGATCCGACAACCACAAATGTGTGACGTAGTGGTTAGGCATTATTTTTATACTGGTTCGTTACACGTATTAGATATTTTATTTATTTGTTATTATGTCAGTTTAACGTAAAAAAAACAAACAATTCAAGTACAAGGGACGCAAATGAATATTGATTGTTTGTTTAGTTTGGGTTTTACGCCGTTTTCAGCCCATTTGGCTATTTCGTGGCGGCCAGTTTTTATTAGTGGAGGAAGCCGGAGTACCCGGAGAGAACCACCGACCTAGGGTAGGAAAATTTGCAATCCTTGTCAATTTAGATCGAAGTCGAACACAGCCCGCCACAGATGGGATTCGAACTCACAACCCCAGTGTTGAAAGGCTAGTGATCATTAGTAGTCATGAATAACTGCCACCGAGGCCCCGGAAATAAAGGCTGTAAAACACTTACCACCATGGTACACCAATTTTCGTAGATTTCGTGGAAACATCAATCAACGAATTTAACAAAATATGAATCGTTCTTTTATTAAACCCTAAATGGTTATATACATTTAATCCTTAATTACACTTCAAAGGAAATCAGGGCCCCGGTGGCCTAGAGATCTAGGTAGTTCGTTATGACTACCACTGATTACTATAGTGTCAACGCTGAGATTGTGAGTTCGAATCTCACCTGTGGCGGGTGCGTTCGACTCCGATCTTAATTGACAAGGATTGCCAATTTTCCTACC
Source organism: Mytilisepta virgata (assembly GCA_028015205.1). Lineage (NCBI taxonomy): Eukaryota > Metazoa > Mollusca > Bivalvia > Mytilida > Mytilidae > Mytilisepta > Mytilisepta virgata. Next base: position 26,754,117 of record CM051511.1, read on the forward strand.
GAAGGTCCCTGGTTCTCTCCAGGTACTCCGCCTTCCTCCAACAATAAAAACTGGCCGCTGCGAAATAGTCAAATGAGCTGAAAACGGCGTAAAACTCCAACTAAACATCAAAGGAAATATGTCGGACCTAAAAGTCTTGATCTACCTTCTAATATTACAATACAATTATAATATTTATTAATTTTTTTTTTTTTGGAAATTTGAAATCCATGAAATTAAGAATCACGAACATGCTTTATTTCCCATTCACGAAAATTGATGTCAACGAAAATAACCGATTTCACAGAAATTGTGTGATAGTGATACAAGATATATCCGCAATTTAAAGGCCTTAAAATCAGCTGCTTTTTGCACACCTACATATTTTTTCTTATTTGGAAAATATGGGGTATATTTGAATTGCCCTAAATAAACAGTTCATAGTTTTGTCACAATGTTAAGCCACAATTAATTTAAAAGAAAATAGGTTTGCATATAACATGCATATATGTAAACTTTTTTTAAATGTTGAAAGAACTGTTAAAGCGCTGGTCTTGTGCTTGACCATTTGCATGCATGTATGTGTGGATTTCGTGTTTAGAATTTTTGTACCATACAAATTTGAGACGTGTGTGTATCTTCTCCGATTATTTTCAAATTTTCTGTCAGATGTTCAAGATTGGTTTTTCAATAGTCCCAAAACCAGTTCATACGAAAATCTTAAAGTAATATTTCTATGCAAAACTTTTTAAAGGATCATCCTCCCCTCCGTTGTTTTTTTCTTCATTATGTACCGTGAATAGGAACAAGAATGTGTTTAATTTCGTGCAGAATGATAATATTTGTGTCAGTAATTTGTCTGACGAAAGCATTAAACAGAGTATCGAAAGTCCATCAATCACCAAGTACGACTATGACACTTAATCACAGAAAATAAACGGACATATTCTTTCCATGGAATGCACGAATTCAGATTGGATGATTTTCGTTTACATCTTTGTAAGCAGTTTTTCTTAGGGCAGACACTTTCTATAATTAACACGTTCAATGTTGATACAGGCTAGTGAAAAATGTACTAATGGGAATTGAAATTAAGTAGATACAAATGTATTTATTTACTATTGCGGGAAAATGTTTGTATGTAGGTTAGGTTTTAATGCTGCTCCTTTAAATGCGTCGTATACAGCATAGTATAAATTTACTATATCTAATATTAGTATCCTTGGATTGTTATTTTTAGACACTTTCAAATAAATGTCGGCAAAAGAATACCAAAAAAAACAGTGGGGAAAAGTCCTTAAAACCGAAATCCGGAGGCAAGTCAATCTCATGAGGATGAAACATAAAACAAACCAGTGCCGTGAGGATAAAGCACATACAAAATGAATCCCACTAAAAACTGTTTACATCTGGTGTTCCGGAATGGTAAGAATGTCCTACTCCGTTATCGGCACCCGTCACAATGCAGTGTGTGTAATCAAGAGAATTGTCGTATTTCCCTATGGCTATATCGACCTGCTGAGGCCTTCAGAATTTCCCGTATTTCGGCACTGTGACGTCGTAAAGAGTTGACCCGACCCTAATATGAGCTGACCCGAATATATCAGCGACGTCATAATGTTTGACCCAACGTTGACCCGAATATATCAGGAAAACATCCGGTTATAGGCGGATGGCCCTTGAAAAGTAAGAAATTCCATTAAGATTGCTAGTTAACAATACGATAAATTTATCATCAAGTTTTCTTCAAACAAATATTGTAAAATATAAGCCGCTCGACACAATATGAAGCTTTTTGGCTCGTTCGCTACGCTCACTCGCCGAAAAAGCTTCACATTGTGTCTCGCGACTGATATTTTACGATATACTTTTGCAGAAAACCTGATAATATGTACGTATCATGTCCGATGGTGTGTCAATTCCCGTCTCATCCGAGAGATTGAGAAATCTAACTTATGATATCTAGTCTCATACGAAAGATTGAGACGAAGATGACAACCGTAAAATTTTCGGAGTGATGAAATTAACTAAAACTTTATATAACCCTGTCTTACAATTTTATGCGACAGCATTCTCGTTCTGTTGTTGAGTTTGGAGGACAAGTTTTCAATAGACGATCGGTATTCCAATGGGGACAGACAGAGAAGGTCGTCGTATATATGATATGCAGTAACGAATTAACTGTGAAATGTTAGCACCATAAGCTTGAGACATTGGTATGTAAATGCAAGGAAAAGGGGAAGTTCACTATCTGAAAATCAAAATCATCACGTTTATAATAAAGTTTTGATTTCAATCGCCCATTATTATCAATATATACAGGTACAAATTAAGACATGAAGCAGAAATGGTTGTGCCTGTGGTCTCTTTAATTTCAAGTTCACTGGGATAGATGCGATGTTGGTAATCCTTAAAGTTAGGTTACGGCTGGCATATTCCAGTTATATTCCATATGAAATATCACTGGGGGAAAGATTATGTATCTAAATTCGAAGGGATTAAAATTTGCAATTTTAAGAGCTTTGGAAGCATGCCGAAAAAAGAATTATCAATTAAGACCACATAAGAACTCGGTTTATAGTGTGAAAAGTTTGAGATTGTTTATATTTTTTTTACACAAATTAAACCATAAAAGTATATTGTCATAGTAGCTACATTTGTAAGAATCATTTTGAAAAATACCCCATTTTATTTTATTTGCAGAGAACCTAAATTTTATGCTAGAACAATCATTGTGTTATCATGACAAGTCATCGAACTTTACCATCAACATGATGTTGAGAATAAAAATATAATATAAAAATAAAATGTATAAAAGATACGTGTAGTTTTTGTAAATATACGCATTTTCAAGATAATTCTCTGACGATGGAGGTAAAGTACTGGAATTTTTAAAAAAAATCCTACTTAAAAAATTATATTGTACTTAAAAATTTGTATTATTTTTTCTCGTTTTGTGTGACTGAATTATTCATTGTCCGTTGAGTTTTTTTAAGAGAAAAATTAAAAATAAGTTCAAAAGAAATATTGTTTAATTGATGTTTTACGCTGTAACAAAATGCATTCATCATTTATATTACGTAGTACCAGTCTCCTGACACCTCCGTCTACACAAACTATCCTTTATTAATACTTATAACAGAATTGATTCTTACAACTTATAGCTGAAACAAAAGGACCACACTTTAAAGAGGAAATTAATATTAACGTAAAATTAATTACACTTCTTTTTAAAGAAAGGCTGTCATTGTTACAAGTCTCGATGGGAAAATAAAAGTGTCAGATCCATTACAACCACACAATAAAGTATCAAGCCAATAATTACAATGAAAATATTTCGTTTCCCATTTAAAATTTATCTATATTTTTATATTTACTGAGTCAAGAGATTGTTATTCTAAAAGGGCACCATGACATAAAAATGCAATGATATTTCAAATGTTTTATTAAAAAAATTATTTTAAAATTGATATTTTGTTGAAATCCATTATTCCAAACCTTCGTGGGATTTAGAAAATGTTTCCAGCACCATTTAATGAATAAAATTTCACTCTTTTATTCTGATATTCGAGAAAGTAAAACCGTTACGTTAATATTTATTGGGTATTTACGATGTAAATTTATACATCATCATTAATATCAATTTAACAACACGTAATGCAATCATTTGCACAAGACTGACCAACAAAAGTGCATGTACCACCTTATTTTATACAGCTGAGCAGGAAGATTGATTGACTGACTCGTTGTTATTTGGTTATCCCAGTCTACTCAAAACCAAATGATTCGTGCACTTTCGGAGAGGATAAGGACGTGCTATGAGATTGCTATAGTTTTTAACGCTTTAGTCAGCGACACATTGATGTAAGCATTCCTTGTGTGAGATTTCCAGAAAAAGTATTGCTCCTTCAATTAAGCCACAAACTGACGTTTTACGAAATATTTGCAATTATATATGAAAAAAAGTCATTTTGCGAGACATTTGCCATAAAAAACAAAAACGATATGAGAGTTTCAAAAGTGTAGAGGTTTAAAAAAAATACAAAATTTTATCGAAACATTGGTTATTCTGTATAACATTGTTTGGTCTTCTGACGTCATCAACGGATTAATCTGTCACTTGTAAATTCAAATAGTCCCATGTTATTATTGATGCTTAAATCAAGGAATCATTGTAGACTCATTGTACGTCTGTTTGGAAATTAAATTATAAGGAATGTTTCCAATTTTTTAACAAGTTATGCTTCAATAACCTGGTTTGGGTCAGTTTACAGCATTCATAAACCGTTTCGCGGTTTATTATGCGTAAACTGACCCAAACCAGGTTATATCGTATAACCTGTTCAAAAATTGGAAACATTCCTTAAATAACTATTAATAGCACTGTAAATTTGCTCATGCAAGGTTATATATTGAGGTGTGCTCGAGTACGAAATGTGATTAGTATACTATATAGTATATATAACGTCATGCGTCATACGTCATTGATTTAAATGAATGATGATGAAATACGAACATTACACAAAAACAAATAACATATTGGCGGTGACATGTACTTTATTTGGTCCTTGATTAACTGACTCAGGTTTGGAGATGCAGATACATGTATAAATACACCAATTAAACTTTTCAGTTTTATCCTACGTTTGCTTTAAAATGTCCATGGATACCATACATGATATAAAAGCATATTTCAATTATTACATTGTTTTCTGTAGCGTTGAGAAACAAATAACACCTCATGAATTATAAATGTAACATGAAAATTTCTTTTAAGATGAACATGTGATTTACATGATAAATCAAAAAGATCATGCTTTGATATAAATATTACCAGAATCAAATGTAATTTCAAAATTACATGCGTATTTCCCATAAGATGGACTACAAGTGTTGTCCAATAAATTATTCACAAATCCATTTTGTATATCATATATTAATTTTGCCCTTGGTACTACAAATAAAATCGTTATCTTGCCCAAACAAAAACGCAATTTAAATCCGGATCTTCCTATAATGCAAGGTGGAAAAAAACTTCCATCGGGATATAAAGTTTATGACAAAAGATAATAAAAAAGCAATAATTATAAAGTTCCAAAAGGTCTAGAAGGAAAATACGAAATTTGAAATTTAAAACAGCGAAGAACCAAAGGAACACGCTGTTCCTTTGGTATGTTGAAATTATGTGTCCGGAATTAATCCAAAAGTTTTCCCTCTTTCGTTATAAAATACATGTACGTTCGAAAACATTTGTTTCACTAAATAAAAACTGTAGAAAGACTCCTATAATAGATATTACAAGTCTAGTCAATTTGATTCGTACAAAAAGTACTACAACTTACGCATGTAAGTTCCCTTTCCCAAATACATTTGCTCTGAACTTTCAGCGGCCGTAAATTTTGTTCATGCTGAAAGATATTCTGACGAAAACGCCCATAAAATTGTTGATCATAGCTTCAACTTTTTATCTCGTGCTTGTGGGGTTTTGTGTCCAGAATTTATGAACCATTTCCTTAATTATCTATTATAAAGTCACACGACTGCTTGGTCATTTGTTCTCCTTGTATTTGTCACTATACTCTTCACAAAATGAATTCAGATGAGAGTTATAATTATCAGATATTTTAATTAATCGACGACATGACATGAAACTATTTTATCCTGCAATCAAGCAATTTCCGGTCTAATAAAAGGGGTAGAATAAACTTTAGTCGTATTAGGTCAATGACCTAATAAAGTCTACTAGTACTTTGTTTACATGAAGAGCGCTAGGTATGTAGCAAATGTACCAGATGACGTCGTGGCGTTTCCCGCGTTTTCACTGCAGTTGAATTTCAACATAAAACGTAATTTTAAGGCAATTCAAAAGGGATTGCAGGATAAAGACAATACAAAGTGCTAAAGCTCGCCTTTTCTCATGTTTCTAAAGCTTGCCCAAATAAATTTTATATTTTCCGACAATGACAATGTATTGTATATATCTTTAACTTGTTAAGATGTGAAAAATTAAAATAAGATTATTGAAGCGAAATTTTTAGAAACAATCGTGTTTGCAGATCACCGAAAGGATTGTAAAATAGCCACATGTATATCGGCAAAAGGATTCCGAAGGAACAAAACAGTTGACTCTTGTCGATGTCTGATACTGATATCACCCGGAACTTCTAAGCGTTTGCACCTAATATTGCTTTTTTATCATCATCTGTAGTCATGTTACATATGGTAAGCCAGCTGTTCTTAAAACAAAAATTTTAATTGGAAAAAAAATCGCATATCAGGCGAAGCATATCTTTTATTATATAATACTGGGTTTTGTTTTCTGTTTTGTATAGACAGATAGATTTCCATCAAATTTTCTATAGGCCATCGCCGTCTAGATGATTTAGTTACATGCAAGCCTCTAAATACATCTGAAAGTGAAAATGTAGAAATCTGATACCTATTTTCAATCAAAAATTAAAAGCGAACAACATTCAGTGAGTATGGACACTTAATGGTTTACTTTGTTACATGTTTTAGATACGAAAAACAAGATATTACGTATTAATATAGTTACAAGAGATTGATTTCGCTCATTTTCCTGTTGAATTATTTTATGTTTTATAGCTTTAGTGAAATCCATTTAATTTGTTAAATATAGGATCTCTTTCTGGAATAAATCAACACATATTATTGTAAATGAAAACGAAATAAACATTATGGTGTATTAATCTGTGAAATGAAAACAGTCATTGAACTAGATATTTCCATTATATATATATATTTTTAATTTTAAGCTACAATTAACATTAATCTTTTTTTTTCTTACAAAGACTTACTTTACAAAGACTTACCTTACAAAGACTTACCTTACAAAAATAATGACTGGCAAGGAATTTAAGATTTTGACAGCACTCAGTGGAAATCAAGATTTTTGATAGTATTTTTTCATTAATATTGAAACGGGTTGTAGAAACAGATAGTAAATAGAATTTCAGCGTATCATCACGACTTGATTGACAGGTATGAAAAAACCGTTTCCCAAATGAAAATGGACATGTTCCATTAATGTTATCCCTTCCTCCTACCGGATTTGACATGGGCAGCATGGCGAATGTCCTGTAGGAAACAGAGACTGCTTACTCTTCCGGAGCACCTGAGTCTACCCCCGGTTTTTTGGTGGGTCCATGTTGTTCATATGTTTTAAGTTTTTAATTGTAGTGCATGTATTGTTGTGATCTTGTCTTCGTTATTCTCCGGAGTTTGTCAGTTGTTTCGATTTTCCCTCCTTCGTATATCCCTTTGGTATTTCTTGACTTTATTTTAGATGGTTTACTTAATTCACTAAGAAGCCAGATCTCAGTGAAATAGGACAAACTGCATACATCATTGATACAGCATAGGAATATATTATCATTGGTTGAAAACATCCAAGGATGATACATGAACCTTGTACGGAATGAGTTAAAAAGGACGGAGTATTTGGTTAATCATGTACACGAGAAACTTAACAATGATATATTAGAACATCTGTATACAAAAAAGCAAGACAACTACATTTTTATTGCTCTTCTTCATATTGATAGTCGTTTTAACATAGAGCCAAATAATCGCAGCTTACAGCAGAATCAAAAAGTCCAAGCGCTAAGCGCCGACTTGCTCTTTACCGATAATCGCTACATGTATTCCCGCACCCGTAGCGTGGGGTTTCCTTTTGTACTGAAGATTGTATGAAATCTATCTGACTAGACAAACAGGAAACAAAACTATGTTTGGAAATAAAAAATATGCTTAGCCGGAATTGTATTTCGATCTACAGATGTCTACTTTTGGTTATACACTCAGATGTGATGTCTTTTTTAACATTTACCTAAATATAAAATTTGAAAAGAACTCATGCATACCTGCCGTTTACATCCTTATTTTTCAAGTAATTATGCCAGATAAACATTATAGTCTTATTTCTGTAAGGCAATAGCATGAAATACTGGTAAATACAGCAAATAACGTTGGGTTTGTGTATTCAGGGAATTTCTTGGATGCTGTATAATAAAAGACTAAAGGAGCAACTATTTAATTTTTATGAGGGGAGGGTGGATGAAATTTTAAATACAATGTAAAAGGTAGAACCGGGATTTTGGCAAAATAAAAAGCCAGGATCACTTTAGGTGTGAAAAACGCAGGACCTTTGTCAATTAGGAATTGTTTTGGCTAAACGAAAATAAAAATTTAGGCCGCAATTGCGGCCGAAAAAGATCCAGGACCATAATTTCGGCGAAAATAGGCGGGATCAAACATTTCATCCTAGCCCCCCTTAAAATCAAATAGTTGTTCCATAATTATGACGAACAAGGTGAATAATAAAGGCCAAGGGGTAGAATATGTCTATATTTTAATAGGCATATAATTGAATTCTGTTATGCTGCAAATCGAATTAAGTTTAAAATAAATGGAAATGGTGACCAGTTAAAGTTACAACTGTTCAAAGGTTCGGCTAATATGGCCTTGATAACGAGGTGGAAAAAATAAAAAGATGTTGACTCTTAGAAACCCAGAGCAACGAAGTTTATCTCTTTTAAATTTCCATGCATAGCTTTGTCTTGAGAGGATTCTGACTTTACACATTGGTAGCTGAATTCAGCAATGGGGTTATTTTTTCAGCTGTCAACATTTTCAGCCAAGAGAACAACTGATGAGTCCTTAATTCAACGAAAAATGTAACGTTTGAGACTTGGTTTTATTTTTTTCAACAGATTTATTTTTTTTACCATTCAATTATTTTTATTTGTTTATTAGTTTTGTTATTTTTGTATTATTTTAAGTTTTGCCGATCTGTTTATAAAAATTTATTTCACAAATATTACATTTCCCGTTCTCCTCGGTTTGTCAGCCCCGTTTTGTTATTTTGTTGAAAAGTCCGTGCAGGCGGTTGTCGGCTAGCGTGGCATGCTGGACCAGGATTTAGAACTGAAAGGAGGTACAGTCGTGATTTTCTTGAAAATTTAGGGGGTGGCTCCCCCCAACGCGTAGTTTTGCTACCTTTAAATTTATTTGACGGCTGAGGAACCGTTGTCTGGTAAGAAAATGTCCCCTGGTAAAATATTTGGCTCGTAATTTAAGTTTCAGGCTTGCTCCAATGTGATTTACGAAAGGTAATGGCCGCGTTGTCTTAATATTTATATGCATCGAGGCATGTAGAGAATTTAGGCATTTGTCGGTGAATTTTTCAAGTGTTATAGCGCGTATTTAATCCGAAGATTTAGGATGAAGCTTTTTGGGTAGTTCGCATCAGAGTGAATAAGGTTAGTTTTCGTCTGTTTGGCACACTACCTGTATTTGACGGTTAATAAATAATTTACTACAGGTTGAAAACTTTTGGGACAAATTCGTTTTTTGTGAGATAAAGATATTTTACAGAATTGCGATTGGGCCTGATTTGTTATAACGAGTTTAAAAGGAGCAAGCCGGAAACTTTGACTGGTATCCTGTTCTATTTATAAATTAAGTTTAGATAAGATAAGATAAGATAAATTTTATTAGCCAATTTTGGGCCCCGAGGGGCATAAAGATTACAATAAAGAGAGAAAATCCAATAAATGATAGAATACAAACAAGTACAGACAAAAACATACAATATATATATACAATGTATACCTTTTAAGATGTTGCAGCTGGGGAGAATACACCAAAAAAAATAAATAAATAATACTTATAGTATACTGCATATGTCTATCTATTGTAATGTATACAATTCATATGCAAAATTATTTATGTTTATTATTAAAACAAGACAATTGTTTTGCTCTGTTTTCAAAGCTCTTTACCAGAAAATTACATAAATTGTTTAGAAGGTTTCTATCTTCGTTTGTTATTAACCACATAAATTTTTCTTTAATATTAAGTCCATTAAAATTATGGTTAGACTTATTAATTTCTTTAAAAAATAATTGTCTATCAATGTTATATTGAGGACATTCGATCAAAAAATGGGGTTCATCTTCAACACAGTTATAATTACATAATTGACAAATTCTCTTTTTTCTCTCTAGTATAACCCTTTTCCCATTTTCATCTTTTATTAACTCATATCTCCCACTTTCAATTCTCAAATTATGGGCACTAATTCTAAATTTACATAAAGCTTTTCTATATTCAAAAGATTTTAAATTTAAATACTCTTCAGTAAAAAAGTTGTCTTTGAAATAAAAATATGTGGTTAATTTTCCAGTTAATTTTCCGTCATCCCTTCTTTTGTACCAGTACTTTAAAAAATTTTTTTTTAAATATTTCTTTATATTACTCTTTAGAATAGATAGGCTTAATCTCTTACAACATGATAAATTAATACCTATTTTTTCACTAAGAAACACAATAGATTTGTACCAACTGTTAATATTATTATTACTTAGTATCTTACTTTCTTCATATGCACAATGAAGTAGTGATGTTTTATGTGTATTCTCTAATCTGTGCCAATATGAAAACATAGCTATAAAAATGGAATAAAATATTGGGATTCTACCCAACTCTGATAATACTGCTATGTTCGTACTTTTCTTATTTACTCCAAGAATGAATTTACAGAACTTAATATTTAACTTTTCTACCTCCCAATCTTGGTATAACTCATATAGATCAGAGTTCTTTTTCTGCTTTCCTTCTGTTAGGGTACCCCAAATTTCAGAATTATATAGTGCAATAGGTTTTATCATATGATCAAACATGTGTAATAATGATTTAACTGGAGGATCTAATGATTTCACATCTTTATATAATTTAAAAGAGGCCTTTAACGCCTTATTATATAATATAGTTTTTGTTTCTTTAAATGAACCAGATGAACACATCATAAGTCCCAAATATTTACATCTGTTGACACACTCTATATTATCATTCCCAATCCTAAAATTTTCCTTGAGAAGACGCCCACCTTTATTAAAAATAATAACCTTAGTCTTGTGAGTGTTAATTTTCAAACACCAATCTTTACAATATTGATCTAACATGTTTAATTTAAACTGTAAATTTTCTGGATTATCTGATAATATCACAAGATCATCAGCATATAATAAACATGGTATTCTTTTCCCAGACAGAGAGACTGAGTTCTCCTGATCTTTTTCCAATATACGAGAAAAATCATTCAAAAATATCTTAAAAATATTGGGGCTTAGTACATCCCCTTGTTTAACACCAATTTCAGGTACAAATGACTCTGTCATCTTATTCCCAATTTTTACTACAATTTTACTATGTCTATACATACTGCATAATATATTATAAAACAAACCATTTATATTACATTGCAATAATTTCAATTTTATCCCTTCATGAATAACTGTATCAAATGCTTTGTGGAAATCCACAAAACATGCATATAGACGTTTATTTCCTGTGTTAGTATATTTATCTATTAAACATTTCATTACAAATATATGATCTGATGTCCTTGATTTTTTTGAAAAACCAATTTGATTTTCATGTATCACATTATTTTCACATAGGAATTTATCTAGTCTGTTATTTAGTATAATATTAAAAAGTTTACCAATACTATTACATATTGTTACCCCTCTATAATTTTGTGGTAGTCTTGGGTTCTCTGATTTAAAAATAGGTGTAGTATAACCTTCTAACCACTTTTCTGGGTAAATTCCGGCTGTAAAAACCGAGTTAAACAGCTTTAACAAACATGGGTTTATATATAACTGTGCAGCTTTAAGCATCTCATTATTTATGTTATCTAACCCAGGACTTTTACCTGATTTTAAACTAGTTATTGCTTTCTGCAATTCTGACTGTGATATTTTAAAATCTAAATTGGTAAAACTATTATATTCTAAATTATTAACTATTTGTTTAATTTTACTTTCAATTTCCTGAATTCTTGCTTTATAGTGTTCTGGGATTTTAGATAGAGATGAAAAATATTCATACCAGGTGCTCCCTTCTATAAAATGTTCAAGGTTATCTTTATCATTATTATGTTCTCGCAATGAATTTACTAGATTCCAATACTCTTTTGGATTATTACTAAGCAGTTGATCTAATTGATTTAAAATGTTTTGCCTAAATTCTTTTTTTTTTAATTTCCTCAGTTTAGCATACTCTTTATTAGTTTTATAGTAAGACCCTCTAATTATTGGGTCATAAGGAAATTTAGCCAAAAGTGCAGCCTTTTCAAAAACAATTTTCCTTTTTTTCTTTAAATCTATATCAAACCACTTCTTATCTGAAATTTTCTTGCGATACTTTTTCTTTTTTAGTGTAAATCTTGCTACCTTATCAAAAATTTGATGTATATGAAAAGTGGCATTATTTATTCCAGTCTCACTTGCATCTAAAGATTTATCCAAAAATGATTTTATATCGTTTTGAATGGCTGGATGTAGAAAACCCTTTTGAAAATTTTCCAATATTAAATTATCCCATTTGTATCTTTCTGGGAAGTGAGTCATATTTTCTTTATTATAATCCCTCTGAAATGATGACAAAATTTTCAGAGAAATTTTACAATGGCAATCTGACAGTGGTTTAAATTCTGAAATCTGCATGTATAATATATCTTCTAATAACATTTCTGATACAATGTAATAATCCACTACACTAGAACCTGCATAATTATGGCATGTAAATTTTCCTGTACTATCACCAAATACTCTTCCATTAACTATTCTTAATTTGTTTCCAATACAAAGTTCTAATAAATCTTTACCTCTACTATCTACAACTTTATCCTTACTATATCTTTCCCCAACTGCAACATCTATATCATATGTTAAATGATCTATTGGAATGTGTGAGACAGAGTCTCCTGATATAAAATCTAAATCATTCCCTGTTCTTGCATTTAAATCTCCTGTGATTATCACGTCACCTATACTCCCATATTTTTCTATAATATCTTGTTCAATTAACTCTAGAATACTTTTATCCTGTCTTTTACTAATTCCTGACATTTGAGGAGCAATATATGCCAAACATAGGTATATGTCCTTTTTAAAATTAAAAAAATCTTTTCTCAATTTTAACCACTGATATTCAGTGTTTGTGTTTTGTAGTATAGATATACCTTTTCTGATATTTCTTTTAATCAATATTCCAAGTCCACCAAAATATCTATTATTAGCAGATTTTCCCCTGCATACAGGATAATACAGAAAACCATCAATTTCAATATACGTGTTATAACCAATATGAGTTTCCAGTAATAATACTATATCATGTTCTTTTATATTATCAATAAATAATCTATCAGTAGTTTTGTTATAATTATCTGAGATCATACCTCCCACATTCCAGGTACATATGTTTAAAAAAGTTTCTGATCTATTCAACATTTCTATGAATAATTAAATTGTTATAAGACTTATAATAATATACTTTTCTGGTATATTCTTGTTTCAAATACAAGTACTACAAAAACTATCTGTATATTTTCTTAATCTATAATCAGAAAAGTTTCTTTTGAAAATAATAAATATTATTTTTCTGTTTTTTTTTCAGTGATTCTTACTTGTTTGACTAAGTTTATAAAAATCAATAATTAAGATGTTCAATGAATTATATCTTGAAACTAGTGTGTTATATAAGTAATTAAATGTATATCGATATTAATGGTCTGCCTAATTTTGTAGATAATATAAGTAATAACAAAAATAAAAATAAAAATAATACTATCAATGTATGTAATAGAACTCAATATAAGTCACCTATTGGACTAGTGTAAAACTAAATTTTAATACAAAATTGTTATAATGTTAACTAATTTGGTCCACTTCAAATGTTTCTTTACCACTTTCTACCACGCCCACGGAAATTGCCTCTCCCTGGATAATAACCACTGTGGTAGTAATCCTGTTGATAATAACCTCTGTTCCCACTATTATGTTGACGTTCTCTATTATAATTGTTGTGCCTTGAGCCACCACGCGATCCTGCATTAGGACGCCTTTGCACATTGCAGGCTTTATCTATTGTCTGCTTAATATTGGATGCAAGAATAGCCACTCCATCATTTGATAGATGAATACCATCAGAGTCTAACACATTCATTTTTGGCTTTCCACTTACTGCCAAGTTGCTATTGTCACATATTATTATGTTCTTATTTTCTCTGAATTTTTGTTTTATCAGAGCATTTGTTAGCTCCCCTTTTATGTTCCATTCTTCTTTGTCCTTGCGAGGTGTCGCTAAAGAGATGATAATTTTAGTTTCAGGGAATACCTCAAAAGTTTTTTCGGTCAAAGAAGACATCTGTTGTACACAGTCATTTGCCTCTAAAGTCTTGATATCATTTGTTAGTGAATGAAATATAGTAACTTGTGGATGATATCGGTCAGATTCTGATGTATGTTGTTCAATTATATCTGAAGCTTGTTCCATAGTAAATGCTTGTTTCTTCCTAGTTGAGTATTGTGACCATTTTTGTGGGTCTATCAGCTTGATATTTGAGGTCCCTATTAATAATATCTGAATCTTTCTATCCTTTAATTCTTCAGTTTGCTTTTCTGTTAATCCTTCTTTAGTAGTATGGTCTTGCTGTTTGAAATTTGATGTTGTTATATGTTTCTTGTTAGGCGACAAGTCTACTTTTTGAAATTCTCCAGAAGTGCTGTCGCTCACGTTCATTACATGTAGTTTCATACTGTAGACCTCTTCTTCTTTTTCATTTATCATTTTTTTAAGACCTCGTAAGGACTCCTCTAAATCTTCAATTACCTTATTTTTCCCTTCTGTACGCCCTGTTAAAAATTCTTCCTCTTTCTGGGCATTTTCCAAAGCTAGCCTATATTTAGCTTTTGTGTTCTCATGTGCATACTTCTCATTACTATATTTTTCATCACATGAAGATTTTTGGAATTCAAGTGTAGATATTTTGTTCAATAGTTCGCTTCTTTCATTTTGTAGTGTATTTACTGTTTCCTTTAATACTATCAATTCTTGCTCTTTATTTGTGTCCAGCTGTGTATTTTGTGTACGTGTTAAAGCGGTCAACTTCTCTTTCATAATGCCTTCTATTTTATTAACCACTCTATTTACCTGTTGTTCGTGTTCATGTTTTAGAGCTTTGTATGTAACATCTAACTCGTTGAATTTCTGTTTACACTGAAATTGACACAGGTCAGACACTATGTTAACATAAACAAAACTGAAGAACTTGTAAAGATTCAGATTATTAAAACACAGTATTGATTGTAATAAATATTTGTTGGTCTTGTTAATAAATTGTATCATGTAAACATCTTGATTACTTATGCCAGTTATCCCCCCAGTTTGAAGGTCATCTGGTGTTGAATTTTCCATGATTTGATTCTATCAAATCCATTAGTCAGAAGTGTCAAAATTAGATATTTATTTATAGAAATTGGCGAGTGGAATCTTGAGTACGAATTGAACTAGTTTAGGTTAAAAATTACTTGAATAAAAGGCAGATTATATTGATAGGAAATTCATGGTATATTTTGGTCTTGTTCCTGAACTTTGATGAAAAGAATTCAAAAGATGTTATCAAATTTATTTAGGTTTTAGCTTGAAGTGCCCCTTTGAGCTGTACGTTTACATTGTTTGTTGACACACTTCTTAGGGTCTGTCTGTCTGTCGACTCAGGTTAACATAGGAACTGTTTATTTTCAGATTGCATTGTACCCGGGCAGGCACATGCGCTCGTGTGAGCTACTTTTGCTCATATTCTGTAAATCTGTCTGTGAATATTTTCCACGGTGTTATATATGAAATATAGAGTTGAATATTGTAAATTACATCTGGTTAGCCCTTCGAGCTTGTTGTTGCTCATGCTTATTTGAAGTCTGTCCGTCTGTGTACATGAGAGAGTATAGTATATGTGAGGTGTTTCATATCACATAAAGTGTAGAACTTCATTGACTTTTCACGAGTTCACATAGTGCTTTATTAACTCTTCTCCTAAAATATACAGTTTCATTGACTACATACATTTAGAAATGCAACATCATTGACTTAACTTGTATGCTTCATGCTTATTGACTAGTATGATATAAATTACAGAGCGGGTTAGAAAATAAATATCTTAGGTTATAATTTATATTGAAATTTAGTTGCGGGCATATTTAAATATTTTGGTGAACTTCGGTTTGAATTTACATTAATACTTGATGGATATTTAACTAGTTACCACTTTGTTGTCTGAAGTCCTGGAGCGAAAGCGCAGGCCGGACCCAGATCAGGGTAAACCCCGCTTTCGTTACAAAAACATACAACTTTTACATCAAAACTGGTATCAAAGAATATTTTCTCGAATACTTTAACCATACAAGATTGTCAATGAGGAACCAGAGTGAGTTATCTTTTCCTAACCAATGTAGGCAAGGGAGATAATTAAATTCTCTACCTTTTGTCCTGAGGCTAAAAGGGAGACAAATTTATTATCTCCCTTACCTACATTGGTTAGGAAAAGATAACTCACTCTGGTTTCTCATTACAATATTTTAAAGACTCTCCTGGTGACAATCTGATTTCAGCAAAAAATAAATATCACATAAGTAAACAAAACGACATAAAAATATTTTGATATTTATTAAATCATTTATATTATCTCCATTTACTGTACATTATTTTTACCAAATACACTAGTAGAGATCTATATATAATAATATACATTAGATCAAAATATGAAAACTACTCATGTTTATAAAAAAAAACTTAGCATCAACATATGGCTTTAATAAGATCAACACCACATAAAATGGGAACACTCATCATTCTGAAATATCTCAAAACTGTCTTTGAACTATCCATAAAAACTGATATAGTTCAATTTTTTTCATTTAGTTGAAATTAATAAATTTTTTATCACTGGGTCTGAGCCATCTGCCTGCCAATTTAAGCAAATTTCAAATCCGGGAAAATCCTGTCAAAAATGCTATACATTTACAATGAAGTGATTATCTGGAAATATATACTAGAACAAGTACAATATTATGGTTGCAGGGATTCAGCGACTTCGGGAAATCCTGTGTCTCTCAGAAGTTGTGCTAATTTACATATTTGAGCAAGTCCATTTTCTTGTTGTCTCTTCCATTGAAGTAAACATTTATAAAACACTTCTCCTTTCAAAGTTCTATCTCTGTCCTCTAAATACTCTAATTTCTGTCTTCCATATATGGCCTCCACTAAAATAACGTTTTTAAATGATTAACTTTTACAGCTAAGAACTAGAGGCTCTCAAGAGCCTGTATCGCTCACCTGGATTTAACTTTACACCTTGAGCAGACCTAAAAATTTAAGTGTTGCAGTCAATTTGGCTGGTTTTTCTATAGGATTCTATGTTAAACTAATTTCAGCTGTGGCAGTCATCTTGGTTGACAGTCCAGGTCATCGGATATATTTCTAAAAGAGAACCATCTAAGGACCATTTCTGCTAAGTCTTGTTCCAAATGGCTAAGTGGTTTCAGACAAGAAGATTTTTCAATAAATTTTTCCATAGGGCCCTATGTTAAACTAAGTTCGGGTGTGGTGGCCATCTTGGTTGACAGTCTGGGTCATCGCACAAAATTCTGAAAGAGGACCATCTAAGGACCATTGTTACCAAGTCTAATTCTAATTGGCTAATGTTAAACTAAGTTCTGCTGTGGCGGCCATCTTGGTTCACAGTCCACGAAATCTGACATATTTCTGAAAAAGGACCTCCTAAGGACCAATGCTGCCAAGTCCTGCTCCAATATGTGAAGTGGTTTCAGACAAGAAGATTTTTCAATGAATTTTCCTATAGGGCCCTATGTTAAACTAAGTTTGGTTGTGGCGGCCATCTTGGTTGACAGTCTGGGTCATTGGACATATTTCTGAAAAAGAACCTCCTAAGAACCATAACTGCCAACTTTGGTTCCAACTGGCCATGTAGTTTCATAAAAGAAGATTTTTGAAATTCACCCCACTTTTTTTTCTATTTTTTGTAACAGCAGCCATATCGGTTGGAAGTCGGGGATGCTAGACAAAATTTTGGAAGGGGGCCACCCAAGGACCGTTCCATCAAAGTTTGGTCTAAATTGGCCTAGTGGTTTGAGAGGAAAAGATCTTTAAAGGAAAGTTTACGCTGGATGCCGTCTTTAAAGGGCAAAAACTCCTATAAGGGGTCAATCAAGGATTTTGGTCATGTTGACTTATTTGTAGATCTTACTTTGTTGAACATTTTTGATGTTTACAATTTGTCTTTATCTATAATAATATTCAAGATAATAACCTAAAACTGCAAAATTTCCTTAAAATTAACAATTCAGGGGCAATAACCCAACAAAAGGTTAACCGATTCATCTGAAAATTTCATGACAGGTAGATCTTGAACCGATGAACATTTTTACCCCGTCAGTTTTGCTCTATTTGCGTTAGTTTTTGAGATATAAGACAAAAACTGCAGTTTACCCCTATGTTCTATTTTTAGCCATGTCGGCCATATTGGTTGGCAGGCGGGGTCATCGGACATATTTTTTAAACTAGATACCCTAATGATGTGGCCAAGTTTGGTTCAATTTGGCCCAGTAGTTTCAGAGGAGAAGATTTTTGTAAAAGTTAACGGACGACGGACGACGGACGCCAAGTGATGAGAATAGCTCACTTGACCCTTTGGGTCAGGTGAGCTAAAAAAGGATATTGTATGCTTTAAGTAACTATAATTTACATAGTTTGACATGCAAATTTAGATATTTCTCTATTTTGTTTTTACTAATAAACAACAAAATTGATAACACATGTTTATAAATGTTTTAACAATTCTTGTCAGCAGACCTAGGTTTGGGCTTAAAAATTTGCAAATTTGGGTGTAGTAAATATTATGGATAAACAATAACCATGACTTTTTGTGACATGTTTTGGCCTTTTTAGGCCAAGTAAAACTAGAACTGTCCGGAAAGGGACTAATACCCCTGCAGTTATATGTCTGTTTTGAAGCCTACACAAAGTTCAAATCATCATATTTTTCAAAGTACTCGTCCAAACAGAAAACCCTGACAATATGCACATCTCCATAATGTGATCTAACACTCCATAGGGATGAGAATCATGCGAGTAATGTATGAGGACAACACATGTAACAAAGTTTTGTTAAAAACTGCCTAAGTCCAAACAACCGTATCTTTTATATTTCTTGACCAAACAGAAATTCCTGACAATTTGCATATCTCCATATAGTCTAACACTCCATAAAGTTTCATGAGAATCATGCAAGTAATGTAGGAGGAGTTGCAGACAATGTTATTTAGGACCGACGGACAGACGCACGGACGGACATAGACAGACTGAAACCTATATACCCCCCCCCCCCCACCAAACTTTGTTTGCGGTGGGTATAAAAAAATGTGGGGTTTCTGTTACATCAAAATAAGAAGAAGTAGGGTAGGTGGGTAGGAATTTTTTTTTATTTTACAATTTTTTTTTAACAGAGTCTGTGGCAGAGACATTCTGACTTTAATAGTGCTTATTGAAAAATGTTTGAAAAAGCTTCAGGGTAGATGCAAAACATTTATTTTTTAATTGGCCTTAGTGGTCTTCGTAAAATTCATATCCAAGTTAGAAAAAGGCCTAGTGTGTGAAAAAGTCTGGTGAAAACTGTTTTTCGACAAAATATCTTAATTAGAGCCATTCAGAGCTTATTTACTCGTATGAACATGTGGTTACCCTGGAGAGTGGGGACTATATAAGAACCCAAATGGTTCATTAATGACTACCCCCGTATCTATTAATTTTTAATGCTGTCATTTTAAGTCAATGAAGTCACACAAAGATTAATAATATTTTCTTCCTTACACTACGACATAATTGACGCAGAAGA
The DNA here is from genome assembly GCA_028015205.1 of Mytilisepta virgata. Classification (NCBI taxonomy): domain Eukaryota; kingdom Metazoa; phylum Mollusca; class Bivalvia; order Mytilida; family Mytilidae; genus Mytilisepta; species Mytilisepta virgata. The sequence goes on from CM051511.1 coordinate 26,773,876, forward strand.
CCCTTCATGAATTTCTTTGTTTCTACCCTTAACAGGTTTAGAAGAATTTCAGTATGCACTTTTATACAAGGGAAATCTATAGAAATCTGCTAAAATTTCTATAAAAAAAATAGTGAATAAAAATTTCCACCTACCCACTAACCCTAAATTTTACAGCATTTTGACCTAATGGTACCTGTATAATAAGAATTTCTACTGCGGCTTAAAAGCTTCAGTGTGAAACTGTACAGAAAAACATCATGCACTTCTGAAAATCTTTATGTATTATCTCCTAATTTCCAGCCAATGAAATCAAAGTATCAACATCAACGAGGATATAATGTTATGATGTTATGAGTGTAATAAATTATTTTCTACCCATACAATGCTGTTTTTTTTATCAATGAAGGACATCTAATTATTTTTCATCATAAAACAGTAATAAAGAAAAAACAAGTTAATAAAAATCCTTACACAAAAACAAGTCATTAATCTATGACTTATGAGACAAATCTGATTGGTTCCTGTCACTAGGAAGAAAAAGAAATTGATAAGTATAACTTTATTGAGTGACTTCTAGATGGAACACAGACCATCTCTGAAGAGAAGATAATATAAAAGATACAAATCTGAAATTTTTATCCTTTAAAAGATTTTACCAGTCCCTATCCTTGAAAAAAAAATGCTGCAGGAAGTTCTTTTTCTATCACCATGATAAGAAATACTTTCTAACTGATGACTTATTTGTTTACAATGCTTTTCAATGGAGTTTTATGCCAATTTCAACACATTCGGAACTACAGTTTGCCAGTTAACTAGTAGGGATCATGGGGGAACATGTTTACGTGTAGGGATCATGGGGGAAATTGTATTACATGTATATGAAGAAATGCACCAATTTTCGACAGTAAAACTGGAAATACATGTACTTCCAGGCTAAAATCTGAATCAAACACACCTTGCCAGGAGCCAGTTTCACACTGTGTCAACATGCTAGTGTCATTAACAGTTATAACGAATTGGCTAGAGCAGTCATCATTCAAGCATATTTACAACCATTCATAAAACAATGAAAGGGAGATATCCTTTAATCATCACTGTTTTAGATAAAAAACTGGTGTCATCTGGAGTGAAATAGCAACCTTTTTGCATGTCGGTTTTTTCTTTATTCTAGACCTTAGTAAGAATTACTATGATAAGATCAACAAATTCTATCCAACTTTTTTCAGGTTGAGGGGATGGTGCCTGGAAGTTATTATATGGTAGGACATACATAGTATTTTATTGAAAAATATGATAAGGGTGGTTACAGGAAATATCAGTTCCTTACATCTAGCATTGAAACTGAATAGGATGATAAAGAACATTGATTCTCATATATATTTGTCACTCAGAACTGTAAAACATGCTATACAAATATAAGACATTCTATAAAAAATTTTCTGAACTGGATTGACTGTTTACAGGTTTAATCGAAGACCGCAAAACATTTTCAAATTTGGTAAAGCACACTACCTTTTTTTCCTTTAAAACAATATATTTTTAATTATTTAAATTATTTTACTTTTTAGAAATACTAGCTCAAGCCATGGCAATACTGCATGAAATATATTCTTTATTCTTTTATTATTATTAAAGAATACATGCTTATAATTACAATGTGACCCATTTTCTGGTCAGTATAAATTAGTTACCTTTGTTACAAAGGAAAAATGACTAATGGTCTTAAAATTATGGCTAAATCCTGGAATCCTGATCATGTTGGACTGCATACTAGGTCAGTATTTAGACTCTCCATCTAAATGAAGAATGTATATTTACGCATTACAGAAGAACATGTAACAATCGTATTAGATAACTTACTCTGTTGTCTAATTCTCCACTGATTTTTTGGTTGATCAGCAATTTTTTCTGATACATATGCTAGCTCCCAGTTTTCAACCTGTCTTGTTGATTCTGTAAAAAGAATTACACATCCAATATGAGTTTTGTTATATCAAGGCTGATAATATTTAGGTTCATATTTTCTATATGGGGTCTGAGAAGAAATAATACTATAATAATTATTAAGAACCCCACAATCCCAATTCTTTTCTCCTTATGTGAATATAAACAAAACAGATATCCATACAATAGAGATTAAGAGTGAACAATGGTCTATACATATACTTGTAACATAATACAGCATTTTTCCTTTGAAGTTTTTAAGTGATAATCTGCTTAATAGTTCGGTGTCTGAAAAACCATGGTTTAATATAAAGATTGATATGTTATTCCATTAAAAAGAATCATGACGTACTTTGTTCTTGCAACTTCATGTAGATAGGCAGAGCTTGGACTATGGTTTAATCTGATATTTTTTTATGTTAAACCATGATTTAAAAAATTGCCTGGATTCTAATTCTCGTGCGCGTGCTAAGCAGTGGGCTAGAACAACACTCCAACTGGTTTTTTATTGGATAAAAAATCACCAGGCCACTTTTGAATGATGTTACAAAACATATACACCACGCCTTACTCATTACCATATTTAAACGAACTCATCCTGCGGATTCGTCGTTTAAATATGTTAACTCGTAAATAGCGTGGTATATATAATACATGTACTTAAACTTATCAGAAGAGTGAACATAGGATACATGTATAATGCATTTTTGAATGTCTCTAAGGACTTCAACAATAGGCAAGTGGTGAAAGGGAGATAACCTTTGATCACATAAAACTCACATAGTAAATGTTACAGAAGGCACACCAATAAATTCAATATCAAATTCAACATTTTCAAAAAATTGGAAAATATATGAAAAGAATTTTTCCAAGTCCAGCAAATGTTGACATGCTTTTTAAATTAAAAGCTTTCATAGAAAATTATATTTGAATGGCACAATCAATTCAAAATAAGAATTGTTTTCTCCTTTAAAATTTTCCATTGAAAATTCACCAGATCAGTTCCAACTGAATACCAAATATTAGAGACTTTGTCCAATTCTCAAAACTTCAAACACTTATTGGCGTGCTGTAAAGTGTAGTTCGTATGGTATTCATTGCTTTATAGAATAATTTCACTTGTTAATGCTTTATATTTGGCATTAGTCACGACAGCCTGATGCCAAAGCCCATAGGAATTATTTGTGCTACTTTCCTACTCCGTCAAATTTGCTCTAGCCATTTACTGAAATGCCTGTTACACCAAAGTCCAGACCACTATGTAGCTTGCATTAAATGAACATAAGAAAATATATCTGCATTAAATTTATTAAAAAAATATATAATATATAATTATAATTATATATTATCAAATAAAAAGCATGTGTTTCCTGCTTATAGTGAGAATTTTTCTTCATACAATAACTGACCTGTAATATATTATTAATAGCAATGCAAAATCACTGTGTATTTATTCATTTTTTCAATGTTTACATCATAAATCAATACACCTTAACAATTGTATGGTTAATTTTTCTTTCAAAATGAAATGCATAGCATATGGGTAATGATTGAATATCAAAGGAAAAAGGTACCATATATATGTAAAACAATGTTGCTGCTTCAGTTTTCAACTCTTTTGATATTGTGCATTAATTAAAATTAATTTGTCTACGTCCATCTGGCGCAGCAAAATTTGTAGACAACAATATATTTTTTCTTACCATAAACAACAATATTGGGTACTTTTATATCTTGTGGTCTAAAAGATTCAGCACCTCTTCCATCTCCAAGGGTACGAGTTTCCTTTACCATATCAAACTTCTACAAAGAAAAATAACAGTCTATGATCAAAGGGAAACAACTCCATATCTTTGTTGAGGATATTTATTTTAGGTGTTCTTCTTCAATGATTGTAGAGTTGAAAGGGTAAACTCAGATACACATGTATGATTTATGGTTCTATATTTTAACTTTCCATTGCCAATAAATGCTTATAAATTGAAAGAAATATTAATTTAGATATAACTATATTTTAACAATTTACTTTGAATAAATATTTCAAATGGTATGAAATTGTCTGGAATTAAAATTCCAAGCAAAGGGGAATAAGTCTGATAAGATGCTGGCGGTTATTTATCTGTGAAAGTCCTGGTTCTGATAAAAATATTTGATGTTTTTGTCTTACAATACCTTAGGGAAGGTGCAATGTACACTGAAGAAATCCATTCACTTGTTTAGGAATTGCAGATGGTCATGCCTATCCCTCCCCCTTTTACATAACCATATTATGAAGAAGTCCATGTTTGTCTGTGCAAAACCCCAATAATCATTCTTATCAAAAATAAAATATGTGGTGCACAATGAAACCCATTCACTGGTGTATGAGTAGCTGCTAGTAATAGGCGCAGATAGACGGACGGATGAATGGATACCTCCATCACTATTTATCCCCCGCTTGGCTAAGCGGGAGATGTAACAAAATGTGAGATGAAAGCTAAAATATTCCAGAATTTTCTCATGAATTTTAATTACAGAATATAGAAAACATTGCCTAAGAAACTATTTATGAGAACAAAACAGGAGTGCAGAGTTGTTTATTTCTGCTTCATATCACAGGTGCTTGAGGACAGGACCCTGTCTTGGGCCCCTCATAGCCCCCCCCCCCCCCCCCCCTCCTCCTCTTTAGCATAAATATCTGTTTTCTAATTTTCACCATTTATTTGTAATTAAACTTTTAAACAGATTCATCCACAAGGGATATAGTTACGATACTGTTGAATACGGGCTATGTTCTTCTTATAATTTATGATGGCATAATACTAAACCCCTAACGGGAGGGATTGTGGCTCATTTTCTATATGTTATAGACATAATCTTTCGATCAGTTTAATCGAAGTCTGGAGCTGGTATGTCAGTAACTGCTAGTAGTCTTTTGTTAATATATATTGATCATTGTCATTTTACTTAGCTTCTTCTGTTAACTTTTTTAACATAGGACTTGGAATCTTTTGAACTAAGTTTTACTTTGTGTATCACTGTGTGTTTGTTTATTCCACATTGGCTAGAGGTATAGGAGGAGGGTTGAGATCTCACAAAATATGTTTAACCCCGCCGCATTTTTGCACCTGTCCTAAGTCAGGAATCTCTAGCTTTTGTTAGTCTTGTGTATTTTTTTAATTTTGGTTCATTTTTATGTTTCGGAGTTTAGTGTGCCGTCCGTTTTGCTGAACTAGTATACATTATTGTTTAGGGGCCAGCTGATGCCTGCCTCCGAGTGCGGGATTTTCTCGCTGCATTGAAGACCCATTGGTAGCCTTGAGCTGTTTTCTGGTCTTTGGTCAGGCTGTTGTCTCTTTGACACATTCCCCTTTGCCATTCCCTATTCTATAATATACAATATATTTACTCATAATACACACGTTTACTATCAAACTGCCATTCAACTATATAGTGACGCTATATTGGTATCTTTATGATACAAATAAATGGTGAGATATTTATGCTAATGCCAAGTAATGGTGGAGGGGGGGGGGGGCTATCAAATTTCTACTGTGCGAAAAAGAACTAGACATTTTTGTCAAGCTGGACAAAGGTTCACAGACTAATTATTTATGGCGTATGTGTTCTTTTCCTCCCTAATAAAGATATTTAATTCGCTTACCTGTTTAGTCTGTTGGGACGACAAAGAGCAACAACACTGGGTTTCCCCGTTACTAAAAATAAAATTACTTCCTATAAAATTTGTACTATTCCGTAGAACTTGAGTTTTTTTTCCGGATTTATATTACCTCAAAAGATCATCTAATGAAAATAATAAATCTTGTCCAAAATGACAGTATATAGTGAATTTAACAAAGTAGTACTCCCAAAGAGTAGGCTTCAAAAAAAAATATCAAAAGAAAGCAGGATGGCGCTAAATCTCAATCAACATGATATGAAATTGATTATTTCGACTCTGGCATTGGTCAACGGTTTGATAAAATTCAATCAGCAACCCGCGACATAATAATAACTTTTATTTGTCATTAAACATAAAGATTTTGTTTGTGACAAGGACATACAAATACATATAAAGCGAATTTGGAGACCATATGCAATATTATACGCATAAGTATTAGTAACAGACATTATAACATATCAAATGAATTATGAGACTTCTGCCCTCAGTTCTAATGACTGCTTTAAAAAGAAGCCAACCATTCTAATATGTTTATTATTTGTTGGGTTAAGCAAAAAGACCAGTTTTTCATCATCTGTCATGTTTATAAATTCTCTATTTTCAAGCTTAAGACTATTAAACAAAGTTTCCCTCAAGTTATTTTACTATTAGTTTTACATTTTAAAATGAAATGAGATTCATCTTCAATAGTCTTGCAAATTTTACAAATTCTATCTTGCCGAGGGATTTTATAAAAACGACCTTTTTCTATTTGGAGGTCGTGATCACTAATACGCAGTTTTGTGAATATATTTCTAATTGAAAATAATGGATCTGTAAGATAAAACTCTGCTTTGAGAGATGGATTTAATTTCTTATATATATAGATAGAATTTACTATTTTCATCATATCCATTTATTCTATCTAAAAATAACTTTTTAAATTTCTCATTTACACCGTTTTTTATAGAAGATTTCAAAAGTTTTACATCTTTTAATGACTTGCAACTAGAAAAATTGTCTCCATTTTCTAATTCTGAAACAATATCTTTAACGAAGGTGTACCAGCTGTAAGTGCCTTGATTGTCAAGTGCTTTAGTAAGTTCAAAGGATTCTTTGAGCAATGGATTTATATCATTTGTGTGAAGTCTTGCTAGATATAGAAGTGATTGACTATGTATGAAGTTTTCAATAGGATATCTTCCTAATTCAGTCTTCCGATATTTGAAGAAGATTTCTTTGTCCCTAATAGAGACTTACAAAAATTTAAGTGTACTTTTTCTAAAGAAGTTTTATCCACGAAGGAAATATAATCTACTCTATTATTTGTCTTGGCTGCTCTCTTTTTTGCCCTATAAAAGGGCAAATGGTAGTCCATAAAAGAAATCTCAGAACTATAAGTTAAAATTGGACTAATTAATTTATCAAATAAGTTATTCATTACTTTAACAGGGAAATTCCCCATAGACATGGATTTTTCTCTAAGTAAAAATAATACCTTTCTTGCCTTTTTTGCTAGATCATCTAGACTAGACTTTAGATTACCATTGCTTTTTAATAAGCATCCTAAAAATTTATACTCGGACGTATTTTGGATTCTCTCATCATTAAAACTGATGAATGAATCAGAATTTATACAATTATTTTGAACTATCATAGTTTTGTCTTTTTAACGTTTAAAGTTAGCTGCAACTTTCCACAATATTCACTTAAATTATTTACACTTGTTTGAAGACCTTCTTTACTTTCTGAAATGATAAGTAGATCATTTGCAAATGACAGAGAACCAACTTTTGAGTTAAGAAGAATTGAAGGTTGACAATCATCCGTGTCAAAGTTTGAACTTAAATCATTTATAAACATGTTGAAAAGAGTAGGACTAAGTGAATCCCCTTGTTTTACTCCCCTGTTTATTTCGAAATATTCTGAATGACATCCTTCTAACTTAAGAGCAATGTTTGTCTTTGATAACATATTTTTTATTGTGTGATATAAATGCTTTCCCATTCCTAGATTAGCTAATTTGTACAATAATCCATCTCTCCATACTGAATCAAATGCTTTTTTGAAGTCAACAAAGCATAAATATAATTTCTTCTTATTCTTATGTATATATTTGTTAATAAGAGATTTTAGAACAAAAAGACTGTCTGTGGTTCGATGGTTTTCGCGGAAACCAAAATTGAGAATTAGAATATCTATCTTTCATCCAAGTTTTAAGTCTATCATTTAAGATAGCACTAAAAAGTTTAGCTATACAATTTATCAATGAAATTCCCCTGTAATTAGAAGGATCCATTCTATTACCACTTTTATGCAATAAAATCAAATAAGATTTATTCCAATGAAATGGAAAGTGGCCAGTTTTTAGTACTAAATTAAATAGTTTTGCAAGACTTTTAACAGTTACATCACTGCTATATTTAAATATTTCATTTATTATACGGTCTGGTCCATTTGCTTTCCTCTTTTTCAATTTTTTGATTGCCGATTTAATTTCACTTATATTTATGGGATATAAAACAACCAAACGAAAATAAGGAACAGGTGCGGAGAACTAATTTTAATTAGATTTGATAAAATTTGAAAGTTTTTGTCCAACCAAGCGTGCATGCACGTGGGTGATGAATATTGGTCCAGAAAATGTTTTTCTTTTTCACGCAGTATAAATGTATTTAAGTTATAGTAAATCTACATATACATGTGTACTACGGAAGTAACAGTGCATGTCATACTGTAAATATATAATAAATCACAGATTTAAATCTATTCCTTTATAGTTGTTCAAGATCAACGGAGGTATTACCCGTTTAAAAAAATCTTGAATAAGGTGAAATGAAGCCTGAAATCAAGTCGGTATTTACTGTAAACCATCAAAATAAGCAATTAATAAAAGTGGACGGAGATGTTCATAGCTAAGACGCGGCACTGAATGAATATGTACCCACATATATATATTTTTTTATTAAACAGAGGATATACTTGAAAACGTTTACTTAGAAAGACAAATATAGAGCTTGGTTCCAATGCAGATAACAGTACTAGATTGGAATTTCCTGTTATTTGTTAATTCGAAAACTACCAGACAAAATACGTTCTGCAATTGGTAAGATTGTAAATAAAACTGTACTTTCTGTTAGATGGCCCTATTATATATATAATTACTCAACTTCAGTCCTAAACTAATTATTAAAGTCAAAGTCGGATGTTGACAGAAAAGCACCAAAATAATATGCTGTTGGCGTTGCCAATGATTCGAGTACAGCAATATAGCCCTTTCCAGAAACTTATTTCCGGTATCACGATTCTGACTCTAAAATTATAATTTGAAGCAAGTTATTTCCCTTACTTTATTTACTTCCGTTTCCGGCGAACTTTTTCTAGCCTTAGTATGTAGCACAATATGGCCATGTTCGCTTTAACAAATATAAATTCACTTCGGATTGAATATATTGCCTGCTCCATTAAACAAAGAATTTTCTAAATGACCCATATGCTCCCAGTAGCGCTCGCTATGATGAATCTTATACTTTAGAGGAAATTATCTCCCTTAAACTTCTTCCTGCCATATCATATGTAGTACTTTTTTCATACGAATTGATGTTTTCCCTGTACCCAAACTTCCCTACTTATGTAGTTTCGTCAGGTCATTTGTTCTTCGAGTAAAATGTATGGCAAGCCGTTTTACTATTTATTCTAACTTCAATATATCTCATATAATATATAAGATATCTTAAATAATATATAAGATATCTTATATAATCTAGTTTTTATAAGATATCCTACATAATCTAGTTTTTATAAGATATCTTATAAACTTTATAAGATATCTTCTAAAGTTTATAAGATATCTCATATATCTTATAAGATATCTCATATTGTTTATAAAATATCTCATATAATTTATAAGATATCTTGTAAAGAAAATTATATGAGATATCTGGTAAAGAAAATTATATGAGATATCTTATAAACTATATAAGATATCTTATATGAGATATCTTATAAACTATATGAGATATCTTATTAAGTATATTAGACATCTTGAAGTTCGAATAAACAGTAAAACGGCTTGCCATAAAAATCCGACCTATTCTGTGCCCAAATAATTGATGGTTAAAACAGTTTTTTTCTTCCATTATATATACTAATACCCATCCATTACAGGTACAAGGGAAGACATTAAAATATAATTTTCCTATCTAGGTACCTAAAATTCAAATATTTTAATGGTTTTGTACCGCAAGATTCCAACACATTTGCTCTATGTCTTTTAATAACTTAATTTTAAAAATAGTTTGAAAGAATTAAGGATGAAGCGCCTTGTTAATAAAAAAACTTGTACAAGTAAAATCAACCATTTAATAGTTTCTATTTCAACAGAAAAGGCAAGTTAAAATTATTTCTATTGCTGTAGAAAATTCATTGGAAGAATAATTTATACTTGTTGCCATTGGATTTGGAAATGTTCAACAGAATCAATATATTTACTACTAGACAATATTTAATCCCAATTGTTGATATGTAATTTATGGAAAGTTCTGTTGCTGTTAGAAATAAATCAATAACAAAGCCAGGGAAAAGTTATATTACAGGTAGCACTTCAAGGAATGCCAGACATGGTGAAGACTATAATTGGTATTGCCGTCATTACCTTAATAGTAACAGTGGCCAGTCTGTCTGTTTCCAAAGATAAGAGATTTGACAGCAATGTGTTTTATACATATCCTGATATCCATTCACCGTTTGTGTGTGGGATGCTTTGTTTGCAGTCCTCAAGGTAAGCATTTGAAACTAATGTATTTTACTGAAATTTTTTTTTTTTAGAAATTTTCATTAATTTTTTTTAAACAGAAAAAGTCCAATTGATACATTTGTACATTTACCGGCCAGAAAAAATATGACATCACACAACAGCTTAACTCGAGATATCCATGAATTGACACAAGGTTAGGTGAAATAAATTGGAAATTCGTTGATTGCGTGTACGTCGAATGGTATCTTGGTTCTGGCTTTACCTTTTTCGGTCATTTTGGCATTTTGATCTTCTCTTGAAAGATTCTTAAGGGTCACGGTTCACAAACATTCGTACTAGTACAATTATATTAGTCGTAAGTTTGATGTGGTTTCCGGTTTTCGATGTTTTTGTTGTACGGACAAAACAGCCTGGTATTTAATTAAAATAGTCAGTATCTTTTAGTCATAGCTGTATAACCTGCATTTACATTTATAATGACTTGTGACTGGTACAATTTCTGTGCACAATTTGGCACAAAATGTATCAAAATCGACACAGCTAATAAACATTAGGTAAACATCTTTATAACCATGACAATGCAAGCTTTGGAAATGAACCACTGCCCAGAGTTATGTCATGTTTTTTTTTTTTTTTTTTTTTTTTGTTGTTCAAATTATTCTTCTGGCTGTCATAACAAAGAGCATTAAACTCGAAGGATGATAGATTTTAAGTAAAAAAAGATACACTCGTGGTAAAATATTCCTGGAAAAAAATCCTCCTACACGTTATGTACAATGTATACACAAACTAGTTGAAACAAATGAACGACACTGTTTTAGGTTGTTCATTTTAAAGTCAAAAGGAAAAAATAGAAATAAACCCGTCTTCTTCACTAGAGGTTTAGAGTTTCCTTTATAATACGTGAATCTTTTGTATTGATAGGTGTGAAGCCATTAATTTTCGAACAGATAATAAAACCTGCTTTCTGGTAGATCAGAAAGTTAGTAGCCTCGTTGTGGATGAAGTTGGATACGTCAGTTCTGACATTTCAGACTGGAGCACGGTATGTAGGATCGGTAAAATGAATATGAAAAAACTTTTTGTTCGTGTGTTTTTAATAATATACAGAACAACTGACACGGGTTTAATGTACACTAGCAACTAACCTCACTGTGAAATGAATTTATACAAAGAAGAACAAACACCTCTCTCTATGGTACAAGACCAGGACTGTCGCTAGTCCCTATATCAACGCCCTACTTACCATTTACCTCCTATTAATTCTAAAATCAATTTTAAAGTACGGAATGAAAGATCTGAAGTGGCCGTATATCATAAATCAACAGTATAATACAACAGAAAAGGCAATTGAAAAGATCTTATTTAACTGTAAAAGAAGTATATGTCATTGGATTTTTAAATCTATATGGCCCTATCATAGTCTGGCAAATATATAAGTCTCAGGCTGATTTGAGGTGAAATATGAAAAATTTCATACACTGTAGTCTATTATTTTATATTCTGAAGCTAATGTAAAAGAATATTCGAATCCGTAATGGAAAAACGAGGTATACTCCAGGAATTCAATCTATTTAATTAAAAGCTTGAAAAATCAATTTGAGATATAATATTATAGTAACAAGCTAATTCACACCAGCTTTTATCAATACTTACATGACTTACCTAACAATCATAGAATTTAATGATATATAAGGTAAATGCAGAATTATTAATACGTGATTCAGTAGTTATCGAAATTAAATTGATATATTCAGTATCAGTTTAAGGTGGTATCCAACACCTTGACTAAAATAAAATTGGCTCGTTTAATTTTCATAAAATTTTTAGGAAATATTTACTTTGACCTGTTGACATAAATGTTGATTTTTTTTAGTAAATAGAATTTCAAACTTCGGGGGAATAATTTCATTGAATATATAGCAGTTTGGCAAACATCAATTTTGATCATAGAGAAGCTTAATGTCTCTTTACTTATTAAATTTGATTAAAACGCTCTTGTGATTTTTAAGAGTTATCTCCCTGTAGTGTTGGGTACCACCTTAATTGAAATTCTGAATGTTTCTTTTAACATAGTAATGTTTATAATGGCATATTGATGTCCCCTATCCTTCGTCCTTGATGAAATCGGGGTTACATGTAAGCCAATAACCATCACAAAAAAATGGCGAAAATTATACAAATATTTCATTTATTCAACACCAGCCTTTATACGGAGGGCATGTTACATATGTATGTTATAGCGGGGGGGGGGGGGGGTGGTGCGGTGCTAGGATCAAATGTTTGATCCTGCCTATTTTTTTTGTCGAAATGTTGGTCCCGGTTTTTTTCCGGCTGCTATTGCGGCCTAAATTTTTATTTTCATTTAAACCAAAAAAATGCCTGATTGACGCATGTCCTGCATTTTTTCACACCTAAAAGTGGTCCTATCTTTTTATTTTGTCAAAATCTTGGTCCCACCGTTTTATTTAAAATGTGATCCTATAATGGCCACTTTGTTTATTACAGTCTGTAGCAGGGCACTGTAAAGACAGACCTTGTGATAATAGCGCATTGTGTGTACCTGGTTCCACTACATACAGTTGTATTACAGCAGGTAAAATCTTGAACAGAATGCTTAGAATGACAAAACTTGCATTGGAGATTTAATACATACCTTTCATGATGTACAAACATTAAATAGGAATTGCTATAGGGCACACATTGGTCTCACTGCAATTGGCTGTTCCTTTATTACGAAATATTATTTGCGGAAATATGTATACATAATACGTCAAAATTAATTTTGTATGCTATTTATTGAGGTGTTGTCGTTGATGATTTTAAAAAAGAGTGTGAATATGACTATTTCACAAAAAAAATGATATTTCAAAATTTACTCTAACTTACAAAATTGTAAAACTTTTGGAAAAGCTAAGGAGTATATGCCTTACATATAAACCTATCCAAAAAAATTGGTCAACCAAATGTTTGGTAATTCGGTCGGCTTTCTATATTATTAGCCATTATTGAATACTACTAATAAAATCAAACAATTAATTAAAAGGTAAGAATAAATAAAGTCCTGATACTAAACCCCTACTGTATTTGACAAAAGTTTAAGAAAAACACTAAGTACTAGTGCCTCAAAACCGTTATAATAGAATGTTAACTGCAAGACCTACAGAACATTTATCAGGAAAACTGTACAGTCAATTTTTTAAAGCGTGACTTCAAAATTTTTTCTTTTATTAATTCCATTTTCGTTTTAGAATTGATGAATTCATGATTAGATAAATGATTGTTAAAGGTTTAACTTCAACAATTTTGTACTTTTAATTCCATTTTCTTATCAGAATAGAGAATCATTGACTAGATAAATAGCCTCTCTTTAATTGCAGTGTGTATTAAGAAAGATAAATACAAGTCAATATTTCTCAACTTTTAACAAGGGCACAGAGTAGTATGGTAAAATTTTTATTTATTTTTCAGCATGGGCACTATGAGAGAATAATGGTGATATTTTCGGAGTTCAAAGACAACGATTTGTTCGTGCTGCTTTTTGTATTTTTTTTATTGTAAATTCATCTTTTCTATTTATAAAGTGCAATATTAAATTTACCACCCTCAATATTTCGTTACAGTGTTTGGAAACTAAGAAACATTTCACCCGTACATAGTTTTATCCGTAAATGTCTTTTTCATATAGATTTACTTTATTTTTGATTACTGTGGATTCATTTATTTTCGTGGACACCAATTTTCGTGGATTGAGAAAAAAAGGCATTTCGTGGTATACGTAAATTCGTGGATTGCTGGCTTAGAAAAAAATATAAAATGTTGAAATACTGAAATTTGTGGCTTGACACATCAGATGTCATGAAAATACTGCGACAAAACATGCCGATCAGACTTTGATATTGTACAGTAACGTACTGATTTTAAGCCCTTATAAAACAAAAGTCTAACAAACAGACTCTTCATATTTGTCATGATTTTAACAAGATTAACAAAATCCGTAATTATTTACTTGTTAGGTTAGTCAGGTGTGAAATATAGTACGTAAAATAAATATACTGTAATACAATTTCTGTTCTTTCTACTTTTTTCATTAATTGCTTGGGGCCTCGGTGGCCGAGCGATCTAGGTAGTTCATCATGAATACTAATGACACTGAGCTTGTGAGTTCGAATCTCATCTGTGGTTGAGTGTGTTCGACTCCGATCTTAATTGACAAGGATTGCCAATTTTCCTACCGAAGGTCGGTGGTTCTCTCCGGGTACTCCGGCTTCCTCTACCAATAAAAACTGACAGCCGCGAAATAGCCACATGTGCTGAAAATGGCGTAAAACCCCTACTAAACAAACAAACATTAATTGCTTTGAACAATGGTGACCAAGATTCCAAATTTGCTGATTATGTCCAGAATTAATACTTGCTAATACATTTATTTTCTATACCAAGAAAACCTTATATGCTTCATTTAAAATCATCTTCTCTTCAAAAAGATGTGTAGTTTTAACCATTGCCTCATTATTCAGAATTCGATGACGGATATATGTCGTATACCTTCAGTATGCCAAAACAATTTCAAATGTTACTGAAGCCTAAAATACTACTACACATGTACATGTAATTATTTTGAAATTTTGAACAAAAAAACATTAGTATATATAGTTTGAAACGTTTTCCAGTTTTTATCTGCGTCGCCACAGGCGAAAGCAGGTCTAGTAGTCGCTTGACTCCGTCCGTCCGAAAGACCTTGGGTAGGACACTTTTGTCAGAGTTTTCTTGGCTTCTACAGAAAGGAATGATTTTATATTTTGCCTGCAGTATGGTGAGTTGTAGTGTGTAAGCAATTTGTGGATCTGTCGTTTGGCCACACCTTGTTTGCCGATCAATGAACTGCATGCTGCGACACAGGTCGAGACCCAGTTTTGGTCTTGTTAACCATGCAGTGCTCCATGACCCACCCGGTTTCAATCCGATTATAAAACCAGCTACTAATGGGACTATCGATGCATATTCAGTGTTAATTAATTTTGCAATAATTTTAAAAATGTGTTTCAGATATGACTACCATATAATTATGTCAAGATTGATTTTGAAATATATGTTACGGTATTAATTAGCTATCTCAGTGTCCGCGTTTTTAGATCGAATACGGATATACAGGGTTAAACTATATCAATGGTCACCAAACCATTTGTTTCCAATTATTCTTGGCACTAAACATTGTAGCAGTGCGAATCTGGCACAGCAAAATTAGTATCATTAATGATAATACACGTATCTAGAAAAGTAAAAACTAACATATCTTTGGATTGTTATTTTGTTATATAAATCAATTAACCAACTAGCAGTATTTATCTAAAGTTTATATTCAGCAAAGTAAATACAAGTCAATATTTTTTCAACTGTTAAGGGCACCAAGTAATCTGAGAAACTAGCACTGGCTGAAGGCAAGACCACAACAAAAACACAAAACAACAAAAACAAAAAACAAAACAAAAACCTGAGACACCGACTGCAAATAAATTACAACATTAAAGAATATAAACCATCTTAAAAACATGGTTCAGTTGCTGTTATTAGTTCTTAGGGACAACATCCGATAAAAAAACCTAATTCCCATAATTTTTGTTGACCACAACCCCAATCTTATGTTGGAAATGTTGATTGGCAGATGGAGAATAAATATCCTAGGTACGCCTTATTATTAAAATGCATGCTGAACTAGTATACATTATTGTTAAGGGACCAGCTAAAGCTCGCCTCTGGGTGCGCGATTTTCTCGCTGTGTTCAAGACCCATTAGTAGCCTTGAGCTGTTCATTGGTCGGGTTGTTGTCTCTTTGACATATTCCCCCTTTTCCATTCTCTATTCTATTTCATAGTACCATTCACTCAAATGGCTCTGCTCCACAATGTTTGTTGGTTTTGTCAAGAATTTATGTCATGAAAGTAGCTGAAATTAATGTTTAACATGCTAAATTTTGAAAATCAATAAAGGATAACACAACTGACAAGCGTCGACTAACACCACCGAATCGACAGCCTCTAAGACAAAAAAAAAATAACACGAAAGTGCAAAACATACAAACTTCGAAAAAAAACACAGGGTCGGTTTAGTTTGGCTTGGTACAGATACGGAACAGTGGTGGGGTTTTACTGGTTTTATGGATTACACCCCCCCCCCTCCTTTCTTATCTATCCTGACCCTCTGGTGTATAAACCATACTATAAAAACCAGACTGCTGTATATTGCTAACAAGGTGACCGCACGCAGAAAACTAGCTAAGACTCTCTTAGATGTCGGTATATTAAACGAAATAGCCAGAAACAACACTCCCATAATGGGTTTCATGGTCATGTAATGAAATTTAGTAGAAATCGACAGTATTCGCGATCGTCTCGGCAGTATAAATTTTAAGTCTTCAAGTCATTGGGAGAAAGAGTAATTGATACACAATTACATAAAATTACATATGTGTAGCCCTTACTGTGAAAATATCTTAAGATATAATTCATACTTTCTTTAGGTACAAATGTATTGGCAACACGTTTGAATTCAGTATCCACGATTTTACAATTCAAACTAAAATGGGAAAATAGGTTCATAATAAGCATTTTTCTTGTAGCCTTGTATAAATTAGCTAAAAGGTATTGATAAGTATTATAAAACTTTCTGAAAAGTAGTGTTTTAAACACTGACGAATAATATTTTTTATCGAACTTGCAAACATATTATTTCTTTTTATATACTTTACGTATTATTAAATCGTGCTTGCATAGTGACATTTAAGCAAAAACATAATATTATTTAACACATAATTTTATGTATAAAAATTTAATCGGGAAATTTATTGGAGATTTATTAAAGGTGGCGTAACGATCTGTAATTAGAACAATACACATTGTATTTATTTAGTAAGTATGAAAATCGAAAAACTCTGTGACATGTAGTGTTTATATCTTAAAACTATAAACAACAGTGTGAACGTGTTTATTTGCGCCATTAAACAAATTAAGTGAAATGTGAGATTTATAATGGGTAGTGGATTTTCAAAAGATAAAACGGTAAGAGTGATAATTTTTTTCTGTGTAAACTGTTTTTATCCCTGTCCGTCGATAAAAAAAATACCTTTTTGTCTGTTACTTTAATTTTTTTATCTCGGCAGTACCCTTTGTTTTCATACCTTTATATATAACCTTTTTTTATTTCTTGAACATTTGACATAATCTAAAGGACAAAAATATATGTATACCACCTTCATGCTATCGTTTTTTTTTAAGTTGTAATTTATGAGAACCATTGATTTATGAAAGAACAAATTATTTCTCAAATAAAGTCCATTGAGCTGATTATAATAAATCATAGATACGGTATTTAAAAAAAAGAAGAGGCATATTCTAAAAACGAAATAGTCCTGCTTTGGTGTAAAATTAGACATTGTATATTTTGTATTGATTTGACTCTTAATTCACTATATTACACTGGAAACGAATTTTCGTAATATACTATAATATGTTAATAGCATAAAATTACAAAACAATGAAACCTGATATCACGAAAACATCGAATTTTCATTCATCACGAAAATTGATACTCACGAAAATAAATCAGAAATTTTCGAAAATGTAAAAATGAATAGATTCTACTACATAAATTATGACCTGTAGAAAATTATAGAGGAGGGATATACTGAAAGTAGCGGGTAGCTATGTTTTATTCAAATTTCCCTTCTTCGTTATAGCAAATGACAAAACTATGGTAAATATAAATTTAGTTTGCAAGATACATTTACTTTCAGACGAAACATTTAAAAATTAAAGTGAAATTAAATACATTGTAAAGTACTGATTATGGTGCTATGGTTTGTGATCATAAACAATACACACTGAGCTACATGTGTATGAAAGGAAAATTACGTAGTGTTTATTTGTGTGTATTTGTGTGGACAACAGATAAACAAAAGTGCAGTAAACACTTTAATTAAAAACCTTAATTGAAATGTTTAAAATTGAAAATGGGAAGTGGAACTTCAAAAGCTTTTCCGGTAAGGCAATATTCTAATTTATATATGTAGATGCAAATTAATATTCTGTGTCATATTTTGCTTAGATGAAGGACAGCAATAAAACTGATGTAAATCTCAATCTTGATGTACTATTTCAACCGCTTCCTTTCAGCTAAATGCTGCCATTGGTATTGAATCTCCGGAAAGAAGGGGGGGAGTATTTATCGGCAAAAATAAAATAGTATTAAGATGTAGGGGAGGAACAAAAAACATTATACAAGGCTAATACACGAGAGTAACAATATTTGAAATAAATATTATAAAAGTATACCTAAAAATAATGAAAAGAAATACTTGTTGAAAAGATAATAAAATTACATAAAATATGCTCCATTTCAACGCCCACAAAAAAAATATTCTATAGTTTCCACAGCTTCCAGTTTTTTTCTGAAAACCATAAACAAATATATAATTAGATATAAGTAGAACAGTAGTATAATTATGTACTCCAAAAAGAGAAGCACCTCTTCTTTCCGACACATTCACACTTACAGTTCATAATCTGGTAAAGGATCATACCAATAATTTCTACTGCAATATGTAAATGAGAAACTTCTTAGGGACCATTACCATGATTATGTCATGACGTGAAATCTTACTTTTAATTGAATAACAAAATTCAATTAGTTATTATCATAACTTGGTATAACTTGTTCCGAAATCCCCTATAAAAGCCAGTTGCAGTTGTAAAACTCTACCTAAAGCTATGGAAAGCCCAAATCTATCAACTGGAACTATCAAAGGTAATTACCGAAGCATTGACTACAGGGAAGGGAAAGCATTGACTTCTGAAGGGATAATTATATTCTCGGTTCAACAGAAAGTACAACGTCAGGCTACCCCCCCCCCCCCCCCCCCCCCCCTCATCCCCTACAAGGTAGTGAAAGGTGTTTATTCAGAATGATAAATCATCTTATCCCAAATATAGATCGACTTTTTTTAGCTTTCATCAGGTATTTCCATAACCAAAATAAAACCTTATATGTAAGGTACATGTACAGTTGTGTATCAGTCTTAGATTTTTTAGTCAAGAACAATATAATACACAAGAAAGATTTTGTTGGAACCATACATTCACTTAACAAAAGCTCAATCAGAAGAAAGTCTTGTTATTTTATTTTAAATATTTACGTCACAACAGAACTTTTTTTCAAACGAAAAAGATTAGTTTGATAGTGAAACATTTCATTTTACAACAGAACTTAAGATATTTAGAGTATTTAGTTTCTCAACCCTATCTGATGATTGGAAGTGCGAATGTGTGTAAAGAGGACAAACATACATAAGGAGCAAACAAAACAAAAACACAATCTATAAGACAGACAAACCCGGAAAGATAAACGAACAACCACAAGCACAACACATAAACACTGAAAACTAAAAAACACGAACTCAAATAAAAACCAGGAGTGAACGCAGGTGCTCAGGTGTAGTGTTGTTTCTAATGATTTATACATTTGGTTAACGTCGGGGCCATTTATGGCTCGATATATGGGTTTGGGTTTCCAACTCATTGAAGATTGAGTGGTGGCTACCACATGTCTATTTTTAGTCCGTTCAATTCTAATATGAGATTTTGTCTTCTTAAAATTGTATGCTGTATTCGTTTCTTCATATTTAGAGTAGTATGACAGTTTTAACGCTTCATACAATGTATAAGCATCATTCTTAGGGAAGCTCTAGGACTCTATATCGTTCATGTCTACAGCATTAAGTACTAGTTATAATAAAATGGTGATGTCAAAACAATCAAAAGGTGCTATAAAGAACAAATAATAGAGGGTCAGGATAGGTAAGGAGGGTATCCAAACCCGGTTTATGGGGTAGCCAAACCCGGTTTAATCCAACCACTGCTAAGTTTCTGTACAAAGCCAGACTATCCTGACTGTAGATTTTATGTTCGTGTTTTGTGTTCTTTATGTTATTTTCGTCTGCCGATTGGGACTGGTCGTCTCGGAGTCAGTATAATATGTCGGAGTGGGGTGGTCTGTCTTCCTGCGAACAGTTACCTCGTGAGCTAGCACATTAAAAATCCGGCTCCTCGTGTCGGTCTAGTACAAAGCAGGAATCATATTCATTATCATATCAACATGTTCTCGTCCTGATATGCACCTGGTTGCCACTGGACGTTAGACAATATTTATCCATCCATCTGTCTATTGAATGACGTTAATGGATTGGTTAGTCATTTTTTTTTTTTTTTTTTTTTGCCTTTCAGATAATCGTTTTATTTTTTATTTTATAGATATAATATATATAGAACAACAGAATAATTGAAAAAAACACACCTAAAATATAATTTCTTGCGATAGTTGACAGTTACAATTGCTCTAAAGGGCACGTATCAACATCAAATAACTGCCTTTGAAGGGAATTTTTAGAATTTCCTTTTCATGAACAATGCATATATATTAATCTCGCTGCACGAAAATAAAAGTTTTATTCATAAAGAGCATCTATTTCTAACAAATAAGTCCTAATTTATAGAGACTGTAACACAAGTATTACAGAAAACAATGTTAGATTGACAGTTTCAAGACTTGATATTTCAAAGAAAAATACTTCTAAATTCCCCTTTTATCTTATAACAATGAACATACTATTGAAATGTTTTGGTCTAGTTACTGTGATATTGTGGAACAATAACTAAATGTGACAATGAGTTGTTCATGCGAAGGTAATCTTAAATATCAAAATTTTAGGGAGTTTACCAATATTAAGAATAAATCTATTAATAAATGTTATGTATTTTTTGCTATGAGCTTGTAAAATCAGTTACTAAGTCTTTTATGTACAATGCGCATTTCTGGATGAGAGTGACGGTAGATACATGTAAGGGAGGAGTTTATATGTGTATAAAATCGGTTAAATGCCACCGCCTTTTAGCCACACTATCCTTACTATCCTTACTCCCAGTCTTCACGCGGTCAATGCATTTGAAATCTATAATATCAATTCGTTGTGAACAATAAAATCAAGGTGATCAAACCAACTTTCGAACCCTACTGCTATATAAAATTAGGGAAAAAGTTATATATACATATTTCATGTATTTATTTATATACTGGACTTGGGGATAGTCTAGGTTGTGTAACGATAACAGTATCATGAAATTGACACTCAACATATGAAACTAGAAAATATGAGATCGTCTAGGGGATCTACGTTTCTGTGGTTTTTCGACAATAAATCTATTTTCATCTCTAATTTTAATCTGAAACACTAAAAATGTTAATTTTATTTCATTTCGTTTTTTTAATTTAATTTAATTTTTATTTATTTTTTTTAATTTTTATTTTTTTTTATTTTATTTTATTTTATTTTTATTTTTTATTTTTTTTTGGTCGTGTTAATTAATTTTATAAAATTTAATTGGACAGGTAAATAATTCCAAAAACGGAATTCCCGAAAAAACACAACAATGCCATACAAATCAACAAACAGCATCACAGACTCTCAGAAAAATGACATAAAGTGAAAAGTTTTTTTAACATAAACACATTCATGAGTCTACCACAGTGACTAAAAAAAAAACATTTAGAAGAAATAGTACTAAAATCAGAAAGTTTTGCAAGTAAATTGTCTGTTGGTAAAATACCGTCGCACTTTTACGCGGCTTAATATGCCACTCACTTTCACATTGCCATGATGTTTAATTGAAATCGGAAGTATTTCTGAGAGGTCAGTTTAAAGCAATTAGGAGAAAGATTTTAAAACGATTAAACACTTTCGTGTCTGTAACCCTCACTTCGATATCTTGGTACGCTCGAGTTACACGTAAGTCCATGATACATGTTATACAAGGCATCTGAAATTAATCAAGAACTTAATTATATACAAATAATTTAATATTGGATGTAACGCGTCATTTGATTGGTTAAATATTTTTCCTCTATCATATCATAGACTAAATTTTCTTTTCTACTATGACGTCATTTAAGGGAATCCCGACGTTTGAGAAGCAAAAACAACTGTTGGAATTTTAAAAATTATAAGGATTGATAGTAATGTTGTTTTCAGTCTATTTGAGCCGGATTTTTAACGTGCTAGCTCACAAGGTAACTGTCCACAGGAAGTCATATCACCCCACTCGGACACATTTTACTAACTCCCAGCCGACCAGTAGATCTTTGCTCTTACTCCTAGATGCCACGTACTTGGCGGGGAAGCAGCAAATACCTATTTTTAATTTTTGGTTTGACTCGGCCGGGGATCAAACCCGCGACCTTCCGCACTCGAGGCGAGCACGCTACCAAGAGACCACCGAAGCGGTACGTGATTTAGGTTATTTCTTCATAGACTGAAAAAATTACAGGCAACCCTTAAATAACGATTTTTATTTTTCACAAAAGTTCTTATGGAAGTAAAACACATAACAATTTAAAGAGGAGAGCGTCTTCAAAACTCAATAACCTCAGCAAATTTACAACCAGTTCCAATTACATTGTTAAGACCGTTTGTTGACGTCAGAGGAATCCGAGATATAATTATGTCAATCAGTCTAATCTCTGATAGATTTCAATACATAATATTGTGTATTGAATTTTACATTTACATAAGGTATATTACTATCCATAATCCTATAATCCTATTCAAATAATATAAGATATTGGGGAAGTTTATTCATACCAGTTATCGGTATTGTTCGTGCGAATTTGAATGGTCTAGTTAAAATCTCTACACAATGTAATCAAGGCGTTATTACTGTTCAGAGGCATGATTCAATAATTTATCCACTGTATCTCTTTTTTTCATTTGTAACAGTAGAGCATGATTTAACTCCTAAAATAAGCTACCCCACCAACCGGTAATCGAACCCAGAACATGCGTTACAGAGTTGACTGCTCTACCAACTGAGCACTAACTCAGGGTGCTTATAAACATGTTACGGTTCTATAACTTCTATCGTACACGGGGGTGCACCCGTTACCCATTTATATGATAATTTAGTAAAGTTTTACCACAGAACACTTGAACATTATCCTCTTAGGTACCCTAGTATAAGATAGGAACATTATCCTCTCAGGTACCTTAGTATAAGATAGGACGACATCTCTTATCAAACATTATTGACAAAAATCACATTTACGACAATCAAAAGTGAGCTTATCGTCTTCTGAACATCCTTCAAACATAGAGATACTAATGTAAAGTTGAAAATAAAAATCCCTTTAAGGATGATTGCTGGTCTATTGGAAATAAATAGGATTTGAAATAGGTGTTTAAGTTTGAGAGAACATATGAATAGTAAACAAATAAACAAGAAAAAAATATAGGTCTATGTGCTCATTTTAGAGCTATAAAGCCTTGAAAATTTGCAGGAAATAGGTTTTCTCTGTATTTTTCATTGTCTTTGCATTGGCAACTTCAGTCTCTCAAAAATATATGAAAAAATAAAAAGGATTTCATAACATTTTGTCAAATACCATTTTAAGGTATATATGATTGAATTATAAAAGAAAAAGTGGGGGTTCATGGGCAAAAAATTTAATGTTTAAAAAATGGATAAAACCAGAGGATTCCGAAAATCTGACAAAAAGACCAAAACATGACCAGCGAGCATCCTTAAAAGACCAAGTTCAGTAAATGTTTATGTTAAAATATATTTTTTTTTAATTTTATATAGTTATATTCATAAAGCATGCACATTTATCTGTTAAAATTTTAGGATAATTCTGAGACGGAGAAGCAGAACGGTTTAAATTCGATCCAGCTGCAGGTATTTAAGGCGTTTCTCTTGAGGTTACATGGATTTTACTGCAATAATATCTACAATTACGTTATTTTGCACTAAATCTCAACTAGGAACTGATGCTATTGGTAGCACTAAATTTTTAATTTTTGCTTTAATTTTATATTAAACGTACGCCTGATATACTTTATTAACCATTCAAAAAACATGTATGAAGGTAGCACTAAATATTTTCTTAAAGTCATTTTACTTTTGAGTATACATAATTATATACATATACCTATCTACAATCTATGTTTTTGACTTTAAAGTTTTTTTGTCATTTTGGATTTTATTCCTGTGCGAAATTTTATTATATTGTTTCCTATTTCCAACTCTTGTAATTGCAGTGGTGTCGAGAACATAGTTTGTTGCCTGATGCATATATATTTCTGTATACACTCTGCAGCAACATTAGTATCATAGAATGTGTAATGTATTTGAGTGCGTTTTAAACAATGCATCATCAGCTTTATATGACCACATTTTTGCTACAAAAAGCAACCACAACATTAACTCGATACTGTAATGTAATTGATTTTAATACATTACAGATAGTTCCACCAGTTTATGTCTGTGTTATCTTTTTTTCATTTCATATATTATGTGGAATGGACAAAAGAAGTCTGAGGCATAAGTAGCTGTGCAAAAAATTAACATTGTCATCTCTGTAGATTTATAAAAAAACATGTTTATCTGTAATTTTACTATTATTTACAACTGTTAATTTTATTGTTAGTCGTAGCTGAACAAATCAATTTTAACACAATCAACAGACTGTAATACAGAATATGATTTTATATGCATTTTACTTTCATATTACACTTTATAAAAGAGTACTTGTTATGGATGATCGCTGGTCTAATACGAAATAAATGGGATGTGAAATTTGTGTTTTAGTTTGAGAAAACATATGAATAGTAAACAAATAAGCAAGAAAAAATTATAGGTTCATGTGCTCATTTTAAAGCTATAAGGCCTTGAAAATTTGCAGGAAATGGGTTTTCTCTTGATTTTTTAATGACTTTACATTGGCAACTTCAGTCTCTCAAAAATGTATGAAAAAATAAAGATGATTTCATAAGATTTTGTCAAATACCATTTTAAGGTATATATGATTGAATTATAAAAGAAAAAGTGGGGGTTCATGGGCAAAAATTTTCATGTTTAAGAAATGGATAAAACCCGAGGATTCCGAAAATCTGACAAAAAGACCAAAACATGACTAGCGAGCATCCTTAAAGAAATGTTATATCAGTAACCGATCCAATGAATACTGAATTCAATACAAAATTTCAAATTGTATATGATGCCGGGATATGATGTACCCCTCATCTTAATTTTTTAAAACCTTTTTACATGATATTTAGTTTTATTTAGAGTACGCATGAAATTTTTTTTTTTTCTGTCAGACTGTACTGAGTGGTGTTATTGTGATAAATTAAGAATTTCATCATTTTGCTCTTTTTTTAAAGTCAAGTGCCTAAACATTATAGTAATTCTTTCATGACTTTTATTGTTCACCTCCAAAAAAGTAGATTTGTGATATTTAGTAAGATATACTTCCTGCAGTAAACTACATGTCGTGATTGAATATTTCATTCTTTATACAAACAATTTCAATACCTACAGTTCAAATCAGTACATCCTAAAACTTGTAAAACTGCATGTATTTTATTTTAAAAACTTAGGTCGGGGATATGTTTAGACTAAACTCGATGTTTTCAAACTGTGAAAATATTTTATTTAATCGCTATTTACAAAGTGCATAGCTTTGTCTTCTTTTAGTTATCGTAGAGGTCGGATGCTTGTCTACAGAGAATTTCAAGTCTTCTAGTTTAAGATCTTAACATACATTTACTCGTTTTCCGGAGATGATAATAGGTATTCCAACAGCAACTAATTAATTGAACAACCCTAACGTTATAAACCAATGTTAATTTTCATAATTTTATTTATTTTCTAATTTTGATAGAGTTCCCTTGAAGACATCGAAGCCCAAAAACAAAACGGATCAGTGAAAACAAGTTCTTCAAAGGTAGGTAAAATCTATAAGATTACAGATTTCTTCCTTTTGTAGGGAAGATCAATAAAAACATAATTTGAGATAAAGAAAGATTGAAATATCAGGAGTCATACTATCAGGGTAACATCATTGGACGTGCAAATGTACAAGAAAGTTTGAGATAAAAAATGTTGGAAAGAATGAGAGTGAACTGTCTTAAGTTTGTTTTTTGCTTTACCTTTTCGCGGTCATTTTGGAATTTGAATTTGCTCTTCAACGTTTTCGGCTGTGAGCACAACTGTCGTAAATCGACAAAATGTGTACACCTTCTGCATAAACATTGGTATCATTGAATATTTCTTAGTGATAAAAGATATCAGGAAACCAAGGCATAGATACGCCCAATCTATGTTTAAAACACATGTCAATTGGAGATCAGCAGCTGCAGCCATACCCCTAACCCCAAGATTAAGAGCCATACCCCTAACCCCAAGATTAAGAGCCATACCCTATCCCCAAGATTAAGAGCCATACCCCTAACCCAAGATTAAGAGCCATACCCCTAACCCCAAGATTAAGGTTAAATGGCCCTAAAGCCATGAAATTTCAACTTAGTCAACAAAAGACCCAAATAAACAAAACACAGCATTTCGTTTTTTTTTTCTTCATTATACATGTACATGTAGGTAATAAACTTGTAAGGTGGAAATTTGCATATTTGATGTACAATTTCCAAGCCTTGTTACTGATTTTAACTTTATCATATGAACTGTATTTTTCTTTGTCTGGTTTTTATATGTATAACCCTCTGCTGACATTAAGTGTAAAGTACATAAAGTATAGACATGAACAAGTTAACGTGTCTATATATTAAACAATCATAGCATTAAAGCTTATATTTTAGTAAATATAATATTGAAAATTTACGGAAATGATTAATCAATTTATATTATGTAATTGGTTACAATCTAAATGATTAATGATACCCAGATCACAAATATAACATGAAACAATTTTTGTGAGCCTGGGAAGCCAGGTGCGTTCAATAGAACGGCATATATACTTTTCAAATTATTCGTATCAAGGATTTAAAATTTTCTGGCATTCCGCCATATACTAGCTATAACCATATCAATCGCTGATTATTAGACTGATAGATTCCTTGGTTTGTGTTAGATCTAGTATCTGCCTCAATTACATGTAC
Source organism: Mytilisepta virgata (assembly GCA_028015205.1). Lineage (NCBI taxonomy): Eukaryota > Metazoa > Mollusca > Bivalvia > Mytilida > Mytilidae > Mytilisepta > Mytilisepta virgata. The sequence continues at coordinate 26,801,197 of CM051511.1, forward strand.
ACAACTTATCTAACCATCACCTTGTTGGATTTAAACGATTTACATGGGTACAATTGGTTATAAAAAGACGGAAGTCGTAGCATGTGATTGGTGGATTATGTCGACCAGACCAGGAAGAAATAACATCCAAATACCGATCTCATGAATATTTAATAGGTCTTTCCGATAGAAAAAAATAAATAAAACATATTCAATCTTGTCTGTAAAATTGCATGAATGTGAAACCCAAGGACTCTTGAAGACTTTCAGATGTTTTTGTCATCACAACCAAATTTGGAAGATTAATTATGGGTAAAAAGGTACAGTAAGGACTTTATATGTTGAAAATATCATTGATCCATTTCTTTCGCTTTAAAAAAGTTAAATGTCGATGTCAGCCGTGAAACATTTATTTATATTTTAAATCTGTTTATCAAAGATGGAATGATGTAAACTGTTATTAGTACGATTTTCGAATCGAATACCACGATAACTTTGATATAGGAATACGTATAATCATATATAATTGCAATTGACAAGCAATAATTAACTTTTGACATACTTTTCTGATAGTAGTTTTTAAAAGGTTGCTATTTAAATAGATATAATTCAAACACAAGGGTAATTTTGTAACAAAGAAGAACTCCTTTAAATGTAAGAAAATATTTACGGGACGATTTAATCTTACAAAATTTAAACATTAAAATGTTTTTTTTTTTTTTTTAAGTTAACACCGTCCTTGAATTCAAAAAGAATATAACGATCATAAAATTACAATAAATATACACAAAAAATCGTTCTTTTAAAAGTTCGATAATGACAAGATTGAAAATCAATATTTGTTTTAGACACGTTTTTTGATAAGGGAATGTATAAACATTTTCGAAGTGAATTAGATTGATCATTTATGTAGACTTTATCAAAGTATATCCAAACAGTAAGATATGTGGCAACATTTTAAGGACTAGTGATAGCTAAAGTTGTGTGATCTAATGCTTGGTTCATGTGGAATATCGTGACATGTTTTTAGTGAACGATATGTGTATAACTTGACACAATTCAAGCATGAAGTCGAAGGTAAATGATTTAGTTAATTGTTTATAAATTATTTGTTTCTTTTTATGCAAAATCTTAGAGGAAGTTTAAGATGCCTAATATATTTCGATCGGTTTTCATTTGTCTGCATAGCAACGAGTCATTGGTTAATAAAAATGCAAAGTCAGATACATGTACGTAAGAGATTTAGGTCATGAAAGTTTAAATTGGCTAGAAACATTATTACTTAAGAAGTTTTAGAGTCGAACTGGTCGAAAACATAGCAGATAATATAATAACCTGTTTTTTGTGTACTTCATTTTTCCTAGGAAATATCTTTTCCTGAGAAAAGACCTGTCGTTAGGCAGTTTTTGCCTCTCACAACAGTTTAGTTCTCATTTGTCCTGTTAACATTTTGATTTAAAAGTTTATAACATCAAATATGTAACATGTGTGATTCTCAGACAAGCCACTTAAATCCTTTACTTAAAGTATAGGCCAGTTTTAAAAGACAACAAAAAATAGTTCTTATAATTCCTGAAAAAATAATTCTTGCAGTCGCTAAGGCTTTGCTATATTCTGTTTTGTGCTTCAACCGTTTTTGGGTCATTTCAGCCTTTAACCAGCTGTACTAGTTTCAGTTTTCGTTTTCCACATTTTTTTTTTTTTTTTTTTGCCTTCAACACTGCCTTGCAACATTATAAGAATAATGTTTTTATTCTATGAGTTTGGTACTAGGAGAAAATAGTTTTGCACATAATGATTTTAAAATCAACAAAAGATCAAGAAACTTTTCGCTATAAACGAAGAGGTAAATCAGTGTACAGGCATATACAAAATTAACTTCTCTGGTACCACAGCATCATAAAACTCCTGGTAACCAACAATTGAGTAATCAGTTGTATATATCAACATACAGTTTGAATAATGATATTTTTTTGTGTGTCATACATATTCGGGAACATTGTTACTAACAAGGCCAAAGCAAAATAACTGGGATATGTAAACGCCATATGTATGGAAGGGAATTACCGCCATAATGATAACGATATATTCTTGTTGTATTATTACTATTCTTATTCCTATTATTGTAATTGTCAGCTGTATTATGATAAATCTTATTTTCTAATTTCATAAACATCTAATTTCTATTTTATATTATTAAATTTCTAAATTGTTACAGGCCGATTATTAATTTTTTATTGTAACTTTTCTACTTTCATGCATAAATTTTTAAATTTTATTTTCCAAAATTATACTTTTAAACTTTACAACCTCAAGCTTGTCAAATCCTGAAATGAAAAAGATCAAATATCCCGTTTCCATAAAAAATACACGAATTAGAATTTAGAACTTAGAACTTAGACGAATAGCAATCAGCATATTGGAATTTAGAACTTACGAATTGGAATTTAGACGAATGCGAGTTAGCATAATTGAGTTGGCATAATTTAATGTCACATTATGACGATCAGTGGCGCTGTCGTCTGTACAATGAATCTCCCTCATCATGTGACCTTGTTTACGACAACTAGAACGATAGCTGAGGGTCTTAAAGAGGGGGTATGAGAACGAACAACGTGAAATAAAAACATTTTCGCTGAAATCGAATCACGAATAATAAGCAACGTTCTAAGGAAAAGAAAACGGACATATACAATTTTTTTTTTTAATATTCACTTCTTTATTAAATTGAATATTGATGGAACTGATTAGCCTATATCAGAATTTCCCGTATCTTCAATACCGTAACACGTAAAATAACGAATCGCGGGCAATAAAAAGAACTGGAAACGCCCAAAGATCGAAAACACGAGAAATGAAATGGGGAAAACGCAGCACGATAAACACGCTGTACGTTACCTCCCTCATAACTCTGGGGCCGTCAGATTTACGGCTGTGGTTCACTGTTTACCCAGTAAGTTTTAAAAGAAATATTGGATGGACACTGGTGGATTTAGAGAAGTGGAAGGGCCCGCCCCTTTTTAGCCGAGACCATATATTATGTATAAAAGTCCCATAAAATTATCCCGGGTCTCCTGTTGTCTTCGGGGCCTGTATACGATATTTATTGTGGGTAGGCCTACTCACAATAACTATCGTATTTTACAGGCCCTATGCTTTTTCACTAAAGAATTGTCAGATGCCGTGACCCGGATCCGACACTGATCACAGGGCTCGTATCAATATAGTCTTTCGATCACCAATCATTACTGGTTGATACGAGGGAAGGGGGAGGCTTTTCATAAAACTTTTCATATTGAATCCTTGAAGTCCTCAGTGGGTGATGTGAAGCCCCCGGAATTTCCTGGATTTTCTGAGATAAATTTTAGCATAAAAATAAAAGTTTTATGCCCCCTGACAAAAAATTGGGGGTGGGGTGGGTGTATATGCCGCTTTGTTCGTCCGTCTGTCTGTCTGACCCAAAGCAAATCGTTTCCAGATGATTACTCAAGTTTCCTTTAACCAATCATTCTGATATTTGAACACAACGTTACTGGCTTATATTAAAATACAGGTCAAGTTCTATTATGGGAGGAGCAAGGATCCCAAAATTTAAACCTCACCCCTGTTTTCTCATAGCATTTTTATAACAGAAATTGACCTGTGTTTTTTTATAAGTAACATTGTGTTCAAATATCAGAAGGATTGGTCAAAGGAAACTTGAATAATCATCTGGAAATGGGACAGACAGACAGACGGACGAACAAAGCGGCATATCCCCCCCCACACCCATTTTTTTTTGTCAAAATTTATCTCAGAAAATCCAGGAAATTCCGGGGGCTTCACATCTTGGATATCCAAAACGGCTTCGCCCTGGACCAACTGAGGACTTCAAGGATTCAATATGAAAAGTTTTATGGAGAGCCCCCTCCCCTTTCCCCAGTATCAACCAGTAATGATTGGCGATCGAAAGACTATATTGGTACGAGCCCCTGTGATCAGTGTCAGATCTAGGTTTTCGAAACGTTGGGACACGGCATCTGACAATTTTTAGTGAAAAAGCGTAGGGCCTGTAAAATACGATAGTTATTGTGAGTAGGTCTGCCCACAGTTAATATCGTATACAGACCCCGAAGACAACAGGAGACCCGGGATAATTTAATGTGACTTTTATACATAATTTTATATATGGTCTCGGCTTAAAAGGGGCGGGCCTTTCCTCTTCTCTAAATCCACCAGTGTCCATCCAATATTTCTTTTAAAACTTACCTTGTGTAAACAGTCAACCGCAGCGCACCAGTTATGAGGGAGGTAACGTACAGCGTGTTTGAACTTTTTTATTTATCGTGCTGCGTTTTCCCCCATTTTATTTCTCGTGTTTTCGGTCTTTGTGCGTTTCCAGTTCTTTTTATTGGCCGTGATTCCTTATTTTACGTGTTACGGTATTGAAGATACGGAAAATTTTGATATACGTTAATTTTAGAAATACATATGTAAATTATATCAATATTTAGTACCATCATTATTCAGTGTAATTAAGAAGTGAATATTATCTAAAACAATGTATATGTCCCCTTTCTTTTCCTCAGAACGTTGCTTATTATTCGTGATTAGGTTTCAGCGAAGATGTTTTATTTCACGTTGTCCTTTCTCATACCCCCTCTTTAGGACCCTCATATATCGTTCTACGTAAACAAGGTCACGTGATGGGGGAGATTCATCAGACGACAGCGCCACTGATCGTCATAATGTGACATTAAATTATGCTAACTCGCATTCGTCTAAGTTCTAAGTTCTAAGTTCTAAATTCCAATATGCTGATTGCTATTCGTCTAAGTTCTAAGTTCTAAATTCTAATTCGTGTATTTTTTATGGAAACGGGATATTTGATCTTTTTCATTTCAGGATTTGACAAGCTTGAGGTTGTAAAGTTTAAAAGTATAATTTTGGAAAATAAAATTTAAAAATTTATGCATGAAAGTAGAAAAGTTACAATAAAAAATTAATAATCGGCCTGTAACAATTTAGAAATTTAATAATATAAAATAGAAATTAGATGTTTATGAAATTAGAAAATAAGATTTATCATAATACAGCCGACAATTACAATAATAGGAATAAGAATAGTAATAATACAACAAGAATATATCGTTATCATTATGGCGGTAATTCCCTTCCATACATATGATGGACCATCAATTTCATTCGCAACGGGAAATACTGAAAAATAATTGCATTTACTACATAATTGTGCAAGTTTTTTTGTTTTGTTTTGTTTTGTTTTGTTTTGTTTTGTTTTTTTTTTCTGGGGGGGGGGGGGGATTCTGTTCAAGTTTGGACCCAATTCCTTCAGAGTGGACCGTACCTGTATTCTGGTTACTCAGTTTAAATTTTCATTGATTGCACACTTTTGATAATTTTGTATCTTTCCAAAGAATTGGTGAAACGTATCTAGCTTTACTTTATAATAAATTTCTTAGGATATATCTAATAAGAATAGTTAGGAAAATCGCAAGAATATCGTCCGTTTTGGTTATTTTGAAAATCTTCAGTCTTTTAATTTTTTATCGTCAGGATTACTACAAACTTTAAGTTACTTCAGAAAAAAAACAGTGCAGTCATCGCAAAAAATATTATTATTGGCTCTGTCCTCGTATGGTTTTGGCTTTACTCCTCTGGTCATTTCGCATTTTTGGTCTTCAACCTTTTGGATTATTATTTTAGTTTTCAACATTTTAGGCCTGAGTACAACAGATGTTTCGTACTCGACGAAATGGGCGCAATTTGTGCATCAAAATCGGTATCAAAAATATTCTGATCTGTGTTTCAAAATAGTTGCTTGTAATTAGAACTCATCATATTACACTTGTATATATAGAGAATAATACATGATAAAATCTGTATCACATGCTGTATCAACCCGAGAAACCAATATCAGCCAGAGGGCCTAGCCCGAGGGCTGATATTGGTCGAGGTTGATACAGCATGTGATACAGATTTTAACATGTATTATACACTTTATCATATATTTAAACAGAGGACTTCAAATTTTCCAAATTAAAGTCTACTGCTACAAATGAAATTGATTGGGGAAAATATTTTGTGAAATAAAAAATAAAAAAATAGGGGGGGGGGGGGTTGAAAAAAAGTCAAATAATCTGGAAAAAATTTGAACATTGTTTTTTTTTTTAAATTTACCCCCCCCCCCCCCCCCCCCCCCCAAAAAAAAAAAATTCGCCCCCCCCCCAAAAAAAAAAAAAAAAAAAAATACAAACAATTAAAATTGAAAAAAAAAATGAAAAAAAGCTATGTGATAAAGGGTAAGCCATGTGATAAAGGGGTGTGATAAAGGGTAGACATGCGATAAAGGGGTGTGATAAAGGGTGGCATCAAAGTTGAGCGATACGAATTAAACAGTAGGCTATTTATCAAATATTCAAAACTACTGTATTTACTACTAAATATATGATAAATCTATATACATCTTTTTATTTTTAGATATTTGTGTAATACAAAGACAATAATTTATCAACTTAAATTTTTTTTAAACAAAATCTAGATAAGCTCGCCTGCTTATATCTCGTTTGCATAACAAATAGTAATGTTTAAATATTCTCATTTTTACGATTTATTTCAAAAGTCCAAGAATGTCATTCGCTGTAATATTATTTCCTTGCTGTGATTGTTTAATTATAGTCAATCAAATATGAGTATAGTTGCAACATCCGCTCTGAACTAATTCTAAATCTGTTTCATAGCCAGTATTAGTTCATAGCTCATTTTTCTACTATGTTATATATAAATGGGTAAATGCATAGATCAAACGGGGATTATTTCATCGAATCATATTCCCCAAATTGTGGAAACTAATTTTGTGCCTCCACCGATTTGTGACTTCCCCCGGATTGACTTTGTTGAACTTCACGTCGGGTGCCGTATACGGAGCAGGGTTCACTCCTGGTTTTTATAGGAGTTCGTGTTGTTCATTGTTTTTTAGTTTTCTGTGTTTATTTGTTGTGCTTGTGGTTGTTCATGTGTCTTCCCGGGTTTGTCTGTCCAATGGATTACGTTTTTTTTTATTGCTCCTTAGGTATATTTGTCCTTTTTTCATATTGTAAATATTTGACAATAATCAATTGCTATCATGGAATTAATAAGTAGGTGTGATAAGGTCAATCTTTTGCCACAGGACGTTAAAATAAATAATGAGTATAACGGGAAAGACCCGCAAAATATGAATGTGTGATGTCAGGTTTGTAGGAACGAATGTGGATACAAAACCCTGACTTGGGAGGATGGATTTTGATGAAATTGAACATTTCATGTAATGAGGAGAGGAGGGGGGTACCCAGGGACAGGATTCTTTAAGATACTTTCTATATCTAGGTTCATATTGTCACTTCTATTATAAATTCAAATGTATATAATTTATATACAATACATGTGTTTTTGTTATAAAGCGTTCGAAGATCAAACTTCGCAATAAAAAGAAAAATCAATGTATTTGACTGTTTCTTTATCGCCCAGATTTACTTTTGACCTGTGTTTATCTGCGATTTAAAACTAGGAGAAAGAAGGTCTGTTTTATATTAAACAATTAAAATCAGATTAGGTTTTGTTGTTTAAACGTATTCATAAGAATTTTAACAAAGCAGACATTTGGACGTTTAATTTAAAAATGCCAGTAAGTTTCTTTCAATTATTATTTTCTTCTGTTTGTTAGGTACAAAGAAAATTAATTTGTATCAATTTATGATGAAATTTTCGTTCAAATATTACATTGTTACTTTTATTCGTTTCTCGTTCGCACAATTGAACCTATTAGTTTTTTTTTCATTGTAGAAGGAATATTAATGTCCTATATCTGTGGGCACTAGCCCCACCGTTTACACCACAGGAAAATTGGATGCTGCGCTTAATGCGATTAATACGACAGCATTATTTGCACAGTTACATATTGACAGTAGCAAAGCATGTTTTTTTACGTTTGCTTGTTAATTAACATATCTAAAGAAAATGAATCTGTTAAACAGAGACAGGTGTTGGATATACTCAGAACTAAAACCGTTTTACTGACAAATACGTGTTTAGAAGGGAATATATGCACTCAAAGCAAGAATGGAATTGTTTTGAATGTCTGTTGAGTTAAATAACAGTCTTAAGGACCTACTAATATCAAATTATGTTAAGACTGTGTCCCATATATTAAGATATGTGTAGATGGTTAGATATTAACCTGTTTGGTAGATGTTATTTATAGCTCATACAGAGGACATATACGAAGCTATGTGCTGATATATTTGAACGGCATTGGACGACTTTTTTTTAAATGGTCCAAGAATTGAACCAATCCATCTATTATATAATCTAAAGTGAAATGGAATTCTTTTTGGTATTTTTTTTTTTTTTTACATAATTGCATACTTAACACCCACAGCAGCCTCTAGAACATTCTCTAACCACAAGTATTTCACTAGATATGAAAATAGCTAAAGTAGAATATTTAAAGGTCAGTGAAGTTTTTTCTTCTTCTTGGATCTGACACTTGCATTTGAATCCCCTGCAATGTGGCTGGTAACGTTAGTGGAACCTTTATCACCTGATGTCAAATCCGCGTTTTGAGGGAGTTCACAGTTTTCGTGCTGTCTTGTTCTGATTCTTCTTAGTTGGTCAGTTTAGCTTTTTGTTGTTTTTTTTGTTTTATTTCTTGTCGTATTATGGTATGAGCCTGTCGTCGCCGTGGTCGTTGTACGTCGGTGTCCGTAGACAGTTTTAGTTTATGCTGTGATACAGTTCTTGCGAATTCGATTTGTCTTTGGACTTTTTATTTAATAGACTACCCCCATTGTTTTACAACTTTGCTTATATTTTTTCGATATTTATGAACGCTCGACGCTTTAATCCTGTTATAACAGACAGTCCATAAATAATTTTAAGAGATGTGAAATCAGTATGATATAGCTTAACACACTAAGTCAGGTTAACCTCATTACATGTATAAACCTTTCACATTCCATAAGTCATTGGGACAAGTGACGATAACGGTGAATACACGTATATTTAAAGACATTCCACGTAAATGACACTATGGGCAATATAGAGTCCCCAAACATACTTATATACTTATGATTTTATAAATAGATAAATTAATTTACCTAAAATGTTTAGTTTTGATTTGAATTATTTGAACACGTTTCTTTAAATCGAAATCTCTGTTTAAATGGGTCTGGATGTGAAGAATTATAGATTTTAAGAAATGTAAATGCATTTTGGCTTACCTTTTTCGGTCAAGTCTGCATTATTTTCTTCTGCTCGAATTTTTAGTTAATACGTCGCGGCCAGTTTCCATACTAGTATGTTCTAATTTGTACATGCCTTGTTTAATCTGGACTTTCAGAGTATCGGAATATGGAAGGATAGGTTTTTTACCACTCAATACTTGTACATATATAGTGGGCATTGTGTCTTTTCATATCAACCGATGCATTGTATATTGTAAAGGTCAAAGGCGTCACTATTTTACCGATGGGTGTATGGCCTGAATACTCTGTCTAGCTTTAGTTTTAATGTGTAAAATAGAGACTGTAGCTACATCTGATGACCATTACTTAATACCCAGTAGTCTAATGCATGCTCGGATAACCTCAATCAATATACATGTACATGTATATAGTATATGTCTAATACTATTCAGGTTGCACCAGATTTAGGACGACTTCTAGCAACGTACCAGCTGGTTCCGACATTTGAGCGATCGGAGCGACACCATTGTTTTATTGACAGTCTTGATAACATCGAAAATCTACCTCTTCCTGTGCCTCCACCAACCACAAAACAGGAAATCTTTGATGTCAGTCAATTCTCTCATGTCGATGATAGAGCTTTGAAGGTAATTTTTCGTGTACTTTATTTACTGCTGTTAACAATTATGAAGAAGAAGATGATGATGATGATTTCAGAATGTTATCAACCTATATCGTCATATTGTTTTCTTCTATTGTTTTTGTTTTTATTAAGTAAAAAATCAAACTTATCGTAAATGGTGTCTACACGATATTAGCATTTTAACGCAGATCGCCAATTCTCAACGACCAATGAAATGCTTGTCTTGTGTCATATTATCATAAAGTCATAGTTATGAAAAATGCAAATTACAGAGACGCATTCAGTTTAACAAAATGTAAAATAATCATCTGGACAAATTTATTTATTTATATTTTTGCAAATATTTATTGATTTATTATAGTAAACGATGAATGAGGTGGTAATTTATTTTTTAAACCTTTTGTGAAATAAATAAAATAATTGCCTATTTTGTGATAGGCCCCTAAAAGTCTACTGAAACAGCCTTTGTCATCACTTGTGGAATACCTTGTTGATGGATACAACGACGATTTGTCCAAAATCCGAGTTATTTATAGATGGATTACAGCACAGCCTATAGACCAACTCAACATACCAAAGAAAGAACCAACACAGTCACATACATTATTTCAGTTATGGAGAATAAAATACAGAAAAGGCAACTATGCCCAGCTAGTCAGTTTACTTTGTCGGTAAGAATACTAGTATATTACTTTGCCTAAATAATCGGATTTCTTTGTCGATAAGGATATAAAACGTTGATAACTTTGTTCTATAAGGGTATACAACTTTGCCAAACTACTTTGGCGGTATAGATAGTCTGTTTACATAACCAGTCAGTTTAATTATCCTTAAAGATACATGTTCATTTTTGCGTTATTAGTCAGTATACTTTGTCGGTAAGGATGGCAGTTTTTGACCAAATAAGCAGTTTACTTTATCGCTAAGGACAGGACATTTTACTTTATGATTAATGATAGGACAGTTTACTTTATGGCTCAGGATAGGACAGTATACTTTATGGCTAAGGACAGGACAGTTTACTTTATGGCTAAGGACAGGACAGTTTACTTTATGGCGAAGGACAGGACAGTTTATTTTATGGCTAAGGACAGGACAGTTTACTTTATGGCTAAAGATAGGTACATGTATTGGCCAAAAAACAAAGAAAGATAAGATACTCATTTAATTTGATGTGATTGGGCGTAAGTTGCATTTTTGTAAAAGTCCATTATAATGTATGTTTGAAATGTGGCAATTTGTATGAATAATTGCTAGATTTCCTTCCATTTGAACTGATTTTCCGTCATATTATCATATTCATTTTTCTATCTGCATGCTTTAATATCCCGTAATATCTTGCTAACTTACATAAAATGAATTATTTTTCCTTCAATTTTATAAAACATAAATTAGAGATCCAAAGAAATCTTAACGGAACAAAAATGTATCTGGGCCCAACCGTAATTGCACTGATGGTGTGGTCCATTACTGTTTTTCGCCACTTTCAACGAAATGATTGGTTGTATCATGGAAGTCAGTTTTAATTGGTGGAGACCGCCGCACGACCTAAAAAAACCTGCAGAAGGAAATCATTGTCAATTACGATCGAATCGAACGCAACCAGCCGGCTTCAAACTCACAACCTCATAATTGACATGTAGGCTTTTTACTTGACGTTTGTCATTTAGTGAAGGGTAAACTTCATTAAATTAGAACACAAAATATTAGTTGAAGCTATATGTTTAGCATTGATTAGCAGTTGACCATTAAAAGATACTTATCTTAACAAAGTATGTTTCAAATTTTAACAAGATATATTGAGCACATCGAAGTCTACACGATTTTTAATTTACCCAAAAATTGTTAATTTTGTGATTTTTCGTGCACATTTGATTTTTTTACGGACAAGGCGACATAACTCCAGAACAATATCTGACTTTAATACGGTAACAGTATAGACATGATAGAGGAGCCTAAGGAAATTTCAGTCTAGTGAGTCTTTTTAGCAACTTCAAACTTTGATCACAGATACAAAGAACTTGGCAATATTTTGTAACCATTTTTCACCATTTTAGTAAGGATGATTTAAGTTTTTTAGAATAATTATGAATATTTACCCTGGAAACAATAAGAAAAATGTGTTCATGTACTTATTAATAAAGTTTCATTTTTTTAAGTAGAAAGGCTATGACATGCTAGTGATCAATAGTAGTCAGGACAAAAAACCTATACCACTATGCAATTGCGTCTCCGACATGGCACTAAAACATATTATTGGCTGTTCTTTTTTTTATTAATAGCAAGCTAACATTAGAAAGCCACAAGCTGACCAATAGGTATAATTTTGGTATAAAAATACCAACTTAGTTCAAATGCCTTCTTATTTACCTTGATTTCCACAATATCAGAATTTGTATGTTACTTTGTAGGTTTGCTCAACTTCCATGCATAATAATACATGGAAAATTGAAAGGTTCGACATATGACGTCGGGGAACACCTAGACGACGAACAACACTATGGGGAATGGAATGCTGTCCTGGTTGACGGGTACTGGAGATTCATCAACGCCTACTGGGGCACATGCGCAGAAGGTGGTTCCGATGATGCCCAATGGGAATGCGTTGATAAAGGTGATGACGTGCAAGGTGATGCCCTGAATAAACAATTGTTTTATGCGTGTGACGAGAATTATTTTCTCACGGAACCAGACCAGATGATAAGCACACATTTTCCGAATGAACCAGTTTGGCAACTCAAAGCAGATATAGTAACAGAGGAGCAATTTGAAACACAAGCCTTTCTCAAGGACAGATTTTATAACCTTCATTTGAAATTGGATTATCCTAAAACTTGCGTAACGAAGTCTTCAGGGGAAATAGAATTGCAATTTCAGCTTCCTGAAGACAGAGCAATAAATCTAGATTTTCAATACTTGTTATTTCGTTTGAAATCTGCATCATCCGGGCATTTACCAAGGTAAATATGTTCATCGTTAAATTGTTTATTTATTGGACTATTTCATTCAGTAAAGTTTACATATGAAAATTTGTTAATAAATAAATTAAAATGTAAATATAAAGATATATGGACAAGAGTTTAGAATGATTCCAAATAATCTACATACGAAAACTAAAATAAAAAGAAAAAACTAGTCAGTGGACATGATTGTTCGTCACCTCCAATTTTTCCCATAGGTTCTATACAAATTCACAAATATTTAAAACACTATTGTGAAGTCATTTCACAACCAATTTTCATGACATTTGCACCATCATCAAGTTATTCTGTTTCTTTATATATATTTTTTCACAAGTTGTAGTGTTTTAATCATAAAAAATTATGACGTCAACAAATTGGCTGAATATGTAAGAAAAATATGACGTCACAATTTTTTTTTTCTTAGCTAAATCATCGTCCCCCATAATCCAAGAATCGGAAATATATACACAAATGAACTATAAAATTTCAAATATTTCTCTTTCTGACATTTAGCATTTCTTGAAAATTGGTTGTGAAATGACTTCACAATAATTTTTTGAAAAATTGTGAATTTGTATAGAAACCTACGGGGAAAATCGAAGGTGACGAATAATTATGTCAACTGACTTTATTTAACACGGAAATGTTAAATTGAACTACATAATTTTGCATACTATTTATAATCCTTTAGTTAAAAATCACATGTATAATGTCACATTGATATGGGACAATAAATTATGTTTGAAGACTAGGAAAAGGTTGTGTACTCATAGTACATGTATTTCTACTCAATTTAAGTGACTACAATTTCTGATACATATTTTATTCAAGTATTTCATGTAAATACATAGATTATATATATATATATATGCGCTATAGAGTTGTTATTCGTACGCCATGAAATAGGAAGCAGAAGCTCTTATATTATTTCATATATAACCTGTTCAAAAGCAATTATAATTTTATGTGGGAATTTTAACTTGACCTTTTAAGGTTATTTATGGCAAGAAGACATTAAAATTTGAAGGAAATCGTACGTAATAATTTACTGGCAATGTCAGCATCAACTGACGCCTCGGAGTCTGTGTCTAAAGCTAAAAGAAACAGTATATAGGGCAATGTATTTCTTTAGTTGTATTGTGTCATAATATAATTAGATTATTTGTAAAATCATTTGCAGTACAGCAGACCTGTAAGTTAATTAATTATCCTGCATGTATGAAAAGCAATTTGTAATGTAATTTTAATAGCTAGTTATGTTATAAGCTTTTAACTGCTAAAGAGATAATACATACGTAGCGTGTTACTTTTCTTGTATTTCAAAACCTTTTCAGTATTTATATTACCATTACCTGTCGATTTTCATATTTTTCATTCCCGGATTTACACGACATTTCTGGAGAATTGTAACTTATCATATATCAGTAGATTTCTAATGCATATAATTATGTATACATGTACATGTTGTAATAAGGATTTACTTTTCTTTTAATTTGACAACTGCTATAGATAAACAATTAAGGATGCTCGCTGGTCATGTTTTGGTCTTTTTTGTCAGATTTTCGGAATCCTCTGGTTTTATCCATTTCTGAAACATGAAAATGTTTGCCCATGAACCCCCACGTTTTCTTTTATAATTCAATTATATATACCTTAAAATAGTATTTGACAAAATTTTATGAAATTCTTTTTATTTTTTCGTACATCTTTGAGAGACTGAAGTTGTCAATGCAAAGACAATGAAAAATCCAGAGAAAACCCATTTCCTGCAAATTTTCAAGGCCTTATAGCTCTAAAATGAGCACATGAACCTATATTTTTTTCTTGCTTATTTGTTTACTATTCATATGTTCTCTCAAACTAAAACACCTATTTCAAATCCTATTTATTTACTATTAGACCAGCAATCATCCATAATATTAAGATGAACGCTGGAACGAACAAGCATCTTTTTTTTTTCGATATTTCAGTACATTGTATAACTAATGTCAAGTCATCTGCTTCATATACTTTAACTGAACTTAATTGAACTAAAATAAGTCTTTTGTATTTATCTGTCCGAGCTTGTATTAGTAATCTTGTTTGTTTGTTACTCTTTTCAATGTGCATGTTAAACGCATGATGGGGATGAATTATTCATGTACTAGGCGTATGTTTGCGTACAGAGCACTTTTCTGGGTACTTTCTTAGCGAAACCATGAAAAACACTTCAAAAACCCTATACATTTCAACAAAAAATTGATTTAGTCAAAATTTAATAAAAAGGACACCCTAATTGCAGGAAAGTCAAAATATTGGAAAGTTGATTACCCCTTTGTTGGCTTTTGTTGTTTTTTCGTCAAGAAGTCTTGCGAAAACCTAATTCATAAAAGCGCTTTGCACGAATTAATTTCATGATTAATAGTGTTTTCGGTCGAATAATTTCAAAAGCTATTTTTTCATTGTTAAATTTCTTTCATAAACCTGAATATGATGTCATTCTTCATCACTGCATAACAGATAGTCTGGGTACTCAAATTATGAACACCGGGCGAATACGATTGTATATAAATATATTCCTTTCATGCTTTCATACTATATCATTTCACGTAGTCATGGTAGTAAAATTATCGAATGATTTTAAAAAGCGAGGACTAATATTTAAAAAAAAATCCAAAAAATGAATTGAAAATATTTTTTTATTCCAGATACGATAGATACGTGTTTTTACAAAGAAAGAAAACAAATATTTTGCATATTCGCATTCGATCTCCAGTCAAAGACATTTTTCGTTTTGAATTAGTTGGTAAAGACGTTACAATAACAGATCCCGGATACGATTATGACTGGGTCGCTGTTTATAAGTTTGACTTTACCGAAAGTACAGCAACGGATGTTTATGCTTTCCCAGAATGCCCAATTATCGGATGGGGTCCAGGAAGGGCGGCTCTTGAATGTGGAATGGCACCAATGAGTCATTTTAGTGGGGAAATTATTCCTGAAAATGATGGAAAAATAGAAGTAAAATTCAGTACAGTTGATGGAAAAGACTGGGATAAGATGGACATAAAGGGTCAGTTGATTCGTGGGGGGAGTTCGCCGGAAGAAGTAGCAAATCATGTGATCCACAGAGTCGAAAATGGTGATATAATATTTAATGTTGCGACTCCGAGGAAGGGAGAATATGCATTTAAAGTATACGCCAACGAAGAAGGTGACAGAGAACCGAAAAATGTTTGCAATTATCTAATAACATCAAATCAAAAACATGAAGGTCTTCCATATCCAAGAAATTTCGGAGAGTGCCTAGGAGAAAAAGAAGCTTTCCGTGCTATGGGGCTAAAAGCCTTGACATATCAATCAGGCTATATTGAAACTGAAGACGAAGAATTTGAAATGGCGTTCCAAAAGGTAGGAGAAATTGATTTTTCGCTTAACCTATCTGGAGGCAATGTACATTCTGAAATGGCTAAAAGACTTATTTCAGAGGACATAAATGGAGATATAGTAACTTATAAAATCCGTTTTCCTTGTACTGGTAATTACGGAATTCGGCTAATGGGCAATAGAGGAGAAGGAAATGAAATTCTTTTTGATTACGTTGTTCAATATAAACAACGAAAAAGAGAGAAAAGACCACCCTCACCAACACCGAAACAAGTTGAAATTCCACCGGAACCAGAATTTAAACCACCAGTTCTTAGTAAAGGTAATACTTTTTAAAATATTTTCACGAACCTTGGTTAGTTCTAGGCATACAGTTAAATCGAGTACATTCTGACCCTGCTGTCAAAATTATGTACCACCCAACCAATTTTTAGAGTTGTAGAAAGCGGTCACATTGTTAGTAATCCTAAATGTACTCTATTAGCTTTATAGTATGTTTAATACACCAGAATGTCAGAATAGAAAAATGGGAGGTACATTTTGTGTATAGGTATTTATGAAACCGGTTTAACCCCACCACTGTTCATGGTCTATTCCAGATCAGACTATCCTCCCTCTCTAGCTGCTGTTTACGTTTGTGTTTTGTACTGTTTTACGTTATCCGGAGTTCTGTAAGTTGGATGGCGTTGATAGATTTGTACGTCATTGTTGTCCTTTCCTGTTATCCATTGTGTTGTTTATAAGTATGTGGTTAAATTTAAATCTCATGTGCATTACGACTGGCAAGGCAAATTAACACATTGACAATGGGAAAGGGTTGGATTCACCTTGAATAAGTTTATACTCGCAGCATTTGTCAGAGATTGTACGTTTCTTTGTGTTGTTTATATATATTTGAAGTATAGGTTTTATTTCATATTTCTTCTTGTTGTACTTCACAACTTGATTTGTTTAGTTGGGGTTTTACGCCGTTTTCAGCACATTTGGCTATTTCGCGGCGGCCAGTTTTTATCGGTGGAGGAAGCCGGAGTACCCGGAGAGAACCACCGACCTTTGGCAGGAAAATTGGCAGTCCTTGTTAATTTTAGATCGGAGTCGAACACACCCCACCACAGGTGAGATTCGAACTCACAACCTCAGTGTTGACAGGCTAATGATCATTAGTAGTCATGACGAACTACCTAGACCACTCGGCCACCGAGGCCCCTCACAACTAGATATTGATACTAAGAGCATGTTCAGTCTATGCGTATATCCATGTTGAAGGCTGTATTGCGATCTCTATTGACGATTTCAACAAATCTTTCATTTCAAGCAAATGTATGTATATAACATAAGAGATGTAGTCAGAATTTACTTGTTTTATTTAAGTGTGTGAGTATGTAAGTAAAGTCAAGAAATACCAAAGGGATATTCGAAGGAGAGAAAAATCGTAACAACTGACAAACTCTGGAGAACAACGAAGACAAGACCAAAACAATACATGCACTACAATTAAAAACTAAAACATATGAACAACATGGACCCCACCAAAAAACCGGGGGTAGACTCAGGTGCTCCGGAAGAGTAAGCAGTCTCTGCTTCCTGTGAGACACCCGCCATGCTGTCCATGTCAAGTCCGATATGCGGAAGGGATAATATCAATGGAACAGGTCCATTTTCATTTGGAAAACGGTTTTTTCATACCTGTCAACCAAGTCATGATGACGCCCATAAAACTTTAATAAGGATGGCTTCAGCTTATATTTACAAATTTCTTATATTTACAAAGTTCAATAATCATTGTTTGAGGATAATTACAAAGTTCAAAAATGACAATTTGATAATTGTTCATGAAGAAATCATGTTTATTGGGAAACCAAAAGATGAGTATAGTCAAGATTTCTTGTTTTATCTGCTGATTTCAGATTTGCCAAATGATTTAAGACGCAAAATCAAAAAGGCAATCGAAGATCAGAATGAGGTTGATTTAGAAGTTGCAATAAACGATTTAAAAGATCTTGATCTACCAACTGCAAAGAACGATATTGAAAAAGCAGAAACTGAACTTGGGGTCATGAAGACTAGAAGAGGTATCAAAAATGCAAAATCACAGCCCAGTATATGCATGTACCAATTTTAATGGTATAGTAAAAATAATCTCAGATGTATTTGAGATATGAGAGTGTCCTTTATTTTAACAAATCTTAAATATATATATATATAATTCTCAATTTAAAAAATACTTGCATGTCAAAAATATGATAATTCATGTTGGATTTAAAATACCACGATATATAGAATGTTTTATTGCATGTTATCAACTTTCATTAAAAAAAATTGACTGTGAAAACAGGCCTTTACAATGCATTTTGTACAAGAATTTTACTTCTAATATTGTGTTGACATAAGATTACCGTGGGGTAGCTTAGCCTTACCATATATATTATATATTAAAATATTCTTACTCTTCAATGTGAAAGAAAAACAACACCAAAAAATGTATTTTTTGTATTTTCCCCAGAACTCATGGAAGCTACAGAAGTCAGAGACATGGCGCTAATTAAAGAATCAATAGCTAAAGCCAAACGAAATTCTTTTGACAAAAGAGTACCCCGAGAGATGGCACTGGCAAAAGCTATGTTAGAAAGACTTCGGAACATAACAAAATTAATGCATGCAGTACTCTCCCTTGATCAGAAGACAATAGCTGAGATCAAAGGATACCAGAATCCACCACCTGCCGTTCATAGAGTTATGATGGCCACTCTTTTATTATTGGGCCATTGGGAAGAAGAAACTGAGGTAACACTGCTGGAACATTTTTCAATGAATGTTTATACATTTCCGATCAATACAAGATTTTTTGTTTTGAAGTTAAAAAACATGTATTATGTCAGAGTTACTGTCCATTTATATGGAAAAAATTTGATAGAAATTTCAAATACATGTATTAATTTGTTTTAGTCAAATAAATAATAAAACGAGATAACATGAAAAGGTGAACATTGACAAATAAATAAATTAGCATCGTCAAATCCGGAGAACTTCTGGCGTAAACAACAAAAAGCACAGAACACACACAGGGCACAGTCAGATTTGTACAGACACTTCAAACGTTCTTTAATATAAAGAAAGATGACTGCTAATATTGATATGAAGTCGATAAAATCATGCCAACACAACAGGAGAAACTAACTTTGTGAAGAATTACCGTCTTTTCAAGAAATATAGTCGACATTCCTTAACTAATTGATTCTTTTAATTTACTTCATGTTGCAAAAGCTCTGTCCTTAGATATTTTGGTCATTTTGGCATTTTGCTCTTAACTTGTGTAGGTTGTTGTTTTGGTTTGTCAACATTTTAAGCATTGAAAACAATGACGAGTCATCAATGGACGAAATGTGCACATTTTGTGGATCAGAATTGGTGTTTATTATTTAAACAGTCACTCTCGTTGCTGTAGAGATTTTAGGTTAAATTTTTAAATAAAAGAACCATATTAATATTTGCAATATGTATATATTATCTGCATTGTGACAGCTAAATATCGTAAAATATTATCCCGTGAGCCAGAATACGTGAGCGTAGCGAACGAGTCCCAAGTCTCCATATTCTGTCGAGCGGGGTGATATTTTACGATATCTAGCTGTCAAAATGCAGATGATATTTTTATCATCTTAATTACGTATCTGAAAAGTAAATATTCGTAAAAGTTCTAAATTCTCCCAAATTTTCGCGGAAAAAGTATGGATTCTTCATCGCAACGAGAAGTTTTCCGTTACATTGTTTACCATACCAATAAGTATATATTTCCTTAATGTTCATGTAAAATATCTTATAAACTATATAAAATCCGATATTAAGGTGTATTTTCATGTTTTAAAAAACAAAATCAGTCTGGAAATCTTTGTTCATGATTTTCCGGGAAACTAAAGCACCCGCTTTAAAACTAGCAACCTCATAGTCCGTCTCCATTCTCGGCGAAACAATTTCTGACTAAAATATGCGCAACGAAAAATAATCACTAAAATTTCCCAATGAGACGACATATTTAAACAACGTTTAGTCGTTTTTGTACTAATTCAGGCGAAAATATGGACATACAAAAATAAAGCGTACGTTTAAAAATTTGATTTAATCGCAAATAATGAAATGCAATGGAAAGAGCGGAAAGAAGGCCCAGCACACATTATCAGCATCGAGGAAAGACACATTTTATTGATGTCACTTTCAGAAATTTCTTCATCATTCATTTAAATAAAACGCCATAAGATAAAAAATGTGTGAGTCTTCCAAGGAAGGCATGTGTCGCCTGCGGACATCAATTTTTACAAAAGATATTAAAATGTTCTAAAAATGAAATATATATGCACACCTTTGCATTAATGCACGGAGAAAGTTTCATCAAATTGCTTAGAGTGGTTATGGAGTAGTTGAGGATAGAAGTTTTGAACCCCCCCCCTTTTTTTCAAAAATGTATTTTTTTTTAAAATTCAAAATTTTCTAAAAATGAAATATATATGCACACCTTTGCATTAAGGTTAATGCACAGAGAAAGTTTCATCAAATTGCTTTGAGTGGTTATGGAGTAGTTGAGGATAGAAGTTTTGAACCCCCCCTTTTTTCAGAAATGTCAATTTTTACAAAAAAAAATTAAAATTTTCTAAAAATGAAATATATATGCACACATGTGCATTAAGATTAATTCACAGTGAAAGTTTCATCTAATTCCTTTGAGTGGTTATAGAGTAGTTGAGGATAGAAGTTTTGCCCCCCCCCTTTTTTCAAAAATGTCATTTTTTTACAGAGAAAAATTAAAAAATTTCTAAAAATGAAATATATATGCACACCTGTGCATTAAGGTTAATGCACAGAGAAAGTTTCATCAAATTCCTTTGCGCGGTTATGGAGTAGTTGAGGATAGAAGTTTTGCCCCCCTTTTTTTGCAAAAATGTCAATTTTTACCCAAAAAAAAATTAAATTTTCTAAAAATGAAATATATATGCACACCTGTGCATTAAGGTTAATGCACACAGAAAGTTTCATCAAAATCCTTTGAGCGGTTTACGAGTAGTTGAGGACAGAAGAAAAGTGTGACGACGCAAGACGCAAGACGTGAGACTACAGATAGTGATCCGTATGTGTCGACCATGCGTTCCGCAGGCGACACAAAAAGGAACACCACATCTTGATATATTTATTAATATTTTGCAATTTTGAAAGCTATTTAATAAGTTCTAAGCTGCCAAATGTTGGGAGAATTTGTTGATAACTCCTTCTGACTGTTCATAGCTCCTTGATACGAATTTTATGGAGCTGCTCAACAAGCTGATAGAATCACAAGGAAGGATGATAAATAGAAGTATAGATGTGTTTATTAATTAATACAGATAGAAGGTTTAACATTTCACATCCTAAAACATTTGAAGTTGTAATAAAACTCCTTTATCAGCCATATACGGGTACCAGAAATATTTATTGTGTGGTACAGTGTGAGAATGAACATAACTCTGGTACCTTTAGTGAAAAAATATTAACAGTATTCATTCTTAATGACTTTATTCAAGATTGAACCTAATATTTTTTACCTAGGAGTGGAGAAACATTCAAATTGCTCTCGGTAAGATGGGTAAAGACGCAATTAAAAAGAAGATTCAGGATCTTAAAGTTGATGAAATCCCGTTAGACGTTGCACTTGGAGCACGTGACTTAATACGAGATTTCACTCTAGATCAAGTGCGGATGGTCAGTGCAGGTGGCGCAACGTTTTATGTTTGGGTAGGTTTTGTTATGAAGTATAACATAGAATAACGTAGTTATGTTTGCTCTAAAGGACCTTCATTGTTTGAAAATACGGTTTTGTACGTATTACAACCAGTTTAATGAATTTAGTGGAAAAAACATCAATTGTGATGATATGAATATCCTAATAGAAATATTTTTTCTTTATTGTTTTTCCTAATTTCGTTTAAATTAAAAAGATTTCATATTTGATGTTGCTGAAATGAATATTTTCAAAGTAAATTTCAGAGCATCTCTTGACCAGTCCGAATAGCAAAATATGCGATCTACTGTGATTCCACATTTTCAATATTTCATTTTGAGTTCCAGTATCAGATATACAAAAAATATTTTCTTATTAATCAGACAATAAGTCATAAACTTTATCTGATGTATGTACTTGCAATTAAAATAATTGTACGCGGTTCTTCGATTCAGGAAAAACTATAATTATGTTCAAAAATGGTCAGTTTGCGCCTTTCTACGAATTTCTATCCAAAAAAAATCAACCTTTGTTCATTGGTCATATCTTAAAATCAAAATGTTGCTCGCTTTCAGGTCCGAGATTTAACAAGGGAGATAGTGAAATGGAAAGGAATTAAAACTTTCCATATCAGCTGAGTAAATAATTTTGGGGTTTTTTGTTGCCGCTAGATTTGTTATTTTATTTTTAATAGATAACATTTTTGTAGCATCTTAGGTTTTTTGCTGCTTTGCATATTGTTTCAATGCTCGATACTGTGTTACATGTAGCTATGCCTAAACGATATTATTATTGTATTATTAGGCATTACTGTATATTATCGAACATACATTTTATTATAAAGTGCTAGAAGTAAAAAAATATAAGATAATTACATTATAGATGCTACTGATTGCATAGGTGTATTGACAATAAATTATGATTATAATGGTGATACTATTAGGTTATTTTACAGTGTTATGTACAATACCACTTTCAATACAATACGGACGAGTACAATATTTTTTCGTATAGTACATAACACTGTAAAATAATCTGTTTATTATACAGTTCAACATATTGAGACAAAAGTTTGAATAACCAATGCATGTTCTTTATCGGGAAATTAACAATTTATTTGGACTAGTTAAATGGCATTTCAAAGTTTACCGAGCATTTCTTAAGTCGATCTTTCTTGTCTTACACTAGACAGTATATTTTTTCTACAATCTATATATCCCCCCCCCTTTTTTACGCTCTACACTGATTGAAAAAGCTGAATTAGAAATCAAATACAAGTTTACTTTGCTAGCTGATTTGGCGCGTAATCTATTTAACCACGACGTCATAAACACTTTTCCTGTTTTCACTTCCGGTCGTACAATACGAAAAAAATACGGCTTTTTCGGGACGTCCAATAAAGAAGTTTCGTGTTATATCCATCACCGGAAAAGTTCGTCAATTATGCGCGCCTTTATGACGTCATTTACCAGATTGTGGGGCACGCCTGTATCCCTACACTATTAAAGTTCATCAAGCGTCTTCGTGATCGTCATTATGCAGGATGATCTAGAAATATATTTTGCTCCGTAGGTACTTTATCACAATTCCTTCATGACTGCGGACGACGACGGACTTATAAGAATTTAATTTGCCAAATATTTCATGCAACATAGCATCATTTTTTTTTCAACCGTTCGCTCAACACGGAGACGGAAGTGACGATGCCCGTAAACGCACTAAAGACGTTCACTAAAACCAGAGTTTTTGACGGAATTGCAACGAACTCGAAAGTGGCGTATACGGCAAATGCTTACTTCCGGTTGTACAATACGGAAAAATATTTGGAGGTCACATGTCATAAATGGCTCTTTCTCATTGGATTAAAAATACAACTGTATAATAACTACAAATATTTTACACTTCAGTATATTTGTATCCGTCTATATATTGCAAATGCTAGTATCACATCAATCCCTCAATGTAAGATTTTTGACGCAAGAAATTTTAAATATGAATACAAAGAGATTCGGGATATGCTTCTCACAAAAAACAACCATGGCTATAGGCCGACGCATTTCCTCTGATAATGCATTTTATTGATGGAATTTACCACACAATAATTATATGGTGGTCTAAATGTAGTTTGTCCTACATTATGAAGATAAGAAAACGATTTTGGTGCAAATGTAAAACTTTCTATATCTACTTTTTTATTTATTATTTTATTTTACATTTGATACTGTTGCTTCTAAATGTTGACTAAAAAACTATTATATGTGTACACATGTAGAAACAACTCTGAACAATTCTTTCATATTGTAGGTTAAAGGTCTGACGGAAGAAATAGCTCAAAGAAATAGTGATGTAATCGGTGAAGTCCGTCCACGAACAAGTCGACGTCGTCGAAACACGTTTTATTCAGAAAAATCTTTCTATTCAGAGAAAACCATGTCATATGATTGAATTTTTCGTAGGATTTTCTCAGGAAAATAAATCTTACATTAATTTTACTTTTTTAAAGTTAAATAAAATTCATGGAACCTAGGACTCTAACAATGTTTATAAATTAAAATCACATGTTGCGTCATATGTGTACAAAATTGTTTCAACGGAGTATTTCAAGTAAGGGCATACATTTTACATCCATAAGGTTGTAATATGAGGGTAATTGAAGTCATTCATTATTGGGCAATAGAAGGATTCCCGGGAGCTTTCTTCTTATTAGAGATTTATTTGTATAATTTTCCAACCGTCCACACTGAACTGTTATAAATATTTATTTTAAATAAAATAGAAAAACATGTAGTTTTATTCTTTTAAGTGTTGAATCTGTTTGTTCGTCCTAAACCATATTGTGGAAATTCTACAGCAATTAAGTGTTCTAAACACATTCGAGATCATTCGAAACAATAAACGATTTCAAACTGGTCTGTATTCTGTGAAATTGCACAGTGAACTATTTTTAGAACAGGTGATTTCCAATTCCAATTAAGAGTTAAATGTAATACAACAGTATGTAGCATATAGCATGTTTTTTGGACCACTTGAAGCAATATTGTCCGCGGCTGTCGGCCTTGGGCAATAATGCGGTTAAAATGTCCATAAAACATGATATTGCACTCAGTGAAGTGCCATAATTTATAATATTTAAGCCGACAGAGGTACATGCATAAGTATATACAGCAAAAGACGATTCTTGCAGATATCGAGTTTACATTTTGAATAGATGATTGAATGGAGTCGGGTATGCTGAATTTATCTTACGTTTCCACAATGATAAAAAATTTTGTCACAGGGGATACTATCAGCACAAATCATTGCAACGAATTTTATTTTTTTAAATTGAACTTTTGCGAAACAAAAATGCATTATATAATACAACAAAACAAATAGAATATGTAAATATACATGATGTATTAAAATTTCCTATTTATTATCAGTTGGACGCGCCTGACGTCATAATCAAAATTCTTTTGAATTTCACCTGAGGAACCATTGAAAAACAATAATTGTTTGGACTTTTCTGGTTAAAATCAAATGAAAAGTAAATCTTATTTTAATCAAATTTATTGTATTTACTTTTTAGATTTCTGTTTCAGAAGTTCAAAAATCAAAATAGCCGTCACATGAAAGGCATTGCAGTACCAGTTCGTTTACCTAATTTCCGTTTTTGTCATATTAGAATCTAAATAATTCATGGGAGCCATATATTCGTATTAGATTTTAACATGGACAGCTCTATTTGCTAACGCTCTGGATAAAATTTTAAAATCTCCAACGAATATATTGCTGCAATGAATTATTTCTTAATTATATTACATATATATATATATATATATATATATATACATTTACAATTAAATTAGGAGGGTCAAGGATGTCAATGACAATGGATCTCTATATTAGACCCGGGGGGGGGTTGGTTCTCCGTTAAAAAGGGTATATATGTGCCAATTGTGATGGTCAAACTGGAATCTGTTCATGACCCGGAAATTTTGAAAATCATACTCTCTCAGTGACATTCAATGTACAAAGGTAACCCTGTTAAATGACTTGATGATGATTTGGAAAATCGTACCCTGTCAATGACATTCAATGTTAAAATGTAATCCTGCTAATGACTTGATTGTGCCAACCGTATATATCAGACCAATATTATTTGTAACAAGTAAAAGGAAGAAGTAAAAAAAATATATAATATGAAAAATAACGGATATGGAGTAAATGTCAATGAGAAAACCTCCCATCTTTAAAAAATTATGAAAAAGTAATCCTATTATTGACAAGGGTAAAAATAGCAACCATGATCATGACAGGACATGTGTGAAAATGGACTTTGTTCTGCTGCACATATATAGTACCATTTCTAATGGAAGTAACCGGAATATTAGATTACATATATATATACTAGAAGAAACCCGCGATTCTCGCGGGAGAGGTAAGGGAGTCGATATTTGATAGGTAAAAAAGTGGGAAACGCTGAAGTCTGTTAACAATAATGATGCTGCAGAGTAAGAAAAAAATTTTTGCGAACAAAAACGTATATCATTTATAGTACAGTTTCAATTTTATGCGACAATCTCGGCGGGTGTCTTTAAGGAGGAGAAGTCTCATACTTTGCTGGTGCAGCCGATTTTTATTGATGCATGTTCAGTGTGTATCCCCGTACACCAGATATTGCTATTTACATGTAACCAATGCATTATCTCAACAATAGAAGTGTATCGTCAATTGCCGCTATTGTACCGTTAATTGCAGCCTGTTGCCACTTACGGTACACCTACATGTATACTATTGCAATAGGTACTAGGACAGAGCAATATATATCTGCTGTAAGGGGATGCACAGTGGCGTTAGTCTTAATGTGTTTTTTCTTCAACAATTTTGTATTGTCATTATGTCTTTGTTGTTTCTTAAGCTTTGGACAACCATTCCATTCTGAGTGTTTATCATGTACACGCCACGTGAAGACCAGACACACCGTATATGTAGGTGTTCAGCCTGTGATCATTTTTTTTTTATTTAAATGACAAACTAACATACTGTAAATGTTCATTGTACACAACGGGACCTATAATTTATCTATTAGTCCAGATAATCATGGCGTCTCAAGGGTATAATTATTTTTGAATTTTTTTTAGATCCCTCATCGATGGAATATACCTCCAAGTAAAAATTTTCCAAGACGGATTAATTATTTGGACCACCCTATTACGTACCATCGGTACTGCGTACACGCCATGTGATTTTTGGAAACACGTTGAGTTGTAAATTACACATTAAAATGCTAAAATCTGTACATGTACAACAACTGAATCACGCGTTTACTGTGACGGTGATCAAATAAAGTTGGGGCTTTCATATATTTAAATCTAATAAACAATATTTTCATTCAATGTTTGACGGCGGTTTTACTTGTTTGGTACGAAAAGGAAATGTAATAGGAGGGTCTAACAGCTATGCGTTTCCAAGCCCCGCTGTGTATTCAAATGTCCAGAATTGCTATTCCGACAAACCTCAAATAAAAGTTTCACAATAAACCACTAATTTCCTGACAAACAAATGGACAGACAGACGAACAGTAGCAATTAAGACATTCAGTTCGTTCCACTGGGACTCCAAGCTGTTTATATAAAAAAACATTTTTAAGTTTTCATACTTTAGTAACTATGTTAACATAGAACAAAGATTCGAAACAAATAATTCAAAAATATAAATATGAATTCCTTACAAAAAAGTAATAGTTCTATATCAAAAATAATTATAATTTGGGAAAAACAACACTGGCAAAGTAAACATGACCCCAAAAATAATAATTCTAGAAAAACATACTTGGTGGTAACGACATTAAGCGGAAATTTTTAACGTAGTCTCCATTTTAATTTAGAAACTGAAATCTTGGTTTAAACTTGAAAAATTTACCCAGAACCTTCTGTATGAAAGGCCGTTCGGGTCATAATTCATTTGTTACTCGTACGCTAGAGGTACGCATAACAGGTCGTTCACGTACCCCAGAGGTACAGGTAACACTTTGTTCACGTTCCTAGAGGTGTGCGTAACAGTTTGTTCACGTTCCTTGAGGTACACGTAACTGTTTGTTCACGTACCCTGGAGGTACGCGTAACTGTTTGCTCGTGCAGCTAGCCGCAACTGAAAGCCTGTCATCCCTTTCCCTGAATAATGGACTATATGTGTCTAGGGTACGTGAACAACCTGTTACGCGTACGCGTAACAAAATGAATTATGACCTGAACGGCGCTTCATACATCTGAGAGCTCCAACCCAAATGGAGAAAGTGTGATTCTTAACATATTAACGAAAAAGTATTAAACAGTAGGCTTTAAAACAAATATACTAATTATAAATCACGGTACCATATAACTATATCTTTTGCAAAATATGTAAGTTAAACCGAATATCTAATCATAATATTTATTATTTTTGTGTTAAATGATTATTCCCGTTTTTTAAAATGTTAAATTTTACCAAAGTAGATACTATCACAAAAATGTGTGAGTCTTCCAAGGAAGACATGTGTCGCCTGCGGACGTCAATTTTTACAAAAGATATTAAAATGTTCTAAAAATGAAATATATATGCACACTTTTGCATTAAGGTTAATGCGCAGAGAAAGTTTCATCAAATTGCTTTGAGCATGTTGAGTGGTTATGGAGTACTTGAGGATAGAAGTTTTGAACCCCCCCTTTTTTTTCAAAAATGTCATTTTTATTAAAAAAAATTTTTAATTTTTTAAAAATGAAATATATATGCACACCTTTGCATTAAGGTTAATGCACAGAGAAAGTTTCATCAAATTGCTTTGAGTGGTCATGGAGTAGTTGAGGATAGAAGTTTTGAACCCCCCCCCCTTTTTTTTCAAAAATGTCAATTTTTACAAAAAAAAATTAAATTTTCTAAAAATGAAATATATATGCACATCTGTGCATTAAGGTTAATGGACAGAAAGTTTCATCAAATTCCTTTGAGCGGTTATGGGGTAGTTGAGGATAGCAGTTTTGACCCCCCCCCCCCCTTTTTTTCAAAAGATGTCAATTTTTACAAAAAAAAATTAAATTAATTCTAAAAATGGAATAAATATTCACGCCTGTGCATTAAGAGTAGTGCAGAGAAAGTTTAATCAAATTCCTTTGAGCGGTTATGGAGTAGTTGAGGATAGAAGATTTGCCCCCTCCCCTTTTTTTTTGCAAAAATGTCATTTTTTACAAAAAAAAAAAAATTTAAATTTTCTAAAAATGAAATATATATGCACACCTGTGCATTAAGATTAATTCACAGTGAAAGTTTCATCTAATTCCTTTGAGTGGTTATGGAGTAGTTGAGGATAGAAGTTTTGACCCCCCCCCCCTTTTTTCAAAAATGTCATTTTTTACAGAGAAAAATTTTAAATTTTCTAAAAATCAAATATATATGCACACCTGTGCATTAAGGTTAATGCACAGAGAAAGTTTTATCAAATTCCTTTGAGTAGTTATGGCCGAGTAGTTGAGGATAGAAGTTTTGCCCCCCCCCTTTTTTTGCAAAAATGTTAATTTTTACCAAAAAAAAATTTAAATTTTCTAAAAATGAAATATATATGCACACCTGTGCATTAAGGTTAATGCACAGAGAAAGTTTAATTAAAATCCTTTGAGCGGTTTACGAGTAGTTGAGGATAGAAGAAAAGTGTAACGACGCAAGACGCAAGACGCAGGACGACGCAAGACGCAAGACGCAAGACGACAGATAGTGATCCCTATTTTTCGACCATGCGTTCCGCAGGCGACACAAAAATGAAATTAACTTTTTACACAAATGTTATTTCAAAAGGGGAGATAATAAAACATTAATCATTCGAATAATACTCTTCCCAAAGACGGGCGATTTTTTAGAACATTTTCACACAAAACTCAGTTTTCTAAGAAAAAGAAATTCTCCTGAGGGCAAACTTGGGAACTACTTAATGTCACTATTATATGTTATACATTTTATGGTTTCAGAGTTTTTACCGCTCAAAGAAAACGGTCTCTTCCTTTAGTATTAACGATATTTACAATTAAATAAGAAGGGTCAAGGAAGTCATCTGTAATAGATCTCTTTGCCCATCCTACAAATGTAATTTGGACTTTTACATTATTTACAAATGGATTGTTATATCTATAATACTAAATTTACGAATTAGCCGAATAGGCGGCAAAACGCGTGGTTCAAAATAAACGATGTATAGTTCAGATATAAAGGTTATTATCGGATTTGACAATCTGCAGTTTTGTTTATGTGCAAATGGAATTTGTATGCACTTTTCCGATATGAATTCTCCCAACGTATCCCTTAGAAGGTTCTCGAAGGCATCATTTTGGCACATTGATTTAAATAAACAAGTATGCACATATTTTTAATGTATTTCTGTTTGAAATTACGGAAGAAGAATAAAAAAAATTAAAAACATTCTCCTTCGAGTGGGATGTTTCCGCTTTATGTATTCAGGATTGTTTTTCTACAATAACGCAATTTCTCCTAACTGTAAAGGTTATGAACTTTGAAGATAATGAAGAAGTAAGGTAAAGTTCAGAGGAATTCCTAACTTAGTTGTTTTTTGGATTGCTCGGATGTTTACCTTGCACAAAGTGATAAAACCAACCATTATCTATTTTTAAATTATTTGTTATGTGACCTGTCTAAATATATCTCTAATGTAAGCCCTAGATAAAAATATTTTTAACAAATGGTCATCTTTATCATTAATGACGAAACTTATCTCGGACATCTTTGATAAATATAAACGCGGACAACACAAGCAGCCACACACTAAAAATGCTTTCACCTTCTGATTATTGGATATATTTGTGAAATTAAGCCTCGCTTGCCCTGCCCATGATGACAATGGAACAATTGGAACAATTATTTTCCAAAAATATGCTCTAACTAACTCACGGCATCTTTTGAAAAATTCATCCGTCACTAAGGAAATGTTTACATCTACAATTTCATTTTCATATTTATTCTGAAGTAAAAAGGTAATGCATTATGAAATGTGTAATTAATGAAAGCTTTTCATCAAGTTCCAGTTCAGAATTAATTATAACAATAAAAATATTGACAATTTATGTGGTTGTGTTTTCGTCATAGATTTTGACTTTGATGGCACCTTAAGGTCCATTTTGGTAATTCTACGTGGCATACAGTCTACTGCATCAGTGGATACATCTTCGGTAGTAACGAACAGCCATGACAATTGGGTCACGATGACCTACATTTCACGCTTCATTGACTTTGGTTAAAGTCTGCATTAAAATTCATTTCTAAGAATACTACATGCAGCACATATAGACATGAAACTATCAGTTGATACCACCTACTTGACAGGAAAGTTTATGGAAGCCTGCCACATCATCCATATTGAGTTCCTGTTCCATGAATGGCATGGCCGCAACAAATTTTTATAGTCAATATGGCCACCACAAAAAAAAAGCTTATTTTTCCGCGCTCGCGCGGGTTCAATGTCTAGTTTTTATTTTAAATTTGTGTTTAGACGACGTTATATATATTGATTGTTGTTCCTTTTCTGTTATCTATTATTCATAGCGAGCACAGCGAGCGCTATAGGAGCATATGCATTTTCTACATATGGGTAATTTATGCGTCGTATACAGCATAGTATAAATTTACTTTATCTGATATTAGTATCTTTGGATTGTTATTTAGAAAAATCTTTATTTAATGGGGGCAGCCATATTGTGCTACATACTAAGGGTAGAAAAAGTTTCGTTCGCCGGAAATGGAGGTAAGTAAATAAGGGAAATAACTTGCTTCAAATCATAATTTTAGAATCACAATCGTGATACCGGAAATGAGTGTATGGAAAGGGCCACGCGAACAGCATATTAAAAAATTACGCGGGTATTTTTTTTAATTGGATGCTAAATATATCAGGTAGGTATTTCTATAATAATGACAAAATGAACATAGTATTATACACAAATATACACATATTAGAAACATAATACAACAATTATCATATAAAAATTTATATATTGTTGTGCACTCACAGTTCTGTCAATTCCTGAAAAAAATACCATAAAAAATATATAACCGGCTATAAACTGTCAGCAATAAAACTTAGTCACGTCTGCCACATTATATTTTGATGAGCCGAACATGTGAATTTGAAAACCACGCTCTCAACACAAATAAATAAGTTTTGGTGTGAATACAATGCAATTCGTTTTCAGTGACAATCATATATATAAATATTAATACTTATTTGGAAAATTATAATATTTTGATAACGTACATCAAGATTTACCATAAAGATGTAGATATTACTATAGGTAATAACTGTGCCTGATAAACCATTCATAATTCCTTGGGGATCCAAACCAACAACATTTAAAAGAATCTCCCAGAACATATAAGGTCCACATTTAATATTAACTATAATGATGAAGTCTGTGCGAATAGCTCTTTCTACTCTTTATAATCTCTGCCAGGGATGTTGCCTCAATATATTCTTTCATTTCTATTAACATATTGAAAATAAGTGCTAAACTCGGAACGTGTCTTTTATTATCGTAGTATATATGGGTACATTGTTTTAGGTTGTCGACATTTTTTTTGAAACTCCTGGGACGATGCCTCTACATGGTGGACCCTAGGTCCCCGAGGGTATTCACCAACCCAGTCGTCAGACTTGTCTGACATGATTATTCATTGATTTGTTTTAGAAATTACCAGTATTTAGCAAAATTCAAAAATAATAGAATTACTAAGGGTTCATTCCTTGTATTGATCATGGTAGATCTCTTTAGCAGAAATTTGGCTTCCTATTTCGCTATTTTTGGTTATGAGTACTTCTTGTTCTAAAATAAGTTTGGTTTTTGGTCTTCAAAATGTTTCGGTTTTAATGCTGCTGATGAGAGGTAACTCCTTGAAATGCGTCGTATACAGCATAGTATAAATTTACTATATCTAATATTAGTGTCTTTGGATTGTTATTTTAAATATCCCATCCATCCTACTATCATTAGTATCTACTTCCGTCTATACAACTTTCTATGTGATTGCCATTGATATCAGTAATTTCATTTCGGCAGTTATAATATTTTTCTTAGATAAATTTTTGATGGTATAACTGAAAATGTAATAGATAAAACAAGAGCCACATGAATATTGTTCTTTTGTTTAAATTTGTTCTTTTTTAGAATTTGACCATACATCATATTGTTTTATTATCTTTCATACTTTTAGGTCACGATCGTACCTTATGGAGGTTAATCAAAAAGTTCGAATTGTACGCACGACATTTTGTATCTAAGTTCATTTTACCTCTACCAGAGCTTCAGTGATGATCTTTTCAAGTTTACATTCCAAGTCGGATGAAGAAAGGTCTTTCCCCTCAGCTGTTACAAGAAGTTTCAAATGATTTGTTCTATCGGAGTACTGAACTGGCTTGAATTTTGTCTTTTGGCCAACAACTTATCAATAAAAAGGTTCATTAAAAACTTTGCAACAAAAAACAAGCAATACAAACAAAAAAAAATCAAAATACAGTCGCCAAAAAATACAACTTGTTCAACGCTTCAGTCAGTGTGAAGTTTCTATATTGTAACGGTGGAAATGGAGATAATAAAGCAGGATTTGGTACATGAGTTCAGTGTTTGTACCGATGTACTCTTTTCAGTGTCCGGTGTTAATTGATTGGTATGTCATTGGTGGATTTTCCTGTTGTTCATTTTGTTGATTTTATTAATGTGTATTGAATATACTTGAAGGTGAGGATAGATAAGGGCGAAGTTTGCGTACAAATAAAACCGGCTTACCCCCACTACTGGTAAATGACATTTGTACCAAGTCACACTATCCGGATTCTCTGTTGTATTAATGTTTGTGTTTACGTTTTTTGGGGTTTTGTAGTGTGGACGGGAGTGTGATGCTGTTTTGTGCGACGTTTTTTGTTATCTTCCTTTTAATTATTATGCATACGTTTCAAAATAAATGTGAATTCAAAATGTTTATTATTGACAAAACGTCAGCACGAGGGGTAGATCCAAAACAAACATGTATGGACTTTGAATAGGGTAGAAACCAATATTCGATGCTGTGCTACAATGAATTTGTAAGATTTTACCACTTTTATCTATTTTCCACAGTTGAATCCTAAACCAATAACATGAATAATCCATGGCTGGGAAGCCCAGATTTGCTTGTTTTAATTAATTTCACATTTTTAAACCATGCAAAAATCGTTTGCTTTTTCGGTTCGAAAGCGGATGGATCTTAAAATAATCAGTGTGTGATTTAATTTCCAAAATAATACAAGATATAAGCCTGTCAAAAATAAGGGTACTGGTAATACAATGTATGAGTTTGTAATAATCAATATAACATTGCCACTAAAACACATCTTATCTATTTGGATACCTACCGCGTCCCATAAAAGTGCGCCTTCGCTGTACTTTTGTTTTACTTTTTGTTTCCTTGAATAATTCATCAAAAGCAGCCCTGTCTTGAATTACAATTTGGATAAACTGTAAGTAGCGACATCTATCGTCTTCTAGAGCGATATCACGGATGATTTTCAATTGCTTTCCAAGCGGTAGGTTTTCTACAACGAATAAGACGTTGTTTTATTCGGTGGAAATCAATACATATATTTTCCGTGAAATAACCGATTATTATAATAAGTAAATTTTACTTAATTTTAGAGCATTTAGAATTGAAAGTATATCAAATGTATCTCGTTTAAATATATATTTTTCAGATTTGTAAGTAACTATGCTATTTTTGATGACAGAAGACCACTAATAAAAGTCTCGAGTTACAATGACACAATCTTTTGACAACTTATCCTTTGATAATAAAATATATTGGTAAGCTGTGAAAATTAAATTACTCAAGTATTCAAAATTAATAGATCAAAAGAAAATCAAACTGTATATAACTGTCCTAATTTTTTTATAGTTTATCAAATTCAAAATTCTGTTAACACTGATAACATAATTAAATTAAACTACTTTTGACAATATTATGTCTTTGGCTTACTGGTTAGGGGTTCAATCCCCAAAACCAAATCAGTCTCAATCACCAAAATCAAACTTAAAAAGAAAAAATACAGATGAGACTGATCAAAATGTTAAGTCAAAGAAGTTTTGTAAAGTTATGAGCCAAGATTGCTTTGATTTGTATAAGGAAGACCAAAAAGGTCTTTGACGTGCCGCTACAAATTGGTTTATGTGTGAAATTTGTCGTGCCGCTACAAAAGGCAATGCCTATGCTCTTGGCCATTTCATTGAAAACAGACACACAAAAAAGCGCAACCAATACGGTGATTTAAAGTCAACTTCTCCAGAAAAAATGACCACTTCTCCCTAATCCACCCTGGAAGGGGAAGTCATTTCGTCCTTTTCAAAATCCTAGATTAGGCCCCGAAAAATATGTTGTTTTTTTTAAGTAAAGGGCTATTTGATAATGTTTTAATCATAAAGCTTTTCGGTAATTTCGGGGTAAGGGGGGAAATAAAAACTGGCTTCATTATATGACCTCCAATTTGACAAAATTTTAAGTCCCCGAGTGTCTCCACCTCTAAGTTTTCATTGTGTCGGCTTTGGCAAGGGTTTATGTACAAAAATGATAAACTTGTTTGTAATTGTAAAGTGTGAAATAACGCAATATACAGTACGAAATCAAGTTTAGTTTAGTTTAGTTTAGTTGGGGTTTTATGCCGTTTTCAGCACATTTGGCTATTCCGCGGCGGCCAGTTTTTATTGATGGAGGAAGCCGGAGTACCCGGAGAGAACCACCGACCTTCGATAGGAAAATTGGCAATCCTTGTCAATTAAGATTGGAGTCGAACACACCCCGCCACAGGTGAGATTCGAACTCACAACCTCAGTGTTGACAGGCTAGTGATCATTAGTAGTCATGACGAACTACCTAGACCACTTCGCCACCGAGGACCCCAAGAAATCAAGTGAAATGACTGTAAACACTCTGCATGAAATAGAACCCATATCTATACCGCCCTCATTTACCTGTAACAAGATCTTTTTAGTCTAATGCAAAAACGTAAAACACAAAAAATATGAGCAAGAAAAGAGAAAATTAAGCTTATATAAACATGGGGAATATTTAAAATAATACTCACCAGTTTCGTCCTTCAAACAGATAGCAAGCGACGATAGTCTGTCAAATATTGTCATTTCCAGAGCAGTTTTAACTGCTTTTTTATAAGAATTTTCGTTTAGTTCTGCGAAAATTTTAAAATGTGTCTTGGAACTTACATCAAAATTAGGCTCAAGTGCTATTGGACTACCTAAAAATATACGAAAAAATACAGTACCATAAATAGAAGTAAACAGTTCAGCACATGAAAAGATAAAAGATTTGAATGAAATGAAGTTTGCTCCGGGTCATTCGGTGAAATCTGCGTCGATTGACATTGTGATATATAGTTCTATGTTGTGACGAGAGTTGGTCTGTTCTACGAACGAAAAATTATAATTAAGAATATATTGTTTTAAAAACTCCTGTTGAAACAGAAACCGATCAATAATTATCCAGTTATTACCTTCCTGTAGAAAAATGAATATTTCTTACTTGTGAATTATTAAATGTTATTTCATATCAGAGAAAATTTAGTTGTTAAAACATGGTCATGTGGTATTTATTGATCAGCGTTAAAATGCCAAGCAGGCATTATCATGATAATTACCACACGGTAATGCCTGCTTGCAATTTAGAGTTACGTCCCCTTTTTAAAACGCAAACGTGATGCAGCAGTTGTTAATTAAATTCTAGACATTTCTAGATGGAATTTTGGTTCAATGAAATAAAAACAATACTTGCTCAAATAGTATTGTTGTAATATTATATAACAGGGTGCCTTTTTTATGTACTTAGTAGGTATGCATATTTCGAATAATAAATTCTTGTCAGTAATGCTTGAAGTAGAAAAAAGAATATATATGGGGGAACTTCCAGGAATGTACAATATACCAGCATAGCACCAAAGGTAATGACAGAAACATAAACACACATCCAGAGGTCATGATGATGTCTTCAACATACATGTACATGTAAGGAACCCACACCCAGCAGATTTATATTCTTCAATGAAATAAACACAATGGTTGCTTATATAGACGGCATTATCATGATAAATTGACTGCCCTCGGGACAGCTAGGGCATTATCAATGTTGAAGGCAATATACGTCCCTTGGGCAGTCATTATATCATGATAATGCCCTCTATATAAGCAACTATTGTATAATTAAAATTGCATAGTTACATGTACTCATACTGGACAGGAAAATCTCCACACATCCATCACAATTGTGATACATAATGTCGGTCAATGTTGTAACTGATATTGTAACATCAAAACACCTGGCTTCTAGTATATGTGATGGTGGTGGCTCTGGATCTATTCGGAAAAAAAAATCATCTTTAGAAAAAATACATTAAAATTTGGCAAATTTCTTTGGTTACAATTAAATGGATACGATCACGCACAGGCTCAACTTGATACCGCTCCCAGAAAGCAGTCAACTTTGCAGAAAAAAGCCGATTGGCAATTGATTCCGGGTTATTTATATTCTTATA
This sequence comes from Mytilisepta virgata, assembly GCA_028015205.1. Classification (NCBI taxonomy): domain Eukaryota; kingdom Metazoa; phylum Mollusca; class Bivalvia; order Mytilida; family Mytilidae; genus Mytilisepta; species Mytilisepta virgata. The sequence continues at coordinate 26,838,695 of CM051511.1, forward strand.
AAAAGAACAATTTTAAATTCCATCTCCAATTTTAACCTTTTTCAATTAATGTATTTTTGCACAGAATTTCTGATCATTTTATCGATCAAAATAACGCATAAAAAGTGAACATGTATTTTGATGTTCTTTGTCTAAAATTAGGCTTTTTACTTGACGCTGTTCATTAAGCCAAGGATAAACTTCATTAAATTAAAACACAAAATAGGAGTTGAAGCTATATGCTTAGCATTGATTAGCAGTTGACCATTGAAAGATACTTATCTGAACAAAGTATGTTTCAAATTCCAACAAGATATATTGAGCCCATCTAAGTCGACACGTTTTTTAATTTACCCGAAAATTGCTTATTTTGTGATTTTTCGTGCATATTTGATTTTTTTATGGACTTAACTCCAGAACAACATCTGACTTTCATAAGGTACCAGTAGATGAGCTATAGGAAATGTCACTAGATAAGTCTAGTGAGTCTTGTACCAGTCTTTTTAGCAACTTTAATACTCTGATCACAGATACAAAGAACTTGGCAATATTTTGTAACCATTTTTCACCATTTTAGTAACGATGAGTTAAGTTTTTTTAGAATAATTATGAATATTTAAACTGGAAACAATAAGAAAAATGTTTTCATATAATTATTAATAAAGATTCATGTTTTTAAGTAGAAAGGCTACTAACATCATAACGTGAAAGTAGTACATAAACCTATCTGGAATGATATTAACCTCTTTTACAGTCAAACCTGCTTTAAAGGGCACCTCTATATAGCAAATCACTGTCTATAAAGGGCACAGTGAAAAAGTCCCATTTATGAACAGAGCATGTAAAATTAACCTCCGTATAAAGGGCACCTGCTCACAAAGGGCACTTTTTTTCTGGTCCCTTGGGTGCCCTTTATTGACAGGTTTGACTGTATATGATTTATTTTGCGATTTTACCCTTTAAATATAATTTATATTCTCCTTGTTGCTTTTGTTGCGGTAACTACGTTTTAGCTTTAACTTTCCATTCTGAAAACATCGAGCTCCATTTTAGCTTGTTGAATCGATATTCTTTAATCTGAGCATTAGCGATACTGTATGAAATTCTATTATCAATTATAAATATGTATTAAATAAAAAATTTCAAAATCATTCTCTTGTGAAATGTTTGTTTCGTTCATAAATATATTTATCATATACTTAGTACTAAATAAAGGAAAAATTGCATATACGATACTGAAAGAAAATTGTCAGCTGCACTTTCTACCGTGATGATATCGATATCATCACCCCTTTATCTTACCCCTTAAAATGATATTGGTCACGCGACCAGAAAAAAATTCTTCACCACCGTTGTAATATATGACAAAGCGTATAAAACATGTCAAAATCCGTATCAATATCATCCCTCGGGCTGATATTGAAATCTCTGGGTGATACGGCATGTGATACGGATATTATTCTCTATATACATGTACTATAAATATCGGGAAAATACCGATAGCAATAAAACAGATGACAATTTACAAAAGACCAAAATGCAAAGGAAAGGCAACACAGCATACAAATACTACAGATACTAATATGTTCTGTCTTGAGCTTAAAGTGAAAACTAAAAAATTTTCAACAGTTTTTAAGTTCACGTCTTTCCCGACTGGAGCGTATCGGAACGAGGGGAAAGACATTGAATTCGAAAAACGATTTGAAGATTTACCACTTCTTTACTTTTGAACTAGTATAAGTATCTATTTCTTCTTTCCGTAAATACTCGAAATTTAGGTTTTCTGTACCTAGGTAAATTCATTTAAGTTTAATAACGTTACTCCTGATTGGTCAAAAGGTATGACAAAAGAATTCTGATTGGACGTCACAACAGTGCACTTGCAACCATCTTCCATGGGTCATCTTCCACTAAAAACAGCCATTTACGGAAGACCAAAGCTGTGAAAGCACATAAACCATAAAGAATCAAAACAAGACAGAACAAAACATGAAGCATAAAAAAACCGGGAATGACATCAGGTGTTACGAAAGGCTAACAAAAATTTATTTACCAATTGAATTCTGTCTTGCCTGTAGAGTAAAAAAAATACAATTCATCAAGAAAATACAACATTAGTGTTATGTAACAAGGTATTTCAAGGTACCTCATGAATGTACATACCTTCTGATTTCAAAATAATCTTTCCGTCATCAATAAGCCTTTTCTCAAACATCTGAAAATAAAATTGTAAGTGTTGTTTTGCAGTTGTATGAAAACTACCTATCTTCGATAAATCGGTGTTCTCCCCAAAAGCGTATCAAGATTAGCACTCTTTAGAGGCTTTCTTACTCGGCTCCATGTTAAAAGCTACACAACGACCCATATATGCATTCATTCTTTTCCTGTTTTCAATAATATGTGATGTTGCCTCATATCAATTCATGTTCGTACGTATTTTAGAATACAAATTCTGTGCCCGTATAAGTCTTTGAATTTTGTTCTGGTATTCATTTGCAGATATTGATAAGCTGCAGAATCATGAAAATCTTTTTACATTATTAAAAGTTGTATATTTTTACATGCAGGTGTGGATACCCAGTAATTTTGTAATTTTCGAATCTAGGAGTACTTTGTATTTATTTCGTGTAAAAGGTATATGTGAGCTAAGTCCATTTCAACAAGCCAGAGAGCTGTTTTAACTCCCCTTACCTCGATAGATTTTAAGTTATCTGGAAATAAAATAATCTTTACATCTTTGAGTGTAGTTTTTGGAAAAATGTGACCGAATTTCTGTATTGTTTCTATCATAATGTTTGCTACGTCTTTCCATGGATACTGTAATGTTCCTGTTCCAAAGGCTGGAAATCCAATAGTTTTATGCTTTGAAGTAGTTGCAAATGACAGGCAATGAAATATAACCTTTTCTATGATCTAAAAATAAAGTTTTTTAAAAATAAATTATTAATATTATAAAATAACTTACAGTTCTTTTACAAAAGAAGTTTATAAATGTTATGATTATATACTATTGTTATTCAATTGTAATTATTGACGGAACATAGGTTTATTTTTTAGTAATTGATACAGAACAATGAAAACTTGGATGGTTTTTTACCCTTGAATTAATTGCCGCCGTACATTTAAAGTCCTGCAGCATGTATGTATCCATTGTAAGTGGTTTTGCATTATTTTTCTATACTTTTTTGGACGTAAATATAAAGTCAGTGTCGCAGTAACTATACTTGATTCTCTGGTCTAGAAGGAAATAGTGGTCTTTTTATCACCCTTTCAGAACTGAACGTTATTTGTCAGTCAATAACTAGCATTGCTAAACTCCCTCCAGGAGAACATATTTTCCGTTTTTTGTGTATGAATGTAATAGAACTTGTAACATTTTAAGCTTAATAATACTCCCAGGTGCTCCTATTATAGGAAGCTAATACATAGAAGTATGATTTCAGAGTATATATGTGAAAAATTTTCAATTTTAAGACCTATATCATCGTTATTTGAAATATGCTGACTTGTAATAAAGTCTTGAGTTTTTCGCCAAGGAATCAGTTGCAGAGGTATGTGTGAAGAATAGTAGAACATTTTCCATTATTTTCCTCTCTTTCAAGATAAGACCTGTTTATGTACAAGAACAAAGCAGTCTCTGAATCAAGTTTAATCTATTTTTAGTCAACTATTAACTCTAGCAGAATATATAATTACAGAAAAAAACATGTTATAAAAAATATGCACGGGTAAAATTTACCATTAATGAAAAATTCGCATTTTTTATCCAGGAAGGTAGTGCTATATGATAAATTTCTTTGCATTGCAAATTTCCAGCCGTTGTCATAGCAATCTCTCCAAATTCAATTCCATGTGGATACCGCTGTTTGCATTCTGACATAATGAGTTCACCTCCATTTTGTAATATTGAGAGAGACACGATTCCTTTGGTCAGGTCAAGCTTACGGCTAGTACTATTTACAAGCACATCGACCTACAGGATTAAAAGATGTTACTTAAATTAAAAGGGATGATAAATATACATTCTCCTTCAGGCACAAGTGAGTTATGGAATTTCTCCACCCGAGATAGTTCAATTTTCGATTTTCAGCACGCGAGCCTTTAGCGAGCGTGTTAAAATGTAAAATTTAACTATTGCGGGTGGAGAAATTCTATAACTCACGAGTAAATTGAAGGAGAATCTGTTTCTCATATGATTTTCGACAAAATCTCAAGAAAATGTCGTTGCTATGTACTTTGTTTACACAGACGTCATTTCGGGACTTCTCTAGTTTATCGTTCCAATAACTGTAGAAAAAAACGGCGGTAATTCCGTAGAAATTTAATCACCGGGAAATGGTTAAAAATATTATGTATGTTTATCCCACCGAGTAAACACGTCAAGAATAGGAGAAATTATAGTTTAACTTCCAGTGGCAACCAGGTGCATATCAGGACGAATCATTGAATGAAATTATGTGAATTTACTTTTATAAGGTAATAGGGAACTTCATTGTTTGATGGAATTTTGATTATTGTGTATTCAAGACCAATAACATCTTGTATATCTTTGTTCGTTTATACTGCGATAATTGGTTCATATGATTGGAAGGAAAAGAAATTTGAAAAGTTAAAACTATGATTAAAGTGTATTTGTATTTACTTTCCGTGCGGAATAGGAAAATTTTATTATCGTAATGTTTATACCGCTCATTTAGACAAATTCACTTACAAAAATTTTCTTTGTCCAACTGTAGGAATGCTCAGACAGACAAAGCGTATGCTATGTTACACTTTAAGGAATTTATTACCTTTTCGACATAAGATATATTTAGCGAACAATTATTTCTCGATCGCATGATTTTAGTGTTTCTAAGGAAAAAGCAAAAAACAAAAAACAAAAAACAAAAAATGCCAGTAATACATTCTGTTGAATATTTTGAACAGGTTGTAAATATTTACTGATCCTCTCGTTTATCCTTATAATATAAAATTTTAATAATTTTAAGTGTACATTGTAAATGATACAATATAAACGATACTAAATTTCGTCGTGGGAAGCAATTTACACAATTATATTACCTGTTGTTCAACAAATTTGCCTTTTATCAACTGTATCTTCAAGGGTGATGTTTCCTCCAATGCTGATTTAAAAATGGTTAATTGAAATTTTAATAACAAAGTCGATAATTAATATCCGACTGAATGGTAAATTAATGAGAAACCAGAGTGAGTTATATTTTCCTAACCAATGTAGGTAAGGGAGATAATAAATTTGTCTCCCTTTTAGCCTAAGGACAAAAGGGAGAGAATTCGTTTAGAAAAGATTGATTTAAATCTTCCTTGGATTAATGCTCTTCTTACATTTAAATATATTTGGGTTTCTCTGGGCGGTCGAAAATAAATATCGATATGTTTTTGTTGAGAAGATGGATGGAAGAATTATTGTTTAACGTACAGTGGCTATTATTAACTGCATATCAAGACTAGAACATGTTGATGTGATAGGAATGTGAACCCTTTTTTTGTGCAAACCGACACGCTGAGACCGACTTTTAACGTGCTAGTTCACGAGGTAACAGTTTACAGGAAGGCATATCAGCACATCGGGTACAATATACTGACTCCGAGACGACTGGTCCTTTGCTTTTACTCCTAGATGTCGCATGATTGCCGAAGAAGTAACAAATACCAGTTTTTTTCATGTTTTGGTTTGACCCGGCCGGGAATCGAACCCGAGGCGGTTGAGATGACACGAGAGATCATGCAAGAAACCATGGTTAGTTTGTTTAGTTGGGGTTTTATGCCGTTTTCAGCACATTTGGCTTTTTCGCGGCGGCCAGTTTTTATTGGTGGAGGAAGCCGGAGTCCCCGGAGAGAATCACCGACCTTCGGTAGGAAAATTGGCAATCCTTGTCAATTAAGATCGGAGTCGAACACACCCCGCCAAAGGTGAGATTCGAACTCACAACCTCAGTGTTGACAGGATAGTGATCATTAGTAGTCACGACGAACTACCTAGACCACAGTACAGTAGTAATGCAGTTGACAGTACTTCATGGAGTCATGTTAAATTGGGAAAAATCTACAAAATAGCGACAAGGAAGTGTTAAAACGGTTTGATTGTCGTATTTTATTAAATTGAGTTAGTTTCTTTTAAACTTAAGAAACGAGATTTACCAAGGATTACAACACATATATTTAAAAAAAAAAATGGAAAATCCGCATTAGCCATGAAAAAACATTTTCTCTAGTGATCTAAAAGATGATGTGTTTTTTCTCTATTAACTAAACTTTGCAATCCATGCAATAATATTAGAATATATATTTGTATGTAGATCTAGATAAAATGCAATATAACATATTAAACTATTTCTGACGTTTCTAATTATGGTAGAATATACATACATCTAAAACTTTTATTTGGATCTCTCCACATGCTGGAAAAATCATAAAGATTTAAAAACGTCAATCCATTTTTTAATCGATCCATCAGCTTAATCACTCTTCCGAAATTGTCATCAGAAATATATATCGTATTACAGCTGCTCATTCGAGTGGACCAAGATTTAGCTATTTCACTAAAACACTCGCTAAATGTCTCAATATTATCATCCATGACTTTCAAAGGAATGACAAGACTATGCAAACCTTCCTTTTCTACTGCCTTGACCAGTTCATCCATACACTTGGATATTGGGGAGGTTTTCTTCTTCCGTTGTTTCTCTGGTGCTGATGGAACGGGCACTAGCGCTACTAAACAACAACAAAGGTCCTTTGTGTCTGCGCTAAGTTTAACTGAGAAGGAACTTGCTTCTACAATTATTTATATATAGAAAAGGTCATGAATTAAAGTCAATTTATTCATTTTGAATGCAGACTAGTCAGATTTATAAAGGATAAAAGGGTTCGTTATTTTTTAACGATTTTCTAAACCCTAATCTAACTCAAGGTTACCATATGTAGAATATATATTTTTAGGAAACATGGCAATGCTTTTGATGCACATCTTTTGCTTTGGTATCAAAGAATTATATTTTAACCCCTGAGTCGATGCCACTGCTGCTGGACTCCAAGTCCACAAGAGGGTATCCCAATCTCAGTTGCAAGTGTTTCGATACTAGCCCGAAATTGATACTTACAATTTACTGTTACAAAATTGTGAAAACTAAGGAGTATCTCCTTCGTGCATAGCTTTGTCCTTAAATGGTTTTGGCTTAACACCATTTGGTCATTTTGGTATTTTGAATTTGCTCTTCAACCCTTTGGGTTGTTGTTTTGGTTTTCAACATTTTAGGCCTTTAGCACAACTGATGAGTCGTAAATCGACGAAATGTGCACATCTAGTGCATCAAAATTGGTATCAAAGAATTATATTTTGTCTACTCCGTCACCTTTTTTATGACAAAATTTTACCCACAATAAACATGGGATAAGTAAATGCTTAATTTAAAATTAACTTAAAAATTTAAATTATGTTCAAAGGATTTACCTTTTTCTTTGAAAGTGCCTCTGAAATCTAAGTCAGAATTATCTTTTCTTTGACATACAACATCTGCTGGTATAACACGTGGTGATCCGTACATTAAAACGATGTGTTTACATTTCTCTGTTTCGACCCATTGTGCGAGTTGCTGTGGTTCATATGTATCTATACTATCAACAGACATGGAGCACGCAAAGTCACTTTCAAGTTTTCTCAAAGGGTCTTTTATTTTTCGTTTTATTGTACTTGGATTTTCAATCTTACACGACCACCTTAATCTATCTGCGTGACTTTTTTTAGGAGTTGATCTAGTCTCCGTTTCGGTCTTCGGTTGTACAGTTGATCTGGTTTCCATCTCTGTCTGAATTTGTATGTTATTATCATCGATATCACACTCAAACGCAAGGGATGGAGGTCCTTTTAAATAAATAAAGACTAGAATTTTCTAAAATGTTGTATTTGAAGTCTGCTTTTACTAGATTACACATAATTTAGTAATTAATTTTCTTTTTTGTACCAAATATGTGTATTATTAGAATATGAATATAGCACATGGAAATATTTTTTACGCATTTGTGTCCAATATGCAGCATGGATATGAGCAAGGCCGTTTTGAACTTTTCATGAGTAATGAACTTTGAATGCTTCGAAGAAGAACTAGAAGCATTATTATCTTCCTTGATTTGTTCTCATGGTGAAGATTTATTTATTAATAGTTACCAACCATAACCTATTTTAATTGGTATAGGATATACACGTGTTTAAATACAATACAGAAACAACTGAAAAGGAACAGGTGCTCTTATCGAATTGTCCTTACCTGTCGTTTTTGTACCATCATATTTTTCTGTTGGTTCACCATCACCTTTGACTAACCTCTTGCCATAGGTAACAATTACGTAATCTTTGTGTCCAGATATATCACCAATTTCATCATAGATTATCTGTGTAGCGTCGTTGTTTTCAACACTATATTGTGGTTCGCTACTGTTGTACCTATCCTCAAGTAACCACAACTCTTTGATAAGTTCCTTTGTAGCTGACACAAATACACCTTCATCTGTTTTTTCGTAGATCATCAAATTTGTTGAATTATCATCAAGGAATTTGTTAAATGCACTGCTTTTATTAAAAGGTACTGATTTTTCATAATGTTCTGTATTCGGAAATGATGTGCAAGCAAACGTTCTACTGACCATGGCTTTGATCGTGTCTGCGTCAATCGGACGATTAGAAAATATCCATAGATATCCACTGGTTACAATAAATTCGGCATCGACCCTCGATTCAGATAACTGTTTTAAAAGTTTTAAACTAGCATCTAGTTGAATTAGTTTCAAGATCATGGGATCGAATTGGAGTTTCAGACAATAGTCCTGTTTAGAAGAGACACGTTTTATATCAGATACCAGTTGATCAACCAAAGATCTCGTAGCCATAACTCCTATAACGTAATAATATTTTACAGATTTAAGTAGATCCAGCTTCCTGACGTCAACCAAATGTTTGAAAGCATCGACCAACAGATTTGGAACGAAAGCAAACTTTGGGACGGTGTTAATAGAAACTTTAGCTGTTTCTTCCTTCCATTTTGTTTCAATCTCAATGAATGCATCATCAAATGACATACATTTTAAATTAATGTGAAAGACTCCTTCCTCATCAACTGAGATCGAATTTATATCAAATAGCTCAGATTTCTTAAGGCCCTGTTTTAATAAATGTAAATGGTGTCGGGCCAAAAATTGCATTTTGACAGGAAGCAAAGTTCGTGAGAAATCTCGATCGTCATCAGTAATGCCCGTATGTAGAGATACAATTGTTCTTCTCCATGGTAACGGCCATTGAATCGATGGTGCTTGAGCGCCTGTACAAAACAATATATTTGAAAAAAAAATTGTATTTTTTGTGATTTTGATAATGTTTGCAGACAAACAAATTTAGAATTTTAAATAATAGTAATTCATTTATATTGGTTATCGAATTCCTGGAAATTCACAAACCAAGAAAATATGCTCAACAAATTTTAACAACTTGTTTTCAATGATTTTGTATTGGTATTGTGGTTTCGCCGCATTTGCCGAAACAACAAAATGGTTTCCAATAAAATATAGAGAATCGATAAGATATTTTTTTTTGTAAATTTTCATAAATAAAGTAGATGTTGGTTGATTGGTATGTAATTGCTGACCTTTCCTGTTATCCATTTTGTTATTTATTAAAGTTTTTATTTATTGTTAATTTATTTGACTTCACTATTTAATCGGGAGTTCGTCGTAAAGTAAAAACTGAAAAGCATATAATCACTAAATAGAAATGAATTGTTAAGAGACAAAATCTTCCGAATGAAACAAAGGAGTCTATGGTGTTTGACAACAGAATCTTGTCTGACAGAACTTTCAAAACATGCAAAAAAGTCCTCATATTTTAATACAATTTTAAGACGGTGATAGACATACGTATCCGTTTCAGGGAACCTTATGCAACAGACGATTTTTGTCTGTATGAAATCATTGAATATTTCATTATTTGCATTTTCGTATTCTAATCTCCTTTTGTTTTGTTCAAGATTTTTTATTCTTTTAATGTTACGGTTGTAGCCTTTTTTAATTGAATCTATAGTGTCTTTTGATTTTTGTCCTCTGAAACTCCCATTCAGCTTACTGATTTTGTATTTCTGTCGATATTTGAGGCAATTTAATTCAGGTTAGGTGTTAAAATGATAATTGTTTCCATCAACAAATGTTGCCATAATGATATAATGCTTACTTGTTGGTGCCGCCCATTTGTCTTCAACGAGAGATCCATCCTCTTCTGACGCGTCATCTGTCATTCTTAAATTTTTATGCTGTAACTTTACGAGTAGATGTTAATTACAAATTTAAAAATTTTTATATTAAATTGTAGTTTTCTGTTTTGATTGGAAAAAAATAGAACTTTAAAAAAACAGCAATTAATGACCATTATAATCTTATAGATGATATTACTGTTGAACACACATAGTCGGTTGAATATTTTTTGTTCATTCGATGAGTTCGGCTTAACAGTAAATAGACTGCAAAGATTGAAAGTTGTCGTACTTAATTGCGTATATATCACCCTGCTCAGCTGCTCTGTAATCTCTGTTTTAAGGCTTTGTGGCGTATTAGGAGACAATATCCGCGACAGCAGGACTTATTAGCGACGTCACAATATGAGAGCAGGACTTATTAGCGACGTCACAATGTGAGAGCAGACGTTATCAAGCTTACCTCCGGGAGGACAAAAAAACGTAAAAAAAGTCTTACAGGGGCAACTAAAATGTACAGAATTTGTACGATAAACAGATTATCGGGTTTTCTCCGTAAATATATTGTAAAATATCAGCCGCTGGACACAATATGAATCTTTTATGCTCGTTCGCTGCGCTCACTCGCCAAAAATCTTCATATTGTGGCTCGCGGCTGATTTTTTACGATATCAATGTGCAGAAAACCCGATAATCTATACGTACCTAATCCGAACAATACTGATTTGTAAATGCTCGCTAAATGTCAATGCCTTCAGACCTTTGTTAACACTTTCTTTTTTCAAAGCCAGCTTATGGTGTACCTTCCATACATTGAACAAATTAAATTCTAAATCCTATATTTCTCAATTAACCCATACTTTATTTACATAAAACCTATTCTATTTGCATATATCAGATAAGTAATATGTTTGTCGTCGATATGTCATATTAATCAGTCATGGGGTGTTGTAAAGGTCAAAAGATATTTTTTCTTATCGTTGTTTTAATCATAAAGAAAATTTATTGATGAACTATCTATGTATACTATTTATACATTTCTGTTATTCTGTTATAAGAATTATTTATTTAGGAAATAATTCACGGAGACTCCAGTTTATCATTGTTTTACCACGGGCTAGCCATTTATGCATTTTATGTTACCCTGAGTGCTAGCGAAGGGTAAAATAACGGCATAAATGACCAGCCCGTGGTAAAACAACGATAAACTGGAGTCTCCGTGAATTAATTCGATTCTAATAAGACAATTACTGTGTTTTTTTTATATTGCCGTGACCTAAGGTGAACTCTGATTTCCAACATATTTTGGCTATTCCGGTAATTTGACACACAACGTCACAAGTACAACAAACCTGTTCGATGCGCTGTTTTGGTTCTGTTTTTCTGTTTAGATGTATGGATTTTCACGAAATGAAGAAGAGAATGCTTATTTATCGATTACACCTATCGAAGATTTGGTTTAAATTCACATTGTTATATTGTAAGAATGGATTTTTACACCGTCAACGGTAATCTTACGCATGATGTGTGTGTACGTTATTTTTTCAAAATACTTCTGAATCAGTATGTGTGATGTCTTCACGGAGGAATTCCATGTTGCCCAATTCCTCGTCAGACTGAGAATCCCTCAAGAAATGTCTCTCAAATATGCACAATTCGTGTCTGAATTTCTTTAGGACGCGGCCTGATGATAATGATTGCATGCGATTTGGGGGGGGGGGGGGGGAGGAATCATAATTTTAATTAATTAATGGTTAAAAACTTTTGATAAAACATTGTTCAAGTCCGTTTATTATGTTTTGTTATATTTATTTAACTTTTATTCGCGTTACATCAGAATGAATGAAAATGTATTTATAACAACTACGACATTCAGAAACCCCTATGCTAAATATAGAAATTTAATCAACGGTTCTCAGAATTGCAGAAATAACATCCAATCAAATTGAGCGGATAAACGATTTCCGGTGGGAGTAACTGCACTAGAACAACCAACTACGTCGCGTGCCGCTCATATGGCAACTAATGTTTTACCACGCTTGTGGTCCCAAAGCCTTTGAAGGCCGTCATATTAGATTTTTTTTTTTTTTTTGTTTATTATTTTTTTTAATGTTTAGTGTTTATGTACACTTTCAAGATGTGCTAATTAAAACTAGCATCAACACTAAGCCTAAGGTTGTAAGTTCGAATCCAGCTCGTGGCGAAATGTGTTCGACTCTGATCTCAGTTGAGATGGATTGCAAGATTTTCCTGTCGTATGTAGTGGTTCTTTCCTGGTAGTCTGACCTCCTCCACCAATAAATTCTGGCCGCTAAGTGAAAGTTGCGTAAAACCCCAATAAAGCAAAGCAAGTAAACTTTCATGTCACATATTTTTATGTATACTGAATCTTTGCGTTTTAAAAAATATTAACAATTCAATGGTCATTGACTATTAAGTATTATTCATTTGTGGAGACATCTTTAAAATAAGATGTATTTATGTATACATGTAGCTTTGGGTACCCATAATACCGGTTTAAGGTGACAGGTAGGTAAATGGATAATCTCACGGAATTTTATGAAATTTTGCATACAACTAGAGCACGAGGAACTGCACATGAACATCGAAAAAATTATATATATAACTTTTACACTTTCTGAGATATAGCAAATTAAATATCCGGACAATAGTAGTACAAATGTATAGAATACACGTAAATATCGTAAAAAAGTTCAGCAATTCTGACTACAAATTAACGTTTCTCGAAATCCTGTCCTACGAATTTTCTTTTAAAATGATATGTTTTTGCTACTGGAATTTCCGTTTTATTGATATAAAATTTATAGGGGGTCACCGAATTCGTTTTTTGAGTATGGATAGTTGAATCTGCTGTACAGCGTGGAAAAAGCGCCGAAAAGGCAAAAATAATCGTGACGTCGTGGCTCTAAATCTTATTTTTCGACGTTTTTAGGTATTGCAGAGACACTTGGATGATTTATACTGCAAAAACGAATTCGGTGACTCCCTATAGCTTTCAAATCAATAAAACGGAAATTTTAGTGGCTATAACGTATCAATTTTAAAGAAAATTCGTAGGACACGTTTTTGAGAAAAGACAATTTAAAGTAAAATTTTTCAATATTTTTTGCGATATTTACGTGCATCCTATACATTTGTATTCTTTCTACAGAATATTAAATTTGCTATACATCCGAAAGTATAAAATTTACTTATATATTTTTTCGATATTCATATGCAGTTCCAAATTCTCTAATTGCTTGCAAAATTTCATAAAAATCCGTGAGATAGCCCATTTACGTACCTGTTACCTTAACACCACCACTGTTCAGTGTTATTTACTAAGTCGGACTATCCTGACTTTGTCTTGTGTTTTGTGCCCTTTTATGTCATTTTTTGTCTGTCGTTCTGTCTATTAGGTGGTGTTGATTGAATTGAATGTCATTGTCGACCTTTCCCATTATTCATTTTGTTGCTTATGTAATTATATACACATGTATTTACTTCTTTGAGAGTCTCGTGCTCTGTTGAATCCTTATAAGAAGTTTCCCCGTGCTTGATATGCATGCATTCGTTTATATTTTTTACAGTAATGGTGTATCTGTTTCCCTTTTATGATTTATTATCTGAAATCTTTTACAAAACATTATTATCTGTCCACGTTATACTTCAACGTCTAAGTGATCTAACATATATCTTACTATGGTTTATTAATACATTTATATATATATATCTTATATTTCTGGAAATTACTGGTATCAATTTTTGATTAATTGCTTTGCCTGCTATACTGAATGTTTTTCATTGATAGATCTTGCAACTGTGTAATTGGGTAAATCAACATTTAGCAAGGAGGTCAGCCGAAACTGCTACTAGGACTGTCTTGAACTTGTAATTAGTACGAGATTTTTCTAAGTTTAGAAATCCCGACTGTGTTTGTAGATATAGGATTTTTGTGTTAAGAATTCCAAATATCCATCCTTTCATATGTTAAAGCAGAAGATACCAAAATAATTGTCATGAGAGTCAACAATTGATATTATTTTATGCTTGTAACTCAGAGCCAAGTGCGTACATGTATTTAAAAAATTAAATTCATAATTGTAAAAGGTTCGGTAACAGGCTCCTTTCCGTCACCCGAGTTGGTATTGTTACGACAAAAAAAACTTACCCGTGTCTATGTTGCAATTACCTAATCTGATGTTCAAACTAAGATAAAATATTTTGATGAAATATCGTTTCAGTATCTTATCAATAACCTATGATACCATTGAAATATTTAATTACTCCAGTTTAAGATATAATATCTTTTTAAATAAATATTATACACATGCTGCCTTCAGTTGAAGGTGGTCTGCCAGATTACCACACGAAGGCAAAATATCGCCCAAGACGTAGTCGAGGGTGATATTTTGTTTTTAGTGTGGTAATCTGGCATACCACCCTCAGCAAGGCAGTATGTGTTATATTATACTGAATGCCAATTATCTCCCCATACGGAGAGGGTACAACTTATTTCATGTACGGAGGGTGGTATCCTGACAAGAGGGTGGTATTCCTGTCGCTAAGGATGGAATACCAGCCGTCCTCAGGTAATCAGAAATCAAGATTCTTTCAAAAGTATAATATTTATTGATACCAGTTTTGATGTACAAGATATGACGAATTACGACTCATCAGCTGTGCTCGATGTCTAAAATGTTGAAAGCCGAAATAACGACCAAAAAGGTTTAAGAATGCCAAATGCCAATGACCAAAAGAGCAAAGCTAAAACTATAAACGAGGGGGTGGAAAGGATATTGGGAGACAGGGAGAAAGGGGGTGGGAGAAAGGAGAAAGGGGACGGGAGAAAGGAGAGAGGGGGCGGGAGAAAGGAGAGGAAGGGCGGGAGAAAGGAGGGAGAACTATCAAAGGGAGACGAACTTTAATGTTGAAAAAAAAATAAACAGGTAAAAAAAACGAAAAAAACTGGATATTAAATGTTTGAAAAAAGGCAACATTTATATTTCCCAAACCATTTTTGCCATTTCCGATCATTTCTAGAAATCATCCTTTCAAAACGGAATTATCTCTCCGTTACGTTTTCCTTTTTAAAATGACCCCATCATTTCCGGTTTGCCTTCACATATCGGTATCTGTTTCCTCTAAGTATTTGACGATCTTCTACAAATTTAAAAAGAAGGGATGCTGACAATGACAGAGAGATACACTCCCTCCTCTAAACAATAATACATGTACTTAACGCGTTTTCCAGGCCACCTTAAAATATTTACGTTATCCACTTGACCATACAAAGTAAGGTGTTCTCGAGGACAGGGAAAAATAGAGATGACACAATAAAAAACTATGTCTAATTTCATTATCCTCATACATGACCATACATATCAAAAATGAGTTTCTTGACATTGGGGCATTGACAACATTCCAACATTGTGTATTAATTTGCGTACGAGTCGGAGGCAGGCCTTGTTCATAAAATCAGTATATGCTTTAATAAAGACCTATGCCACCTATATATGGTCATATATTAATTCAAATTTGTATTAAAATCGATTGATCTGAAAAAAAAACGGTTGTTAAGGTGGGAGATGGAAGCAGAGGGGCGGGAGAAAGGAGAGAGGGGGCGGGAGAAAGGAGAAAGGTACCCCCCTTTCCACCCCCTCATAAACGACATAGCTATGCACGAGGACTATATAGTTTTAACAAAATTTTAAACTTTTAAGACAATACTCTTCTACTTGCCTGCAACGAATGTCGCGAATGGCGTTTCTATTGTAATATCGTGAATAAGTGCAAAAGTCTCGCCAATAACCCACAGAAACATGGAAGTTACATAAGATTTTTTCGCAGTAAGGGCTAAACATATGACTTTTTGTGTAATTTTGTAAATATTGCACTTTCTCCCAGTGACTTGAAGACTTTAAATTTATACTGGTATCTCATGAATACTGCCGATTTTAATTGAATTCTATGACGAGATAGCATCAAACCATTTAAATGGTTATTTCTGATCTTTTCGTTTAATAGAGAGAAGAGCAGCTGTAAGAGCACGTTCTGACCTTGCTATCTAAATTTTGAAACGTTTTTGCCGTTATTTTTCGTCTTTATTGTCGAAATTCTAATAGTTAAGAATGTTGCAAACTATTCACCGTTCAGACGAAATCTTTATTGTCGACATTCCGGAATTTGATACCGGAAATGAGTTTCTGAAAAGGACTATACTCTTGAATTTGTACTAATGCATAAAATAGGCTTTTTACTTGACGCTTTTCATTAAGCCAAGGATAAACTTCATTAAATTAAAACACAAAATAGGAGTTGAAGCTATATGCTTAGCATCGCTTAGCTGTTGACCATTGAAAGATACTTATCTGAACAAAGTATGTTCAAATTCCAACAAATTATATTGAGCCCATCTAAGTCGACACGTTTTTTAATTTACCCGAAACTTGCTAATTTTGTGATTTTTCGTGCATATTTGATTTTTTTATGGACAAGGCTACTTAACTCCAGAACAACATCTGACTTTCATAAGGTACCAGTAGATGAGCCTACGGAAATGTCACTAGATAAGTCTAGTGAGTCTTGTACCAGTCTTTTTAGCAACTTTAATACTCTGATCACAGATACAAAGAACTTGGCAATATTTTGTAATCATTTTTCACCATTTTAGTAACGATGAGTTAAGTTTTTTTAGAATAATTATGAATATTTAAACTGGAAACAATAAGAAAAATGTTTTCATATAATTATTAATAAAGATTCATAATAATTGCTTTTATTTGAATATTTTTTATTACAAATTGTAGGCCTCACATGTTCTACAAAATTGAGGTTACAAGATATGGAAGCGGTAAAACACGTTTAAAATGTTCAAAATGTATTTCTCGTTGGATACAGTCGGAGATCATTTTTATGATCCCGCCAATGAGTGCTATCAACTAAGCAGACAAGAGGCAAATAGAGCTTTGTTTGCTTCAAATAAAGACTAAGATCTGATTTTGTCTAACTGAGCATTTAATAAAATACCAAATAATGCATCAATAGAACACATTAATAATACAATGAAATGCTAAATAATGTATAAATGGAACACATTCATAATATCAAGAAAAACAATACTAAACATATTATTACTGATAACAGAAATGACTAGATATATAAATGCTTAATGGCAAGAGCAAAGGTGGGGTATAGAAAAATGCCTATTTATTCATATAACTATTTATTGTGATATTTGGTCAATTTGTTTTCTTCGGTAAGATAATCATTAATTTCTGATACCAACCTTGGTGCATAATAAATGCGTATTTCATATATCAATATAGATAAATAAGATACATGCAGACGTCATAATATACGTTCTAATATACATGTATCTATTTGAAGCATAAATACACACGTTTCGTCGATGTAATCTGATGTTTCTCAACAACTGTCAAAAATCTATTAAAATTCTCAAGAGAATGGTAGTCACGTGTGCCACTGCTAAACAGCCTGTCAAATTCAAAACACATGTTGCCATAAAGAATAAACAAAGAGGGGGAACCAACAATAAAATTTTGAGTGCATCAAAATCAAGGCAGACGACAAACCAATAATAGCAGCACGACGGGTGGATCCAAATTTCTGCATAAGCAAATCCGAAAAGCGTATCCATAGATATAATCTTAATAAAATACATATTTATTAAAAGATAAAAACATAGTATTTACACATTTAATATATTTTTTGGCCCTTGGGTTTCATCTAAGCTGCGTAAAGGGGGTAAAATTCTTTCGACCCCCGCCATAAATTTTAAATGAAATTTTAAATGGTTGAAATTTATGGCGTTGGTACTCCCGTCACAACAACAACAGAGAGCACAGCAAAGGCTCCAATGGGATGCAGCACAGCAGGGCTGCAATGAACACGACAGAGTTCCTCGGAAGCACAGCAAGGCTCCGGTTACGTGCAGCACAGCAGGGATGCAAAGAATGTTGCTTTGACGGGGTGTCGTAAAATATTTGGATCATCGCATCAGTTGGAAAGACAATAAATCATTACAGATTTTGGAGAAAAAAGGTAGTGTAATTCCTTTTAATTATATGAAGCAAAAATCTATTAGATGAAGGTTAGCGGCATCTGCCGAGGATTACCGATTGTATGGTTTTCATAGATTTTTTTCTTCATATAAGACGTCACGACAAACAAATGTGACGTTGTAGAATATATGCAAGTTCTATTTCCAAACGTTTCTTCATGTTGACTTTTAAAAAGCAGTTGCAAATGTATGTGAGACAGACACTAGTTGTGTAAATCATGTGCATCACAATTGGTATCATGGAATACATATTATCACAGAATCAACACTTATGGTGGTACCCAACACTACAGGGAGATAACTCTTAAAAATCACCAGAGCGTTTTAATCAAATTTAATAAGTAAAGAGACATCAAGCTTCTCTATGATCAAAATTGATGTTTGCCAAACTGCTATATATTCAATGAAATTATTCCCGCGAAGTTTGAAATTATATTTACTAAAAAAATCAACATTTATGTCAACAGGTCAAAGTAAATATTTCCTAAAAATTTTATGAAATTTAAACGAGCCAATTTTATTTTAGTCAAGGTGTTGGGTACCACCTTATGCTACTGGACTACAAATCCCTGGGTATCAACAGCTCACTTGTTAGTTCTTTGAAACTAGCATGAAATTTATACTTTGAATTTACTGTCATAAAAATATTCAATGTTGCATAGCCCGTCCTTAAATAGTCTACTTTAAAAAAAATGTGTTCCCAAAGTAAATTTGATCTTCGCTCGAAAAAAACTAGTTCTCAAGAAAAAAAATTAAATTTTTGTGCCATCCAAAGAAGTAAAAATCAATTTGGTGTGGCCTAAATGTCACAAAATGAGGAAAGCCTTTAAAAACTTTCCCCCATATTTTTAAATCCATCATACAACAATACTTGACGGAAATACCCAATTTTATAACAGTATGTTTTCAAGTCAAAACTGAAAAAAAATGGAATTAGAGCAAGTGATTTTCTCGGGACTACTTCCAACTGCAGAGTCAACAATATAATATAAAATAAATTTTTAAAGAACAGAATAGTTAAAGAAGCTGAACATGCAAATAGATATACAATTATTACTCATAAAAAATGTGTGAGTCGTCCAAGGAAGACATGTGTCGCCTGCAGACGTCAATTTTTACAAAAGATATTAAAATTTTCTAAAAATGAAATATATATGCACACCTTTGCATCAAGGTTAATGCACAGAGAAAGTTTCATCAGATTGCTTTGAGCGGTTATGGAGTAGTTGAGGATAGAAGATTTGACCCCCCCCCCCCCTTTTTTTTCAATAATGTCAATTTTTACAAAACAAAATTTTAAAATTTCTAAAAATGGAATATATATGCACACCTGTGCATTAAGGTTAATGCACAGAGAAAGTTTCATCAAATTCCTTTGAGCGGTTTACGAGTAGTTGAGGATAGAACAAAAGTGTGAAGACGCAAGTCCCAAGACAACAGATTGTGATCCCTATGTGTCGACCATGCGTTCCGCAGGCGATACATAAATTGTTAAATTGTATGTTATACATGTATCTGGACAGGATCGGACAATTTCACAGTTTAATATTTGGATTGTGTTATGACGTTCAGCATGTTCAGCTGCAAAAATCATTATGACGGAGATCGTTTGACTTCACATGAATCTCGTTCTTAGTAATTATTTAAAAGGGAATACCACTACAAATTGTTGTACACATATTACATATTTTTTACTTGAAGCTGTTTGATTCCTCTCCTGAAAATGGCCTTATTTGAGTCTTAATATTCCCATAGTAAATTATCATATAAGTATGTCTGAGTATTTCCGGCTCTGATAGTCATTATATTCCTCCTTCGGACTTTAAAAAAAATTCCATTTTATGTTATTTTACACTTTTGGTTAGAACAACTGTCAAACTTTTTTCATAGATGGGAGTCGAACATACCCGCATGAGTTGTATTCTAACTCAACCATAAAACAGGTTTTCATGACATTAATTTTTAATTTTAAAGTCATTCGCGGATCGGTTGCCTAATAATAATTTACGCCTTGTGGCGTTTGTTTGTTGTGCTTCATTCTCCTAACTTTGTCTTTTCCTTGGACTTCGAATTTGTGGAATTTTCCCACTGTTTTGTCTTTTGTCGATATTTAACTTCAGTAAGACATGTTTCGCAAGGAATTTTCCTACGGCTTAAATTTCAAGAGTGTAATGTTCAGCAGGATTCCGGAAAAGAAGAAATGCAATCATTCCAGGTTAAAGCATTTCAAATTGGTATTAAATTCCGATGTACTGTTTACCTGACGTATCATGGATAGGCCATAGTAATACCAAAGGACCTTAATGTGTGTGCGATTTAGTTAAATGTAATGTTGTTGGTTAACTGCTGACAATGAATATATTATAAAAATATTAACAACCCCAGAAAAGTATTACTGTCCAATCAAAAAGGCAAGATTTAGAATGTTAAATGTCAAAAACAAAATTCTTTAGCTATATTTGTAAAACATGTGCTATTCCGGAAGGGGGGCATTTGACTGACAACTCATCAACAATGCTCGAGTCGAGATCAAAATATTTGAAATCCGATTGAATTAATAAGCACAAACATCAAAAACCAAAACAATTAAAACAAACAGGAATCCAAATTCAGCTAAGGGTTACCTCTGAATCTAAAGGAAGACCCTTAGGAATTTCTGGTAAATTTTGTCAAAATTTTGAACGAAAATTTAACGGCATTGAAATTATGGGAAAAATTTTAAATTCTACTTTTTTACGATATTGTATCAGGAACTATTCAGAATTTCACAAAATTATACTGGTTTTAGAATATGATGTCTACAGAATCACAAAACCGACGGGTTTGCATGTAAATGCCAGAAGTACACAGAAAGTTGCGACGTCACTATAGCCCGTTGTTATAACGTCCAAAAACAACATGGGCCCAAAATCGGCCCGTGGTACTAAACGTAAAATTTTCAAATCAGCCAAAAATCGACCCGTGGCACAGAAAACGTTAAGTAAAGGTAAGATGACTAAAGATGTCAAGAAGTCTGAAATATATAAAGAAGTACAACAAGGTTTAACTGACATCAAAAGCAATATTGTGAAAATGGAGGCTCGTTTACAAGAAAATTTATCAAACATACAACAACAGAAAGAAGACGTCCTGGAAAATATATCAAAGATGCGAAAAGAGATCAATGATCATCTCGATAGTATTGAACAAAGGTTAAGGAATGACGTTTCCGATTTGACAGAACACTGCAACAATGAAATTGAAGCTATCCTGAAGACATTTGGTGAGAAAAGATCAGAGGTGGCTAAATACCAAAAGCAAATGGACCACATGGTATGTTTTGGTTCCGAACTTCGAAATATTTCGTCAGAGATTACCGCATCAAAGCAGCTCCTCCAATCAATAGCGGACAGGGAATGTTTCGATCAGAATATTTTGAAATGTAACTTTGATGAAAATATTAGCAACATCATAAATATTGAAAGTTTTGGATCGATAAGAAAAGACAAAGTTCCCATCATTGGTGAAACAGTTGAAACGATAGAAGATATAAACATCAAAAAGGTTAAGACGATTGAAGGTCTGGGTGGAAGAATAACAGGTTGTTGCGTTATTCCAGACGGCAGAATGATTTTTTGTGATTACAGTGACGGAGACAGCATTATTATTTTCAACGCTGATGGCGAATTTCTGCATAAAGTTTGTCTGAAACCAAATTATGCTTATGACATTACATACGTTGATACAAATATAGTTGCCGTAACATCTACTGGAAATAGTCGAATAAATATAATAGACATAGATAGCAAGAAAATCACAAAGTATATCTCTACCTTCCATTATTGCTATGGAATAACATACAGCGATGGATTGTTTTTTTGTTCTGCAGAGCAAGATGGAATTCAAATGATTAATGCAAACACACATGCAAATAAGTGTATAGTGAAATGCTCCTTGAAAATTTATGATTATATTGAATCATTTAATGGAAAGTTGTATTATACAAACAGTGAGAAACATTCAGTCAATTGTTGTGATATAAAAGGAAATGCTATATGGACATTTCGTAACGTAAGCATTTTGAAAAATCCACGTGGTGTATCAGTTGATGATCGTGGTTACGTGTATGTTTCAAGCCAGATGTTTGCTACTGTTTTTGTGTTGTCTACTGACGGTCAAGAAGGCAGACAGATTTTGTCTAAGGAAGATGACTTTAAATACCCGCGTCCAATACATTACGACAAAATTAGACAACATCTTTTGATTGCCAATGAAAAAGGAGGACCTGCATATTTGTTTGAAGTGTCTCTATAAATTTCCAAAGATACATGTAATAAAACTTAAATTTTCCTAAATGAATAGTTATATTCTCATAAACGATTAGTTTTGGGATCTTTCATCCAATTCTAAATAATATTTAGTAGGTTCACATTGTGTAGTACTACTTATGTACGGTTCAAATATTTGTGATCATTGGCGTGTTCAAAAATTAAAAAAGGACTTTAATACAGCATCGCTGCTCAATAATTGCATGTAATATATTAACATATCAAGTACTTGCAAATAGTTATATTTATATATCTTGAAAAGAAATATTGGGGCTCATGAAATCATGTTCGGGTGGCAGTTGTTTTGTACTGGGACTAAATAAGTGCCTCTGCTCCAGCTAAGTTGTTAGAATTTATATAATGGAATTTAAACTGACAATTAAAAATTCGACCTTCATAATTTGTTTAGTTTTGGAATCAAATGAGGATCTTAAGATATTTTTGTCGTTTGGACTTTAAAATCTGTTCTGTGAATATTTTAGGTATTTTTTTTTTCGCTTTGACCTTAAGTCTGGAACACAACTAACGAGTCGTTAATTCTCGAAATACACTAATGTTCTCCAGTGGTCCTTGGTGCTTAAGGAAGATATTTTGTTTCGGCAATTTTATTATAATAACATTAAATTTAAATTCCACTGGGACTTTTTACTTTACTTTTTACTAACAAGTTACTTTGTTCTGGTGACAGTTATCAAGTTCCGGAACAAAATAGCTACCAGTAGTCGTTTCAATTCTGGAACAATATCAGTGATTATAGCTAGTCATTTTGTTATGATAAGGCCACGCCAAATTGATCTTTACTTCTTTGGATTTCGCCGTTTCGATTTTTGGACTATGTACATTAGAAAACAATTTGACGCTTCATTTTCCAAAAATGTTGAAATTTCGCACCAAATTCTTCATTTTTCAAGAAATTAAAAATAAAAATTGTTCGCCCGCTCCTAAAATTTTTAAAACATTGTGATTTTTTTCTCATTTTTGCAATAATTTAGCCGCACGTAAATTTGATCTTCGCCCGAAGAAACTAGTCCCCAAGAAAAAATATTAAAATCAAAATTTCGCTCGCTCGCACCTATTTTTGTCATCCAAAAAACGAAAGAACTAAAAATCAATTTGGTGTGGCTTAAAATTATGTTTATTTAAATTTGTTGTTTGTTTATGTTTGATTGTTTGTCAATGGGACAGGTATCTCTTCCCACATATACCTTAAATTTCCTGACTGTCCAATTAGTTCAAATCAACCTGAACGACTCAAAGATGAAGAACAACAATCAACGTGTTGTTCCTTTTCATATACATGATATAATTTTCCTAGAAATCGATTTATGCGACACACCCATACCACTTTTACATTACCACTGTGATGGAATAGAAATTAAAACCAGTGGAAGCCAAATTTTAACAAGGAAATAAGTTGTTTGTACCTAAAGGAAAGTTATGATAAATTTTTATTACATTGTTCTTTATTTCTTTAGTTAAAGAGTTTTCTGACACTTTTCACGATCAACTTCAGAAAGATAGTATAATTTTCACTCATCTAAATGTAGGCTTTTTACTTGACGCTTTTCATTAAGTCAAGGATAAACTTCATTAAATTAAAACACAAAATAGGAGTTGAAGCTATATGCTTAGCATTGATTAGCAGTTGACCATTGAAAGATACTTATCTGAACAAAGTATGTTTCAAATTCCAACAAGATATATTGAGCACATCTAAGTCGACACGTTTTTTAATTTACCCGAAAATTGCTAATTTTGCGATTTTTCGTGCATATTTGATTTTTTTATGGACAAGGCGACTTAACTCCAGAACAACATCTTACTTTCATAAGGTATCAGTAGATGAGCCTAAGGAAATGTTACTAGATAAGTCTAGTGAGTCTTGTACCAGTCTTTTTAGCAACTTTAATACTCTGATCACAGATACAAAGAACTTGGCAATATTTTGTAACCATTTTTCACCATTTTAGTAACGATGAGTTAAGTTTTTTTAGAATAATTATGAATATTTAAACTGAAAACAATAAGAAAAATGTTTTCATATAATTATTAATAAAGATTCATGTTTTTAAGTAGAAAGGCTACTAAATGCAATAAATTTGCATGTTTTCTCCTTCTTTTTTTCTCACTGTCATTATCCCCACCAATAAAAGCTTTTTATTCCCCGCCTAAGACAGACCGGACATGTAGTTGTTTGGTCTGTGCGTCCGTGCGTCCTTCCGTCCGTGCGTCCATACGAGGTTAAGGTTTAAGGTAGTTTTTCATGAAGGAGCTGTGGTATCATCATGAAACTTTGTACTTGGATAGCTTGTTATATAAGCAGCAGAAGTTTGGTGCGAAAAGGATGCTGTGACCTTGAGGTCATGGGTCATCGAGTTTTTTAATAGAATTTCAATATTAGAATCCAGTTTAAGGTTCAGGTTGAAGGTAGTTTTTCATGAAGTACTTAGAGATAGTATTTCATCTACCCTATCGATAGGGACTTCAAAATCAACAATATACACATGTTATTCTAAATACTTACATCATTGGCGGGGCATGTAGTGTCCATTGGACACATATATACTTGTTTGTCATTAACATAACAAATTGTTTAATACTATTTCTTATCGAAGGCTAAAAATGTTACTTTCTGGGCCCAGTTGTTCACTTATTTAACCCAAGGTTAAACTCATTTAACCAAGGGTTAAATTGTATATAAAATCACTGAGTTTAACCTATGGTTAAATTTAAACCTTGGTTAAATGAGTTGAACAACTGGCCCCAGATGATATGAAAACAACTCACCTTATTACTTAAAAAATGTCTGTCCTGTTTTGAAAACAACTGAAAAAATATTAAACTGAAAATAATTCACCTGTCTTGTGTATTGAAAGCAGTTATTACGATTAAGTATTAATTTTTTTTGTATCACGTCTCCGGGATCTGTATCCCCCTTCCTTGAAATCACATGATACGCTTTCAATATTTTCTATTAACAAATTGTTTTAAACTTTATAATATTAGTTTTGCTTCTTTTCCATCCCACAAAAATTTTAAAAAAAAACATACTAAAGTCCATAATATAACATGATATAAAAAATCGAAACGTTAAAAATACTGTCTTTCCATTGGCTACAAAGTGTCTTTATCAATTATTGTATCGCCCTTCCTTGAAATCACGTGATTCGCTACATGGCCCCCAAATTTTTTTTGTATCCCGTCTCCGCGGTCTGTATCCTCCTTCCTTGAAATCATGTGATTCGCTTTCGCTTTTTTCTGTTAAAAATTTGTTATAAGAGTGCACACAACAGTTTTTCTTAGTACTTTTCATGACGTCATGAATTGAAGGCACATACCCAAAAGATTGGTAGCTGGACAATTGGTTGTATCATATACCCATAGACAACCATATATCAAATAAAACATATTTCTTCAAGCTTTCACTGTTGATAAGTATTTTTAAGAAATTCCTTTTCAAATTCTTACCATTACAGAAAGATAACTGACAAAAAATAGGCCTCCCCCTTCAAATATTTCAAAAACAGACCAACATCAGAGCATCCTAGCAAGGATTCCTGCGTAATTTAGAGAACTGAGTATATGTGTTTTCCAAAGTACACATTCAACTGGTTTCAAGGTACATTCGCCGCCTTTTAAAATTGCTACATGAAGTGGTATAAAAATGTTCTGTTTTCACCTACCCTATTTTTTTTATGTTTTCAGAGTAGTCTGCCATTAATAAAACTTTTCTGAAAAAAAATTACCCTTGTAACTGATTGTATAACTAATATCAGCCGCGAGACACATTGTGAAGCTTTTTCGGCGAGTGAGCGTAGCGAACGAGCTAAAAAGCTTCATATTGTGTCTCGCGGCTTATATTTTACGATATTTGTTTGAAGAAAACTTGATGATAAATTTATCGTAACTAACAAATGGAATTGGCCATCCGCCTATAACCGGATGTTTTACTGGGTTGCGTTCAATATTGTAGCAGCTAGCCTAGCAAAATGGCGTAGATGTCAATAAAATATCGAAAAAAATAATTGTATATTACGGCTAGAACATCGCGCCAGACTTTGTAAAAATTTCGTACGCTTGCTAAAATCATATATAAAATTTGTTTTATATGTTTTTATATGAATTTAGATAAATATGACGTCATTTGGATTTCTTTCAAGACATAATAGATTTACTAGCCAGCATGTATTTTTAGGGCTATCTAGCCCTAAGTAGCAGCTAGGCTAGCTAAGCGTTCAATAGTAAAAAGCTGCGTAGCGGTTATGATATTGATATCTGTATATGATCATATTTATGCTACAAATGCAGAACATTTTATTGAGGTTTGTGTACCTTATTTTTTAATAAGTGATCATTACCCTATATCTGTTACAAGAAAAATTAAATTGTAAATTAATGAAAAAAGATAATTTGAAAATTTAATACCGGTCATTCAAAAACTTTGAACAAAGTAAATTCATTGCAGATTTAGTAAATGTATTACAGTTTTGAGGATTAAGCTTTAAATTTTCTAATTCATTTTCCATTTTATGAAGTTTTTTATCACTAAGATTTAACATCGATGAGATTTCAATACATAAGGACTTAATTGCAATTTTTGTAAAATCCCACCATTCTTTTAAATTTTTATAATTATTTATTTTTTTTCTATCCTGCCTTCCCATAAAATAGTAAACGCATTTTTGAATTCATCACTTCTAATTGTGTTTTCATTCATAACCCATACCCCTTTTAATTCAGTAGAATTTTTTAGTGATGTTGATGAAGCAACTGAGCTTTGGTATGAAATATTTCTAGATAAACATGCCCCCCATAAAGATTAAAAGGGTAAAAATATTAACCAACCAGATTGGTGGACTTTAGAGATAAGCAATGCTCGTTTTCAAAGAGATTATTTCCATAGAGTTGGGGATATGTGCAATTACAAAATATGGAGAAATAAAGTGACAATTTTGGTTGACCAAGCAAAAAAGAACTATTTTCAAAATTTTTTAAATTGTAAAGATAGTAAATCTCTCTTGAAATATAAAAAAAAACTTGAATCCAAAAACTGATCAGGATATAGTAAAACACCTAGAATATGAAAATAATGTAATTGAAAATAACACAGATATAGCACATGCGTTCAGTGAACACTTTACAAAAATAGCAGAAAGTTTAATGTAGATGAAAAAGGAGTAAATTATGATAGACTTAAAAATTTTGTCATATCTAAACGTATCGATAAAACAGAAGAATTTATTATATCACCTGTAAGTGTTCTTGATGTTCATTTATATTTAAAAAGACTTGACAAGTCAAAAGCCACTGGTTTAGATCATATTGGGCCAAACATTTTAAGTATGTGCAGCGAAGTTATTGCTCCATCTTTAACATACTGATTTAAGGATGATCGCTGGTCTAATAGGAAATAAATAGGATTTGAAATACGTGTTTAGTTTGAGAGAACATATGAATAGTAAACAAATAAGCAAGAAAAAAATATAGGTTCATGTGCTCATTTTAGAGCTATAAGGCCTTGAAAATTTGCAGGAAATGGGTTTTCTCTGAATTTTTCCTTGTCTTTGCATTGGCAACTTCAGTATCTCAAAAATGTATGAAAAAAAATGATTTAATAAGATTTTGTCAATTACCATTTTCCGGTATATATGATTGAATTATAAAAGAAAAAGTAGGTGTTCATGGGCAAAAAACTTCATGTTTAAGAAATGGATAAAACCCGAAGATTCCGAAAATCTGACAAAAAGACCAAAACATGACCAGCGAGCATCCTTAACCTTAGTATTAGAAGTGGTAAATTTCAAATATATTCAAGACTGCGAGATTTTGTCCAATCTTAAAAGTTTGTAATGAATGTTATCCAGACCTGTTTATCTAAAGTTATTGAAAAGCATATTGCAAGTCAATTATATTCATACTTAAAAGAAAATAATCTTATTATCGATTCGCAATCCGGTTTCAGACCTAAAAATTCAAGTGTTACGGCATTGACAAAGCTTGTGGGTGAATGGTTAACAAATATAGATAACGGTGAAGTAAACGCGGTTGTATTTCTGGATTTGAAAAAGGCTTTTGATTTGGTAAATCATGGCATTATACAACAAAAAATACAAATTTATAATATTTCTAGCGCTACAGTGGAATGGTTTAAATTATATTTGTGCAATAGGTCACAAAAAGTTAAGATCGCAAACACTTTGTCGAATTCGAGAAACATAAAAACGGGTGTACCTCAAGGTCCTATTATTATTATTCTATTATTATTGGTCCCTTGTTATTCATATTATACATTAATGACTTACCACTTTATGTAGAAAATTCTCTGTTGGATTTATACGCCATTAATGTCATGGCGGCCATGTTTATTTCTTAAAATATTCGGCCGAGAAATGTGAGAAAAATAATCAGTCATGGTAAAAAATGTGAGACTAGACAATTCCACCCTCGGTTTCACCATTTCTATCGACAAGCCTCGTTTCTGATTGGAAAATGTGAACCCTCGGGTGGAATTGTCCACTCTTCAAACAATAAGTTGTCTAGTTTAATAGAGAACATTTTCATGTCATGGCGGTCATGTTTATTTCTTTAAATATTCGGCCGAGAAATGTGAGAAAAATAATCAGTCATGGTAAAAAATGCAAGACTGGACAATTCCACCCTCGGTTTCACATTTTCTATCATCAGAAACTCGGCAAGCCTCGTTTCTGATTGGAATATGTGAACCCTCGGGTGGAATTGTCCCATCTCACATCGATATCTTAGACCATGACTGATTATTATAATACTACACTGCACCACTCAAATGTGGGAGCACTTTGTATTTCAACAATATTCTCATCGGCAGTTAAAAGTTTAAAAAAAATGTGGAAATCCGATACAATTACCCAAATTGTTATACCGTTATATTTTGGCTCTATTTAATTATATTAATACAAAATGAGTAACATTTGAACTGTTTTTAAGGTGTTCTATCATTATTCTGTACAAAGTGACTGTTGCATGGTAACAGTTTTAGGACGGTTGAACCGGCAGTGATCTGTTGACCGCCTGCCTGAATTTGATTGGTTGATAAATTCTGTTTCTTTCTCTGTATAAAAGGAATAACAAAATAGTTATAGAATGAGTTCTCGTACAACAGCTGTTTTGTTTGACCCTCGGACCTAAACTTTTGCCCTCAGCCTCCGACACTTCGTTCTTCTTGTCAAACAAAACACCTGATATCATCCGACAATGGCTGTATACTGTTGGCATCAGATTCAAGTTTAAAGCTGAAAGCCAATAAATTCAAATTCAATTTGACATTTTGTGATAATCCTTTAGTTTTAATTATTTATTTCTGTATCTTTTTGACAATTATATTTTTACCATAAACACCTGAGTTTCTTTTTCATGAAAAATCTCATTAAAACATACAATCTGACAATTGTAAAAGAAGAAAATCATAATTCATAAATCTGTTTTATTTAAAGAATTAGAACGTGAAATGGTTAATGAATAATTTATATCATATTCGTTCAATTTACAGTTTATTGATCAGTATTCTAATCCTGGACATTTCTAACATTTCTAAAATATTGATCTCTAAATATAAACGTAAACCAATCAATAATTATCCCATTTTAGTTCTTTAATCTTCAAAAACAGAATTTATGTGTGACATTAAAAATTTACTTTGATAAATAAATTTCTCTGAAAACTTTCTCCGGAGTACTTCAAAACAAAATACATTTTAATATCAATTTAAGGATAATCCAACGATTTGAAGTTCCAGTAGTCCTGTTTGGGAATATTACATATATGATCAGGTATGTTTCCAATAAACGGATGAGAGTATAGTTCCATGCAAATATCCACCACGAGTCTCTTTTTTTAATTTTTGTTTCCTTTTTCTTTTTCCTTTTTTTCTTTTTTCTTTTTTGTTTTTTGTTTTTTGTATAATTATTTATTAACGATCACCAATATTTATAGTTTTCTTTACAAGGAAGAAAAATCAATGTTCCATACTTCCGGATTTGGGACTGTAACTGATGCATGACATTGACTATTTACAGTGTGAGGAATATAGTATAGATTTTTTAGCGACATTAAAGTACTACAGAATTTCTGACAGGTATTTATGATAACCTATCTGATAAAGTTTATCATTTTTAAAACACTATAATCTATTAAGATATCGTGAGGTGAAGATTTGCTGGGATAATGTAAAAATGATTAACATGCAGCGGTGAGGTAAGGATTTTTAATAACTTCATGTACAGGGGTTAACTTCAATAAAGAAATAGAGAGCGAAACTAAAAATGTATAGTCATTGCTTAGAGCAAACAAAATTAGGCATTTAGAAAATTCGGTAGTATTTATCCCCAACAATCTGTTACAACGGAGGTGCAACAGAATATATTTAACCGAACATGTAGGGTATCATCTCGGATGGCCGGATGAGACATCTCAACAGAAGATGAAGGACAAAAGTTTTAAGAAAGAATCAGTTTTTACTTCTAAACTATGGTCCTTGTTTTTATTGAAAATATTATGATCCTCATTTGTATGCTTGTATAAAAAGACCCATTGTATATTTAATATTTTTTTACCTGTGCACAGGTTTAATTTTTAGGTACTTGAAAATGTGTACATTTGTTGAACGTGACTACCTGAATTGTCATAGGTGAATGCCTCTAAAGAAATATGACAAAGTGTAGTTGTTAACTGACATGTTCTATCCTTTACAGAACACCTTTCCTCCTTAATTTATGTCTCTTGAAAATAAATTGAAAGAATAAAAAATTCTTTAAATTACATTTTTATTTGTTATCTTCGATGAAAATGTGGAAAACTCTATTTTAAACCATTTGATCGACGGAAAAAATAAATATATATATACGTGAAGGGAGTTCAATGGGTTATCTACGATGTCATTTCTTATCAGACATGTGCACACTAATTAATTTAGATCAAAATATATACGTGAAGGGAGTTCAATGGGTTATCTACGATGTCCTTTCTTATCAGACATGTGCACACTTTAATTAATTAAGATCAATTGCACAAAGGTAAAGCTGCGCAAATACAAATAAAATGGTCGTAATCGACAAAAGTAAGTAGATTTCCCTATTTGACATATCATTTCATATATTGTATATACTTGTATATCCAGGCAATAAGAGTTATATCAGAATAGGGATATTGCACCCAAGATTGCTTCTAAATGTTATGCATTGACCGCAACTCGTGATATAATTTTCTGAATGTGAACATACAGTACATCAAAGATAGCAATGAATTACCCCTAAAACCATGAGGTTATTTCCTTGATACTAAAAATGGAAACAGGAGATCAATACATTTTCTGATACTTATTTTCATGCAGAAGATGTGCACATCTTGTCGATTTACGACTCATCAGTTGTGTTCTGGGCATAAAATGTGGAAACCCAACTCAATTATCTAAGACGTTGAAGAGAAAAATGCCGAAATGACCAAAGATGTAGAGCCCAAACCATCTAAGGACAGAGCTATGCACGAGTGAGAACAAAATATGCTCTTGACAGGTCTTGTTTTTCTGCATGACAATACGTTCCGGTTTCTAGACTTATTATATAGATATTTTATGAAGATTTTTTTTTAATAAATGCAACATTTCAACTTTTTGTACAGCTAGTTTTTATGTTTTGTGTTTTAACAATTCGTGTATCATCAGCAGTTCTAAACACCAAACAAAAATTGAAATCCTAGATATTAATTAAACAAGGGGTTCGTTTGGGACTTATGAAAGTCAGTATATTGTGAGACCCTGGTGGGCAGTTGTTCATATGACTGGGTAGAATGTTCCGGTCTATTGAGTTTCTACAGAGTTGTGGACCATACTTTCTCAGACATGGTTTGTTAGATAAATAAACTCGGATACCATGAAATACGTTTTTCTGGATTAACTCTCATCAGGTACACTGCTGACAAAAGCCAAAACATTTAACATCAAAATATTGCAAGCAATAAAATCAAAATGCCCTAAACAGTTTACCAAATAGTCAACTTTGTCTGTGGGAGTTGATCCCTTTTTTAAAAAATCAACCGAAAATGTCAACAAAAACCTACAGCAATACTATAAATTTGTTATGAAAGTGCATTGCTAGATCCTGGAGTGTAGATGTGTAGAGGAAGTTTTTTATTACATTTTGCTACTTTGAACATAGAAAGTAGACCATCTCTTCTGCAATGAAATTCCTCCGACATGGTTTATAAAGTGTTTACCAAAGCTGGTATATTGTTATACCTACCACAAACTGAGTGTTTGGGGCTATATGAAAACCTATAAGGACTACCTTTAGGTCCTTTGCAAACTTTTTATCCTGATTGTGGGTACAAATATGGGTAAATTCACTAGCCAAAGAATTTTTTCTTCTATACCAGTAAACCATTAGTTGATCTTCATTACATGCATTCTTCATCAGAGATCAAAGATCATAAAATTAATTCACATAGGGTTCATTTCAACTTTACATTTTGTAACAAATTAATTATGACCATAATGAAAATTTATTTAGTTTGTTTAGTTGGGGTTTTACGCCGTTTTCAGCACATTTGGCTATTTCGTGGCGGTCAGTTTTTATTGGTGGAGGAAGCCGGAGTACCCGGAGGGAACCACCGACCTCCGGTAGGAAAATTGGCAATCCTTGTCAATTAAGATTGCAGTCGAACACACCCCGCCACCTGTGAGATTCGAACTCACAACCTCAGCGTTGACAGGCTTGTGATCATTAGTTGTCATGATGAACTACCCACTCATAATGAAAATACACATCATGTATAACGCGATGGTATTATAGCAATGTCAGTAAACGCCAGGTGGAGCTGTTTTGGGGAAAGTTATTTGAAAACTGGTTTTCGCTTCTTCACAACCTTTTCCAGCCTATTTTGGGACCAATATACTGTAAACAAACTGTGGTTTCTGCCCAGTGGCGCCCCTAGTGTTTACTGACATTGCTAGGTATTAGCTCAGGTGAGAGTTTTTATTCATTTGTGGCAGAATAAATTGCTTAAAATATCAAGTGGATGTTGGAACCGATTGTTTATCATTATTTTTATTTTTTAGGACTGTGGATATTGAGTTGAATAAACGAGTTCTCTTGAAATGGACTGGCAATGATTCTGGTCGATAGGTGGTATACATAAAAGTTTATACCCTGATGATTCTTATATTAGCTGGATAAAATATAACCTTTGGATTTGTTTTAAAGATGAGATCACTGACTGAACTGAAACATAAGATCGTTGCATGCAAATGTTTAACAAATATAATCTGCATTTTGTTTTTATTAATTATCCTTTATTGTCACAATAAACCAATTTTATATTTTGATGAAAATTTCGTATTTCCTTTGAAAAATATATCTGAAATCGTGTTACAAATAGAAAAAAATGGGTTTGCAAATGAAGAAGTCGCCAATTGGCATCCGACTGAAATGCATTTTACATCAACACCGAAATCTGGCTGTAGTTTTATTAATTCTGATCACAATAAACCCGCAATTGTGATTATTGTGAAATCATACGTTGGAAATTTTGATCAGAGACTGGCAATTCGGACAACATGGGGAAATTATACACATGGTAATGTTAAAGTGGTGTTTATAGTGGGTTTTCAGGATTACACACAGACTATGTTAGAATATGAAAGTGTAATCTACAACGACATTATTCAAGCCTGGTATATAGATGACTATGATAATAACAATCTGAAGACTCTTGCAACGTACAAATGGCTTAGCGAAAATTGTGACAGTTCCTTATATGTACTATTTTCCGATGACGATTTTTTTGTAAACGTTAAAAATATTGTATCTTATCTTCACGAAGAAAATGTGAAATTTCTTCAAAATTCCATGACAGGATATAGGCTAGGATGGTCCATGCCAAAACGTTCAGATGGATCAAAGTGGTATGTATCATACAATGAATACAGATACTGGTTCTGGCCATCTTATCTTGGAGGTGGCTCCGTCTTAACTCATATGAATGTGGTGAAAAGGATGTATTATGCTTTTCCGTATGTGAAATATGTACATATAGACGACTCTTACCTTGGTATTGTGGCCAGTTTGCTGAATATTAATATATTCCACGAAAATAGAATATCGTTTGACAGCTATATCGAACCATCTGATATGAATATGTATTTTGCAAGTCATGGATATGGCGCAAAGGGAAGCCTTATAAGAGCCTGGTCCAAATTTATTTCCAGCGAAAACATTGTCTAACCAGCTTATGAAAAATAAAAATTTATTCAGAAAATATACTTACTTGAAACATGAAATTAGATAGAATTCGAATGTCAGTATGAACAATACTAGACTTATTATTTATATAAAATCTAATATATATATATATATATATATATATATATATATATAAATTCTATGATACCAATTTTGATGCACAAGATGTGCACATTTCGTCGATTTACGACTCATCAGTTGTGCTCAAGGCCCACAATTTTGAAAACCAAATCAATAATCGAAAACGTTAAACAGCAAATTAAAAGAAAAATTTAAAAATTACCAAAAACGTAACATGTATCATGTATTTAAAAGAATATGATGAGACAACATGCCGTTCGGTTGACCATTTAAAATATTGAGAATATCCATATGCTGTTGTTAAACAATGAGGAACAAACTTAGGGATCAACCATTTGATGTTGATGGGGGTCTAGGGGCTAGGATCAAATTTGAAATAAAAAGGCAAGACCAGCATTTTGGCAAAATAAAAAAACAGGATCACTTCAGTAGTTCTGAAAAAAGCAGGACCTGTGTCAATCAGGAAATTGTTTGGTTTAAACGGCCGAAAAAAAATCCAGGACAAAAATGTTCGACGAAAAAAATAGGCAGGATCAAACATTTTATCCTAGCGCCCTCATCCCCCGCCCTCCCCTTAAAAATTAAATGGTTGCTCCATAAACATTCCCAAATATTTAAAAGTCATCACGAATCCCATATAACGCAGTATTCCTTGTACAAAACAAATGTACAAGAGACAGCCACTGAGCATACATGTCTTGGATAGGCAAGTATGGCATCTGGCGTATGGTATATATCCTGATTACAAGTATTTAAGTCTCCCACAAATTATTGGTCAGTGGTTGAACAAAAGCAGACTCAGAATAATTTATGTGTTCGGCAGTAGAACAAGACTTTACATAACGAAAAACAGACTCTATATTTATTTATTAAGGGATTCATTTAAATTATGAAAAAAAATACTAAGATGTAAAGATGTAAATAAAATAAAAGTAAAACTAAACAATATGTTTATCCCCGCAGTGTTTGAATATACTACCGTCAAGAATGAAAGAAGGTGAGATAAATGCCCACGAGGCAAAAACCAGCAAACCAACTGATCTGAAAAGTGACAAAAAGAGGGCATCGTTTAGTCTTTAACAAGGAACAGAACTACGGCTGAACGACAAGTTCTCTAAATGGCCATCTGCATACAAGATATCGGAGGTCTTATTCTGATATGGACGTAATCACAAAAATTAGTACCAAATTTCATGAAGTCACTTAACTATACAAATGTGCAGGTCAAAGGTCATATGATACTGCCAATAAACAACAAAATGGATAACTCGAAATGTCAACTATAACATACCAATCAATCAAAGCAACCCAAAAGCAACGCCAATCAAAAAAATAACATAAAGAAGTACAAAACACAAACATGGATACAACAGAGAGTCCGGATAGTCTGAATAGTGGTGGGGTTAAACGGGTACCCAAACCTCCCCTTTATCTATCCGGACACTCTGGTGTATACAACACACTATAAAAACCAGTACAATATGATTACCAACAAGGTGACCGCTTACTAGATCTGAAAAATAGAGTGGACGTTGCATAATTTAGATAGCCGGGTCAGAATGTGCTCGTTTAAACTGTAAAACTAGCTAAGGCTTTCATAGCTGCAGGTCGGAAACTATCGCTCTCCTAAACGAAAAATCTGAAAGAGTTTAATGCTTTCTCGTCATTGAGTTTACATACTTTACATCGTGGTGGAACTGTAAAACAAGTATTGATGGTCTAGGTCTTATACCTTCTGAGATACTGAATTAATAAAAACAAGAGTGGACACTCAAAAATGTCTCGCCTGTCGTGTATTTCTAATAAAAGTGCATACAGTATTCGAAAAACAGGCCAAAACACAAAAACTTAACTATAACCACTGAACCATGAAAATGAGGTCAAGGTCAGATGACACCTGCCAGTTGGACATGTTCACCTTACAATCCTTCCATACACCAAATATACTACACCTATTGCTTATAGTATCTGAGATATGGACTTGACCACCAAAACTTAACCTTGTTCACTGATCCTTAAAATGGGGTCGAGATCAATTGAAAACTGTCTGACGGGGATAAGGACATTGTAAGGTACGCACATACCAAATATAGTTATCACTATCCCTATTCGAGCTTTCTGCGACTTAAGTCGCAGGATCGACAAAAAATTTAACTTTGACGAAATCACTACAAAATGAAATGGAAGTCAATATCAAATGACAAATGGCAGCTAGTAGTGCATTTACGTTCCAAATATTTTGAGAGTACTTCTTAACATTTTCACAAAGAGGCGCATTGTCTTCAAAAGGCCCACTGGAATTTACATTATCTTGTATTTTGAGATGACCCCTTACTAAATAAGTCGGTCTCTGTGTAGAAGTTGTTGTAGATGTCGATAAAGGGAATTTCGTATGATGTCTATTTAATACTAATATAATCACCTTAAGCTATCCCAGGAAATTCTCCTGTGAAAATATTTCAGATTACAAGTCGGAAAAAGATAGGTTCTTAATAGAAAGGATTTCATCAATATATCAGAATATGTGATATTAATAATTATGGCCTTTAGAATTTCATGTTATTCCATCGTTGGCCGAAGACTTATTTACCATGGCAAATTAGAATACAAAAAACTTTCTTTTAAAACACATCAAAATAATATTGTCTTTGTACACGTTAATAGTTTTGAATATTTGGAGTTTCGTAATAAAGCAAACATGCAAAATGTGTTAGTCGTCAATTTAATTTTACCGCCAATTATAACTTATCTACACGTAAACAGGTATTTAATACATCAAACATTCAACATATTTCTCGACGAAAAGGTAACTTATGAAAAGGGAGAGTATACTCTGTCAGTCAACAGTATTTGGAAACTTGAATTTTGCTATATACATGTAATAGTTGAATTTGGTTAATTATTTTCATAAAATGCAGAAAAATCGTTTTGGCAATGAAGGTCGGAGATGTTGCAGAAAAGGGGACGACAGAGAAAAAAAAGGATGCAAGACAATAAACCCACTGCCCCGGTTCTTGTGTAATGTTTCTGTTTCCAATCTGTATCGAACTTAATACGATGATTTCCTTTGGGTTTGGATTGGATTTTTAAAATACAGAATAATGGTATTAAGGTCACGAGTTTGTTTCATATATAAAATATTGTAAGTATTGCACTCAATGATGTGCAGTTATCCCACAAGATGTACTAGATCTTTTATTAACATGATATTCTCATATTCGAGGTGTAAATATTAAACCATGGCGGAAAATCCAAAGGTGTGCTATATTTGTTATCAAAATCATACAAACAAGCCCTCTACAGACTGGTGTTCTGAATGTGAACAGGCTTTCTGTCAGGAGTGTCTTAAATTTCATGGAGTGTCAAAACAGTCCAAGAATCATATTGCGATTCCAATAACGAACCACTTAGCATTGCAGGAATCTCTCCCAGATATCCAAGGCTACTGTACTGCTCACGAAGAAGTTTACCCACTATTTTGTCCGACTCATAACTGTCCTTTATGTCAGTCGTGTTTGATGGGACATTCAGAATGTAAAAAATTAATTGACCTCAGCAAATTGACATGAGCAGGAAGAAACCACTATGAAAGAGATTAAAGACGCAAGGAGAAGATAGAAGAACACCTTGACAAGATTGAACAGGCTTTAAAAGATGAGGTTTCAGATTCAGTAACAAAATGTAGTAATGAAATGGAAGCAACAATAAAGGCCCTAGATGACAAGAAAACGGAAATAGAAAGATACCGACAACAGAGTAATGATTTAAGCAATTGAATTATGGCTTCGAATTTCAGACATTTTTGGACTTCAAATCTTGCAGAATGTGAAAACTATCTTGAAAAGACTGTAGACGGGCACACATTGGACAAAATCAAAGTAACATGCCAGCAAGATGACATCATTAATAGTATGACGGAATTCGGATCAGTTCAGGTTGAGAGAAAACGGTGTGGTATTAAAGTTCAGAGAACCAAAGACAAACAAGCTCAGCTGATAGGAGGAAGAAATAAGTCGTTCCATGACATTAAAGTGAAATTGGTAAAGAAAATTGTTCTAGTAGGTAAAAGGACAAGGGGATGTTGCATACGCTCAGATGGAAAGATAGTAGTAAGTGATAATGGAGACAGAGACTGTATAGATATTTACGGGTCAGACGGAAGTCATTTATTTCTTATTTCTATGAAACCGAAATTTGCTTTCGGTGTGACGCCTTCAGACGATAATAGGGTTGCTGTGTCGTCAGCTGCTAAAAGTGGTATTAACATAGTAAATATCAATACCAGAAAAATTGAGAAGTCCATCAAAACTTAAGATTTGACTTTTGGAATAAAATACAATGGAGAATCTTTACTGTGTTCAGGAATTGTTTCCGTTTATCTTAACTTCAAAACTTTGAGGAAACAATCTTTCAGCTGGTTATAATTATGTGGAATCATTTCAACAGAGGATTTATTATACCAATCGTGTATCAGACTTTGTCACTTGTTGTGATATAGAAGGTAAAATAATTTGGATCTTCCAAGATAATACTATTATCAAGTCCTGGAGATGTATCAGTTAATAAGAGCGGCAATGTATACATAGCCAGTGATGACATTAACGGTGTTATAATACTGTCTCCAGACGGTCAGTATAGCCGGACACTTCTATCGGGAGACGATGGACTTAAATACCCTAGAGCAGTGTACTATGACACATTCCGAAATTGGCTCTTGGTGGCTAATTGTAAACAGTTTTGATATGAATGGTTATGTAAATTTATACAAAATGAGTATCTGATGTCTTTGAGGAGTTTAGATAACTGAATTTTCAAGGCCATACATAAATATGTACAATAGGAAGTATAAAATTGGAATTTGATAGGATCATTAAATTCAATTGTGAAAAGCCTCAACAAAACGAATTATAGTTAGTTCCAGTTACTAACAGGCTTGTGAAGCAAAATGGTAAAACCATATATCATATATTATGTGGCTACCATCTTATTCAATGTTGGTTCATCAGGTGTTATTTTGAAAAGTATCTTTCAAATGTCTACTTGGTTTAAACTTGGACTTGTTTCAGACAAAAAGATGTTGTCAGGTTTTTCTATATGCTTTTATTTATAGCGGATTTCTGGTGTTTGCAACATTCCATTCAAAATTGTTTCAAGTTTTTTCTGATAGGAAAATATTAACTATCATTGTATTCACCTGTAATATATTTATATACATTTAATGTGTACATGTCATTCAACTCCACGATTCGGGCTTTGATAAAGAACATTTATAATCATTTTCTGTCTCAAAAAACAGTTGAAAAATGAAAGGATTAATGTTATTTCTCACAGTGCAAAGCAAGTCAACTGATAATCAGAAAATCAATTGTTTTCGTTATGCAACATTTGATTTCTTAGAAAAAAATACACCGACCCAACTGGTTACATACTTTGGTGATTTAGTCTTAAAACATGCATTTATAAACAGTTTCTCCCACTACGAACACATCATACTTCACTCAAATTCAGCAAAACATATGCTAAATATTTAGGCCAAGATGCCTGGTCCGGAGAGTATTTTTGTTTGAACTTTTTCAACCAGATTTTCAAACTGAAAAAAACTAGTTATTAGTCTAGCGATATACGAGGTGACCCCAAAACTTGATGAAGGGAAATCAGGTCTACTGTCACTCAGCCACCAACCTTTTCATATTTTTTTCTTAAAAATTTAATTAGAATTTGTATCTTTTGATTCATCCTCATGACTTTTTTTCAAATTAATTGTTGTAAATTGCTGTGTCCAGTATATTATCATGTATATTCTTATTACATGTAGTTACTTCACGTTTCAATTAATCATTTAAAGATGATCGCTGGTCTAATAGGAAATAAATAGGATTTGAAATAGGTGTTTTAGTTTGAGAGAAAATATGAATAGTAAACAAATAAGAAAGAAAAAATATAGGTTCATGTGCTCATTTTAGAGCTATAAAGCCTTGAAAATTTGCAGTAAATAGGTTTTCTCTGGATTTTTCATTGTCTTTGCATTGGCGACTTCAAAAATATATGAAAAAATAAAAAGGATTTCATAAAATTTTGTCAAATACCATTTTAAAGTACATAATTATGATTGAATTATAAAAGAAAAAGTGGGGGTTCATGGGGAAAAAAAATTAATGTTTAAGACATGGATAAAACACGAGGATTCTGAAAATCTGACAAAAAGACCAAAACATGACCAGCGAGCATCCTTAATAAGTCATACTATGTCCCTCTGTTATTAGCATTCAAAAAATTCATTAGCCTGGTCGATATATTTCTTATATAAGAAATTTACATATAATACATCTTTATTGGACAGATAACATTGTGATAAAATTTCATATAATTTGGTTACAGTACACTCAACTCATTGATCAGGAGTCTCAAAGTTACCATTGCTTTTTAACTTGGAAACAGCCATTGTGAAATATTTTAACAATATCTGTATCTAGTTGTAACTTACATATTTCCACCTTTCAAATGATTTTGTTGAAGTGTACTTGTGTTGTTTCACAGAAACTTAGACTTATTTCTTACTCTATGGTTAAAACGCCAGACAAAATGTTGAAAAGGGACCATCTAATGACCATTGAACCAGATATGGTCTAAATTGCCTGAGAATTTTAAAGATGAAATACGATTTTAAGCATTAATTTGCCAACTTGTCTATTTTTAGTAATAGTAATGGAGGCCATAATGATGAGAGGCCATGACCCCCCAGACAAGTTTGAAATGGGTCTACCTAAGGACCATTCCATCAAAGTTTGATCTCAATTTCCCAAATAGTTTCATAGAAGATCTTTAAACATTTTACGCTGATTTTTCTACAGTTGACCTCGTTGTCTGG
This sequence comes from Mytilisepta virgata, assembly GCA_028015205.1. Taxonomy (NCBI): domain Eukaryota; kingdom Metazoa; phylum Mollusca; class Bivalvia; order Mytilida; family Mytilidae; genus Mytilisepta; species Mytilisepta virgata. The sequence continues at coordinate 26,880,535 of CM051511.1, forward strand.
AACTCATTTGTGAAATATATGGAATAAATTTGTTTATTCAATGTTTCATTGACATAATTATGCATAACAACTAAGCACTTTCAGAGTCAATTTCCATTCACTTATTGAACTCTTCGATACAAATATAAATATGCAAGGTCCTTAGGAGGATGTTCAGATAAAGCAACTTTCTCATCGTTAAATATCACCCAGCGTCCATCTTTTATTATATGACAAACATAATGTCCGACTAGTGATGAAGTTCCCATGTGACTGATGAAGGCTACTAATTTGTATTCTGAAAGTGAAAAAAGAATAAAATTATTTTGTGTTCATGCAACATTCAAAGAATTTTACGGAAGGTATCAAGAAGTGTTATTATGCAATGAAATTCCATAGGATATAGTTAGACTTACTGTTCAATGTTTAGTATGAATATGGAACAATCTGCAGATTTTCATTACTGCACAAATTCTGAAATAATTTTACAAAAAAAAAAAACTCTTATGATGTTTTGGCTTTGTACTTACTATACAAAAATCTACTGTTTCTGTCAGTCATCAATTTTATAAAATGCTCTGTGATTTTAATGCAATATATCTGACAGTGTTTTGATAACAAGAGTGGACACACTACCTGTCTCGCCTGAGTATGCACATGGACACAAAATAATGATTATCTGATACCCGACATTGCAAGTCAAAGGAAATTGTTTTAAAAAAAATAGTAATGGCCAGGTGATAATTTGTCTGAAAAATCTCATGCATGTCATTCAAGCCTAAAACTGTGCCCAAGGCGAGCTGACAGGTCTGAAATTCAAGTCAAGGTCTCAGACAGCCATGTATTCACCAAGCACTATCTATTGACCAAATACGGTTGGTCTATGTTTCGCCGTTGCTGAGAAATGGATATTATCTCAAAACGTGAACCAAGTCAGTCAAAGCATGAAATAGAGGTCAAAGGTGAGGTGTCAGATGTTAAAGTGGTATATACTAAGAACTTCTATCAACCAAATACTGTGGGTATCTTTACAAATGTTGTACAGTGCTGAGAAATAGACCAAATCATGTATATTAAGTCACTCAAGTATGAAATTTAGGTCAAGTTCAGCTGACAGGTGTTAGACTGGCATTTATCCACTAAGAACTACCAAATATGATGGGCCTAGGTATTAAAGTTGCTGAGAAATGGGTCTAATCTCGAAAATGTTACAAAGTCACTCAAGCATGCAATTAAGGTCATATACCAAAGACAGATTTCAGACTTGCATGTACCCACTAAGAACTATCTATAGACCAAACATAGTGGGTCTAGGTATTACAATTTCTGAAAAATGGACTTCATCAAGAAACTTGGATGAAAGTCACTCAACCACGAAATTGAGGTCTAGGTCCAGAGACAAGTGTCAGATTGGCATGTACCCACCAAGAACTATCAATAGACCAAATACGGTGGATCTAGCTATTACAGTTGATGAAAAATGGACTTAATCAAGAAACTTGGATGAAAGTAACTCAACCATGAAATTGAGGTCAAGGTCCACAGACAAGTGTCAGACTGGCATGTACCCACCAAAAACTATCAATAGACCAAACATGATGGGTCTAGGTATTACAGGTTCAGAGAAATGGACTTAATCACGAAAATGTGATGAAGGTTACTCAAGCATGAAATTGAGGTCACAGCCAAAAGGCATGTTAGACTGACATCTACCTACCATGAACTATCTATTGACCAAATATGGTGGGTCTAGCTATTCTAGTTGTTGAGAAATGGACTTAACCATGACAATGTGACAAAGTCACTCAAGCATGAAATTGAGGTCAAGGTCAGAAGCCAGGTGTCAGACTGGCATGTAAACATAATAACTATCTATAGACCAAATATGGTTGGCATAGGTATAACAGTTGCTGAGAAATAGATTTAACCATGAAACTTGGACGCAGATTTTACATTTATGTTTATGAAGTCAGTGAACCATGAAAAAAATGTGTGAGTCTTCCAAGGAAGACATGTGTCGCCTGCGGACGTCAATTTTTACAAAAGATATTAAAATTTTCTAAAAATGAAATATATATGCACACCTTTGCATTAAAGTTAACGGACAGAGAAAGCTTCTTCAAATTGCTGTGAGCTGTTATGGAGTAGTTGAGGATAGAAGTTTTGAACCCCTCCTTTTTTTTTTCAAAGATGGCAATTTTTACCAAAAAAAATTTAAAATTTAAAAAAATAAAATATATATGCACACCTGTGCATTAAGTTTAATGCACAGAGGAAGTTTCATCAAATTCCTTTGAGCGGTTAGATAGAAGTTTTGCCCCCCCCCCCCCTTATTGCAAAAATGTCAATTTTTACTAAAAAAATTTGAAATTTTCTAAAAATGAAATATATATGCACACCTGTGCATTAAGGTTAATGTACAGAGAAAGTTTCATCAAATTCCTTTGAGCGGTTATGGAGTAGTTGAGGATAGAAGTTTTGACCCCCACCCCTTTTTTTTTCAAAAATGTCAATTTTTAGAGAAAAAAAATTAAAATTTTCAAAAAATGAAATATATATGCACACCTGTGCATTAAGGTTAATTCACAGAGAAAGTTTCACCGAATTCCTTTGAGCAGCTATGGAGTAGTTGAGGATAGAAGTTTTGAACCCCCCCCCTTTTTTTTACAAAAATGTCAATTTTTACAAAAAAAAAATTTTAATTTTTAAAAATAAAATATATATGCACACCTGTGCATTAAGGTTAATGCACAGAGAAAGTTTCATCAAATTTCTTTGAGCGGTTATGGAGTAGTTAAGGATAGAAGTTTTGCCCCCCCCTTTTTTGCAAAAATGTCAATTTTTACACAAAAAAAATTGAAATTTTCTAAAAATGAAATATATATGCACACCTTTGCATTAAGGTTAATGCACAGAGAAAGTTTCATCAAATTCCTTTGAGCGGTTTAGGAGGAGTTGAGGATAGAAGAAAAGTGTGACGACGCAAGACGCAAGACGCAAGACGACAGATAGTGATCCCTATGTGTCGACCATGCGTTCCGCAGGCGACACAATGAGGTCAGGGTCACAAGAAAAGTATACTGCGGGAAACCTTATATGATAAGCTATCTGTGGACCATAAATCATAATTGTAGGTATTATATGTGCAAAGTTATTAAAGTTTTAAAAAAATTTACTCCGCCAGAAAGTGACAATATCTCGCCGTCATGACTTTTCATCGCATGCGAGACAAAAACATTGTAGTTGCAGAATGTTTATACCTTGATATTATTGAAAAGTGCTTAAAATAGACTATATTAGTATGTACTTTGAAAACATTCTTTAGTTGTTTTTTTTATGTGTGTGTTATGTGACTTCTATTATGTCGCCCCCAGACGCAGTCGGGACGACATATTGTTATTATTCCATTTGTTTTTTTTTTTTTTCTTCCACTTAATTTTGTCCACACGAGTTCTCAGAGATGGCTTGAACAATCTTTATGAAACTTCACAGTAATGATGATCACCAAGTCTAGCTGTCCTTGTAACATTAAAAATACATTAAAATTTTTCAAAATGGCCGCCACTGCCATGGAAACGGAAAAAGTACGGAAATTTTTGGAAACTTTCATATCTCAAAACCTGCACAATAGAATTTCATGAAACTTTGTACTTTTGTAAAGTATGATTAGTAGAACATGCTCATGAAAAAAAATTGCGATCGTTTGGAGACTTTTGCTGCCATTTTGAAAAATGTTGTAAAAATGACGAAAAACTGAACATTGTTCAACAAAAATTGATATCTAGACTAAGTTTGGGATGCGAACAAGATGCAATCATCAAAATACAAGTTACAAAATGGCTGCCATGGGCGACATCTGCTATTGCTAGTTTATATTTGTTATATCTCTGTGGCATATACTTGGTAAGATCTTTGATACATACTTCCACTTCCATCTCTGTATTTAGATGTTTGTTGTGGAGCAGCTTCCTCTGTTTCCATGGTATCCAACTGATCAGCATGACTAAATATCCAGTCCACAGCTCTTTCCACATTACCATCCTAAAATTAATTAGAAAATAAATGAAAGAGCAGTAAGCTTAAAGCTTGCAATTACATGTAATTCGGCTCGCAAGACATTTATGATAGGTCCAAAATTTAAGATGGCATTGTTAAGGAGGGTTAAAAATATAGTTAATTATGGATAAACAGGAAGTAGATATGACACAGTAACAAAACATATACCACCTTACAACCCACCATGATCACGCTTCATACCATTTATGAAAATGGTGGCACTAATCTATAGGAAGTAGATGTGCTATAGGTAAAAATTTGTTAAGCACTTTATAACTCATCATGGTCATGCTTAACACCACCTTTTCACTAGCCTGTCAACACTGGTGTTGTGAGTTAGAATCTCACCTGTGGCGGGGTGTGTTCGACTCCGATCATAATTGACAAGGATTGCTAATTTTCCTACCGAAGGTCGTGGTTCTCTCCGGGTACACCGGCTTCCTCCACCAATAAAAACTGGCCCCCGCGAAATGGCCAAAATGTGCTGAAAACGGCGTTAAACCCCAACTAAACTAAACAAACACCACCTTTAAATTAGTTGTGGCCTGTTCATAATTTGGCAACCAACAATTTCCATTGGCCTTATGGTGAAAAGTTTATGGCATTGTTAAACACGAAGTAGATTTGCTACAGGTTCAGAATTGTTAAGCACTTTACAACTCATCATGGCTATGCTTAACAACAACTATGAAATAGTTGTGGCCTGTAGTTGCTGAGAATTTTGTAACCAAACATTTTGTGATGGAAGGATGGACAGAGAAATGGATGGACGGACAGAGGTAAAACTGTATACCCTCTAATACTTCAAAGCAGGGGTATATAATCCTATAATCCTCCTAAGAAGATATTGTTATTGCTCTCCACAACAAACAGAAAATCTCGTGCAAAAATGAACTGATGACCACCACCCACATTTGAATATACCACCAAGGCGGTGCTTTGCAGCATTTTTTGGCACGATAATAATTCATTTTTTTTTTATATCGCGATTTGTAAGTATTGATCATTTGATTGATTGAATTCTTACTTGATTAAAAGAAATAGTAAAACTTGATTTCATTTATTTATACTTTGAATGGGAATTTCCTTCATTTTCGCACATCAGTTGGGGCATTATGTATTACTCTTCCGAAGCGATTGGTCCGTCGTATTTGACGTCGTGGAGAGAGTTTGCGCAGGTCAGTGATTGGTTTTTAAATTGTGACGTACAATGTTTATGTCTTTTTCGAATGAGTTTTGTTTGCGCAGGTTCAGATCTTTGTCCATACTGAATTTTGACGGATTGTATGTATTGATACTAAACATTCCAACATTCTGCTTCTATTCAAAATCAGTCATATGATGCCCATCTTGAATCTTTCACCAGATGTAGAAATTGAATAGTATTATAAAACTTACTGTAGCTTTGAGTGCCTTTGTTGCTTGTTCTTTAGAAAAACCCATAGACATAATCATCATTAGTGATTCTTCATTGGGTGTAAAAGACTTTTGTTTACTGTACTGACTCCCTGGTAACTGGAATGGTGTTGCAAAATCTATAAATAAACCTTGGCATTAATGTTTACTGATGATGAAATGCCATCATCCAAGATAATTGTAAACAAACTATACTGATATATAATTATAAAAACAAAAGGAGGGATGCATTAGTAAGACACTATCTATTCATATAGTAATCCTTCATATTCTATGTCATGTGTATATAATTCATGTCAAGTGTCTTCCGCGTAATACGAGTTGAAGAAATATTTGTTTCTGCTAAAAAAAATCACTGGTCACAACATATTATGGTATAACATAGTGAAATCTCGACTCAGTCTGAGATAACAAGAGTCTATTATATTCCAATGCAGTCAGTATAGTTTTGATTTTCACCCTTTGACCTTAGACTATGGAAAAAGCATGGGTGTTGTCAATCATATTTTCTGTGACTGAACAAACATTATGTTAATTTTGATTTTCGATTAATATGTCAGTATTATTGGGTGAAATTTAACTAAAATTTTATCTTGTGAAAATACAACTATAAACTAGACAATATGATGCCCCCGCACTGAACCAACTGCAATGCAATTAACCTCAATTAAGGACACCTTTCAAAGTGTCGCAGAATAACATTTGAAATCATTGTTGTGTCTGGGAGATGCCCCAGCCCCTCCCCCATATCTATTTTTTTTAAATACAAGTTGGAAAGTGAATAACAAAATCTGAAAGTTCAATGATAACATTTAAAACTAGAGATACTATGATCAAAGCTCACAAAATGATAACTCCTGCCGCTTGCAATGTCCAAACCCCAAAAAAGTTTTTGACCAATAAACAAAATAAAAGCGATGCACTATGGCATTATATAGTTAAGAATCTACGAAACTTTCTTTAAATTATGATAAGTGGTTTAGGGAAAGTTGTGGATACAATCTGGATACCACCACCCCCCCCCCCCCCCTCTTTTCCAACTGTAAAACAGTTCCCAAATATGATTTTGATGATTTTGGCAACAAACAAAATAGGAGGTGCACAATTGCTGAGAAAGTTTCATTAAATTCTAATAACTGGTTTACGCAGAGTTGCGGATACAAAATAGCTACCCCCATAACTCCCAAATATATGTAAAGCATTGGCAAAGTTCATGTTTTGGAAAAGAAACCACGAAAATCAATTTGACCAAAAAAACAGAATAGGAGGTGCACAATGGCATTGTACAGTTAAGAATCTGAGAAAGTTTTATTTAATTATAGTATGTGGAGTTGCAGATACAAAATGGATACCCCCGTATAAGGCAATGTTAAACTCCTTGTTTTGGGAAAATAAACCCAAAAAAATTATTTTTACCAAATAAAAAATAGGAGGTGCACAATGGCACTATATGATAATCTGAGAATCTTTCATTGAATTAAAATAAGTGGTTTAGGAGTTGTGGATACAAAGTAACCAGAAAGACGGACAGACTTTCCCATCACTACATGTATATATACGTCTGCTTTACAAAGCGGGGGTATAACAATTGAGAAATTGTCAGATGACCAGTATTGTATCATAAAACATGTACTTGTAAGATATACTGTAACTACAAATACTAATACTCACAAGTTTTAATATTTAACAGTGTTAACTATTACCCTCAATGATAAAATTTGCCCCAAAAAATGACTTTCAACTACCCTCCAAAAAGGTAAATATTTACAAAAATTTAATCCCGGACAATATGACCCTCTTTAATATGTGTACAAACACCTTGCAAATTGAGAAGTTCCTAGCATTGAATCTGTAGGAGGAGTTATGCAGACAAAACACATACCCTGAATGGGATGGACGGACAGAGGGACGGAAGAACGGAAGAACAGACGGACAGGGGTAAAACTTTAAGTTTGACTTTCATGGATTTTTAAAGTAAACAAACCAATAAACCAGAAAATGTACATCGAAAATTGCATCTGATTTCTTTCTGAAAGATAGTACTTTTTTTAAAAGCTTCAGCAGAATGTCTTAACTTACCTGGATATTTCATTAGCCAAACTGGCTAGTTTCCACAGAAAAGTTTACTTACCTGGATCTTCCATGTGTTCCATCACCCAGTTCATTGCAGCTTCCACCCCACTATTGTTGGTATTATATACAGCCTTTTTACATCCCTCCACATGGAAACCCATGTCTGCTAATTGTTGTACTGTTGCCTCATCTATTCTAACTTCTGAAATGAAAGGAACATTCGACACTGAAATTTCATAAACAGCATCTTGGTTGTAAATCTCCATATATTTTTTTATTACATAAACCGTTTTATTTTAAAGGTTTTTTTTTTATTATACAACAATATATAAAAAGACTCAAGAAATCAACGCATCATGGATTGTATCTTTCATTCCCTCAGGATTTTTTTGACATCTTTATTAAATACATGAAATACTTTAAAGAAAAAATCTGTTTGTTTGTTGTTTAGTTGGGGTTTTACGCCGTTTTCAGCACATTTGGCTATTTCGCCAAGATCGGAGTCAAACACACCCCACCACAGGTGAGATTCGAACTCGCAACCTCAGTGTTGACAGGCTAGTGATCATTAGTAGTCATAACGAACTACCTAGACCAATCGGCCACCGAGGCCCCCCAGAAAAAAATCTGCGCTTGAGTTTGGACAATATATGTGATAGTTCAAAAATGGTCAAAGGTGATATTTTTTTTTCATTTAGAGGCAAGATTGCAAAAATTTAAACAGAATACAAGAGAAATTTCATGGTTAATACTGAATATTTTAAAAATGCAATCTTAATCACTAAAACAAAGTCCCTGTATCCATGACCAAAGACCATGTATAAACCAAAAACAACAGCTCATTAAAATACGTTAATGAAATTTATGACTAAAAATCACACAATTACAGACCTTGTGTTTGTTGTTCACTTGGCAGTTCTTCCTCTCCTGGTTGTAATCCAGTACCTCTCAGTGGTGTAAGGTCAATGTCATCTGGGATATCTACTGATACATCTGTGAATAAAACAAAGGACTGGCAGTGAATTTTAGATATATATATATATATATAATTATTACATGTACTGACAATAAACCATATAAACATCTTATAGTCTACATTGGTCCTCACATAAAAAAAAGTGACCCAGAAATATTGTGTTGAGTTAAAATAACACATTCTATTGTTAACTGAACATTTTCAAGGGTTCCAGGCAAATTGTGATCTGTTATTCAGCATTCGGCATTATAACTATTGAAAAATTGAAATATAAACATACATTTTCAATAACCCAAAAAAGAAAAAGAACCTAAGATTTTCATCAATCTTAAAAAATGTAAAGGTTTAAAATTCTGTGTTTGATAAGAATTTTACAACACAAGACACTAATATTTTAACACATTTTTCATCTACCAGTTTTAATTACCCTTCCCAGGTAGTAACTGATCCACATAAGTTCTGATAAGTTTCAACCTAGTTTGGTATTGTTCAGACAAGAAACAATGCTAAAATGTCCTATATCATTAAAAATAATCTCACCTCGAAAGGCTTTTAAATATTTTTTATTGGTGGAACTGAAACATATCTCTTCAATTTTGTACATATTTATTTGTACTTAAATGCATGTAACAAATATTTCCTATTTGCATATGAATGATATCAGACCTAATTTTCTTGGCACCCAGTCATCCCCAATAGTAAATTTCTTTAACTGCACCATTAAATAATCAGGAAATGTTAAAAATCTGGTTCTCCTGAAAATAAAAAATTTCAAATAACACAACAAAAAACCATGTTATAGTGCCCCTCCTCTTAAAGATTCTTCTTTGTCTTTAAATACTACCTTTAAAGTTGAAGTCTATGTAAAGTGCTAAAACTATACTTTGTATTATTTGAACCAGTGTGAAAACTAGTTAATTTCAGATCAGTGGGAAATACAGAAATTTTTTCCTTTATCCTTTTTTTAATTTTTTGTTTTTTGTTGTTTTTGGGGGGTATTTTTAATGCTCACACAAACAAAAACAAAAAAAATTTTACTCTTCAATAAAATATTTACTAGAGATTTGATAATAAATTTTTATTTAAAAAAAATTAATGAAATTACTATCTAAACTCAGTTTAAACAAGTGTTGTCACTCTTAGCACCAACTGACCTCAGCTTTGCCTCAGTCGATAATAAAATAGTAAGGTAACAACAAGATTGCCACTATCCTCATTCCCATTTCAAGTGTAAAATATTAAAACAAAATTGTTTTAAAAATTAAAACAAATAATATACCCATTTTTCATTTCATTTACATGTAAAAATATGACATAATACACATGCAACATACTTGCTGGCTACCGTTCTTCCTTTTATTGCTGAACTATAAAAATCATCTATTGTTTCTGATGCTGCAAAACATTCTAAACAAGAAAGCAAAGGAATTCTGGGTCTTACCAAATCTTTTGGATCACTGAAATATGCGTATAAAATGTAATAAAAGTTTATTATGTGGTAATGTTATCTTAATTATATTAAACAAATATAAGAACTGTTTGTTACATAAATATTTTTGACTTTTAGTACTGAGAATTAAATTTTTTTTGGTTTGGATAACCCTTAAAACTTAATTATCTGGTTCTCAGACACTGCTGCCCAACTTAAAAAGTTAACAATGGGATGGAACAAGTTCTTTAGGTTTCCCAAAAAATTGTGACTAAAAATAAACTTAGAAATTCGGCAACCAAATTATTTTTAGAGCATCTGCCTGATTCAATCTTCAAACATTTTGTAACATTGATCAAGACGTGATGAAGTAAGAAAACAACCATGGCAGATACAGTTCTAGTAAACTGACAGTGAATATTCGCTCCAACCAAATCATTACATAGATGACTCTACCTGTCCAGTGTACAATTATTGTGGAACAGCTTTGCAAAATACTGTTCTGTAGAAGAAACTTTACATAATGTGTATGGCAAACATAATAGGACTGAATGGTTTAAAACAGGATTTGTATATCACCAAAATAAACATATAAACTAAAACTCCTTGCAAATAAACTATTAAAAAAATTAATTTGCTACATACATTGTACCTTGCCATTTTTCAAAAATGAATTGGTTGAAAACCAGAGAATTTATTTTTATTCATTATTTATAAAGTGCAAAATAACTCCTTTATTTCTTTTCACTTGCATGTATTTTTGAGTGTATTAACAAAATAAGAATTTTAAGGAAATGATGACAGATTTTTCTATTTCAACCACACTTAAGATGTTATTGATGCTTAAAACTTTTAACACTTACAGTTTCTTTCCTAATGACTCTGCTTCAGCTTTTTTTGTTTCATAAGAAGTTACTTCATCTAAAAATTCAAATACAGTCATGTACAATTAATAATCTAAATATTTTATTTTTTACACAATACAATTTGTCCAATAAATATTCTACATGTAAAATATTTCCCTTTGCCACTAACAAGAAGTTCAGCATTAAAACTTTATTATAATGACAATGTTAAAACCAGCTGCAGATCACACAACTTTTATATGTAAAATTGTATAGTTTCAAATATAACAACAGAAACTTACACAAAAATTGATAAATGTAGTTCCATAAATTGTTTCCAGATGATTAATGGATTTTTAAACTATTGAAATTTCACAAATCCGATGTCCCTTGAGTAACGATGTATTTAATGAATCTATTCCTCTAGTGATTATCAAATAAATATTAAAATTTATTGAAAAATCTCCTTTGGGTTCCTCCGTATTCCAGACTGTTACATCATACACTTGCTCAACATGTTTATTTGTTGCTATGGTGTTATTGATCGATTAAAAAAAAATTCTTCTGACATAATAACCTTTTGTTTTAACCAATCATCAACTCAGATTACTGGCAACCACATGTTGATTAAATTTTTGCTGAACAAAAACATAAAAAGTTGAATTGACAAAGAATTAGATAATTACCTTTATTAGTGGCAGCATCTAACGGAACAGGCAGTGCAAGAATAAATTCATCACGGTTGTTGTACTTCACTTTTTTACTCTGTAAGCATTCAACCCTATCTTCTACATTAAATCTGAAGCAGTCTGCTGGATTGTCTGTACCTCGGGTATTTCTCTGAAGACAAACAATGATGCTTAATAAAATTATAAAGAATATTTTTCAGAAAAATAAATGGATGCACTCTTTCAAATGGAGAAAATTATCTAATCAATATTTCCACCCATTTTCAATCTCTCTACATTTGGTTAGTAATAATTGTAAAGGAATTACATGCATTTCCTATCATTTTGACTTGTATAATTTTTGGACCACTAACAATCCAATTAAAACATAATTAGCTAAATGTTCCCACTTCATACAATAGCAGGGACCGCGCTGGGCTTTGCCAATGTCGTAAGATGTGATTTTTTTATTCAATCTGGTGACAGAATTGAACAGTTGGTGATATTTCTGGTGACAGAATTTTATTATCTTTTTTTTTTAAATCTGACACTAATGTGAAAACATTTTAAAATGGTGACTAAGAAACATCATTTGTCAGTTTTATATAATAATCTACGATAATTGAACAGTTTACATTAGGCTAATAAACACAACAGGTGTTTCAACAGTAAACAAACACATCATCAATAACTTGCACATGCTGAGATCGTGTTACATTGATTGACTACCACCCTCTGAAGACAATTCAATTTATACACTAAGGTAATGTTATCAAAATTTTTACTAGGTGATTTTATTAGGCATGAACATAACTATGCATGCTTTTAGCAGGTTTTTAAAAGCATTATATCATAAATTTTCAATCAGCAAAGATTGTAATGTCACTTCAGGTTTAACATCAACAAACATATGTGGAACAATCGATATTTTATTAGGCTTGCCATCAAAACAAAGGTCATTTTAGATGAAAGTTTACTGTCATATTATTTAATATAGTAGTGAATAAAAGAACAACCATGTATCTTTCAAAAATCGAGAGGGTGCCTTGGTGAACAAATTTTGAAACTGGCGAAAAAATTAATGCTTTGGCGATTTTTTTAGCGATAAGTTTTGAATGCCAGCACGACCCCTGCAATAGCTCATAAAATACCCTGAGCACTGTTAATCTGATTAAATAAACCATATCCAAAATCCTTTAATTTTTTAAAACAAATCACGATTTTCTCGGCTGATACAACTAACTACCATGAATATCAACATATCCAAATTCAGTTATCAATAATCACATTAACAATGAAATATAACATTTACATGTAAAATGTACCTCTAGTAAATTTATTAAATGAAGAAAATATTCCTGTGCATCCTGCTGTCTCTTTGTAGAAAATTCAGGGTGTCCTTTTCCTATCAAATTTTTAAACATCTGTGGACGGATTCCATTTGGTGGCTGCAAAATATTGATATTTATTCACTTAGGCTTCAAAGATATGTCTTTAAGGAATATTTTTATAATATAAGAATAACAAAGATAAAATGATCCGCTGGGCGCAGCTAGATACGACCGCAGATGTCGAACCCTGAATAGTTGGGGCAATTATGAACACAACATTCAAGCTTGATACAATACTAAATTTGAATTGTGAATAAATATTTGACACAGCATAGGTTTCTGACACAGAATGAATGTTGTCTAAGAACTTAAAAATTTTTAATATACCTATTCAAACCATATCAGTATTATTTGTTTTTATATATAAATCAGAAATAACCAATTTAAAATTTAAAATTGGGCACACATATCAATTTCTTGCTATTGCGCAATACTGTGCAATTGAAAATTTCTTCAAATATTTGACACATAATAGGTTTCTGACACAGAATAACTGAAATCAAAGAACTTAGAATTGGTCATATGATTTCAATTTATATACAATTTTTTGCTTCTTGTGCAATATAATATGCTGTGGAGAATTCCCCCCCCCCCCCCCCAAAAAAAAAAAAATAATAATTTACCCCTTTTTTTAGCTTTTGTGCAATACACTATGAAGTTGCACATTGACCCCCCCCCCTCCCAAAAAAAAACCAAAAAAACAATAAAATTTATTGTAACCCCCCCCCCTTTTTTTTGCTAAAAAAAATTTGAAATTTTCTTTTTAATTTATGAAATATGAAATGAGAAAAAAATTGCCCCCTCCCCAATTTCTCATTTACCCCCCCTAAATTTTGTTTTCAACCCCCCCCCCCCCCCCCCCCATTTCTTTATACTTTGCAACCATAACAGCCCATTTAAATAAACCATAACATATTAAAATAGAAAATGACATCATAGTCATGGATGGCAAATTTTAAATATACATAATTTAAAAGCAGTTTAGATAAGATAAACAAAAAAGCTTCATCAGCACATTTTATATTGGCAAATTTACAATGAAGTTCATTAGAGTTATTGGCAAATTTCCAATGGAATTTGTTAATAATAAAGTTTTGATAACAGGGCACACATATCAATTTCTTGCTATTGCGCAATACTGTGCAATTGAAAATTTCTTCAAATATTTGACACATAATAGGTTTCTGACACAGAATAACTGAAATAAAGAACTTAGAATTGGTCATATGATTTGAATTTATATTCAATTTTTTGCTTCTTGTGCAATACAATATGCTGTGGAGAATTGCCCCCCCCCCCCAAAAAAAAAAAAAAAAAATTACCCCCTTTTTAGCTTTAATTTTGGACCCCGATTTGGACCAACTTGAAAACTGGATCCATAATAAAAAAAACTAAGTACATGTTTAGATTCAGCATATCAAAGAACCCCAAGAATTCAATTTTTGTTAAAATCAAACTAAGTTTAATTTTGGACCCTTTGGACCTTAATGTAGACCAATTTGAAAACGGAACCAAAAATTAAGAATCTAAATGCACGGTTAGATTCGGCATATCAAAGAACCCCAATAGTTCAATTTTCGATGAAATCAAACAAAGTTTAATTTTGGACCCCGATTTGGACCAACTTGAAAACTGGGCCCATAATAAAAAAACTAAGTACATGTTTAGATTCAGCATATCAAAGAACCCAAAGAATTCAATTTTTGTTAAAATCAAACTAAGTTTAATTTTGGACCCTTTGGACCTTAATGTAGACCAATTTCAAAACGGGACCAAAAATTAAGAATCTAAATGCACGGTTAGATTCGGCATATCAAAGAACCCCAATAGTTAATTTTCAATGAAATCAAACAAAGTTTAATTTTGGACCCTTTTGGCCCCTAATTCCTAAACTGTTGGGACCAAAACTCCAAAAATCAATCCCAACCTTCCTTTTGTGGTCATAAACCTTGTGTTTAAATTTCATAGATTTCTATTTACTTATACTAAAGTTATTGTGCAAAAACCAAGAAAAATGCTTATTTGGGCCCTTTTTTAGCCCCTAATTCCTAAACTGTTGGGACCAAAACTCCCAAAAACAATTCCAACCTTCCTTTTGTGGTCATAAACCTTGCGTTAAAATTTCATAGATTTCTATTTACTTATACTAGAGTTATTGTGCGAAAACCAAGAAAAATGCTTATTGGGCCCTTTTTTGGCCCCTGATTCTTAAACTGTTGGGACCAAAACTCCCAAAATCAATCCCAACCTTCCTTTTGTGGTCATAAACCTTGTGTTTAAATTTCATAGATTTCTATTAACTTATACTAAAGTTATAGTGCGAAAACCAAATGTCTTCGGACGACGACGCTGACGACGGACGACGACGCAGACGACGACGACGACGACGCCAACATCATACCAATATACGACCGCAAAAATTTTGCGGTCGTATAAAAAAGTGATAATATAAAAATTTAACTAAGAAACCATTGAATATTTTTATTATTTTTTTTTAAAATAATAAATTGCTACCGTATATAAAGATTATCTTAAGACTTTACCAGTGATTTAGCATCCACATCCTCTGGAGGTGGCTTAGAATAACGTCCTGACAGTAAACCTCGCCCAAGCTTTGCCCTGTATAAAATTTTAAAGATATCATTATATAGAAGGTTTTTGCTATTTTCATGCTCAATACATAAAAATTCTAACATATCACTTAAATGATTATGAAATTAATTCCCTCTAGATAGTTAAGTTTTTCTTTGTAGAGCCACATGGTGGTGATATGCAACTTGTGTGGTGGACTGCCTAAGACTACCACTCCTGCTAGATCGTCTGCTTTGCAGACAAAAAGAGAGATGAGGGCATCAATTTCTTCTGCTGGTACCAGGTCTCTACACGACCAAGACTACAGCAGTAGGCTCCACGTGGTAACAGAGATCTTGTATCTCAGCTAAGCTGCAAGAATCTCGAGGTAGCAAAGACCCTTTAAATACAGTGTGCAGGCCACCTGGCATGTGGACAACCCCTGGCACTCATATAGTAAGATGATACCTCTCCAGTTGTTGCTGTTTGAAAGATCACCTTTCTTTGGTAGTTTAATGATGTTGCCTACAGACCATGTACTTGGAATCACATTTCTTTGCCAGATCTTACAGATCAAGGGTGGAGAATATTTCCATGCTTAATACATAAAGATTCTAAAATATTCATCTCACTGATTATGAAATTTTATAACAATAAATACGTTACCACTATAAATTCTGAGATAGTCCCTAAGCGACTTAACCAGCAGGAAAGAAAACCAGAGGCTCCCAGGAGCCTGTAATCGCTCACCTGGCATACAGTTGCCAAAGTTGACATTAAAATTCATCTTGTTTGGCGGGTGGGGTCATCGGATACAATTCTGAAAGAGACCTACCTAATGATCATTCCACCAAAGTTTGGTTCCATTTGAGCAAGTAGTTCCAGACGAGAAGATTTTTTAATGAATTTCCCATAGGGTCCTATGTTAAACTAAGTTCGGCTGAAGCAGCCATCTTGGTTGGTGGGCGGGGTCATTGGATACAATTCTGAAAGAGGATCATCTAAGGACCATTCCATCAAAGTTTGATTCAAATTGAGCATGTGGTTCCAGACAAAAAGATTTTTTAATGAATTTCCCATAGGGTCCTATGTTAAACTAAGTTCGGCTGTGGCAGCCATCTTGATTGGCGGGTGGAGTCATCGGATACAATTCTGAAAGAGGATCATCTAAGGACCATTCCACTTAAGTTTGACATAAATTGGTTGAGTAGTTTTGGAGGAGAAGATTTTTTAAGAAACCACCCCCTTTTTTCTATTTTTAGTAACGGCAGCCATGTTTGTTGGTGGATTGCGACCCCTGATACAATTCTGGAAGGGGACCACCCAAGGACCATTCCTGCAAAGTTTGGTTGAAATTGGTCCAGTGGTTTCAGAGGAGAAGATTAAAATGTGAATTGTGGACGGACGGACGGACGGACAGACGGACGGACGGACGGACAGACGACGGACGCCAAGTGATGACAAAAGCTCACATGGCCTTTCAGGCCAGGTGAGCTAACAAAAAACTCTTGAGATGACCCCCTGCCAGCCTCGAACCAACTTCCCTTATAATCATTCATTCAATTTCCTGCTACGACGGAAACCGCACGTGTTTTTTGGTTGAGAAGAAATTGACACAGAGAAAACGATTTTTTTTTGTTACTAAGTATATTTTATATAGAGTATTAATACACAACAGGTAATAATGGACAATTTAAATAATATTTCTAGTCCATTTTATCCCGTTTCTGGAAATGGTGATATTTTCTGGGACGGTACATTACGTAATCCCTTTGAAGTGGTCCCCGTCTCCAGTGTTCCTCCAGACAACTTGTTCACTCAAATGTCACCTGAGAATTCCCCCGTAATTGCAGGTCCGAGTAACACGTCTAGGGTGGACCTTGTCCAAGCTAGACAGGAGGTCCCTGTTTCAGGTTCCACCACTGTCACTCACAGTTCTTCAGGGGTTACACGTACATATACCAGACCTGTTGATACAGTTGTCTCTACAGTTTTTCCTCCCTCGTTTTTTAACTGGAGTTAATGCTGTCTCGAGACCCATTCAGGCCCCTGCCGCCTCGTTTGGTCAGTTTCCTACCACTTGGTCTCGTCCTCAGTGGCCGTTTCCAACTCCACCCTTTGGAAACTTTGACCCTTCTTATTTTTGGGGTTTTTCTGGTTTTCCTCCTAGAGTTAGGACGGATACCCCTGTGACAGTCCCTCAGTCACAACCGGTCTCTCAACCTTCAGTTGTTTCTGAGGTGAAGGATATGTTAGGTTCATTTAAGGAGGCTATTAGTAAGGACCTCGGTTCTTTTTTTACCAGAGTTGAGGCTCTTGAAAAGGCTTATCAAGAGTCCTCCAAGTCTCACCCTCCTTCTCTTTCAAGTACTCCTGTTTGTGCTGTTGTTCAAGAGTCTCATGCTGTTCAGGATGATGAGGACTTAGTGTCTGTTGCACCTGACAGTGCAGAAGGTTCTTTTTTGGTGGAGGAGGAACCCCCTAAAAGCAGACCAGCTGCCTTGGTCAGCCAATCTGCTGTAGGGGAGGGTTCTGAGTCTGAATCGGAGCCCGATCATGAGGATGTTGTTGTGTCTAAAGATCAACTCAAGGCTAAAGTCTACTCGCTACTGAGGGACAAGGCTAAGGTTTCCTTATCTTCTCCTCCCAGGGTTAAGAAATCCCTGTCAACTTTTGAGGCATCTTGTGGTTTTTCACAAGAATCTTCTACGTCATACAAGTCTTTTCCAGAGTCTAAGCATGTTACCTCTGCTCTTCAGGTCATTAAGGAAGGTTTGTCTTCTCCTTCAGGTCGGTCTTCTTCTGGGAAATTCCAAGCTTTTGGTGCAAATTCTTTCCCAGGCAGGTTTAGGAGCAAGGATTATGAAATCCACCAATCCTCGATTGGTAAAACTGCTCCTACTTGTGACAAGACTTTAGCCGCTACCATAGGCTCCAAGAGCACTGATGGTCTTAGGCTTTCTCAGTCAGTTTGGCATAAATCTGAAAACTTACTTAGGAGTACGTCTCATGTCCTTGGCAATGCCGAACACTTTCTGTCAGCGGCTGGTACCCTTCTCCAGAATAAGGAGGGTGAAGAGTTCTCTGAACTTAAATCCTTTCTTCTTCAAGTTGATCAAGCACTTGGTGTCTCTCAACTTCTTTTGATGGGTACTCTTTGTAATTTCACCCTTTTTAGAATCTAAAAGGAGTGAAATTTTGGAGAAATTAACAATTCCATCCTCCTTACAGGATTCTCTTTTGTTTTCTCCTTTGACTGACAAAATTTTTGGACTCTCAGTTAAAGAGGTTCAGGAGGAACTTCAGAAGCTACCTCAACCTGTCAAGGTTAATGTACAGCTCTCTCAGGGCAAGCGTTCTGTAGTTTCTACTCCTGTTTCTTCCTCTTCTGCTCCTTCATACTCAGCTCCCAAAAAGAGGAAAGTTGCCGAGTCAACCGACTCTTCTGCTTCTAGGCCTCCTAAATTTTCTCACAAGAAAAAAGGTGGCAAGAAGCAAGGGAAACGAGTTTAGCAATCTGCCCCCTCGTTCGTTACTGACAACCCCCTTGGGAGAGGAACAGTTTCCTGTCCCACATCCACAGATTCCTGTAGGGGGGAGGCTTACCCACTTTTTGAGTCAGTGGGAAGAAATAACCCAGGATTCTTGGGTTTTGTCAGTAATTCGGGGGGGTCTTCATCTCAAGTTTCTGAACAATCCTCCTCTGTCGGTGGATCCACTGTTTTTGTCTCACACTTCCAACCCAGAGAAGGTTCTGTTGATGTCAGAAGAGGTTCAGGCCTTGCTACGCAAGGAAGCTATAGAGATTGTTCACAATCCTTCAGCCATTCCAGGTTTCTATTCTCGCCTTTTCTTAGTACCGAAGAAAACAGGTGGAATGCGCCCAGTTTTCGATCTCTCGATCTTGAATACTTATCTTATTATCCCTCATTTCAAGATGGAAACCAATCGTTCCATCAGGGGTTGTATTCGCCCTGGTATGTGGACTACCAGTTTAGACCTTACGGATGCATATTTCCATGTTCACATAGCTCCTCAGTTCAGGAAGTACCTTCGCTTTGTATGGGGCGCGACAGTATATCAGTTCCGAGCGCTCCCATTCGGCATCTCTGTTGCGCCTCTAACTTTCACCAGAATTTTTCAAACAGTAGTTGCCCATCTTCATACGTTGTCGATCCAGATTCACTCCTATCTGGATGATTCTCTGATCAGGAATTTTTGTCATCTAGATCTGGTTTCTCAAACCAGGGTGGTCATCCAGTTGTATCAGAGGTTAGGTTTTCTAGTGTCATGGAAGAAGTCGGAACTTCATCCGTCTCTAGATTTTCAGTTTCTAGGGGAACATTACAGAACAGATCTGGGACTTGTTTCTCCACCGGAGGAAAAGTTTCTTTCTCTAGTCCAGAGAATTGCTCTTATTCAAAATTCCCAGTCTGTGACAGCAAGGCAATTTTCTCAACTTCTGGGTTTTCTAAATTCTCTGGCAGATGTGGTTCCCTTGGGTCGTCTGTTTATACGTCCTCTTCAGTTTCATCTTTTCCAGCACTGGTGTCCTGCCTCTCAGGATTGGGAAGCTCCAGTTCCTATTCTCCCAACCTTAATTCCTCACCTTCATTGGTGGTGTCAGCGGGAGAATGTTCTGAAGGGAGTGTCTCTGTCAGTTCCAGTTCCTTCCCTCACTCTCTACACAGATGCAAGCCAACTAGGTTGGGGAGCTTATCTGGAAGGCAAGTCCATTTCGGGTCTGTGGTCTCCTACTCAACAGCAGGAACACATCAACCTCTTAGAGTTGAGAGCAGTTCTCTTGGCTGTATCTCTTTTTCTGGACCTTATTCGCCTAAAGACTCTGGTGGTAGCCACAGACAACACTACAGTAGTGGCTTACCTCCAGAATCAGGGAGGAACTCACAGTCACAGTCTGTTCTTACTTTGCAAGGAAGTTCTTCTCCTATGTTTCAAGAACCAGATTCAGTTAGTAGTACGTCACATTCCAGGTCACCTCAAAGTGCTAGCAGACGGACTAAGCCGTTCACTAGCACCAGTGAACATGGAGTGGGAATTACTACAAGTGATTTTCGAGGCCATCACTCTCCATTGGGGTCGTCCTCTTTTAGATCTGTTTGCCACAGCTCTGAATCACAAACTGGACACTTTCTTTTCTCCAGTTCCAGACCCTCTGGCATACGCAATCGATGCTATGTCTCTATCTTGGGAGGGAATGTTCGCCTACGCTTTCCCTCCATTCAGATTCCTTCTCAAGTTCTTCAGAAGATTCATCAGGAATCATGCAAGATCATTCTTATTGCACCAGCTTGGCCCAGACAAGCCTGGTTCTCAGATCTTCTGCTTCTGTCGTGTGCCAATCCCCTTCTTCTTCCTCTCAGAACAGACCTTCTGTCTCAGTTCAAAGGAAGAGTTTTGCATCCTCATCCGGAGAATCTTCATTTGCACGCTTTGCTACTCTCCGGGAAGGTCTCAGACAGAAAGGATTTTCTGCTGGGACTTCCAGACACATCTCTAAGGCTGTCCGACAGTCTACAGAGAAAGTATACGATGCAAAATGGGGAATCTTCTGTCATTGGTGTGATGAAAGGGAAATTGATCCAATCAAAATCTCTGTTCAGCAACTAGCTGATTTTCTAGTTTTTCTCTTTGAAGTTAAGGAACTGTCTCCTTCTACTATCAAAGGATATAAATCAGCTATTTCTCGCACTATTTATATTTCGGGTGGCCCAGACTTAAGTAATAATGAACACTTGTCTTTGCTCACTCGGAATTTTGACATTGAAAGGCCTAAACAGAAGAGATTGGTTCCCCAATGGGATTTGAGTCTGATCCTATCAGCTCTCAAAATTTCACCCTTTGAACCAATCTCCGAAGCAGATCTTAAATTTGTTTCTTACAAATGCTGTTTTTTATTAGCTTTAGCTTCAGGCAGGAGAAGGAGCGAGATTCATGCCTTATCTGTGTCGGAATCTTGTCTTCGTTTTTCCAGAGATGAATCCTCTGTTACCTTGTTAACGGATCCATCCTTTCTCGGAAAAAATCAAATTCCTGATAAACGTGCAGTTCCTATTGTTATACCTGCATTACCTTCAGATTCTCCTGACTTGATGCTTTGTCCTGTCAGAACACTAAAAGTGTACCTGAATAGGACCAAACAGCTTAGATCTGCCTCTTCTTCCAGACTTTTTCTTCCTTTGAAGAAAGGGGTGTCTGATTTATCTGCTAAGTCCATCTCCAGATGGATTTGTGATACTATTTTTATGGCATATAAAGCTTCAGGTGACGAAACCTTATCTCGTCATTCGGTTAAGGCTCATGAGGTAAGAGCCATTGCCTCTTCATGGGCTCTTTTTAATTCCGCTTCTATTTCTGAAGTCTTGATGGCAGGTTATTGGAGGTGTCAAAACTCTTTTACTGATCATTACCTGCGTTCCTTGGCTTCTTTTGCTGATAATCTTTTCTCTTTGGGACCTATTGTAGCTGCTCAAAGGATTAATGTCCCCCCTGCAACTTCTTCTTCAGGGGATTCAGCTATGTGTTAGATTCTGTAATTCTCAGAATTTATAGTGGTAACGTATTTATTGTTATAAAATTGTAAATTTTCGAAGTAAAATTAATTTTTATTAAATAAATACTTACCACTATAAATTATAGGCCCCGCCCATTCTTTTTCCTCCCCTTCATCCCCTGTTTTGTGGGAGTTTTTATTGTTTTGAGGAAATTGAATGAATGATTATAAGGGAAGTTGGTTCGAGGCTGGCAGGGGGTCATCTCAAGAGTTTTTTGTTTTCTTTCCTGCTGGTTAAGTCGCTTAGGGACTATCTCAGAATTTATAGTGGTAAGTATTTATTTAATAAAAATTAATTTTACTTCAAAAATTTACAATTTATTTACCATAAATATTTACATTCTTAAACTTTGCAATGCAATGTCTGTCAAGAATGTAAAAATTTTAAAAATAATAATTTATGGCAGCTTGATTTTGTTGGAGATTTAAATATGTGTAATATTGTTTGAGCAGAATTTTGTCCCGAGCATTAGCAAGAGGTAAAATTTAAGAAAATAATGTTAGCCGTGTTAAAATCTAATACAAATTTATGGCTGCCATAGAATTGATTCTAATATGGACAAAACGGTAATTTAGTTAAATGAAGAGATACTAACTGGCTTTTCAAATAACAACCATTTTATTTTTGTAGTTTCTAACTAGAGGCTCTAAAGTGCCTGTATTGCTCACCTAGATTTAACTTTTCACCTTGAGCAGGACTAAAAATTTAAGTGTTGCAGTCAATTTGACTGGTTTTTCTATCATCTTGGTTGATAATCTGCATGATCAGATACAATTCTGAAAGAGGACCATCTACAGACCAAAGTTTAGTTCCAATTGGCTCAGTAGTTTTAGATGAGTGAATTTACCACAAAGTCCTATGTTAAACTAAGTTCGGCTGTGGCGGCCATCTTGGTTCACAGTCCACGAAATTGGACATATTTCTGAAAGAGAACCTCCCAAGGACCATTGCTGCTGAGTCTGGTTCAAATTGTCAAGTGGTTCCAGACAAGAAGATTTTTCAATGAATTTTCCTATAGGGCCTCATGTTAAACTGTGGCTGTGGTGGCCATCTTGGTTGACAGTCTGGGTCATTGGACACAATTCACAAAGAGGACCATCTTATAAGGACCACTGCTATCAAGTCTATGTCTAATTGACTTAGTGGTTTCAGAAAAAAGATTTTTGAGTGAATTTCCCAGGGGGTCCAATGTTAAAGTAAGTTCGGTTGTGGCGGTCATCTTGGTTCACAGTCCACAAAATCGGACATATTTTTAAAAGACCTCCTAAGGACCATTGCTGCCAATTCTGGTTCCAATTGGTCAAGTGGTTTCAGACAAGAAGATTTTTCAATTAAATTTCCCATAGGGCCCTATGTTAAACTAAGTTCGGTCATGGTGGCCATCTTGGTTGACAGTCTGGATCATTGGACACTTCTGGAAGAGGACCATCTAAGGACCATTTCTACCAAGTCTAGTTCTAATTGGCTTGGTCGTTTCAGACAAGAAGATTTTTAAATGAATTTTCCTATCGGGTCCTATGTTAAACTAAGTTTGGTTGTTGCAGCCATCTTGTTTAACAGTCAGGGTCATCGGAAATATTACTGAAAAAGAACCTCCAGAGGACCATTACTGCCAACTTTGGTTCCAATTGGCCTTGTAGTTTCATAGAATAAGAAATATGAAATTCACCCCCCCCCCCCCCCCCTTTTTGTCTATTTTTAGTAACAGCAGCCATGTCGGTTGGAAGTCAGGGATGCCAGATATACATTTGCAAGGGATCCACTCAAGTACCATTCCACCAAAGTTTGGTCCCAATTGGCCCAGTGGTTTCAGAGGAAAAGATCTTTAAAGGAAAGTTTACAACAGACATCATCTTTAAAGGGCAAAAACTCCAAGGGGTCAATCAATGATTTTGGTCATATTGACTTATTTGTAGATCTTACTTTGTTGAATATTTTTGCTGTTTACAGTTTGTCTTTATCTATAATAATATTCAAGATAATAACCTAAAACTGCAAAATTTCCGTAAATTACAATTCAGGGGCAATAACCCAACAAAAGGATGACTGATTCGTCTGAAAATTTCATGGCAGGTTGATCTTGACCTAATGAACATTTTACCCCATGTCAGATTTGCATTAAATTCTTTTAGTTTTTCAGATATACATGTAAGACAAAAAATGCAATTTACCCCTATGTTCTATTTTTAGCCATGTCGTCCATGTTGGTTGGCAGGCAGGGTCATCGGACATACTTTTTTAACTAGATATCCTAATGAAGCTTGTGGCCAAGTTTGGTTCTAGTTGGTCCAGTAGTTTTAGGGGAGAAGATTTTGTAAAAAGTTAACAAACGACGACGGACGAGAACCCCAAGTGATGAGAATAGCTCAATTGACCCTTAGGTGAGCTAAAAAAGAAACAAAAATGGTACAAAAGCAACAAAAAAAATTTTGAAAACAATAAAACTTACTTTTCATTACATTTCATTACATTTTATTGATTTTGAAGCATAAAAAGTCAAAACAGTAGTAGAATGTCCCCATCTGACAGTTCGTTTGATGGAATTCAACAGAATGGCTTTGTTATTTGACAATGTCAGACGCATACTACCCATAATAAATCAAAAATTTTATTATATCTTTGTTTATTATATTAGAATCTATATTTGTCTCCTCAGAGGTCTCAATAAGTTTTATTTCTAATGATAACAAAAACTAAAGAATTTATTGTATCATTAATGTATACAACATATCCTTTCTTTTTAATACTGTAAATTGAAGGAGAATCTGTTTCTCCTATGATTTTCAATAAAAACCTCAAGAACATGTCGTTGCTATGTAGTTTGTTTACATAGACGTTATTTCGGATCTTCTCTAGTTTATCGTTCCAATAACTGCAGAAAAAAGGGCGGTAATTCCCACGCAGAAATTTAATCACCGGGAAGTGGTTAAAGATATTATGTATTTTTATCCCACCGATTAAACACGTCAATAATAGGAGAAATCATTATACAAAATACCTACCATCAATAATGTATAATACTTACATTTGAGTGGTGAAATCAGTCGATGGATCCTCGGGAGCAGAGTTAAATATCTGGTCTGCAATTTCTGAATACCTATATACATGGATAAAGGACAGATTGAACATCATAAACTAGCATATTCTCCTTGTTTGAGTGACAATATCTCTATAAAACATTGATCTCATTTTATTTTCACAACCATTTCCAGGATAAAGGCTGTCTTGTATTCAGTAATTATATAAGAATGTCATTGGCAATGATAATTTACCAAGTTTAATTATAAAGTAGCAATCCTCAAGACTAAATCTGTGTTTGTACAAAATATAATACACTTAACATTTTTTTATATCTATTATAAACATAAATTTATTCATTGATGAGATTTATAAATGTCTTATTTGTTTTTGGCTCATGATCAAAGCTAGCCAAAATGTTGAACCGTTTATACTTTACTTTCTTTGGTTGTTTATTTTTATCATTTTTGTGTTCGGTTTATTTACTTTTTTTCCCATTCACCATCTTACTGATACCTGGGTCATTTGTTAGCTTTAAATAGTTACTGCTTGACTGTAAGATTGAAAATATTAAAACCAGCTGTATACTTAATGTCACTGTTTTAAGACACAGATGTCTCAATTAAAATCACAAGTATAGTAAAAGGTCACATTAATACATTGTATTACCATTGAGCTGATTGTAGTTTATGCCAAAATGTGTAGTAATCAATATGACCACAGACACTTGCATGAAGGAAAACATTTATACATAATATAAATAAATTTACTACATAATACATGTATGTAAAAATCTGTACATTTGATTGGATAATAAGCATTCACTAGTTTTGGACATTCTACTGTGAAGCATGACTGATCAGAGGGAAATCACTCAACCCTGAAGTATAATCCTATTGGAAAACATGTCACATTGGTACAGTGCCGTCACTAGGTATAGTCTCTGGTTTGTTTGTTTGTTTAGTTATGGTTTTACGCCGTTTTCAGCACATTTGCCTATTTAGCGGCGGCCAGTTTTTATTGGTGGAGGAAGCCGGAGTACCCGGAGAGAACCACCGACCTTCGGTAGGAAAATTGGCAATCCTTGTCATTTAAGATCGGAGTCGAACACTCTCCGCCACAGGGGAGATTCGAACTCACAACCTCAGCGTTGAAAGGCTAGTGGTCATTAGTAGTCATGACGAACTACATGTACCTAGACCACTCGGCCACTGAGGCCCCGTAGTCTCTGGTAGTAGTCAAGATAAACAAACAAATGTTCATATAAAATGAATGTTATTTTTTAATGCCAAGATTTTTACATTTTATGTCCTAAATGTATTATGGACTTTTCTGTCAGGAACAGTTTTCCTATAGTGTTGTCTGGTGAGGTATATTGCCCTCATCTAACGCCTCAGTAACTATACCTCACCAAACAACACTATAGGAAAACGGTTCATTAAGGAGAAGTCCATAATAGATTTATATTATACTAAAATGTTTCTAATACCTCTTTTGAAAATCTGGAATTGTGAAAACAACCTGCATGACTGAATTCATGTAACAACTGTTTCCAAGGTTACGCATACCAGTATAACCGGGACCATACAAGGGAGTTAACTTGCTCCCAGATTCCTGTATCACACTCCATTCACCATACTGTTGATTTAGATCTATATCTAACTCCATCATTGTTTTCTCTGTCTGAAATAGTCAAAATATTACTCCAGGCATATGAAATTTGGGAAGTTTGTAATAATTGAAAAAAAAACCAAATTTATGAAAATTAAAAGGAAGCTTGGAATCATGACAAATAACATTATAGTACTAAAATTTAAAATGGTTCAGTCAGACATGTAAAAATTGAACAAATTCCTAAAACTCTTGGATGAAAGAAATTAAACCTATAAACTAGAAAATGAGCTACTTCAAATGAGACATTACATAAAATAAAATATTTTGAAACGTAATTGCTCTGATGAAAGGATGGGAGTAATAAAATTATACCCAAACATTCTTAATAAATGGTATGTACCTGCATTAAAGTACAGAAAATCCAAAAATCAGAAATGAGGAATATGCATGTATCTTTAATTTGCTAAGAAAACACAGACACGATAGATACAGAAACAACAAAAACAGAAAAATCTTTGCATATTAAACTTTTTCATGGAACAATCATTAAGGATGCTCGCTGGTCATGTTTTGGTCTTTTTGTCAGATTTTCGGAATTCTCAGGTTTTATCCATTTCTTAAACATTAAATTGTTTGCCCATGAACCCCCACTTTTTCTTTTATAATTCAATCATATATACCTTAAAATGGTATTTGACAAAATTTTATGAAATCCTTTTTATTTTTTCATACATCTTTGAGAGACTGAAGTTGCCAATGCAAAGACAATGAAAAATCCAGAGAAAACCTATTTCCTGCAAATTTTCAAGGCTTTATAGCTCTAAAATGAGCACATGAACCTATATTTTTTTCTTCCTTATTTGTTTACTATTCATATGTTCTCTCAAACTAAAACACCTATTTTTTCAAATCCTATTTATTTCCTATTAGACCAGCAATCATCCTTAAATACAATACTAAGTGAAAATGTGGGAGATTTTTGTCTGCTTTATTTTAAATGGAGCAATCCACTGATATTTACTGAATATCTAAAATTATTCTTTACCGATACATATATCATTTAAACCGGATAAGCAAATAGCAACAAACAATAACAGTGATAATACCTTTTCTAAGGCTGTCATATTTATACCAAAATGTTTAAGATGTTTGTCTAAGTGTGGATCTAATACCATGTCATCTTCATCATAGGAATATATGTCTGGAAAAAACATAAAATATTCAAAAAAAACTATACTTCTATTCTTTTCAACATTTATGATTTTTTCAAAGGATGAGAATGAGAAATGCCCTTGAGTTGAAAAATTCATAAATAATCTGTTTATTGTAAAATCCATAAAACTTGGATGTATTTATATCAATATTTTCCAATTTACTCATTAAAATTGGTGTTTTCAACCTCGGATTTTGATTGTACGGAAAACCGTTATAGATTCCAAGGCCGTTACCAATTCCGATAATTTTCTTTATCACACAAACTAATTACTGGAATTTTTACCCTGCAAACTCTGTTTAAAAATTATGATCATATACATGTATAACAATACAATGCATTCTAAATAGAGTAGGGATTCTATCAATGAGGAACAAGAGTGAGTTATCTTTTCCTAACCAATGTAGGTAAGGGAGATAATTAAATTCTCTCCCTTTTTGTCCTTGGGCTAAAAGGGAGACAAATTTATTATCTCCCTTACCTACATTGGTTAGGAAAATATCTCACTCTAGTTTCTCATTACCACAAACCAACTATTGAGTAAAAAAGATGTGTTCCTAGTTTCCAGGTTATTATGAGATATTGAAAGATGGTTACCAAATTCAGGTTAGACCAGCTGACCTAGCATTATGGAATATGTCCTTGATTTGAATGATCTATTTTTAAAATGTTAACCTAATGTGATGTTGATTTAGTTATTAATACCCCATATCCTTTCATTTTTGTATTCAGTAGTTTTACCTGCTCCTTCTCCAGTAATAGTTCCTAATTTGGCTGCCAGAGGATATTTCACTTGATCATAATGTTCAACAGCGTGATTATTTCCACCACTCCCGTCAAAGAACTTCCGACCACATAAAATACTACCATCGGTCAAGTTCAGCCAAAGATTTGACGTAAGATCACACTTTTCACATTTCCATCCCTTTGGGGGCACCTTAATACCATTATCTAATTGTAAGAGGTTCTCTGCATGTCTGTTGAAAGAGAAAAAACAAGATTAATCCTTGATAGGGTATGA
Source organism: Mytilisepta virgata (assembly GCA_028015205.1). Taxonomy (NCBI): domain Eukaryota; kingdom Metazoa; phylum Mollusca; class Bivalvia; order Mytilida; family Mytilidae; genus Mytilisepta; species Mytilisepta virgata. The sequence goes on from CM051511.1 coordinate 26,909,380, forward strand.
ACAGGTAACCAAAACGATAAATAACCTTGGACTGTCTATAAACCCAATGTCTGTATGAAAGATTTATTTTGTGATAAATTGATTAAAATGGTTAAAAAATAAGATGCTGAAATGTTACTTACGAATTAATGGGTATTCCAAAATTAAATTATTTACATGGGTGTACATTTTTTGGTCAATTACAACCAAAATATCATTTTATCCAGCATAACTGTTAAAATGTAATAAAATTATAGCACCTTTGTACTCTAATATGTACATGTGTACACCATTTTTACAACTGCCTAATAATCATTCATGGAATTTGTTTCGGTATTCTAAAAGCCTCTTAATGTAAAAGATTTACAATGAATCAAAAAAATATCTAACATAGAGACCTTGCCTTGCATTTCTTCCTTTCCCATGATCCTGCCAGTGCTACTATATCAACGATGTATTTGATAAAATAGAAATGGGCTGTAGATGAAACTTACTAAGATATTTTACATTCCTCCCTTTCCTATGTTTCTACCATGGCTACTGCCTCTGCCAATTTATATTTTTATCAATCAGAAATGTACAGTAGTAAAAACTTACTTTGAGACTTTACGTTCCTCCCCTTCCCATGTTCCTGCCATGGCAGCTGCCTCTGCCATCTTATTAGCATCTTCAGCAGCAAGTATAGATTCTACGGATATCTGGACCTATAATAAATACAAATATAAATGGGTACATTCTACCTTCATAAAATTTGTATATATTCCTGTGATGTTTCTAGTTATTATACTAGTATGTATACACAGCTGAAACCTGCCTCCGGGTGCGGGATTTCTCGCTGCGTTGAAGATCCATTGGTAGCCTTGAGCTGTTTTCTGCTCTTTGACACATACCCCGTTTCCATTCTCTATTCTACAAATTGAATTTCCTTATTCATTTCACATACTGACTCTTTTGTCAGATAAGGTCATACCACTATTGTTATTGTAACCTACATGAAAGTACTTTTTCATTTAAATAGAATTCCATTTTTCAACAACGCTTTCTATGATTACATAAAGACAAAAAGATAGCTGAGTGCTATTAATAAAATTATACACATTTTGTAATACAACATACTGAAAAATATTAACAGTTTAAATTATTTCACAGTTCAACCTGTTGCATATATCATATTTCACTACATAATAAAAACAAGGTCAAGGCAATACAGTCTGTCTAAAAGTCAATCATATGTTTTAAAAGGACCATCTTACATCCATATTTTATTTGTCTGTACTGGTAGAATGGTTAATTGGTGATGACTTCATATTTATAATTTTATTTTATTTATATTTGTGATTTTTAGCATATGATAACAATATTTCACTTGATTGCCAGAGACATTTTTTATTTATTAGCATTTTAAGTTATCGAAAACAAACAAAACAACTTTTAAAATCCTCCTTGACCCGTTTTGAAATAAAAAATTGACTATAACGTCAGGATTAATTCATTATGACCTAACCATATCTGGTATATCCTGACAAGGCAGAGGTATTGTTGTCCAGTCTGGTAATATTACAATGGCATGGCTTTCTTCAAATTCATATTGCTTTTCATCTACATTAAATCCACCTTCTACACCTACCAAAAGAAAAAAGTATTTTTATACCTAAAACAAGTAAGGGCTATTCCAGAAAAAAAGTATCTCCTGAGGGCAAAACGCCATCAATATAAAATTGAGTTGGTGGGGGCAAAACTGCATTTGAAATTTGCTGGTTGGAGTGTGATTAAAGAAAAGGAATGTATTGGGGGGTGGGGGGTGGGAGTACAGTGATTTTTACATGAGTATATAATCCCAAGTCGTGGATCGCACATTTCTGTATTCTTATCGGCAGTTTTGTATCAGTAAATCCAAAATACAACAATGACAAACTTCAAACGACCCACCATGTTTTGACATGTGGGCAGCACGTGGTCATAATCTGGATTCTGAATGGAACCTAATGAATATTTATTTGATTTGTTTCTTTTGTCTTCGTATAAGATCAATGTTAATTCAATTTATAGGTTAAAGAAAAGGAATTACACAGTAGAATAAGATTAATTTTGTAATATTAATTAACATTTTATCCTCATTATCTAATACGAAATCAGAAGCGTAAATTACCAAATTCAAAAACAATTGAATTACTAAGGGTTCATTCCTTGTATTGCACATGGTAGATCTCCTTAGCTGAAATTTGGCTTCCCATTTCGGTATTTATGGTTATGAGTACTTCTTGTTTTAAAATAAGTTTGGTTTTTGGTCTTCCAAATGTTTCGGTTTTAATGCTGCTGATGAGAGGTAACTCCTTGAAATGTGTCGTATACAGCATATTATAAATTTACTATGTCTAATATTAGTATCTTTGGACTGTTATTTTTATACCGAACTTTATTTTGTTGGTACTATCTTAACCTAACTTCCAGGTGCAAAATGTAGATTAAATTTGTTTAAAATTATGTACATGTATTTATAACATTTATTTTCATGTTTTGGATGATTTTGCGATTTGAAAACTTCGAAGTGACGAAAAATTAGTGATTTTAAAAAAAAACATTTTTCTACGAAATTCTATTATAGAAATGTCCAATAATTAGGCCGACGAATAATGAGAGTATGAAATGAATTGACTGAAAGTTAGATATGGGACGTGCAGCAAATTCGGGTCAAAATTTTACAAAACTGGGGGAGATTTCTGGTTGTGATTTTTTGACAATCTGGAGAATTCTGGTCAGGACTTAAAAAAATTTGTGCAGTTTTTGATAAAGCAAAAGGCCGATCAAAAGAAAAGATTTAAAGGTTGTCTTATAGCATGTTAATTTGCGGTCCCATTTGAATACATGCATGTCTTTAAAACTTTATTGCAATAAAAAGGCTAAGACTATAGGATTTAATTGATCTACAATGTATAACATGGAAAAAATTAATAAAATTTTTTAATCAAATTTGTTGGTGGGGTGTTTACCCAAAATGTGAAATAGTTGGTGGGGGGTGTTTTTTAATTTAAATCTATTGGTGGTACCCCTAAATTTCATGGGCATTCTGCCCCCAGGAGACACTTTTTTCTGGAATAGCCCTTATATAGAAATTGAAATTTTTATACCTAAAATGATATAGAAATTGAACTCTAGAAAAAAAAAAAGTTTAATAGATGCTTTCTAATGGATATCATTCGACTTCTGCAAACATTTAAAATAGAGTCAAAATACATGTATCAATTCATTTATATGTAATAATCATTACAATTCAAAGAAACAAGTAGGATAAAAAAATGTACATTGCCTGTACAAAATTGTCAAGTATCATTTTTTTAAAGTAGACTTTTATGTTACTCTTAAACAATTGGCCTAGGTTTATGTCATAAAAATCATTAAACAAAAAACATCTCATTTTTTTTTACCTATTGCCAACTTTGTTATTTTCTTTTCTGGCGGATCAACAGGCTTTGGTAGCTGTCAAAAGAAAAATACAAATGTATTATAATTAAAATGAAATCAGCGACACTGATCCTTTTATTTTCAATATTTTTATTAAAAAGGAAAAGATTTCTATGCAAACAAAGTTAATGACTGTGCTGCTATCTATATAGATATAAGTCTAAAGATTTGCACAACAGTACTAATATAAGATGGTAATATACGAAGATGATGCTATAAAATCGTGTTGACAAATATTTCGGCTTAACAAATAGCCTTCGTCAGTGTCGATAGCTTTTACAATACATATCAGGGTTCTCACTAAGAATTTTTCATGATGAGTCCTGGGACTCATCATTTTTCAGAATGGTGAGTCCCAGCTGATTTTGATGAGTCCCATGACTCATCGCCACTTTTTTAACGTACACTCCTGCATGATTTTGACCATAGTAGGCCTATTGTACTATTGTTAAAGTTTAATTAAAATCATGTGCCGCCTTAACATACTGACAAATATAATTTGAAATTTCAAAAAAAAAAAAAAAAAAATTGGACTTATGCAGTGGTGCTCCAAACTTGGAAGAAAATTTCTGTTATAGATATGAGCAAAAATCTTTTCACCTTTTGACACAACTTATTTATTATTGCCATTTTATTTTGTAATATTTATTTATGTATAATCTTTACTATTATTTTTTCTCAAACATACTCTTAAAATTCTCCAATTGACATTGTTTGAACACATTAATAATCAATATTGACAAAATTTCCATTTGTGCATAGATAAGTCAAAATTCGCTAAATTTATTTTTAAATGAGGTCTACATATTGTTACCACTTGTAATAAACACTGTGGCCAATGAAAAAACACGAGAATTCCGATTGCCGCCATTTTTTTAGCTTACTTTTTGTCGTTTCTTTCCCTTTCCCCCTTTGATCTCCAAGAAAACAAAAAAATGGCGACTCGAGATTTTTAATGAAAATAACGGTCTTCAGACGCAGCTGATTAGATCTACATGCATCCCAGGGACGCATGAGTTTGAAGGATGACGCGTCCAGTCCAATTTTAGCGCGTCCAGGACGCATATACGCGCCTTAGCGAGAACCCTGCATATATATATATATATATATATATATATATTGCAATCAATTAATCAACAATACAACAGTAAATAAATAAATAAATGCATGCATTTATTAATGCTTCTCTTTGCTAACACACAATAATGGATAGCTTATAATTTACCAAATTTTCCAAAATATTCAAATACATGTCATCAGTGAATATTACTAGCGAAAAATAAAATATGATTGATAAATTAATGTGACCACCTTATTACAATTAGTACTGAAATTAAAACTATTAACCTCTTTTCTGGTTCTCTTGATGTGAAGAAATACAGCATTCCCTGTCTTTCTGAAGTATGGTTCTATAAAAGGCTTACCAAGACCAAGAAATCTGTTCATACACACATATAATCCTGTTTCTGATTCCTAAAAACACATATTACTGTGTTGACGGATTATTCTTAAAAACACAAATCACTTTCATTATTCAGAAAAACAATTTTTTATGATTTGGTTTATTTTTTATAAAAAACGAGTGTAAAGTTCAAGACAAAACTGTTCTATCATAGTCTGTATAGTTTTGATTTTTGCTCTTTGACCATAAAGACATAAAGACATTTGATGATGGCAACAGCATTGTTTTTTTCAATTGTCTGTTCTGTGACTGGACGAAAACGATGTAAGTTTTGATTTTTGGAAAAAAGTCTTGGTAAAGTATGTTGCTATGTTTAGTAGATGAAAATGAAGATTCATATTTACTAGTAGCTAAAATTTTATTTTATAACAATAGTTTTTGATAAATAGCTTTTTCCTACTGCATGTAGTCAATTTTTAACACCAACTATCATCACTGGTTAATCGATGCATGACTTTCGCAGAGAATTAAAGTAAACAAAAAAACCAGAAGATGTACATTGAAACAAGATTGGACGCACTACATGTCTTACCCGAGTATGCACATGGACACAGAATAATGATTATCTGATACCCGACATTTTGCAAGTGAAAGGAAAATGCCTTAAAATAAATTGAGGTCAAGGTCAAAAGGCAGTTGTCATACCGTCATACCGACATGTATTCACTAAGAACTATCTATTGACCAAATATGGGGTTCTAGCTATTCAAGTTGCAGAGAAATGGGCCTAATCTCGAAAATGTGACAAAGTCACTCAAGCATGCAATTGAGGTCAAAGTCCAGAGACAGGTGTCAGACTTGCATGTATCCACTAAGAACTATCTACAGACCAAACACGGATGGGTCTAGGTATTACAGTTGCTTGAGATTTACCATCAAACCTAGTTCCTTCAACAACTTTAACAAATAATGCAGATGCTTCATTAGACTGGCTCCTACCACTGCCATAATCTTGGTGAATATTCTTGGAGCTGACCGTAGTCCGAATGGCATTGCTCGAAACTAATAAGATTTCCCTAGAAACCACAATCGTAGAAACTGTTTGAACTGACGATGAACGGGAATATGAAAGTAAGCATCGGTCAAATCTAAAGTGACAGTATAATCTCCTGTTTTCAACCCTTTCATAATGGATCAGAGAGTTTCCATCTTGAAATGTCTTGGCACTACATATTGATTTAGCGGTTTCAAATTTAAGATTGCCCTTAATCCGCCTTGTTTCTTTGGAACTACATGTACAAACACTGTGCTGTAAAAAGCTTGATTTTCTTTGTTTCTTGGTACATTTTCTATAACACATTTTTCTAATAAAGTATTTATTTCTTCTACAATAACTAATTCTTGAACACCATTCCTTGGTACACAAGTTTCTTTTTCCTTTGATCCTGGACATGACAGGAATTCCATCCTTAGGCCATTTCTTGTGATGTCCAACAACCAATGATCTTACGTTATCTGTGTCCACTCCCTGTGAAACATCAGTAAACGTGTCCATACTTGGGAAATCATATTTTGTGAAAGTCATTGTCAAGCTCCTTGCGAAAAGGTGGAATTTGAATTCTAGATCGGTTATTATTATTCACAAAATTACTTCTTCGTCCCTGATTCTGCAATGCTAAACCTTCCTCAATATTATTATCTAATTTAGGAGGCGAACAGAAAGTAAGAAAATCATCTTTCTTAACCATGAATGCTTTATCATCTCTATCACGGAAAGATCTATTTTTTAAATGTCCAGCCACTGCTTCTTTTTCTACAGATTTAACTGTATCAATAATAGCGCCCTCCTGAGGCAGTCTAGGCAAGGCCTTCTTCTTATCTATGTTATCATGCCTCAGTCTAGATGAAATAAAAGATGGTCTACTAGCCTCTGAAGTTTCCTCTTCATCATAATTAATATTTAGAGTTTTTGTCATTTTAGCCACAAAACAATTCCAATGAAATGGATCAGAAGCATCAGGTGCACCTATCGGCACCTCTGTGAAAGAACAAGAGGGATGATCATTACTTCCTATATCTGAATTACTGTCATTACAAGACAACTCATCATTATTCCGCACTGAAGACTGTTCAGATTCCATAACTGATTGTTGGTCATCCACAGGAAAAAATTTATTAAAATGTGGACGGTCTGACTTTTTAGTTGGTTTTGGCTGTTTTTCTAAAGAAACAACATTAGAATTTTTATCTGTCTTCATCATAGATGCCATTTGTTGTATGACCTCTTGCTCTGTTAAGTCCGCCAGATTTATAGCGCAAACAGATTGGGTCCCTGGCTCTTGCGATGTTTGTTGTATATCCGCCTCCACAGAAGAATTTTCAACACTTGATTTAGATCCCGCTACACAGAGGGATCTATTAGAAACTGGCATTGTCTTATTTCCTTTACAAAGGCTTTTGCCGATCATTTTTACAACTATTTCCCTTTTTTCTTTATCGCAAACGTGGCAAATGTCACATGGAAAAGACTCGTTACAAACACGATGTTTATAGCATTCATCATGGTTGTCAATCACATTCATCTTTACATTGCACTTCACACAACCCTTAAAACGATCTTCCATCACAATAAGAATCTAGATGACCAATATAACGTTCAATAAATTACGATTATACGAGGTTACCTTTTTGTCCAACTTGATAAATGGCGGCGTCGAGATAAAACTGAAAAGTTCATCAAAGGGAGATATTGGTGGGGTAGGATACAGCTAAAAACCAACGAGATTATACGGGAAAGTAAGGGAAATTGCATATAGTTAAGAGGCAGGCGAGTCTAAATATTGATATGAACTATATATCCTTTTGCTATATAATTCAGCATCTTTTGATCATTAACAGAAGCTTCTTAATGCTACCAAATTTACTTAAATTATTAGTTTAAACAATTATATGATTCGTTTCAAACCCAACTGCTATTTTCAAAGTGCATGCATACATGTCTATTATATCTTACATACTGGGTTGTCAAATGAAAAAGCACATTCATCTTTGAAGACTTTTTCTCCACCAAACGGAGCTTTGATCTTGGTTAGATGAGCCCTTAGAGCTTCAACCATTGTGTCAAATCTGAAATTTATAACCAACTGACAAATTCTTAAACTGACAAGTTCTGTTCTCATGGAAATATTTTCTTGACACATGGTTCAGTCATATGTTACTGGATATTTTTGCTACGAGTTTCTGATGATAGAAAATGTGAACCTGAGGGTGGAATTGCCCAGTCTCATATATTTAACCATGACTGATTTTTCTCACATTGACACAAAAATGGGCTCTCTTAAAGGAGGCAACAAAAGGTACAAAACTATAATAAATTGCTTCGCTGAGCGCAGCTGGATACGACCGCAGAGGTCCATCCCTGAACAATTGGGGCAAAAATGGACACAATATTCACGCTTGATACAGGTCCGAATTTGGATTGTAATTAATTATTTGACAAATAATAGGTTTCTGACAGAGAATAACTGTACTCAAAGAACTTAGAATTGGTCATATGATTTGAATTTATATTCAATTCTTTGCTTTTGCAACACAATATGCTTTTGCGAATTGAATCCCCCCCACCCAACCCCCCTTTTTTTGCCATAAAAAAAATATTTGAAGAAATTCTCTTTTTAATTTCTGAAATCTGAAATGGGAAAAAGTTGTCCCCCCCACAATTTCTCCCCCCCCCCTTTCATTTTTCCCAAAAAAAGAGATTCTTTCCCTTAAGATATGGTCATAATCCCTATTCAAGTTTCTCATGGAGTTTGCAAACATAATTACCCATTTAAATACATCATAAAAGTATTAAAATAGAAAATTACATATGGCTTAAATTAATATTAATAAATAGTAACTTCTAAAAATAAATTGACAGCTATAAATCACCCAAAGAAATCTGCATTTCTTTATACATACCGGTAATTTACAGGCAGTTTAAGGGAGGTAATCAAATCATACACAACATTTTACTTTAAATGTGTTTGGATTACCTCCCTTACACAAAGATAATAACCAACAAGAAAAATGCTTAAAATTAAACTAAGTTTAATTTTGGACCCTTTGGACCTTAATGTAGACCAATTTGAAAACAGGAACAAAATTTAATAATCTAAATACACGGTTAGATTCGGCATATCAAAGAACCCCAATAGTTCAATTTTCGATGAAATCAAACGAAGTTTAATTTTGGACCCTTTTGGTCCCTAATTCCTAAACTGTTGGGACCAAAACTCCCAAAATCAATCCCAACCTTCCTTTTGTGGTCATAAACCTTGTGTTTAAATTTCATAGATTTCTATTAACTTATACTAAAGTTATAGTGCGAAAACCAAATGTCTTCGGACGACAACGCCGGACGACGACGCCGGACGACAACGATGCCAACGTCATACCAATATACGACCGCAAAAATTTTGCGGTTGTATAAAAACTTATCTGAGGTTGTACTTCAGGGATTTTCAAACTAAAGCTATCTTAATTTCGTTTATTTATTTATTTAGTTGGGGTTTAACACCGTTTTCAGCACATTTTGGCCATTTCGCGGCGACCAATTTTTATTGGTGGAGGAAGCCGGAGTTCCTGGAGAGAACCACCGACCTTCGGTAGGAAATTGGCAATCCTTGTCAATTAAGGTCGGACTCGAACACACCCCGCCACAGGTAAGATTCGAACTCACAACCCCAGCGTTGACAGGCTAGTGATCAGTAGTAGTCATGACGAACTACCTAGACCACTCGGCCACCGAGGCCCCTATCTTAATTTTGACATCATATCATTTGTGCAAAAAAGTGCGGTTTTCTGACTTCAGCATTGTGATGCAACGTTATATGCATTGTTATGTCAAGGTATGTCATGTGATGTGAGATGCATGAATCTCACATGGAATATAACTGTCCCAAACATACATATACAGAAATTTGCTAATATTTTTTTATGTAATTACACGAAAAATATACGAGTTTAACTGAAAAACTGTTAAAAAGAAGTTCGTCTACCAAAAATTAACAATACAAAGCAAAAAAAGAATGGTTTTGGTATCCCCATGCATCAAATCAATAAAACCCAATGGTATCTTGATTTGTAATCACAAAAATAATAAGATTAAAATTTGATTACATTTGTTATATTTGCTTCAAAAGCAAATTCAAGCCAAAATAAACACTAACAAGAGGCTCACCTCTTATCTTTTGTGTACTGGTTGATCTTGCATCAATGATTATTTTTGCTATGAAATGTATACCGTCACAATATTCTCCTTAATATTGACCTCTACAGCTAAAATATAGAATCCTGAACACCAATAGATATGGTTGCTACGGACTTTTTCATCGGCTGCTATGGACTTTTTCAATGGCACTGACTCTTGACCTTCCATTTTGACTTGAACAGGTAAATTGTATGGGTCCTGAACCCAAATATATATGGTTGCTGGGGACGTTTTCATCAGTTGCTATGGACTTTTTCAATGACCTTAACCCTTGACCTTTCTTTTGACTTGTACAGGTAAATTATAAGGTCCTTATCCTTAACCCAGATATATATGGTTTGCTAGGGACTTTTTCATAAGTTGCTATGGAATTTTTCAATGACCTTGACACTCCATTTTACTTGTACAGCTACCATTTAATTTATTTCAAGTCATGTCCTAAACATGTCAGACCATTATTTTCTGTTTACATGCATATAATCTTTCAAGGGCAAAAACTCCTATAAGGGGTCAATTGACGATTTTGGTCATGTTGACTTATTTGTAGACCTTACTTTGCTGTACATTTTTGCTGTATACAGTTTGTCTTTATCTATAATAAAATTCAAGCTAATAACTAACCTAAAACTCAAAAATTGCCTTAAAATTAACAATTCAGGGGCAATAATCCAAAAATGGGTTGACCGATTCGTCTGAAAATTTCATGACAGGTAGATCTTGACCTCATAAACATTTTTACTACTTGTCAGTTTTGCCCTAACTGCTTTAGTTTTTGAGATATGAGCCAAAAAGTGTATTTTCTACTATGTTCTATTTTCAGCCAGGGCAGCCATGTTTCTCTATGGACAAGAAAATAAAACACAAAATTTATACTAGATACCCTAAGAATCTTTCAGCCTAATTTTGGCTGAAATTGATTCTGTAGGTTCAGAGGTGATTTTTAAAAGTTTACCAAGATGACGAAAAAAATGTGAAAAATTGTCTTTAAAGGGCAAAAACTCCTATAAGGGATCAATTGACAATTTTGGTCACGTTAACTTATTTGTAGATCTTACTTTGCTGAACATTTTTGTTGTTTAAACTTTGCCTTTATCTATAAAAATATTCAAGATAAAAACCTGAAACTGCAAAATTTCCTTAAAATCAACAATATAGGGGCAATAACCCAACAAAGGGTTGACTGATTTGCCTGAAAATTTCAGAACAGGTAGATCTTGGCCTGATGAACATTTTTACTCGTCAGCTTTGCTCAAAATGCTTTAGTTTTTGAGAAATAAGCCAAAAACTGCAGTTTACCCCCTAGCTACATCCCAAGCATGTACATGAATAACATAATTGACCAATCAATGTATTACAGTAAATATTATGAATTAAAAAAAAACTTAAAATAGCGGTTTTCCACATTTTAAAACACATCTGAGACAGTAATTTCAAATTAACAATTATTTTCCTACTGGGATACTGGACATTTCCTATTCATAACCATATTTGATTTTTATGAGAAAAAAATTTATGTTATTTTGGACAACTCAACAAGGTAAACAACAGAGGTCGCACAATTTAAAAAGACAGTCAGACTTACACCTCTAAATTTACTATCCACATCTTTTGCAATAAAAAATACCTACTTTTGACCCTTGCCCTGTTCAACAGATTTATTTTCTGTACCTTCTTTCTACTGCTTTTCACCCTTTCAAGAATCATTTTCATTTTTTCTTTTTTTCCAAAAAAATTTCTCGTTTTCATCGCCCACAATTTGAAAATAAATCTTGATTTTATTATTAATTGTGATACAAAGAACTTTTGACTTTTTTGTTTAAATTCCAAATTAATATTGATTTTAATTTAATTTTATGACCATAGATAATAACAACATGAAATTTGTTCAACTGAACCATAAATCTAAAGAATATTGGAGGTTACAACTGTTAGAATGATTTGTTAGAATTCATTAAAAATATCATCATTCTTGTAATTTGTATTTTTTATCAATTAACATATTATGCAAATAATGAAATATGGGCTGTGTCTGCTCTAAATTTACACTGTGCAGACAAAAATGTGCATCTAAGGATATTACCGGTAACAACACCTAAAAATATAAGTAAAAGAAGTAACAGTTCCTATGTCTCATGGGAAAGTACAGGCAATATACCTTTCATTACCGGCGTGATGATTCAGAAATTTACAATTCGGTGTCAAACGACTTGTTTTTTGGATATTGGCATTTTCTCTTCCTTTAAAACGCAACATTGATGCAATGAAATTTTTGACTATTCGTCCCAACTGTCTTGTCCCTAAATATTTAACAACTCGGTAAACGATTCTGAAATATTATTGACTTTTCTTGTTATCCCTTTATTATTTATTTGAGCAAAGATAAAAGAAAATTCAAGTTTGTCTATGAAAGCTCTCAGCACTAATTAAAAAAATTATTATAGTTTTGTCCATTCCTACCCGGGGTGGCACTTACTATGTTTGGTCGTATTTTTCGCAAAACGACTGTAAAAAGTATACTTTTTTCTCTTTTCTACAAAGGGGTAATATCTGACTACCTGGAATGGGGTTATTTGTCAAGAACATCTGGAACGGTGTTTTATAATTTGAAGGAAACAACCTCGATAAATAGGATTTACTTGTAGATAATCACTTGTAATAACTTAATGGCCTATTTTATTAAGGGCCGGTATACTGTTTATGTTCACACGTCAGAAAGGGGGAAAGGGGTATAATTTTAGACACAGATTGTCTGTAATAGAGTATGTAACATGGTCAAATTCTCTTAAGGTATGTTTTCCGAATTGTTTTTGATGGGGATATTCCGAAGGATACTGCTGTTTTCAGAGGTGTGTTAATTTCTTTTACAATAACCAGCCGCGGTTTACAGATCAGTGATAATTTTTAAATGAGTACCCCCTGAAATTGAAGCTGGGAGTAATATTACTCCCAGATTGAAGTGAAGAGTATATAAATGTATGGTAAATATACTGATTTCCTCTGCGACAATTCAAACTTAAAACTAATGTTTGGAAAACAATCCATTTTATTTCTTATTTCAATCTTCATTTAAGATCATGTATTGAGTGATATTATAAGAGGAAAGTATCAGGGTACTCTTCGAAACGAACGAAATTGATGATGATAAACACTTTCTACTTTCTTGTTATCATCTGAAGAAGAAAGGGGTATCTTAACATTGTTAACAAGGTCATGTTCAAATTATAAAAGTCACATCACATCTGTATGAGAAATACAAATATGTTGCAAATTTTAAATATATTTTTTTTGTATGTGTTGTTGATTATCCTTTTTGGACTTTAAATCTTCCGTTTAAATAAGAGACCGGACTAACATTTCCGAATTTACAATCAATGTTTTTTTTTTATCATAATGATAACTATGATCAGGCGAATCAGGTAAGGGGCGAGTTGACATTAGAAAATCAAATTGCGACTTATATTTTAAACCAATTAAATGGCTTTTTATATTTTGCTATTGGATTTGACGCTTGGTATTTACACGAAATCTGATTGGTTGGGGCGGGAACTTCAAACGAATACATCAAATTACAAAAGTGGAAAGATCAGTCCTCACAGCTACAGGAGAAAACAACAGTCACATGAAGAAATATTAAAAAAAAAATTGGTATATTTTCACATAAAATCACACATAATTTTGCATAATTCTTTATAGACCAAATTGTGACCCACCCCCCAAAAATATATAATTTTTCTTGGCCAAAATTATGCACAGCCACAAGCGGTTTTTATACAATAACAACCCATTACACTACACAGTAAAGCAAGGTAGCAAGAAGTGAAGGTAACATATTTTTTCCTTCATATTTTTATTAAATTGACTTCACCGACAGTGACACTTATTCGGGGTAGAATCTAACTACTTAAAAAGTACTTTGCTGGGAGTTAGAAATTGAATCAATTGTTGCATGTCCAATGATCTCTGATCACATTACTAGGCTTGTTTACTGAACATCGCTATTTTGATTCATTGCTTATTTCCCTTGAGGTAAATAAACACGTTTTTCAGGTAATAATACATTTATATATCATGAAGCCTAGTCGCTCGCGTCACTGGCATTTGAGACAAGTAGCAATGTCAGTAAACGCCACGTGGAGCTGTTTTGGGGGAAGTTATTTTAAAACTGGATTCCGCTTCTTTACAACCTTTTCCAACCTATTTTGGGACCAGTATACTGTAATCAAACTGTGGTTTCCGCCCAGTAGCGCCCCTAGTCTTTACTGACGTTGCTACCGCAAGAATGTCAAATTTTACAGGAATTTTTCTAGCCATTTTAGGGCCGAATTTCCCAATGCAAAAAACTGTTTTTTTTTTCCCAATATATATCGGTCTCGGTGGTCTCATGTTGCGTGCTCATGAGTGTGGAAGGTCGCATGTTCGATCCCCGGCTTGCTGTTACTCCTTGATACAGCGTGCTTTGTGGAGAAGCAACAAATACCAATTTTAATGTCTTTGATTTGACTCAGAGTTGGTATAATGTCTCCAAGTGGGGTGACATGTCTTCCTGCAGACATTAAAAATCGAGCTCAGTGTGTTGGTCTAGTATAAAGCAAGTTCATATTCATTGTCATATCAACTTGTTCTCATCCTGATACGCACCTGGTTGCCACAGGACTTTAAACAATAATTCATCCATCCATCCATCCCAATTTGATGTTGAAATTCTGAACCGGTCTCGAGTGGAATAAATTCAGTTGTGGACTGCGATGTGAATTGGAGAGGGAAACAACGATTATTGTAGTTTTTGCCATGTTCCGAAATGAATAGGGAGGAAATGGCTACGATCTGTATATGCGATCGCTGTCCATCTGGCCCTGTCTGTCAATTTTGTTTCAATACGCTGTTGGATAACGAAGTGCATATAGCTGGTAAGCTTTGGCTTCAAAATGAAATTTCTTCTTGATAATGACCCTCCCATGCCAGAAACGAGTTGTAAATCCCCTATTGCATCATCCAGTCGATGTGAGGCACGGAGACCTGTACTAATGGCAGTGTGGCATGAGTTTAATCTAATTAAAATTAGTTCTCCGCACTTGCTCCTTAATTTTGTTCGGTTGTTTACATGTCGCGCATGGGAGATCTAACTACAGCCGCTTGAGGGTTATGTCTATGGTCAAATTTGTAGTAGCCAATCAGCCATGCGGCTATAAAATCTTAGGGTATTGAACTGGCATAGAAGTTATTGTAGCGTTAAGAGTAATTCAGAATGTACAATAACAAATTCCAATGGCATCAGGTGCATTATTAACACCGAGGAAAATTTGTATGAGAACAAACAGTTGTGTATTGTGTGGATTCTCGTTCATAGACATTACAATTTTGACGAGAGTGGGTAGAAAATACACTCTTCAAACAAAAATTGAAGTTGAGACCCTACTGGGTATGAGAGTGACTCGTTGATTGGTTAATTTTAAATTACTTTCTAGACGCTGATTGGTTGGTCAAAGTTCAGCAGATTTGACCCTAGACTTGACCTTCAAGCGGCTGTAGTTAGATCTCCCACATGTCCCATGCGTAACATATAAACAACTGAACGAAAATAAGGAGCATGTGCAGAGAACTAATTTTAATTAGATTGGCATGAGTTTTACTAAAGTTCAGGAGGTTAACTTATCATTGAAACTGTAGCTGGCGTAACTGATGATTGTCTTGATGCTGTTGTAGACTGATGATTCTGGGGCTGAGAAAATTTATAGTGAAACTTGTAGTACAGCCCCAAAGGAAGGATTCAATTTATTGAAACATACAATAAGAATTACATTTAAATGCATGTTATTAAAATTCCCAATTTTAGTATGTTGCGACGAAAATTTCCCAATCCTATGGGCCTCATTTTAAAAAAGGTAGAAAAAAGCCTTGTTTTACTAAAACAAGATGATAAATCATTGAATAAAACAGACAAGCAAGTCTTACCTTCATTGAAAATCATCTAGGCTTCGATTGAGGTATATAATATCTGTTAGTATTATTGCAATTTTTGCATGTTTTTCTGTTTAAGTTTAACTTTTAGAGCAGATAAATTAGATCCTTCTTTTTAACTTTTTTAATTTCAAAAAATGCCAAGAGTGGGTTCACTACGTCTGCCATGTCTAGAGTTTGTTAAGTACATTTTACTCTCAATATTGGGCCAGTTAGCTGTCATTAAGACTTAAGCAGTTCCGTTTTTTGGCTTTTATTTTGTGTGTGCTCTAGTGGTTCGGTCCACAAAATTAAATGCGTGATTCTCAGTTAAGTGATTGAATCCCTTTTAAATTATTGTAGTACTGGGTTTAATTCCTATTTCCAATGGCAATAACTCACAATAATTATCCAATCAACGTCAAACTCAAACTTTTATATAAATAAATATTTAATGAGGCAACTGAAAATGAACGAAATTCCTAACATGTCTCGTACTTTTTACCTTTGAATTTGCATACATATAAAGAATGACTTTTACCATTATATTTTATTTTTGATTAAGAGTATATCCCTGTTCTTCAGTTCAACAATTATAACTATTTTTTATCAAACATATGTGTTATGAGAGGTAGTAATATTCATTAACTTGTGTCATCTCCTGGAATGAAGGGTTCCCCTTAAATGCCCATTTTCAATGAACCCTGTGAAGGAAACATGTGGTTGAATTTCAGTAAATTTTTCTTAAGTGGTGTTTTGAGACATAAATAATGCATTACGAAAATATAAAAAAAATTAAACGAGTGGAAAATTTTGGCTGACCTATGCCTACCCCGTAAAATGCAGTAGAATTCTACATAATATTTTATTATTTCTTATAAATCATTAGAAATCTTATTAAAATTCTTATGGGCGTCTTTATTACAATAACAGAATGATTGGTGACAAACCTATGATAATTTTCTACCACAATTCTATTTAAAATTTCTGGAGACAACACTGAACATGTGCCTCTCCATTTGTATATAAGCCTTCCTTTTCATGATCGATTGACTTCATTAAAAAATTTACATTGCCTGATGACACGGAACTTCCATTTTCCATTTCTTATCTCCATCATGAAAAGCAATGACACTTAATTTGCCTCTTCAGTATGAAGATAAGAAAAGCATATGGCCAGTGAGAGCTTGCATTTTGAATTGAAATCGGAACTTCTGTGTTGTTTGGCAATCAGTCATGAAACATTTTAATTGAATACATTGTGTTATTGTGATTGTCGTCCATCTCTTCTAAAAAATATGGGGCAGATGGGAAGATTTTGATTTTAAAATATTTTATTTTACCATTTTTGGGCTGATGTGTAGGGGAATTTTTAATGTCTGCAGGTCCCGAATACATGTAGGTCAAATTAGGATAACGTTACCAAAGAACAACATATTTCCTGCCAATTATGTTTCAGTATTTGCATTTATAAGCAAATTAGAATATATTTGTCAAAATAACCTGAAAAGATTTCATTCTTTAAAATTCCAGTAAACTGAAATTATATTATTGTAATGTGATTTTACTGTGACACATCTAGTGATCATTACTTTAAATACTTAATTGTATTGTTCCAGTTTTATATTTATAGGATATAATGGGTGGTACACATACAAGGATAGAACAGAATGAAGATCCTGCAACTCCAGAAAGACATGGAGGCCACACAAGGATTTTGGAGTTTGATCCAAGATCACCAACAACAGAAATTACACGAACACCAATTGTAGTGGATAAGACCCCCGAGGGAATATTAGATCCTCGATCTCCTACACCTGGAGTTTACAGAACTCCTATAATTGATTTTCATGGTAAGATAAATGTTCAGGGTATATCATGTATTTATAAAGCGAGCGGTCTTTTCTTTGTCTGAATGGGAGGTTTTAATTTTTTTTCCTTTTGGATTATAATATCATGTCTTCATGTACCCTTTTCTTCATTTTCATCAAACATAATTTGTGTTGTGCTGTGGTTCATGGCCTCTTTTTTAATGCCCTGCCACGAATGTGGCTGGGGCATATAGATTTACCCTTGTCCGTCTGTAATTATGTCCCAATTCGGTTAAGTTTTGCGTTTAGGTCCATTTCTCAGAAACCTATAGTAATATATCAATGATATTTCACCACTACATTCCTCATGTATAGTACCAGGGGTCGCGCTAGCGTTCAAAAACTTGTCGCCAAAAAAATCGCGAAAGCGTCATTTTTGTCCCAGTCTCAGAATTTGTTCGCCAAGTCACCCTCCCCCTTTTGGAAGCGATATTGTTCTTTTATTCATGACTATTTGAAATAACATGACCTGAAAAGTATTTTTGATGACATAGTTTTAAGGACAGTTAACTTTCATCTGAAATGACCTTTATTTTGATGGCAAGCCTAATAAAACATCGATTGTTCCACATGTGTTTTTTATGTTAAACCAGAAGTGACATCTCAATCTTTGCAGATTGGTAATTTTGATATAATTTAAAGGTGTAAAAAAGCATATATATTTAATTTCACGAGTAATAAAATTAAATAATAAAAATTTGCATAATATAAGTACTACCTTAGTTTATAAATTGAATTTTCCCCAGAGGGGGTCAATAATTGAGCAGTCAAGTTTAAATAATTTCTGCACCTGCGAGTTATTATTTATGTGTTTATTAACTGTTGAAACACTTGCTGTGTTTATTAGCCGGGTGTTATCTGTTCAATTATCATAGATAATTATATAAAAATTTACAAATGATGTTTCTTAGTCACCATTTTAAAATGTTTCCACATAAGTGTATGGCAAGCCGTTTTACTATTTATTCTTACTTCAAGATATCTCATATAATATATAAGATATCTCATATAATCTAGTTTTTATAAGATATCTTATAAACTTTATGAGATATCTTATATACTTTATAAGATATCTTCTAAAGTTTATAAGATATCTTATAAAGTATATAAGATATCTCATAAAGTTTATAAGATATCTTATAAATATTTTTTTTATAAGATATCTCATAATTTATAAGATATCTTATATAGTTTATAAGATATCTCATATAGTTTATAAGATATCTTATATAATATATAAGATATCTTATAAAGAAAATTATATGATATCTCATATAGTTTATAAGATATCTTATATAATATGTAAGATATCTTATAAAGAAAATTATATGAGATATCTTATAAACTATATAAGATATCTTATAAACTATATAAGATATCTTATAAACTTTATGAGATATGTTATAAACTATATAAGATATCTTATAAAGTATATAAGATATCTTATAAAGTATATAAGATATCTTATAAAGTATATAAGATATCTTATATAATCTAGTTTTTATAAGATATCTTATAAACTTTATAAGATATCTTATATACTTTATAAGATATCTTATATACTTTATAAGATATCTTCTAAAGTTTATAAGATATCTTATAAAGTATATAAGATATCTCATAAAGTATATAAGATATCTCATAAAGTATATAAGATATCTTATAAAGTTTATAAGATATCTTATAAATATTTTTTATATAAGATATCTTATATACTTTATAAGATATCTCATATAATTTATAAGATATCTTATATAGTTTATAAGATATCTCATATAGTTTATAAGATATCTTATATAATATATATTAGATATCTTATAAAGAAAATTATATGAGATATCTTATAAACTTTATTAGATATCTTGAAGTTAGAATAAATAGTAAAACGGCTTGCCATATAAGTGCCATATTTTTTTTTTTTAGGAAAAAGATCGAAAAATTCTGTTGCCAAAAATATCGCCAACTATAAAATTTTAAAATGTTTCCACATAAGTGCCATATTTTTTTTAGGAAAAAGATCGAAAAATTCTGTTGCCAAAAATATCGCCAACTATAAAATTTTAAAATGTTTCCACATAAGTGCCATATTTTTTTAGGAAAAAGATCAAAAAATTCTGTTGCCAAAAATATCACTAACTATAAAATTCTGTCGCCAGATTGAATGAAAAATCGCATTTTGTGACATTGACGAAGCCCAGCGCAGTCCCTGAGTACAACACAGTTCAGCAACACTTGGGTCGCTATGACCCACATTTCATGCTTCAGTGACCTTAGTTAAATTTTGCGTTTAGGTTCTTTTATCAGAAAAATATAGTAATATATCAATGATATTTCACCACTACAGTCCTTTTGTATAGTACAACGCTGTTCAACAACACCTATATTGTTTTTAGGGCGGGGCATCCGTGTCTTATAGACACATTTTCTAGTTCTTTGAATCACCCAAGTTACACTTCTCAAAATGAACAGAACAAATTCAATAAAGCAAGGACTTGAGAAATACCTATTTTTGTCTGATGTTTTGACACAGATTTCATTTTTAATTTCTTTTTCAGAAAAATTGGAAGAAGAAAATTTACTACATGATCAGATGGTTGAGGAAGCTTTTGCTAATGCTATGGCAGAGATAGAAGATCAGTCCAATGACCAGCAACAGCCTTTATTAGAAGACAACACAGAAAATCTACCTCAGTTGAGAAAGTTATCAGTTAAAGACGATAAACAAATGACCTCTGATTCTGCAAAATTTATTTATCATGGTATGAAAATTAAAATACTCCTCATAGTCTCCAATTTAAAAACTATTACTCAATGGAAAATTATGGAATAATTTAATGAAATTGAGTTATTTTTAGAATTTTTAACTAGGCTTTCTGATGGTAAGATTAGATGATTAGTTTTACAATGTATGGTGGTTGGATCCATGTGATAATCAGAAATACATTCAACAGATCTTTTTCAAAGTTTAATCAATTATTTTCTGAAACAAAATAAATCACTTTTTCCATTCTAGAGTTATGCTTCTTTGTGAGGGAAAAACAGAACTTTTAGAGCTTTTTATGAAATAATTGGACATATTGAGCATTTATTTTCCAGATTGAGTTATCTTGTTTCCATTGACACAAGGATTTTCATTGACAATGGACAATGATTATGAATGATGTCCTTCTATCTGCTCAATGGTTACCCACCTTGATTGAAAGAAAATTAAAGGATTTTATGTACTAGTAATTTCTCTTGCAATAACTAGATCAGCCAACAAGATCCTTTTTAAATTTCAGTAATGTTGTGGAAAGGTGACAAGGTGGAGTAAGATTTTCAAGTTTTTCGCTTTTTCAAATGAGATTTAAGCCATAGGTTGAGACAGAAATAACTTTTTCATATGTATTGGATTTAAAAAAAATTTCTTTGTAGATAAAGATTTGACCAGCTTGCCTAAGAAGACTCGAGCACCACAACCCAAACAGCTATTTTCAAACAAAAACAGAAATATTTCATCAATCAATAAAGACAATACACGTTCGCCTCTGTCAACTAGAAAAATTGACATGAACTCGCCGCTGAACATTGTACAAAAGAAACAGTCCAAGAAAGTTGACAAAGCAAGATCATGTAATTTGGAGGCAATATCTAAATTTAATGTTGAAGAAAAAGAGAATGTACATTCTTGAATTGGATTTGTAGTCCATAAAGTCATTCACAACATGGCTATTCCAAAGAGATTGAATTGGTATTTTGGTTAATTTCTTGAAAATATTTGATGGGTAGACTATAGACATATTTTTCAGAAGCACTGTCATGAGAATCAACATGCAATATAAGATGAAAAATCTCTGAAGAATATTTTTGGAATAGCTATTTTGCTTGTCTTCAGAGGTTGATTGTGATAACAAAATATCTGGCCAGTTCAGTGATATTATCATGTCTTAAATGTTTTATGGACATAAATATTAAACAAATGTACATATTGATGGAAATGAATTGAAAGTTTTATAGTGGTATATTGTATGCATTCTGTGAGATAATTTATGTATATAGCATTAAATAAAGAACAATTTAGATATTTTTTTAAATATCTCCGACTGCTGAGAAAAAAAAAAAACATTTCTAAAAGTGACCTGTTTTGGTGTAGAAAAATTATAGAAATTTAAAGAGTGCAGTTATAAAAGCAGTATATCAGTCTTTATTTCAATAAAAACATTTGTCTTAGATATGAATAAAGGTTATTATATAATTTTGAATTTACATTCAGCATCTTGGTTTTGTTAATATTTTCATCAAATATAATCAGAAGTTCAATGTATGCAGATATAAATCACAGTTTCCAAATTGCAACCATTTTTGCAGTTCATAGTGTAGATTAAAGGAATGAATCCATCTGTAAATGCAATAATGTAAGAAATTCAATGTAAACTATTTGGTTACTCTAGAACTTTACAGTATTAAACATTTACTCCACAGTTGAACAAGGTACAGCATTAGTGTCTTAGAAATTCATGAAGGTTGTATAAGGTTTGAATTTCAAATGTTGTATGCTATCTTGTTTTTTGTTATATTTTCAATGCAATCATGTAACAAATTTAATTTAAGATATTTGTATACCCTGACTTTATAAAATGTTTACTCTCAACACACACATCATTTGTTTACCTTTAATACCCAGAATAATCTTATCTGGAAAATAAACCAATCAAAGTTTACGACAGGAATTTATTAAAATAATTGACCAACTATTTTTTTTTTTTACGGCCTTTACAAAAATATGTTGGACATTGTAGTATGTAGTCATATGAAAATATGTAGAACATGATGAATGAAATGTTAAAGTTTAAATAACTACAAAACAGAATTTATTATGACTTGTATGAAAAAGTTTGAATCTGGTTTTATACTATATTGTTGTGTAGCTAATGATGAGAATGCATCAAGTAAATAGAAATTTTTCTGAAATTTGGATGTGTTATATTTTGAGCATTAAAAGTAGGATGTAAAGAATATAACGATTGTTTTATTTATTAGGAATGTTTTTTATTATCTCTTAGAAAAAGTAGTTGTCAGCTTTCAGAAGTGGAAATTTTTCTGTGTTTATATCCACATTTTTCTTCTCAAAGAGGAATTTTTGTTTTCCCATGTAGGATTTGCAAAATATTAAAATCTCAACTTTTTCTTTAAATTATTGGCTCAGATTGTAATTAAATACATTAAGAAATAACTTTCAAGCTTAACTTTTTCTTTAAAATTATTTTATGGCCCAAATTGCAATTAAATACATTGAAAAATTGCAAAAAGGAGAGTAACTCAAATTATAAGAAAGTGTTTCTTTAAATGATTGTCTGAACAGAAGAGTCTCAAATTTTGTTTTGTTTTGGTCTATTTTTCTCCTTTCTTATATCAAATTTTTAGAAGGGTAATATTTTTGTAAATTCAAAATTTAAAATAATTCCTGCAAGTCACCTGAGTGATTTACTAAATTTATCTGGCACATACAGTAGAATCTCGATTTCTCGAACTCGAAGGGGTCTGTTAAATTAGGTCAAGGCATGAGTAGTTTGAGCCATCAAAATTTGGAAAATTTAGGTTACGAACCAGCAATAAATTTTTAAGAATTAAACACCGATATACCTCAAGTGGATTATCTGTGATCTGTATTTGACAATTAAGCACCTTCTGGTCAATCATGGATCTGACCTCTGGTTTTCACATTTGTTGATATTTGTCCCGTACGCCAATTAAAAATGCTGTTTGAGTTACTGTGAGTAAATTACGTTATATTGGTGTTGTATGAACCACAAAATTAGTTCAAGAATTCGAGAAATCGGTGTTCGATAAACCGAGAGTTAATTTACATAGACATAGTGGAAAAAATGATCGGCCTTTCGTAAAGGGTTGAGAAATCCATGGTGTTGGAGCGACCCAAGTTTGAGCCACTGAGATTCTACTGTAGTTAAAATTACCATAAAACACTTGTTAAATATAACCGATATTGTTTACTACCCATGCTTTTGTCAAAAATAATTGTTTACTCATGTTAAATATTTTACTATCATAAGGCATTACATTATACAGCTGAACAAAATATGATAAACAGCACTTGCTAATACAATCCTTTTATGGAAAATGCTGATATCCACCAATAAAATTTATCTTTTGCTCACTAATAACCAAATCCTCTCCGTTTTATTGATCAAAAGGCATGATCATGTTGAAATATTTGCCAAATGTTTAAATTTACATTTAGAAACAGCAGTGTTAGCTTAAGTTTAAACATCAACTATCATGGCCATAAATTCTGTTGAGGCCTCCTCCTATCGTTAACTTTGAAGCAATAAATGATTAAATAAAAGAAAGAAAAATACTAGTACTAGCTTAAATACAATGCAGCTAGTCTTGATAACGGGCATTAAAAATAGGACTATCCCTAAAACTACACTCAGCAGGAAAGTTTAGCAATAATGTAGTTTCATACTTTATATAATCCTCAAGTAAAACAAAAACTTTAGCATAGTTTCAATAATTTAAAGCGATAACCACTTTTCATGTTTGTTGCTTTCACGATTAGGCATGCTGAAAATCAAATTCACTTGCTTTAATGCAGTCTACATTATGTTTCATTGCTCTTTAAGGAGAACAATGAATGATAAGACAATGTTCATCAAACCAGCATTCCAAGGTTTGCTGTTACTGAGATTTCAATGTACTGCATGCTTGATAAGGTGGTCTATTGGAAATTGAATAAAAATGGGATTTTATATTGTTGCTTTCCTTACAGGGTTTTCAATATCGGAAGGTGACCTGCTTCATAAAAATTAGTGTGCATTTTTTTTTTTTTTAATTTATAATAATTATCTAAGTGCAATAAAACGTGGCAAATACATCAAAATTAATGTAATGCAATAACATTTACCCCACGAAAATTTTCTATTGTGTGTTCATGCTTGATAATGCATAAAAGTTTTACATTAGTTGCAACAACTGCACACCATACATAATAACTGAATTAAACCGAAAATGGCCAAATTTGAATGCGTCATATATTTGCATTGGTGTCGTTAACATTTCACATTTTAATTTTCTCCTTTACAATTTCTCAGTCAATTCTGACTGAAGTTTGCATGAATGATATATGGAAAGTCCTCCAGAAAGTTTCTTCATTTAGTTCTGATGGTGAACTGACATGTCTGCCATAGGCAATTCTTTTCTTTCGATTTTCAAAAATCTATGAAAATACAATGCCAAATGTCTTGAAACCTAATAGGAATGATGACCGGTAGGCCCTCTACAAAGATTATATTGATTGGAAGGCTAAGGTGGCAGATAGTTTTATATCGAACTGTATGAGAAATTGCGTTTTAATCTTCCGAAGAAACGGACTGAGCAATGCCCACTAAAGGTCTTATAAAAAAAATCTTGATTCTGGTTGCTCCAATTTTCAAATACAAAGCCAAATCTCCACACTTGATATAAAGAATGATGATTAGGAGACCCCCTACAGAGATTGTTGATCATGTGTCTGGTACGTTGACACTCAAGTTTGCATTGAAGCCGAACGGGAAATCACAAAGGTTCCTTATTTGATGTTGATCAAATGGTATACATGGTGGCTACGGTGACACAAGTTTTGCATTTAATCCTATCGGAAACCACAATTTCAGTTTCAGTTTCAAATTTTCCTTTCCTTGATTATGTCAGAGAACTGAAAATTTTCTGATACTTTGTGTGTCCGTGTAAAATTCAGTACAGAAATAGTACTTAAAAATCAAAATAATGGAAAGTGAAAAAAGGGATTAACCTTTGAACAACTGAACCCTGGTTGGCTAAGCCTTGATATACAAACAATATTAAGTATACAGTATGTTATCTGCTTCATTATCGGGGTGAATGTACTAGTATTCAGAAAATTCTTGGATGATGTTAGACCTGTTCCATTGTCTTTCCGGGTTTGTCTGTCCAATGGATTACGGTTTTTTTATTTGCTCCTTAGGTATATTTGTCCTCTTTATGAATTAACTTCGAGTTGGTAGGTAAGAAAATATTGGAGTTCTTCAACGAATTAACTATTGCCAAAATATAGGTCACCGGTCAAGAGAAAAATACATGTTTAAAATATTTTACAACAACTGTTATGGAAAATGGTGAATGGTGTTACTTCCTAGTTGGGATTCCCATTCACAAATCAAACTGACCAGTTTTTGTCTTGCTGCGACGAAAAGTCACGAAGGCGAGATATAGGTATTACTTTCCGGTGGCGGCATAAACTCTTTAAAAACTTTAATAACTTTGCACGTGTACTACCTACAATTAAGATTTATGGTCCACAATGTAGCTTATCGTATAAGGTTTGCCACAGTATACTTGTCTTGTGAACTTGACCTCATTTTCATGGTTCACTGACTTCTTAAACATGAATTTAAAATCTGCGTTCAAGTTTCGTGGTAAAATCCATTTCTCAGCAACTGTAATACCTAGGCCAACCATATTAGGTCTATAGATAGTTAGTGGGTACATGCCAGTTTGACATTGGCTTGGAACCTTGATCTCAATTTCATGCTCGAATGCATTTTTCACTTTTTGGTGGTTAAATCCATTTCTCAGCA
Source organism: Mytilisepta virgata (assembly GCA_028015205.1). Classification (NCBI taxonomy): domain Eukaryota; kingdom Metazoa; phylum Mollusca; class Bivalvia; order Mytilida; family Mytilidae; genus Mytilisepta; species Mytilisepta virgata. The sequence continues at coordinate 26,935,876 of CM051511.1, forward strand.
ACTGTAATACCTAGGCCAACCATATTTGGTCTATAGATAGTTCTTATTGGGTACATGCCAGTATGACACTGGCTTGGGACCTTGACCTAATTTCATGCTCGAATGACTCTTCACTTTTTCATGGTTGTCCATTTCTCAGAAACTGTAATACCTAGACCCACCGTATTTGGTCAATAGATAGTTCTTGGTGGGTACATGTCAGTCTGACACCTGCCTTTTGACCTTGACCTCAATTTCATGCTTGAGTGACCTTGGTCACATTTTCCTGGTTAAGTCCATTACCCAGAAACTAGAAAGCCTAGACCCACCACATTTGGTCAATAGATAGTTCTTGGTGGGTACATGTCAGTCTGACACCTGGCTTGGGACCTTGACCTCAATTTCATGATTGAGTGACTTTGTCACTTTTTCATGGTTAAGTCCATTTCTCAGCAACTAGAATACCTAGACCATATTTGGTCAATATATTGGGTACATGTCAGTCTGACACTTTGTTTGGAACCTTGACCTCAATTTTATGCTTGAGTGACTATGTCACTTTTTCGTGGTTAAGTCAATTTCTCAGAAACTGTAATACATAGACCCACTGTATTTGGTCTATTGATAGTTCTTGGTGGTTACATGCCAGTCTGACTCTTGTCTCTGGACCCTGACCTCAATTTCATGGTTGAGTGACTTTCATCCAAATTTCTTGATTAAGTCCTTTTTTCAGCAACTGTAATACCTAGATCCACCATATTTGGTTAATAGATAGTTCTTGGTGGGTACATAATTTAAGTCTCAAAAGTTTTTCTCACTTTAGTCAAGGTGAAGAAGGTGTCCAGCAGCATCTTTGTAATCCATTATTTCCATTGCACCTCCAAGAAGTCTTTCTTTGAGACGGTGAAGACGGTCGTCCAGCTGTCTATACTTTCTTTTCTTTGGTCTGATAGTTCCACCAGCAAAATGTTGAATGGTCTTTGCCTCATTAGCGGCCTGCTCCTTTTGAAGAAGTTGTATGAACAGAAATACATTTGGATGGAGGCGCCGACACATTCTGTTATGCTTATGGTGCCATCCAACTGCATTGTTAAAATGTTTCCAGTTCTGGAGATGACCCTCTACCCAAGTCTCAGTGATGTAGTCAGTAAATTTAATTACATTTTGACCGTGATTTTCATTATCTTCCAAGGTATAGAACCACACATTCTTTCTGGCACGAGAGGAAGAACAGTCGCTCTCCTTACAAGACGATGAACGTTTGGATCTTCATGGTATTGAACAACAAGTCCACAAGATTGCACTTTTCAGTAGAGAACACTTTTCTCCAGCTAAAGTTCTTGTCCATTGCCCTTGTATATCTATTTCTGTTTGTGAAGTTGGCAACTTTGGAATGGATTTAGAACGATTTCTATAAAGAGACGATTTGCATGCCTGAAAAGTTGGTATCTTTTGAATCATCTCCTCAACTGTGTCATCAAAATCCATGTTTCTAAGTCAACCTAATTCTTCATCAAATATTGTAGGGATAGGAGTTGGCTCTTCCCTACATATTGTCTTTACTGCATCAATGAATGATTGTGCAGCTAAACCAATATAGTCTCTTTCATTGTTGTGTGGACGACCAAAGGACACTTGAATGTTTTCACATATTTTCAATGTAGCCAGACATGTCCTGACAACACACCTCCAATAGGTTGTGTCATTGTACCTAGTTTCACTGAAAACTTGTAGCCATCGTGAAGAATATAAAATCCTCCCCGCCCATTTTCTAAAAATTTTACTTGGACTTGATGCATTGGCCATGCTAATTTAAGTGTGAAAATAATTATTCAACAAGAATATTTATAGGAATATTTTAATTAATATACAGTAATCATTTGTTTTATGGGACTTCAAGGCAGATTGAGTGCCTCAATTATTTTCCAACAAAAACACTTTGATTGTCCTTTCATTTAATATTATTAAATACCAAAACAATGTTGAACTTAATTAATTTATATGTAATTAAACATTCATTTTGAGATATTTTTTTTATAATTAACATTTTTTTTTTGTAATAAATTTATTGATTATTTATCATAATTTTCTTTTTTTTTTACTTAAAAATATAAGACAAATTATCTTATTTAGATACTTTTTAAATACAGACTAACCAAGGTAACCACTCAGGTAAGAAAATAAAAATTTTGGCTAGATGGGAATAGAAATTTTCTTTTCTTCTATGACATCATTAAAGGGAACCCGACGTTTTAGACGTCAAAACAACCATTGGAATTAAATTATAAGGATTGAGTAATTTTGTATAATTCAAATTATTTTTCGGGCTGTTCTGGTGATATTCCAGAAATTTCAAATACCTCCCCTCCCCAGAAAACGGCTCTAAACGACGGACAGACAGACGGTGCAGTACTTACTGATTTTGTCCGGCCATATAATAACATTATCATATTTCCCTATGGCTATATCGACCTGCTGAGGCCTTCAGAATTTCCCGTATTTCAGCACTGTGACGTCGTAAAGAGTTGACCCGACCCTAATATGAGCTGACCCGAATATATCAGCGACGTCATAATGTTTGACCCAACGTTGACCCGAATATATCAGGTAAACATCCGGTTATTGGCAGATGGCCATTGAAAAGTAAGAAATTCCATTAAGATTGCTAGTTAACAATACGATAAATTTATCATCAAGTTTTCTTCAAACAAATATTGTAAAATATAAGCCGCTCGACACAATATGAAACTTTTTGGCTCGTTCGCTACGCTCACTCGCCGAAAAAGCTTCACATTGTGTCTCGCGGCTGATATTTTACGATATACGTTTGCAGAAAACCTGATAATATGTACGAACGTGCACATCCAAACTGAAGAAAATGTTTTAAATCCCATGAGGTTTAGGTAGTACGTACATATTATCAGGTTTTCTGCAAACGTATATCGTAAAATATCAGCCGTGAGACACAATGTGAAGCTTTATCGGCGAGTGAGCGTAGCGAACGAGCTAAAAAGCTTCATATTGTGTCGAGCGGCTTATATTTTACAATATTTGTTTGAAGAAAACTTGATGATAAATTTATCGTATTGTTAACTAGCAATCTTAATGGAATTTCTTACTTTTCAATGGCCATCTGCCTATAACCGGATGTTTTCCTGATATATTCGGGTCAACGTTGGGTCAAACATTATGACGTCGCTGATATATTCGGGTCAGCTCATATTAGGGTCGGGTCAACTCTTTACGACGTCACAGTGCCGGAATACGGGAAATTCTGAAGGCCTCAGCAGGTCGATATAGTCATGGGGAAATACGATAAATTATGGTACTCGATGTAACTCACACCGTATTCTCTATAATAAGGGAGGATGGAGTTTTTATTAAAAAAAAAAGATGAACTAAAAAGCAATGACAAAAAGGAAGAATTGAAAAAGTGAGTTGTCATTATTACAAAAGCGGTTGCTACACCCTTTTCCTTTTTAGGCACAATATCGAGGATTCCTGAAAGAAGTTAGTCCACATGTGCGCATTGTGCAATCCAAATTTAGTATCCTGAGGTATGATCATATGATCATAGAATGTTCTTGATCTGTCTGATTATTTGATTTCCCACTGCAGCAATAATTTATTTAAACATTTCACGATGCAATGAATTTCTGTAGTATTTTAATTACTTTTTGTCCATCTTTTAATTACTTACGCCGATAAAATCTGAGCTCTTGGTTATTACTATTGTTGCTTTTCCAGTTTCAATTGAATTTACGTTTTAACGTTCGAGTTTTTATATTTTTGTTTCCATAAAGACAGATGAAGTATTACTGAAGCGACAATATTTTATGATATTTAAGTTTCCAAAGGACATGTCTTGCACTTAGAAATATTAAATATAAATGAGTAGGATAATTAATTTACGTATAAAATAAACACAGTCAGATGCGGAAAATTATATCAATACGAAAATCAAGTTAATTTTTTTTTTCTTTTTTTTTATACTGTAATGTGACATTATAAAGGCACAAAGAACCGCGTTTAGTGATCCGCCAACATACTAAAATTTCGATTTGTTCTGAAATTTGACAAGTATCTTTCAAAATGTTCAAATTTAAAAAAATAGGAAAAAAATTATTGCTAGTCATTTTTGTTTGTATTATATTGGAAACGACAGCGGGTCAATCTATGAAGGGCGTAAAAGCTCTGTACGAACAGTTGTTGGCCGGATATAAAAAACAACTTTTTCCAGTAACAGACCCGTCTAAACCACTAAATGTACAGCTGTCTTTTTGGTTAAAATCAATTACAGATTTTGATGTAGTGAACGAAAACCTCGCTATTACAGCAGCTATAGAACTGATCTGGAAAGATCCATCGCTAACTTGGGATCCGGCACTCTTCGGAGATTCATCGGTATTACGCATTCCGTCGTCGGATATATGGATTCCATGGCTTTACCTTCTAAATAGTGTAGACGAAATCGAGCCTATTGGAAGGGATGCTGACTTTCTTACAACTTTACACTTTGACGGCACTGTAAAAGACTTACCAGGTGCTATTTTAAATTCCAATTGTCCAACAGATATGTCGAAATTTCCGTTTGATATCCAGACTTGTATTCTTAAGCTTGTAATGTGGAATGCTGCATCCGCATACAATCTTTCATCAACATCTGATCGACCTTTTATGGAATATTTTAGCCCAAATCCTCACTGGAAATTTGTGGATGGGAAAGCGCTTATCGTGGAACAAAATAACATGCAAATATACCAAATCGAAATATCTCTTCGAAGAAATCCACTATACTATACCTTGTTGATAATATTACCAACGTTCATACTCTGTTTACTAAATCCTCTAGTATTTGTGTTTCCAATAGAAGCAGGAGAGCGCATGGGACTATCAATATCAATATTTTTAGCGTTTGCCTTTTTTCTAACAATTGTCGCCAATGTGATGCCAGCATCCTCTAATCCATTGTGCTTTCTCCTAGTCATAATGCTCTTGATGATTAAAACTAGTGGCTTGATCGTCGTTGGTGTTATCATTACAACACGTTATTTCTACCATCAGAACTTAAGTCAAGATTTCAAAGTTGAGAAGATTGTTTTAATCTGTACTGGCTTAGGACGTGATGAAGATGGGAACGTGAAGATTTCCGGAAAGGAAATTGCAATTAAACTAGACAAATTGTTTATGATTATTTCATATGTGGTGGTTATTATTCTCATTGCAATGTTCTTATTTTATGTGTCACATTAAATGAAAAAATGTTTATTGGTTTAGTAACAGTTGATTTTGTAAAGAAAATTTCATTGTAAAAAAATACCTGCAACTGCATTTTACCTATTCCAACATTATCGGTTCAAGAGGTTTGTGTAGAATCGTACGTTTCTTTTAATAATTTTTATATACTACAATTGTGTATTGTAAAAAGCTTCAGCTCTTAAATGTTTTATATATATATAACATTTAAGAGCTAAAGCTTTTGGTCACAATACACAATTGTAGTGTCGAACTTTAGATTAATTAAATGTTAGACTGTGATCTTCAATTATGCAAGTGTTTTCGCTATGGACCCAATGTACTTATTTAAAAAATGGTAGCTTTTCAAAAATTTTGTACACTTCAAATTATGTTCCAGTGTCTTTGTCAACAAATTTTGAACTTCTTAAACATGTATGACATATTGCTGGGATAAATGATATATGTTGATACAGGGAGCCATTCTGATCAGCGAGCTAATTGTTGAAGGCCTTAGAATGTTTCTTTAGTTGGGGTTTTACGCCGGTTTTAGCACATTTGGCTATTTCGTATGGCAAGCCGTTTTACTATTTATTCTAACTTCAAGATATCTCATATAATAAATAAGATATCTTATATAATATATAAGATATCTTATATAATCTAGTTTTTATAAGATATCTTATATTCTTTATATTTGTTTGTTTGTTTAGTTAGGGTTTTACGCCGTTTTCAGCACATTTGGCTATTTGGCGGCGACCAGTTTTTATTGGTGGAGGAAGCTGGAGTACCCGGAGAGAACCACCGACCTTCGGTAGGAAAATTGGCAATCGGATCGGAGTCGAACACACACAACCACAGATGAGATTCGAACTCACAACCTCAGCGTTGACAAACTAGTGATCATTAGTAGTCATGACGAACAACCTAGACCACTCGGCCACCGAGGCCCCTATATCCTTTATAAGATATCTTATAAAGTATATAAGATATCTCGTAAAGTATATATATCTTATAAATATTTTTTTATATAAGATATCTTATTAAGTATATGAGATATCTTATAAACTATATAAGATATCTCATATAATATATAAGATATATATAAATAGATTATATAAGATATCTTATAAACTTTATAAGATATCTTATAAATAATTTTATATAAGATATGTTATATATTTTATAAGATATCTCTTATCTTATAAAGTATATAAGATATCTTATATAATAAATAAGATATATATAACTAGATTATATAAGATATGTTATATACTTTATAAGATATCTCATATTTTATAGGGGCCTCGGTGGCCGAGTCGTCTAGGTAGTTTCTCATGACTTCTAATGACCACTAGCCTGTTAACACTGGGATTGTGAGTTCGAATCTCACCTGTGACGGGGTGTGTTTGACTCCGATCTAAATTGACAAGGATTGCCAATTTTCCTACCGAAGGTCGGTGGTTCTCTCCGGGTACTCCGGCTTCCTCCACCAATAAAAAGTGGCCGCCTCGAAATAGCCAAATGTGCTGAAAACGGCGTAAAACCCCAACTAAACAAACAAACAAAACATACTTTATCATATCTTATATAGTTTATAAGATATCTCATACAATTTATAAGATATCTTACACAGAAAATTATATGAGATATCTAATAAATTATATGAGATATCTAATAAATTATACGAGATATCTTATTAACTATATAAGATATCTTATAAACTTAATAAGATATCTTATAAACTTAATGAGATATCTTTTAAAGTTTATTAGATATCTTGAAGTTAGATAAAATAGTAAAACGGCTTTCCATAATTTCGCGGCGGCCAGTTTTTATTGGTTAAGGAAGCTGGAGTTTTCGGAGAGAACCACCTACCTTCGGTAGGAAAATTGGCAGTCCTTGTCATATTAAGATCGAAGTAGAAAACACACCCGCCGCAGGTGAGATCCGAACTCATAACCCAATGTTGACAGGCTAGTGATCATTAGTAGTCATGATGAACTACCTAGACCACTCGGCCACCGCTATACTGTTATTGTACACTGTCTTTTTTGCAATATTCTATGTGATCTACAATTTAAATTATTTTTGTGACTTATAATCTGTTGTTTTATTTATGCATGTCTAATATAAGGCTTATAGTATTAGTACCAGTACAAAGTCAGGGTATTGGCATCCATAAAGCAGGTATAACCCCAGTAACCGTGAGAAAATACAACCATTTTTGTAATGTTATGGGTATTCGCTATACAACGCGTTTGATAATTTGTCCAATTTTTCCTTTTTTTTTAACTGATTAGCCATAAGGTGTTGAAATGTGAACATAAGGTGCATTAAATTTGCCCCCGAGGATAATTGTTTTATGTGCCTGTTTTGTTCCCCGTGCGAGTAAAAAAGTTTTAGTTTATCGATGGAAATCATTTTATGTTTTATTTATTGTGATTTCTTTCATACGGAGCCCTGTTGGTCTCACACAGATTATAAAGTGTCTTTTAAAGTCCTGCGCTGAAGATGTGTAAAGTCTAGCGCTGGAGATGTAAAGTCTAGCGCTAGAGATGTAAAGCCTAGCGCTGGAGATGTAAAATCTGGAGGGTTAGGGTTAGGTTAGGTTAGGGTTAGGGTTAGGGTTAGGGTTAGACTTTACATCTCCAGCGCTTGATTTTACATCTCCAGCGCTTGACTTTACATCTTCAGCGCTGGACTTTACATCTCCAGCGCTTGACTTTACATCTCCAGCGCTTGATTTTACATCTTCAGCGCCAGACTTTACATCTCCAGCGCTTGATTTTACATCTTCAGCGCTAGACTTTACATCTCCAGCGCTTGATTTTACATATCCAGCGCTTGACTTTACATCTCCAGCGCTAGACTTTGCATATCTCCAGCGCTAGATTTTACACATCTCCAGCGCTAGACTTTACATCCCCAGCGCTAGACTTTACATCTTCAGCGCTTGACTTTACATCTCCAGCGCTAGACTTTAGATCTCCAGCGCTGGACTTTACATCTCCAGCGCTAGACTTTACATCTTCAGCGCTGGACTTTACATCTCCAGCGCTAGACTTTACATCTCTAGCGCTAGACTTTACATCTCCAGCGCTAGACTTTACACATCTTCAGCGCAGGACTTTAAAAGACACTTTTTAATCTGTGTGAGACCAACAGGGCTCCGTACCTTTGGAACGTGATAATGATATAACTATATTTCATTTAAACGCTAGAAGCATTAGAAATAAAATCGACTATTTACAAACAATATCAGAAAATTCTTCTATTATTTGTATTACAGAAACTCATTTACACGACAGTGTTCTAAATAATGCTCTCAAAATTCCTGGGTATAACTCTGAACCGTTTCGAAATGACCGAAATTGTTTTGGAGGAGGTGTTATGGTTTATATCGCTGATTTTTTATATGCAGAACGAAGATATGATTTAGAATTTCTCTTTTTTTTTCTTTTTTTCCCCCTCATATTTCACAAATTTTCCCTCTTTTGATTGAGCATTTTTCCCTCGTCGATTTTGACAACTCCATTTGTTACCATTTGTATGAATTGTGTTTTGATTGCCTTCTGTATATATATATGTATTTCTTATTTATTGCTGATGCATATGTAATATAAAACTTATTCAGTTATTGAAGGGGACCTATGTAAGTTGGAATAACTTGTGTCCGATTCTTTTGCTAATTTTGCAATAAAATATGTTTAAACTATAAAAGCTATTGTGTATATCTTTCATTTAAGCCACAGGTGGTTTAAAACTTTGCCGGACTTCATACTTAAACATTATGAAAATTATATGCCCACTCGAGATTTTCAAAGTAGAGGGGGGAGGGTCCGGACATATACTTTCATAATGTTTAAAAGTATGACGTCCGGAAAAGTTTTTAACCGTTTGTATTTTAAACCATAGTTTTTATTTCACCCAGGGGTTGTGTGGGTTAACGCCTACACCGCTGGACTTTGAATCTACAGCGCTGGATTTTAAATCTACAGCGCTGGACTTTTCAAATTACGATTTATTATCTCTGTGAGACCAACAGGGCTCCGTACAAAGGTCCGGGATTTTCAGCCAAGTCATTACTTAATAACAATAACTGCATAAGTAATAAAACAAATGACAGATTTTGAAAGAATGCACTAAAAACATATTTATGGAGAAAAATTGGTAATATTCGGACAGTATTTTTCACGGTTAAAAGGAGTATAATTAAAAAGTAAAAAAAAAATGATTTACACAAACAGAGAATACCTTTCTAGATACAGACCTTAATCTGAAATAAAACAAACCTATCATCATCCTATATGTTGCTATATCGTTATCCATTATCAAATTGCATTACTACTTGAAAGTAATGGTGATAGGCTGCAATCAATACAAGTACATCAAAAATACAGGAGATCATAAAAATTGATAAGAGATATATTTTGTCAAAACAATGCTGGTGAGTAAGACTCACAACCAAATATGTACAGAAGATTAAAAACAGATATGAATTCGTTTCCATTATAAATGACCTAAGTCTGGAATTCTGGTAGGGGAAAATTAATTAAACTATTTTTTTTAGCTTTTATGTCACCCAGGGATCAGATGGGTTAACATCGCTGAGGCCTTCGCCAGATTTTTAAAGTTGAGTTGGGGGAGGGTCCTGACATATAATTTTCACAATGTTTGAAAGTATCAAGTCCGACTTAGTTTTTAATTGCTTGTGATTTGAATGAAAGATATACGCCATGGCTTTTATTTCACCCAGGGGTTAGTTAGGTTAACGCCCCTGAGGCCCACGGCAGATTTTCAAAGTTGAGTGGGGGGAGAGTCTGCACATATAATTTTCACAATGTTTAAAAGTATGAAGTCCGGCAAAGTTTTTAAACGCTTGTAGTTTATATGAACGATATACATAGCTTTTATTTCACCAAGGGGTTAGTTGGGTAAAGGCCTACACCACTTTGAATCTATAGCGCTGGATTTTAAATCTACAGCGCTGGACTTTGCATCTACAGCGCTGGACTATAATTCTACAGCGCTGGACTTTGAATCTCCAGCGCTGGACTTTCAATCTACAGCACTGGACTTTAAATCTACAGCGCTGGATTATTAATCTCCCGCGCTGGACTTTCAATCTCCTGCGCTGGACATTAATCAAATCTTCAGCGCTAGACTTTGAATATCCAGCGCTGGACTTTAAATCTACAGCGCTAGACTTTAAATCTTCAGTTCTGGACTTTTCAAATTACAATTTATTATTTCTTTGAGACCAGCACGGCTCCGTACGATCGTACCTAGAATGCATGCTATAATTAATCTTGAAAAGCGCGTTTTACGCAAACAATTTGAGATTAATCCTCTATCAAACGGCTTAAATTCTAGTTATAAAGATTTGTTATATGTATACTGTATTTACAAGTGAAATCCGTCAAAGTTATAAAATATCAATAAATAAATTACTATGTTTTGATTTATTCTGTATAGGTCAATATACTTTTTATTTTCTCATTTCCAGGTTTAATTAAACATCATTTAACAGAGGGAGTTTTATCCTCATCTTTTCATAAATTCTTTCTGACATTTTATCAGAATAAGTGGATGTTTTTGTTATTATTTATCCCCAAATGAACTATCATTTCTACTATTTATTAAAACATATAAAAATATCTGAAAATAATCACTTAAGTAATTAATCTACGCAAATAAACTTTAGACTCCATTATTGAAACATTAGGGTTTATTAAAGTATTTGTTTTATTAAAAGCTAGTAGCTACTCTAGCGAATAAACCGCAGCTATATAATCACATAAAATGATCTATATTTCAATACTTATACTTTCAATAATATCTGAAAACTGGGAAAATGCATCTTAATTTCTGGTTTCTGATGATTGTCTCGAGTCTCTTTGGATTAACTCAGGGACAAACTATGAAGGATGTTAAGACACTGTATAAAACATTATTAAACGGATACAAAAAACAACTTTTTCCTCTTGCTGATCATTCTAAACGTCTCGAAGTAGAGTTTTCATTTTGGTTGAAATTAATTAATAATTTTGATGAAGTTAATGAGCTCCTTACAGTGACGACAGCTATCCGTATGGTTTGGAAAGACCAGTCTTTAATTTGGGATCCGAAACATTTCGGAAATGCATCGGTATTGCGCATTCCTTCTTCGGACATCTGGATTCCGTGGCTCTATCTTTTAAATGGTGTCGATGGGATAGAGCCTATTGGAAGAGATGCTGACTTTTTGACCACCATTCAGCACGATGGGACCGTAAATGATGGACCTGGGGCAATTCTTAAATTTAACTGTCCAACTGACATGTCGAAATTTCCGTTTGACACTCAGACATGTACTCTTAAGTTTGTCATGTGGAGTGCAGGATCAGCATATAATCTTTCGTCGAAATCGAATCAAATATTCCTGGATTATTACGTTCCAAATCCACACTGGCAACTTGTAGAACATAAGGCACATATCGGACAACAAAATGACATGCAGACTTACCAAATAGAAATATCGCTTCAAAGAAATCCTTTATACTACACCGTTATGATAATTGTACCAACGTTGATGCTTTGTTTAATTAATCCATTAGTATTTGTGTTTCCCAATGAATCAGGCGAGCGAATGGGACTTGCTATTACAATATTTCTGGCATTCACGTTTTTCTTAACGATCGTTGCCAATGTTATGCCAGCATCTTCCAAACCAATGTGTTTTCTATTGATCATTATGATCTTGGTAATTGCCGTTAGTGGATTGATCGTTGTTGGAGTAATAATCTCTACCACGTTTTATTACAGTGAAAATCTCAACCGAGATTTAAAGATTTCGAAGTTTGTTCTGTTTTGTTGTGGCCTGTGTGGCGAAGAGCCTTGTGACAAGAAGGTTAAACTGCCCGGAATGTACATTGCAAGAAAACTGGATAAGTTGTTCATGACTTTGTCATATCTGTTTGTTTTTGTTTTTCTGATAGTCTTCTTTCTTTATGTTGGTAAATAGAACTAATCTTTAATCAGATGATTTTGTAGTGAAATGTATTTTACGAAGTGTATACACCAATGTAAATTGTCTATTTGCCGTTTGTTTACTATTTTTGACCTGTTAAAAAGACGTAGTGTTGAGGAGCTGGGTCCCGTTTCTCAAACATTGGTGCGACCACAATTGAGACTGGTTCCATGTCATTGAAAATCGGAAATCAGATCACACTTACGACTAATCGAAGTCGTACGAATGTTTGTGAAACGGCACCCAGATTGGTATCTTTTTGAGATTATACTATGCCGTTTGGGCAGTGCTCCATATTGAATTGAGGAAACTACAGAACAAGAACAAGAAGACATTTCCCATTAGATTATAAGTTTTATAGAGTAACGTTTTCAAGTGGAACCAGCTTGCTAAGCAGTGTTGGTATACTCCCTTCTTGAAGGCTACTTTGTGCACTTTCCCGTATTTTATTTAAAGGTTGTCTCTTCACACTAACCAAGTTTTATTTCATTTCTATGGATACAGATACATGTATCATTTAAGTCACTTACGAAATTTTATGTAGCTTTTACGTGGATATTTTTATTTGCACAATGTACTTTCAAAACATAAACAAGAAACAGGAATACAAACATTTAAAATTGACGTAAATAAATAAATGACATCTTTAAATTCTATTTTAAAAAGTTTGTTTTCAAACTTTGACAAGTTTCGTGCTAATGACACTTATTAGTACGTCAGTCTTAATTAGTTTTACTGTGTTTTACAAATGATTTCCTATGTTTACGATGTAAGCTATCACGCAATAAATGTTTTCAAAATATTTTCGTTCATTTTGAGGGTATAAATGTGTTTGAGGCAATTCGAATTGCAAAAATAAATTTTCCACGATTGAGAAAAAGAAGTTTCCACTACATCGTACAAACCAAAATGAGCTCTGTTACAGAACAACTGATCACATTGATGAGCGCCATACTGTTACTGATGTCCGTTATCTGTACTTTTCGCTATGATGAGGAGTATGAAGGCAATGAATATTGGGACTGAATAGTAAGTAATTTTAATTTTGTTTATTTGAGGTATGTGTTACCAAAAAACAGTAAAGCGCCGGCTGAGTACTTCATCTTAAAGCCAGTTAGGCTTCAAACACAGATAAAAAATCTCGCATCATACTTCGAGTTGTTTCTCTTTCGATAAGGTAAAAGACGAAGTTTTGGGTGTAAATTTACCCGAGACAGGTATCCATGTAATACTGGAATACCGCTTCCGGTGTTATTGCTGTTCTTCATCTTGAATTTTCATGTAAGGTCCTCAGACAACAATGAACCAAAAGGTCAAACAAGAAACCCCTAACGCCGAAATAGAATCTTGTCGCTTATTGTCGAATGGATACCGATCTTCCTATCTCTATTAGAAGCAATATAATACTGTTTGGGACGGATTTAAAACATTCGAAAAGTGCATGGATATTGCGATTGTATCCGTCCGTCCGTCTGTCCGCCTGTCTGTTCGTCACACTTTCTTGTGACATAAACCCCCCCCCCCCTTCACTTTTAGATTTAGGAATTTAATTTCAATATAGGATGGTTTTAGAATAATAAGGTTTTAGAATTTAGAAAATTTGAATTCAAGCTTATGACGTAAACTCCTTTAATTTTTCAATTTAAACATTTTATTTCTTCATAGCATTGTCATACACAATAATTTATGAAAATGCACAATGAAGTTTTAGAATTTAGATTTTCAAAACCCGGGGATCACAGGGGTCGAATTTAAAAAATCATGAATTTAAGCTTGTGACATAATTTTTTTTTCTCCATTTTTCATTGGATTTAGTGATTCAATTTCTTCTTAGAATGATTGCATAACATCTGTAAATCGGCAATAAGGTTTTAGGATTTGACTTTGGGTATGTGTCTCAACTATATGCAGGGGTGCGGGGATTACTGTCGATGTCTAGTTGAAATTACGAGAGTTGTTAAATATAATATTTTTTATCGTGGCTTTTTGAAAAAAAAATGTTAACAGAAAACGTATTAGAGCAGTCTCGAAATAATAAATTAGGACAACCTGAAAAGACAGTAGATTTTGAAAAGATTTGGATTAACTTTAAGTTAGTTCTCAGATAATGCAGATAATCTCATTTGTTCAAGGGATGTGCATAAAGCCATCTCGCAGAGAGCTATGAAGACAGCCCTCGTTTTAATTTATTATAAAAATATAATTACTTAAATAAATCGTACTGGAAGTTATTTAGATAGTATTTTTTTTAATACAATCATAAATGCATAAAGTATAAGTATGCTATTGAAAAGATAAAATTGATAATCATGAGATTCTTTTTCAGTGTCAACACGAAGGAACTCAGGCGTACAGAGACTAGTCATGGTGCCATATGTTAGATGATCCATTGAAATCTACCTATATTTTGTAAATCCATTTGTTACAGTTTTGTCATTTAGAATTTCAAAATAAAAAATTAATTAGACATAATAAAATGATTTGTACTTTTTAAACATATATTACTATACTATATATTAAATTGCTTTAATTTACGGAATGCTTCTGCAACACCTTAGTATTTTAATAGTGTCGTGGTACTGATCTTTAAGAATCACTTTTACAACATTGTAAAATTTTAGAAGTTAGGACTGGAGTACATCCCTAATAATTTCATGGTTTTTTTTTACGGCAAGCCGTTTTACTATTTATTCTAACTTCAAGATATCTCATATAATACATCAGGTATCTTATATAATCTAGTGTTTACAAGAAATCTGATATACTTTATAAGATATCTCATAATGTATATAAGATATCTCATAAAGTATATAAGATAGCTTTTAAAGTTTATAAGATATCTCATATAATTTATAAGACATCTTAAAAAGAAAATTATATGAGATATCTTATAAATTTAATCAGATATCTTATAAACTTTATAAGATATTTTATAAACTTTATAAGATATCTTATAAACTTAATGAGATATTTTCTAAAGTTTATAAGATATCTTATAAATATTTTTTATATAAGATATCTCATATAGTTTATAAGATATCTCACATAATTTATAAGATATTTTATAAAGTTTATTAGATATCCTGAAGTTAGAATAAATAGTAAAAAGGCTTGCCATAGTTTTTGACTACATATTTTTGTAATTTGCACCTTCTGTGGTATTCAACGATTACTGCGCTGGGTTTCTACATTTCGGGCTGTATTTGCGAGGCATATTACTTCCAGAGTGTACGATGATGTTTTCAGCGTTCCTTTTAAAATAACAATATACTTAGTTAGATATAATATAATCAGGGACCATTTTTTGTCATTAAATCAGGTTTTTTTCCGACATTATCACAAACCCACTGCAGCCAGAAATTACAATGTCCCAGTATCAGATCAGTAGAATTGACAACTATCAAAGGTTGACTTTGTGTAAACGATTATGAACGGCTAACCCTGTTTTCAGTCACTAATATACCCGGGCTAGTATATTTTCCTGTTTTTTGTTCAATTTCATTCATGTATGCATCTCTCAGTGTTTTCCATTTTTTCACCCAAGGTGAAAATTTAGAACAATTAACCGGATGTTAATGTTCAAAATACATTTCGATAAAAAGCAAATTACTGTAAGTTCGCGTATGATCACGTTTGTATTTAAAGGCTGGTTTATTACATTCCTCTGAAAAACAATAACAAACACCCACATGCTTTACCTGCGTCATAATTATGTACAGTACGTTTCTTACTATTTCATTAAATTGCTTTCATTCTCAGAAACTGTGTCAACGCTGTTTGGAAGCCGAAGAAAATGTTTGGTGTTGAGAGCAATCCAAAAATATGTACTTTAAAATGTTCAATGAACTCGTGCTCTGAATTTTGGTGCTTATAATTCAGATTTCTTGATTAATCTTCACCAGGTACACTCATCACCATAACATTGGCTAGACAACTGTAATAGATCACGGGAGATCAACCCGCAGAGCTGCCTATTGTTCCCAGGTGGCGACAACCCTCTTGTTGGTGGTTGTCATAATGGGTAACGTGATTGGAGAATGCCACGCTCCATGCATCGTATTTCTTTAAAAAAAGTAGGCTAATGGCTGCTCCATAAGACTAAATTATCCGACCATATCCAGCCATCTCTTTTCCAATGGCAGTCACAAATGGTTCCCCTTGGGTCCCGTCCCTTACATATTGTGAATTGTAATTGATGTTGAACTCGTTTTCGTCCTGAAGATGCACGAAGTATTTGTAACTTGAAGTTAAGCAAACAATAATCAACCAATCAACCGTAAAATTAAAAAACAAACAAATAAGGAACAGACAAAGCAGGTGATTTAAATAAATTAATTCAAAAGACATCACAACCAACCCAAAACTAAAATCTATGGATCCCCCGAAGATCCTCCTCCATCTATGGCTTCTGGTGGTGTTCTCTAACAAAGTCAATAATGATATGTATGGCTAAAATGGAAACAGTTCAAACATCTTTGTGCCGAACAAAACATTCGCGATGATTACCATAAAATTTCCATAGTAATGGCAACACTCTTTTTTCCAATAAAACCCTAGCCTTTGTAACTGCAAGTTTACATATATAAACGCATCATGCAAGCGATGCATATGTATTGCCAATCAAAAAGTGAAGTCAAAACTTTCTCATCATTTAAGTTTGCTACAATTTATTATTCGGGGCCTCGGTGGCCGAGTGGTCTGGGTAGTTCGTCATGACTACTAATGATCACTAGCCTGTTAACACTGGGATTGCGAGTTCGAATCTCACCTGTGGCGAGGTGTGTTCGACTTCCGCTTCCTCCACCAATAAAACCTGGCCGCCGCGAAATGGCCAAATGTGCTGAAAACGGCGTAAAACCCCAACTAAACAAACAAACAATTTATTATTCCAAAATGATTTCATTTCCTTCAACTTTCTTTAGAATGTCATGTTTAGTTGGTGTGGTTCGTTTTTTTACATTAACCTCTTGGGTAATTTTGGATTGAAATCGGTTACACAAATATTCTGGGTTATTGTTTAAGTTTTCTACATTTTTAATGACTATAATATAATTTTTATTGTCGATTTAACCCTTTATTTTTTCAGTTCATCTATCGTTTCCATGTGTAGTTTATAAATCTATGCAAGTAGTTTAATAGTGTTTCTGTCTTCTAGTGTCACTGTCTGGTAAAAGTTGAGATTTTAATGGCTATGGGGTTGTGTTTTTGCTACATCGTTGCTGTTTTCCTTGGTTAATGATGTACCACTGACCTTTGACATTATGAAAGTTAAAACTCCTGTGAAGTAAATAGTAGTCAAAAACAATTCAACACAAACTGGTTTCGAAATTGGTCAAAATCAGTAGATAACTCTACCTCTGATCATAAGTTCGCAAGGGAATCGGCAACTTAAACTCAAGTGAAGTATATATTAGAAATTAACTATCACCAATTTAGGAATTTGTTTTAAACTTAGGAGCATTTCTCTAAGCCTGAGATCAGTATAAAGACGGCTTTTGAGTTTCAGTTTATGGTTTTGGATTTTCCGTTCAGTTTATATATTCTTTTACCTATATCCAAACCAAAGCAGTACCTTACCAATGATAAAGAATTAATTATTTAGATAATAAAATTCTTTGATACGAATTTTGATGCACAAGATGGTCAAAAGGGTTTAAGCCCAAACCACCAAGAAGAGATCTATGCTCCTTAGTTTTCACAAATTTTACAATTTTGTAACACTAAATTTTAAGTATGAATTTCGGACTAGTATTGAAATACTGGGCTATGGATACCCTCGGGGACTTCGAGTCCGTCAGCAGTGGTATAAATAAAATTTCTTTGATATCAGTTTTGATAAATTAACCATCTTCATTTTACTTACAATGTACATATTAGATACAAACAATTTCTTTAGCTGGTTCATTCCTTCTTTTGCACCTTTGATGTGACTTAAGTTGGTATTCATCTACATCTATTACAATTGGTACTTTTTTAAATACGAAATTCGTGTTTTGACACAAGGGAGATTAAGGATGCTCGCTGGTCTTTTTGTCAGATTTTCGGAATCCTCGGATTTTATCCATTTTTTAAACATAAAATTTTTTGTTTGCCCATGAACCCCCAATTTTTCTTTTATAATTCAATCATGTATACCTTAAAATAGTTTTTGACCAAATTTTATGAAATCATTTTTATTGTTTCATACATTTTTGAGAGACTGAAGTTGTCAATGCAAAGACAATGAAAAATCCATAGAAAACCCATTTCCTGCAAATTTTCAAGGCCATATAGCTCTAAAATGAGAACATGAACCTATATTTTTTTTCTTGCTTATTTGTTTACTATTCGTATGTTCTCTCAAACTAGAACACCTATTTCAGATCCTATTTATTTCCTATAAGACCAACGATCATTCTTAAGTTCTTATCTGGTCTATAAAAAGAAGACATAATGATTAAAATGTGATTTTTTATTTCACAATCCTATAACAGATTTCCTCTCAGGTAACCAAGACAACTGGTGAAGATAATGTGCATATCATTTTCTCAAACCATCTTAAATCAGACCTGAAAATATATAAATAAGAAAATGTGTAACAGAAGTGACAAGTCCCTATTTCACAAACATTCGTACGATTATGATCGAGACTGGTTCCATGACATCAATAGAACAACAAAAAAAAACACTGAAGACCGAAAATCAGATCACACTTACGACTAGCCGTGGTGGAACGAATGTTTGAGAAACTGGGTCCAGAAGTTGTGTATAATACGTCCGTGTCTGACATTGCAAACTGTCTGTTGTTTCAAAGAATTTTACATTCTCTCAGCAAGTATTACCGTAATATTCTTTTTCCAATTTTTCAAATCCCAATGATAATGTTGCAATAATTTTTTCGTACAGTTTTTCTCAGATGTCTTTTGATTTGGGATATTTATGAGTTTATTCGGGTTCATCTTGTAAATATTTTAAGTGAAAAATACACTGCACATTATTTTGATGCTAAGAACCAGCATTTTTTTTTAATTTACAAGAGGAAAATGTGTCTTAAATCTGTTATTTTTTAATATTCAAATATGTTTTTAAATGAAACAAATCATGAAAATTTGAAATAAAAAAAAAATATTACAACAACCCGGTAACACAGGTTTGATTGCTGATCAATTTTATTTCAACTTTGTTATTTTCAAGAACATTTTGAAGTAAGAGTTTTAATGTCAGATCTTAACATATTCGTTTTTATATGCGGACAAATATTTAAGGTTCAGCAAGGTGTGAATTATTCAATTTTAAAAACGAATTTAAATATATTGTACTAGGTTTCCGTGAGATTTATTTTAGTTTTCACTTTGTTAAATTCGAAATAAATTACGTATAGTAATTTTAGAATTAATTTTAAATCAAAAGAATATCTCAGTTCCAAACCGAATCCGAAAATTGAAATATAATGAGAAAATCTGTAATCTTTCCAAAATATACGAGTTGCAGGCAGTGAAAGTAGAAGCGATATAGAAAGCATAAAGATTAATTAAGTCAAGAAATATCAAAGGGATATTCGAAGGAGGGGAAAACCGACAAAGTCCGGAGAACAACGAAAACAAGACCAACGCAATACAAACACTACACTTAAAAACAAAAAAAAAATATGAACAACATGGATCCCACGAAAAAACCGGAAGAGTAAGCAATCTCTGATTCCTGCAGGACACCCGCCATGCCATGCTGCTCATGTCAAATCCGGTATGAGGGAGGGACAACATCAATGTCCGGTCCATTTTCATTTGGGAAACCCGTTTTTTCATATCTGTCAACCAAGTCATCATGACGTCCATAAAACTTAAATAAGGATGAATGCAACTAAGGAGCAACATACCCCTGTTTGAGTAACTTTTCTGTCCGGATCCGGGCTTTGTCCAGGAAGTCAATGTATATTTCACAAGCTCTGGAATAACGTATGAGTTGTGAAATATACACTCCGTACGCCGGCGCTTCTGGAATGTTGCCGCTCAAAAGGAGGAATTTCCCTTTTTATTCTTTAAACGTAACTGCCTTTTGTACATATATAGATAAAAAAACATTGTGTAAATGCCTTCGTAAAAAGACATTAACTGTTCAAAATCCCATCGGCTCAATGAACAACTAAAAAAAAACCAAATCCGCCGCGTGATATTTCAAAACAAAGACCAAGGAAAATTTAAAAAGAAAAAAGTGAAGGTATGATAAACCCATAAATCAATGTATTTGCATTTAAAAGGCGATTTGGGAATTTCAAATTTTTTGAGTAATACATTTGTATTGCTAAGGCACCGACCATTTTATTACTGAGAGGGGGGCTGGGATTTAAAAAAAAAACAACATATTATGTCCAGCTTGATCTGAAAGTTGAAACTGTTGTATCCCTTGGTTCAAATGTTTGATAAGATATAAAGCGTTTTTTTAGTTTATGAGCTTTGTAAACTATGGGTGTTGTAATATACCTTGCATAATCAAAGTTATACAAGTGAAGTTCAATTCCCTTACCAAAGATTCATATCGATAGTAAAATTTTGTGAATGTTTTTAGAAGTTTATGATGTCGATATACTTGATGTTACAGTTTCTCTGTAAGAACTAAATTATGTTTATTAAAGTCCAAAACATGACTACATACCTGACGCAACCGAACTAGCTGAGATATTTAAACTCCATAAGAGTACTAACGGTACATTTCCGTCAAGGAATGGAAAATTTACTATTCGAAAATTAAAATCATCCCGTTTGTCATACATTTTAGTAGTACGGTTACCGCTTTCAATATTAATGTCGAGATCTAGAAAAAAATGTATGGTTATCCCTTTGTGCAGTCTTATTTAGAGTTAACTCAGCAGGTTAAATTTCATCAATATAATTTTTTTCAAATTTTGGGTAAGCGAAAAAATATCATCTAAATATCTGAAGGTGTTATTGAAATATTTTAAAAGGCGGTCTTTAGTCGGGTCTCTATAGCTCAGCCCTAAATTGCGATTCATAACAATAGAGAAACAAGTCCGCGACCAGAGGTGCACAATTCGTGCCCATATGAATACCGATAATTTGTCTAAACATGTTTCTTCCAATACGAATAAAAATATTGTCAAGTTTTAGTAATATCCAGATAGGTCCAGTTAGTATATTTTTCCTGTCTATCCCAAATGAAGAAAGCTTTCATGTTATTGCAACTTATAAAGGTATTTCCACATTTATCAAAGCACCATTTGATTAGATATGTTAATTTATCTTTAATAATTTTGTAGGTAAAGTTGTATAAAAGGTAGAAAAGTCAAAAGTGTTAATTGAATTAAATCAAAATCCTCTGTAAAATGAAGTTTATCCAATACTTCTTGGGAACTTTCTTCTAATTAATATGTAGATGTCATATGTTATGATGTAGGGACCATTCACTTTGGCGAAGATGTGCATTTCCTCTATTTTGGTAGTGTATGCGAGTTCTAATTTATTTGGGTTTACCTATGTTTATTCTTAAAGAAACGGTTATATTATATAAGGTAAATGTCTACAATATTTCCACTTGAACAATTAAATATAGAATTCTTAATGGAAAATCTAAGGAAAAAAATCAGATTTTTGTTTTCTTTTTTTTTAATTTTCCCCAGACCCCCAAAAAATATTATAAAGCACCAAAATTCCCAGCCCCCTCTCGGTATAAACTGATCGGGTGCCTAATATGTATAAATTATTCATACGCACTGTGCGTTCAAGTTCGAAGTCCCGGTGATTTTGAATGAAATGCCTTAAATCATTGACTTTTGTGACAGTGTACCAAAAATATTCATACAGTTAAAGATCTTTAGATGAAATATCATTTTAGTATTTATTCTGACCTCATGACCAGCCCGTTTTAATAGAACAATCTTAAATTTGACTTATAGTACATGTAAAACACTTTGCTGTAATTAATCTTCCAATTTTTCATTAAAATTAATTAAAAATATATTACTAGTATTTATGTGTACATCATTTAAAACAGTCTTTGGTGTCGATTTTGATGCACATTTTGTCGATTTACGACTCATCAGTTGTGCTCAAGGCCTAAGATGTTGAAAATCAAAACAATCCAAAATGTTGAAGAGCAAAATGCCAAAATGACCAAACAAATTTGAGGTAAATTCCACACCTTCTAAGGAAAGAGTTTTATGTACGAGGGAGATAATCCATAGTTTTCACAATATTTAACTTTTTTTAACAGTAAAGTATGAATTTCGGGTTAGTATCGAAATACTAGCAACTGAGCTGCATTAAATCATGCATAAATTTTCAAATTAAAGAAACTTACATGTTATCCTTCATCGCCGTCTCTATCGTACCAATCTTGTGCTTGAACATATGTCCAGAACATTACGACCACCATTATCACAAATATGATATTTCTGTAAATTTCGTTCATCGTAATTGCAACATTAAATTTGATCAGGTCCTGTTTTTCGTGTGTTTCTATATAAATACTAAACCTAATGACGTGTCATATAACATAAACTATTACCTTATTTTCGTGTTAGTATTAGGTTGAACATTATTTGAGTGAAATTAACATTGTATTTATTATCATGAAGCAAGGATATGATATAATCAACACATCTTAAAATGACGAAGCATGTGACAAGGAGACATGAATAGGATAAGTCTTCTTTGTGTACGTGCAACATAATGATTAAACATTATTGTTTGACCTGCAGAAATTATAAAATGTATTTTATTCTGCATTAATTCTTTTTTATTCGAAAGACAGTTGTTGGATTTCTTAGTTGGTTTTAAATGATTTTTTTCACTTCCCAAAAATTCTAATCAAAATCTTTCATGTAACGTTGTTCGATGAGTGTTAATCCTGAAATGCGCGTTGTATGCAAAAAATTGTGTACGTTGATTTATTTTACTCCATCTCTGGTGAATCCGGGGTCAACGTTTATAGACCTTAAGGATGATCGCTGGTCAAATAGGAAATAAATAGGATTTGAAATAGGTGTTTTAGTATGAGAACATATGAATAGTAAACAAATAAGCATGAAAAAAAATATAGGTTTATGTGCTCATTTTAGAGCTATAAGGCCTTGAAAATTTGCAGGAAATGGGTTTTCTCTGGATTTTTCATTGTCTTTGCATTGGCAACTTCAGTCTCTCAAAAATGTATGAAAAATAAAAAGGATTTTATAAAATTTTGTCAAATATCAATTTAAGGTATATATGATTGAATTAAAAAAGAAAAAGTAGGGGTTCATGGGCAAGAGGATTCCGTAAATCCGACAAAAAGACCAAAACATGACCAGCGAGCATCCTTAAATGAAAAAATCTACTTTATAATAATTTAGGACGAAATTGTAAGGATATAAGATAATCTTCAGTGAAACCACATCCTATCTTCCAAAATGACCAACAACACATGCGATGATAGAGCTTGGTACGAAGAACAACCTCAAGTCCAGAATTTTTTTTTATAGTTTTTTAACAAAACGAAAAACAGGGGCTTTCCTCTTTTATCTTTTAGTTTTTATATAGGATGCGTCACTTCAACAATTCTCCAGACCAAAAATGTTCAAAATGTCGGCAAAAGAATGCCAAAGCGATAAAACAGTGGGAAAAAGTAAGTTTCAGAATTAGAGCAAAAAGACAGCAAAGCACTAGCAATGTACACTCCCACTAAAAACCGGGAGTGACATCAGATGCAAGGGTAAGCATGTCCTGCTCCGTTAACGCCACCCGTCACATTGTCATTCAATATCCAGAAAAGTGCCAAGCACGGCGAGGTGTCAATTGTATTCAATGATAAATCTATAAACGTAAGCTTTATTTGGTACTGCAATAAATTGTTGTAAAAAAAATCGACCCACTTCCCACTGTGCTATTCACGTGTTTTTTTTATTGAAATCCGACGCCATTTTAAGTAGCACAATATAGTGAGATACCAGTATAATTGCAATTCTGTTAACAGCCATTGTGTATTATGGGTGAATATTTGCACAAGACATCTCAATGATATATTTAGCCAATATTTGTGGAACGAAATATTTTATAACTATATGTATCCTCATCTGTGTTTCAAAATTACTGATATGAAAATAAACTCAACCAACAAAGGACAGGGCTATGTCCGAGGATACCTTTCTTAGTTTTCACAAAATTTAACATTTCATTTTTAATTTACACAAAATAGGACTGATTCCTTTTATTTCAAACTCACCTTAGGAAACATGTACATATCTCAGGGCATCCATTTGTGATATGCGCGAGTGTTAATTGTTTCTATGTCAATTTTTTTATTTGGAAATTGTAATGATTTTTTATCAATGTTTTCTGTACGATTTTGTACTCGTATTCGTACCATGAACACCACATGGAGATTCGTGTAATACAATGTTTGAATGTTTCGTCATAGACGCATACGCAAAATTCTTTCATTTTCATAATTACATTAATAAAATTGAAAAAAGTAAGACCAATTTTATTTATGAAATGCTTAAATAATATTTTCTGTTGTTATCATATTTGATGATATTTTAATTCATTTTCATTATTTTTGAAATTAGAAAAAGTGCAGACTAGCTTGAAATCCTTGTGACTTATGTTATGGTCGAACACAGCTCGCCACTATCAAGCCTCGAACTCATATCAGGTCCAATAATTTTGTAAGAACCTTCCTTTATTTATTCTAGGTTTTCGAATAGACAAAAATTTGACAATTGGAAATTAGTCGTGATATTTAAATTGTTTCAATAAAAACATTATAAAAATGACAATTATGATATTCTCTCTCTATAAAGTAAATTGAACATTGGAGGCACAATTTAGCCAGACACAATATTATTTGCGTACTTAAATTAAAGGGACAAGAATACCTTAAGATTCAAAAGACGTACCCTCAATGTGAAAATACTAGACAAATATTAGATGTTCTGATACACTTGAGTAGGGTTATAATGGTATGGTTAGGATAAGATTAAGCCAAAACAAATAACAGGAAAGGTAAAAATTGACATACCAATCAATAAAAGCCATTCAATCGACAGAACCCTATACAAAAGATAATATAATAGATCACAAAACACAAACCTAAAAAAAAAACATTGTGTCAAGACAGTCTTACTTGGTACAGACATTGAGCAATCGATCGGTAAGGTTAAACCGGTTTTATGCGTACCCAAACCTATAGGGTTAGTGATTTGGTTTGAAATTCCTTTTACACTTTGTTGACTTGATATTATTTTCCAAATATTCCTATTAATACGTCTGGAAATTTTCTAATGAAAGCAAAATGTAAAACAACAGGAATGCTTGAAGACTTTATTAGACTAACGACTAATCTAAACGTTGCAGAATCTGAACTTAAATCTGTGTTTCTATTCTCAGCTAAGAAATTCAGCCTTCTTTATCCTAAAACGAAAATAAGTATACAAAATTATAATACATGGACTGTAAACGCTTATTTTCAATTTCTTGAATTGATAAAGCCTTGTCATTCGTATCAAAATTCTGGTTCATGGTGTCATTCGCAACAAGATACAAGTACAATGCATTCACAATTTTTAGGTGTAGAATAAATCTAATAAATAAACATTACACTATTCGTAGTACTTTTAGTTTTTGTTGATCTTTGTTCAACTCTGACAGCAGGATTTTGTAGATATAAAAAGCTTGTCCTCAGTGGAATTTAACTTGCATCAATTTTTCGGCATTTAGACTTGTTTTTAGGGGGGTGTCTCATTGTTACAGTTAGCTATGTTTGTTTGTTTGTTTGTTTGTTTGTTTGTTTGTTTTGTTTGTTTGTTTGTTTTTTTTTTTTTTGTCGTCATAAAGTTGACAATCCTTTCTTTCTATTTAAATTGAATTTTATCCAGCCTTCGTATACAGAGTAGAAACTGCTTTCTTTTCAGAAAATATTTCCTCCCAGGAATAATGTTGGTTTCGAGTTCAATTAACTTGAATGTACTTTGAGGTGTTTGGGCATAATTAAAGGTGATGTTTTTTTTCAAACAAAGAACCGTGTGAAAGAAATTCTGTGGTACCAATTTTGAACAACAAGATTTGAATATTCCGTCGATTTAGTAAACTCGTCAGTTGTGTTCAAGGCTTTAATTGTGAAATCCAAAATAATAATCGAAAACGTTGTGTCCCATCAAAATTATTACATATAGTTTATGACAATAGTATATATAAATAAAATGCATGAAGTTAAATATGAACTGGGAGTTTAGGTCACAAGAAAGTGTGACGGACGGAGAGAGAGTCAGACGGACAGACAGCAATATCCCCGGAGTTTCTTCTGAAACATAGATTGTGCGCAGTAGAAATCGCGTTTGTCATCAGTAACGAATATTGTTACTGTGTCTGTTTTGATTCTAAACATATATCAATAAAATATACATATTTTATACGTTACTACTGACAAATACCAGATATATTTTCAATGAACATTTATCAATGTTTTATCACTGTTTTGTGGAAAACCGAAAAACATCGAATTTCTGTTTTGGCAGTATACGTAAAAAGTATTCGACATTTCAAAACTGTGTTACGGAAGTAGCTGTTTTATCTATAATACAGACAAGGGTACTAGAAGACATATGTATTGTAAAAATTAAATATGGCGTAAACAAAGCGTATTCGGAGTGTCAAATTCCTAAAAAATTAATTTCAGGGTAAAACAGTTTTCTCTGACTTTGGGTTATTAAGATACTGACAGTGTAGTAATGAAATTGAAGAATTCACAATAGATGGGTTACAAGTGACTATTCATTTATATCGAAATATAACCAACACCTGTTCTTTAAAAGAACAATGCATCTTTTTCTATCGAAGTATTAAACCTTTTTTTATTAGAATATAAATATTCAAAGTTCATTGAGACGTTAGATAATTTTACAATCTAGATCTATATAAACATAAAAGAATTAAAGACTTCATTACATTTAATTTAAATTAATCTTATGTAATTTACTTACACTTTAGGTTTCACCAGCCTCATTTTCTCTGCGTTCAAATCTAGCTTGAGCAGCACTTGCCAACAAAACAGCAGCAACATACAGAGCGACAATTACTTTTCTGCAGAAAGCATTCATGTTTTTCCAAATCTTTAATCTGTTAATTATATGGTATATGGTAATTCTCGACTTTAAATACTATCTCACACCTTTTCAAAAAATTTTAAAGTACGAGTTTTTGTTATGTAAATATGTATGTATCTGGTAATTACAACGGGCTTGGTGGATTAAATTGTTTTGTTTTCCGGTTTAAATTACGCAATAGAATGTTTGCTGCAACCGCAAACATGTAAATGTTCATTTAACATTGGCTCAAAGGAAATATTTAAATTCATGTGATCGGATTTATTACTTGAAAGTCACCATAAAGTATTCACAATGTTACCACAGTCTTTGACCTGGAAAAGGACATATTATTTAGAGACAGTTTGGAATGAAATAGGGTCGTGTTTATTTATAGAGACTACCACCCCCCCCCCCCCCCCATGTAATGTTGTTTATGTATAGAGACTACCCCATGTAATGATATTAATGTACAGAGACTACCCCGTGTAATGCTGTTAATGTAAAGAGACTACCCCATGTAATGCTATTAATGTATAAAACTACCACATGTAATGCTGTAATTGTATAAAGACTACCACATGTAATAGTGTTAATGTATACAGACTACCCATCATGCCCATGTAATTATGCTAATGTACAGAGACTACCCCATGTAATGGTGTTAATGAATGGGGACTTCCCCGTTTAATTTTTCTTATATATAGAGACTAACCTATTTACTTCTGTTAATGTATAGACACTACACCATGTAATGTGTTAATGTATAAAACAACCACATGTAATGATGTTAATGTATAGAGACTACACAAGTATTGTTGTTTTATGTATAAAACGACCACATATAATTATGTTAATGTATAGAGACTACCACATGTAATGGTGTTAATGTATAGAGACTACCACATGTAATAGTGTTAATGTATAGAGACTACACATCTAATTATGTTATTGTAAAGAGACTACCACATGTAATGTTGTTAATGTATAGAGACTACCACATGTAATGCTGATAATGTATAGAGACTTTCCAATGTTGTGCAGGTAATGTATAGAGACTACCCATGTAATGATGTTAATGTATGAAACTACCACAGGTAATGGTGTTAATGTATAGGGACTACCCCAAGTATTGCTGTTTATGTATAGATAACACCCCTTAGTATTGCTGTTTATGTGAAGGGACTACCCCAAGTAATGCTGATAATGCATAGAGACTACCCATGTAATGCTGTTAATGTATAGATACTACCCCACGTATTGCTGTTCATGAATAGAGACTATCCGAAGAAGCTGTTAATGTATAGGGACTACCCAAAGTATTGCTGTTTAAGTATAGAGACTAACCCTTAGAATTGCTGTTTATGTATAGGGACTAAACAAGTATTGCTGTTAATGTATAGAGACTACCCCATGTAATGCTGATAATGTATAGAGACTACCCCATGTAATGCTGATAATGTATAGAGACTACCCCATGTAGTGCTGTTAATGTATAGAGACTACCCCATGTAATGCTGATAATGTATAGAGGCTACCCCATGTAATGCTTGAACATAATACAAAATGCAAGTGAACAAAGCTTTTATTGCTTTTCATCTTGGAAGTCGCTATAAAATCTTCAATGAAGCAAAGGCTTACATTTTACAGCAAGACCGCAACAGACTCTAACGTCAACCTGGTAATAATACTATATTGGATTTTATACAGCACACCCCTTCGCAGACAAACAGAAGAATTTTGGATTAAGGAATTGGATACCGCTATGCTATACAATTGGCAGCATTAGGAATCTTTCAAGCCCAAAATGCAGCGAAATCAATTTGATTTCAAATATTTTCAATATAACTCCACGCCGTAGACGCAGTCATGGTCATCGACATTACACTTCGCCTATTGACCATGACATCTCTTTAAATGCGTTTTTGTCGTATATACAAAAACCTTTAGGACTACATCACATTCGAACTAAACTATATTCCATTCCTTTCTGTAAGCTTAGCTCACTCCACAAAAAGCAATGGAGCAACAAATCAAGAATTTTAATTGAGCTGAATACAAACTCGTTGCTGTGGTATCGGATATTGCTTCTCACAGATTATTCAAACCAGTTTGCATCCATAACGACGAATCTCACCAAAGGTCGTTCCTCAAAGTTAACTTTGTTAATAAAGGCTTTGATGCCATAAAGCTACAAAACAGTAAAATCTAAAATTCCTCCGTATTTCAAAGACCAAACTGTTCCACTTATTTCTTATTCTTATACAAAACCCAAGATTTTCAATTACAAACGGGCATTGCGGGACCTTAATTCCGATGACCTCAAGTCTAAACCGCTGACTGCTGCTGTTCGACATCTCCATTCAATTATAGCCCTGTGGGTCATGTTATCACTGGGGATCTCAATCTAATTGATAACCAAAAGCTAAAACATGTGCTAGCTTAAGACTCCAAACACCGAGAACCTCAGCCAATTAATTGGAAATATAATTTCAAATGACACACTTTTAGAGTGGGTGAAGGCTATTAGGTCAATGATACAAATCCGAATTAAAAACCTTCAAGGGTACAAGAGCACTAAAGCTAAATCCATCTTTAAAGACCCTAAGGTTGTTGAAAACTTGACTCGCCTCCATGACAAATATGTAGTTGTCCCAGCTGACAAAGCTCACAATAACATCGTTTTTGTCTGCAAGAACTATTATTTTGAGTGTCTTAGAAACGAATTGGGAATAGATAACACTGCGGGTAACCAAACTTATACACCGACCACACTCACTTAGTAAAGTCCCTGATAACCACAAGACCGTTCCTCATTCCTTTGGCATTTCTACAAAGGGTAAAGAAATGGACCTTCCTGCTCTTTATTGGATTCCTAAACTACAAAAGAATCCGTTTAAATACAGGAACATTGCTGGGTCAGCTAATTGCTCTACAAAACCTCTTTTAAAGATTTTAACATTCATATTGACATGTATTAAAGAGGGCCTTCAGAATTACTGTGAAACATAATATAATTTTCTTTATAAGATATCTTATAAACTATATAAGATAACTTGTATAAAAAATATTTATAAGATATCTTATATACTTTATGGGATATCTTATACACTTTATAAGATATCTTATAAAGTTTATAATATATCTTATAAAGTTTATAATATATCTTATAAAAACTGGATTATATAACATATCTTATATATTATATGAGATATCTTATACATTATATGCGATATCTTGAAGTTAGAATAAATAGTAAAACGGCTTGCCATACCGGCCGGCTCAAACCAAAGACATTAAAATTGGTATTTACTGCTTCTCCGCCAAGCACGCGGCATATAGGAGTAAGAGCAAAACATTGGTCGGCTCGGAGTCAGTATAATGTGTCCGAGTGAGGTGATAGTCTTCCCGTGGACATTTACCTCGTGAGCTATCACGTTAAAAATCCGGCTCAACGTGTCGGTCTAGTACAAAGCAGGGATCATATTCATATCTTATCAACACGTTTTGGTCCTGATATGCACCTAATGGTTGCCACTGGACGTTAAACAATAGTTCATCCATCCATCCATCAACTTGGCAAAAATTACATTTTTCTCCATTATGAACATTGGGGACTAGTCATCTCACATTTTTTTCCATTTCGTACATATGATAAAATAGCCTTTCTAATTTCGGAAGAACCAAATGCATACCGTATACATGTATATTTAAACATGTATAAATTTTTAATACGTGACCATCAGTTTGGTTTTAAGGATAGCCATTCTACTGACTTGTGTTATTCGTTTTTAAAGAA
Source organism: Mytilisepta virgata (assembly GCA_028015205.1). Classification (NCBI taxonomy): domain Eukaryota; kingdom Metazoa; phylum Mollusca; class Bivalvia; order Mytilida; family Mytilidae; genus Mytilisepta; species Mytilisepta virgata. The sequence goes on from CM051511.1 coordinate 26,966,953, forward strand.
ATTGTATCCTTCTATGTAAAGCATGGCAGTCCTGTGTTTGCCTGTTTCTTAGATATACGCAAGGCTTTTGATAGAGTTAATCATTGGACTTTATTGTACAAATTACTACAGACAGACATCTCAGTTTTTATTGTTCGTTTTCTCATGTCATGGTTTGATATTCAGATTTATTGTATTCAATGGGGCGAATTCACATTTATTTGAATTTAATGTATGTAATGGTGTAAGACAAGGAGGTATCTCGTCACCCTATCTGTTTAATTTTTATATTAATGATCCGATCAAAGAGTTATCTGGAGCCAATGTTGGTTGTTTTTTAAATGGAGTGCTGCTAAATAATTTTTGTTATGCTGATGATAAGTGTATTATTAGTCCATCAATTGAAGGTTTGAGAAAACTTTTATTCATATGTGAAAACTTTGCTAATGAATACGATATATTATTTAATATCAAAAATCTTTTTGTATGATTTTTAAGACAAAATTTTTGAAGATTTATAACATTCCCAAGTTTTATTTAAATGGAAATGTGATGGAATTTGTTGATGAATTTAATTATTTGGGTTATATGATATGTAATGATTTGAACGATGATTGCGATATCAAAAGACAATATCGAAGCATACGTAGAAAGGTTAATATGCTGAAACGTAAATTTAATAAGTGTTCATTTGATGTTAAAATACAGCTCGTTCAGTCTTATTGTATGAATATTTATTGTGTGTCATTAAGGCCAAACTGTGGAATATCGTCTCTTACTAAAATGAAAACAATGTATACATAATAATGCTTTCAGAATATTGATGGGTTTCAATTCACGGTGTAGTGCTAGAGGTATGTTTGTCAGAAATGATGTAAGATGTTTTCAGGAAATGAGACGTAAAACTATCTATAGTTTGTATAAACGTTTGCAACAGTCTGATAATCAGCTTGTTCTTACTATTCTTGGTAGTGATTTATGGTATAGTTCGTCTTTACTCAGAAAATGGTATACCGAAATTTATGTGAACTTTGACTGAAATGTTATCAAATTAGAATTTCTAATTTATATTTATTGGTATTTTAATTTTTCATTTTTCATCTTGTATATTTAAAACTTTCATCATATTTGTATATAACTATAGACTATTTATGTCTGAAATAAATGATTATTATTATTATTATTTTTATTATTATTATTATTATATTGAAAAATAGCTTTTCAAAATTTGCAAACAATTTTTAATAATAACCTATGATAACGATATGCGTCAAATACGTCGACGGTTCCCAAACTAAAACCATTCATTCTTAGTATCATAATGTCATCAACCTCTACATTTCCTAAATAGACTTGATAATAATAACACTAAAATATGGCATGACCCATACATCGAATTTTTATCAATTGTTTTTCATCTCGTTCATAGTTAAAATATTGTTATTATATGTGATTATATAATAGTTTGCCATTTATCGTAATTTCTGAAATAATAGTTTTCCACTTATAATAATTTCTGAAATTTAGGTTGTATTTCCGCTTTAAACGTTTTATCTGAAGTAATTATATTTAATTTTCGAATGCTTATATGTATCAGTAAATTATTTTAACGTGGATGGTAACGGCCTTCAAATTTTTGGTACAATTACAACAAACAAGACTACAACATTAGAAAAGAGAATTTAAAATTTCTATCTTTACTGAGATTAATGATGAAGAAATTCCCATAATGCATCACTACAACGGAAAATTTCTACTAGTCTTGTCTGCGTTTGTTCTTGGTGGTATAGCGCTTGTCACCATCGTTATATCAGTTTCAACAGACTATTGGATTTATGCGTACAAAGTACTGAGCATAGATTATTTCAAAGATAGTTTTTTTTACGAATATGAGGAAATTATAGATCGTGAAGATGACGAAAAGGTTCCATATTTTCGAAATGAATCGCTTCCTGATAAAGTTGTAATTGACGCGTACATGGGATTGTGGCATTATTGTCTAAGAGGTGAAGGTTTGACATTTTGTTTAATATTAAGAATCTATGTTAAACTTAAATAAATTGTAGGGTTAAACGAGAAAGAAGAGATTTAAGAAAATTTGAGGTCTGTTAATATATATTCTAAGATAATGATTTCTATACCCGCGGTTCGTTAAGAAAAAAACAGTTTAACTTATTACGTGAAATAAAACTATACGTCAACATAGCCAAAATGTTCTAGACAACTATGATCAAGTTCTGCCACAGAATTCTATTTATAACAATCGACAATTAACAAATTCATCGAGATTCTAACTACTCCATAGGACAATAATTACCAATTATTCAAGTCAGCCATAGAGGAAAATTAATTGTGAATACTTCTGATTCAGTCTTTTGGTAATTCAGAAAAACGTGACACATAAGTAATCCAAAATCCATCACATAGGTAATCCAAAAGAGGTATCAAATATTCTTAGAAATGTAGACAAACACAGGCGATACTGGTATATTTCCACTAAAAAAGGAACATTAACGAAAACCCTTCACTAAATATATCTTATTCATTACCGACCCCCCTCTTCCATTTTTCATCCTAAATTAAAAAAAAACAGTATAGATCGAGGTCTCCAAGGATTCCTTTCTTATGAAAGAAGCTTTAAAACCGTTGTGATATTTTAATTAACATTCATCCTTCCTAACGAGATTGTGATACAGATCATAAAATGACATTTGAATCTAACGGAATGGCAAAAGAAACACCTTATTCATCTGTTGATTTGTTGCTGTATAAAAAGAATTGTTCTTGCGTGCAATTATTGTTGTGTCTTACCTGATATGCTACATCGTCTCAAACAAAGGTATTTTGAAGGTTTCATAGCCTACAGTAAATGTATTCACTAAGTTTGATGTCTTTGTACTTATTTCATATGACCATAAGTTAAATGATACGAATAAGCTGATCTTTCTAATTATATTTTCAGTATTCGTAGTCGAATGTTTTGAATATTTCGTACGATAAGATCGATTTCTACTGAAATTTTATACATTTCAGCATCGATTTCTAATGAATTCACATCATCATGTGTCAAATTGGACTATACCATAGCTAGCAGTAATCATGATGAAAGTACCTTGGCTATTGCGGGTGAGTAATATTTTGTGTTTCACCTTTTAGTGGCATACGATATAGAAAGGTTCATCTGTTGATTTGTAGCTGTAATACTTTTCATAAATGCAAAGAAAACATACATTTATGACTTAGTTTTTAAGATATTTGAAACTTATTTTGGTATATGTGGGCCAAAACCCTAAATTTTTCATTTTTTAAGATTTTCACAAAAAAATACCTAACGCTTAAACGAAAAAAGATAACTTCAACAGATCTTTTGTAAAATATTCCAGTATTCATCGACAATGTTCTCTGATGAATAATTGGTGAGACATACTATGTGGAAGAATTAAAAATATAGTTGTTAAATACACGATTTCTACCTGTCCCATACAAATGATATTAAATAGGTTATTTGACACCCGTGTTGAGAATAACTGTCCCCGTATGCAAATAAAAAACGGAGTGAAACAAATTCGTTTGTTTGTTTACTATTGGAACATGGTTGGACCTATGTTAAAGGGGAATCAAAGTAGGAAAATTCAGGCCGTCCCAAAGGGCCAAGTGAGCTATCGCCATCCGTAGTCGTCGTCGTCGTGGCCGTAAGCTTTCCTTTGAAGATCTGCACCTCTGAAACCTTTTGGCCAATTGGGACCAAACTTTGGTGGAATGGTGTTGGATGGCCTCCTTCCAAAAATGTGTCCGGCATCCCGACTTCCAACTGACATGGCTGTTGTTACTAAAATTAGAAATACAAGGGAATGAATTTTAGAAATCTTTTTCTGTGAAACTACATATAGTCAAATGGAACAAAATTTGGCATCAATGGTCCTTATATGGGCCTCTTTCGGATGTGTTCGATGACCCAGGCAGTCAATCAAGATGGCAAAAGAGGGGCTTAGCTAACAAAGGACCCTATTGGAAATGTTACGGCCGAAATCACCTTTAAATTGTAGCCAACAAAAGACACAAATCAATAATAAAATTTAACAAGATTTATTATATACAAGTTTACAAAAAAATATTATACAAAATAAAATGTCAACTTAACTGTTCAAAATCCTTTGTCTTTTCTCTATCCGGAATTCTTCTCGTCACTATTGCGGGAATCCAAACGGAATATTATATCCAATCAGTCACAATCAAGTATGATGTAAATAAAAGTGTGTCAATCCAACAGCTGAGAACACAAGAATATTAATGTCTGGTCCGATATGTTATGCTCTGAAAGTCCAACCTTCGTCCGTATATATAACCACCACGGAAATCCAGAGAATCCTTCTAGAATACGGTAGAAGTTTGAATTACACCAGAATTATTACGTAAGTCAAATAGAAAGTTCTAGTCATTCCATCAGTATCTATTATTGTTCCAGTGATTTCTAAACTGCGCAGTTATAACATTATTTGGTAAACAACTATAAGTATTATGTAAGCATATATTATACATGTTATAAGGCCACACAAAACAAATTAGGCCAAGATAAATAATATAATAATTACAATATCATAACAGAAAATTCATTGAAAAGTTGCTATCCTATCAAAATAAATATTGTCTCGTAGGGTATGCATACACGTTTACTAAGATCTAAATAATTAGATAATCCCTAGCTTTATGGGGATCTGCAATCTGTGATTGTTCTGTTTTTCATTTTTAAGCTGCAACTGGTGTATTTCCTAACCAAATAACGGGTGTAGAATATTTCGCTATTATATTAATCTTCACTAGCAATGAAAGTTTATATTTTGTTCTCTTTAACAGTGCTTACGATATCATTTTTTTATTTTCCCTTCTTCTTTAGAAATATGCCATTTTCATGTCCCTGGCTGACCATCAAGATGGCCGAACTTAGCTTAACATAGGACCCTACAGGAAAATATGCAAATCATTTGTACTAACTGCAAAACATATGGGAAATTATCGGAAAATCTCGAATTTTAAAGGCTTGTACATGTTGTACAAGAATAATAAACTGCATTTTTTGACAAATTATATATATTGTATATATTTAACTATATATTCTTGAGCTTTTCAATTTCCTATATGCCAAATCAGTGTCAGAAAACCTGTCTGCATTTTAACCATTATCCCAAGAATGTATATGACAAACAAAATATGAACTTATACAATTTTTTTCTATTATGACCTAGCGAGTCAACGAGAGGCAACTCCATTTTTCCTTACAGCACTTGTGGCTGTCGTTGGGTCGACAGTATTTAATATTATGGGGGATATAAGATGGAATGTTAGTTCCCTTGTGGCAGGTATTACCTACGTTATAGCAGGTGAGAAAACAGCTGTTAAGTAGATTAAACTGGTCACAAAAAAACGTATGAGTAACATTCGAATTGTAAACAGAAAAAACAAAGAACGGTATATCGTAAAAATCGCAAGTTCCGTAAAAAATGCAAGCACGCATGTGCAAATATTTACAGCATTTCCTGTGTAAAAATTGGAAGTTTCACTTTCACAACCGTTTCCGTTATATTAACAATTGATAGGAAAATATACTTTTAACCAACATTTGAGCAAATAACTCAAGATTAATTCCCGAATGTTTAATAACTTGAGGACAAAATTTTGAAAAATTGTGGTTTTATATGTAATATATAGGAAAATTTCTAAGCGGGAACTCATTTATGTGTACTGACTGTATTTTTAAAAAGAATTGTAGATTATCAGGGCTTTTATAAACACGGTATACCAATATAACATCTTTATTGAAGTATAGAAGAGTATATGTATGTATAGTTGGTCCATTTTGCTAGCCTTGAATGTTCACACATACATAAATATATACCGTAATTCAGGATATTTTGGTGAAGGGGTATTTTAGCGGTTTTTTTTGCGAAAAAAAAATGGTTTTTAAATTTTGATGTGTTAAAATTTGGCACTTTAGGAAAAAAATTAAAAAATGAATTAAAATAAAAAATTAAACATGAGACGTGGTGCCTGATGAAACCCCAGTTTCCTTTGGGAGTTTACAATTCAAGTTATTTAGGTTTTTGTTTTATCTTCTATTAATTATACCCCCCGAAAACGAAGTTTTGGGGGTATATAGGTTTCAGTCTGTCTGTCGTGCCGTCTGTCCGTCCCTCTGTCCGAACCTCATGTACATGCTTTGTGTTATCAATTCCCGTTGCAGCTTATTTGGACCTGTTTACCGCTACGATTTAGCGTTATCACTACGATTTTCAGACCCCAAAATTACGCCTTCCGCCCTCTTAAACGTTTTTCTACGTCAACTAAGTAAAACGGTAAAAAAGGAAAAACGCAAAATTCGCTCGGAACCTTTCGCGACATGTCGATATGCCCAGGCATAAAAGTAAATGAACGTTGACTTATCCTCACGGCGCTTTGACTGATGGTAGACCTTTCGTCTTTGCAAACGCCCATAAGCGATTTTGACTCGGCATCATTTAATGGCGGCATGATGAAGCCAGTAAAAAACATGCCAGCCAAACGTGAATACACTGATCTTTGGAAATTCCTTCAATCTTCATCAAAAGGCGAAACCTTTATATTATGTAGTACGCATATTTGTCAGTCGGTGAAGTCTCACAAATATTTCCATGTGCTCACGGAGGTAAATTTTACTGGTGAAGTCTCACAAGTATTTGGAAAAGTGCCGAAAATCGGAAGAGGACAAAACGAGGGCGGCTGATGATGTGCACAATCATAGCTCAAAATGAATTCCCATTTAGTACAGCTCCGCTCTTTACAATTTGCATTAAGGAAATGTTTCCAAATTAATGACTTGCTGCAGGTATGTAGATCATTTTATCAACTATCAACATAAAAACACTTTCTCACTAAGACAAGTAAGATTTCATTGAGATAAATGAAATTTGTCCCAGCTTGTCTTTCACTCTCTCTCTGAATTCCCTCTATTATGGTCTGGGTGATGGGAAGGGGGTAAAAAACGTATTTTTTAGGGGCCACTATGCCCAAATTTTTTTCAAGTTTGGACTTAGTTTTTCTTCCAGCATTTTTTCCAGCAAATGTCCCCCCCCCCCCTCCCCCTTTAAGAACTTTGACTTATCCTCACGGATGGTAGAACTTTCGACTTTGCAAACGCCCATAGATTTTGACTCAGCATGTTTTACTGGTGATCTACATACCTGCAGCAAGTCATTAAGATTTTCTATCATCATTTTTACATTTTGAACTTGCTCATTTTCCAACAATATTCTATATGAAGAGTACCCATTTTGTGTAATCAACTCCTCTTACAGCTTTAAATCAATGGTCTGAAACTTTGCAGGTGTTTCATCTACTCCTCTTACAGCTTTTACTTTCTAAAGTGCAGAGGGCTCAACAGATGCATGATCGGGGGGTATCAATAGTCCGTTAAGGACAGATTATGTGGACAGGTTTACAAAGCAGTTGGCGCGGGGGGTATTTGTGGCCCACTAGACCACAGTAACTCTAGTTTCATTTTCTTTTATTTCGATTTTAATATTGTTTTGGAATCCTATGGGAAATTTGTCAGAGATTTTTCTGATTTCAAACGGTCTGTTTTAGAATATTGGTTGAGGCCGTGGGACGTCAGAGCGTACTTCACATATAACTATGTAACATGTATAAATCTGGAAAAATACCAATTCTGTCCAGGATCGCTGCAGTTATTTATAGATTATATTAATAATACATGGCCTTTTTTATATTGCCCTTGTTATCAGCCCGAGACCTTGATATCGACCCCGAGGGCTTTAGCCTGAGTGACGATATATATCATTCGATAGCTGATAACATTAGCAATTTGAAAAAGGCCATGTATTAATCTATTTATCACATATTTTGCCACAAATAAGAAATAATTTTACTGCTGAATTAGATTTTCCTGTCGTTTGACCAGCGTCTTGCTGTTCCTACATGTACAGTTGGCCGGAAGTGACGTCGGTGATGCTCACGAGAGGGAAGATAACATGTTATTACCCTCGTATAATGTTATTTCCCAGATAACATGCTGCAAATTACGCCTTTATTACACATGCACAATCATCGTTATTTTAATAAAATATGTAATAACAGTATTTTACAACCGACAATGTTATTTCTATCAGGAAAAACTTAATATATACTTCACTTTTACAACTATTTTTCTTTTAAATAAATTTAACAGTTTCAAATAATGTGCATAATTATTTGAAAACTTGATTAATAACAACTGCTTGATATATATAACGACTTTGTGGAGTCTATTTTTATTTTACCTGGTAAACAACAGCAATCACAAGTTGAAAAACAACTTTTGGAGTGATAATATAAAAAGTTACACGAGAGAAACGTACAGGTATTTCTTGAGAGAAAAATAATTTGAATATCGAAGAATATTGATAAAATAAGGTTATTCGCAATATTTCCCAGCTTTGAATGGAGTGTTTCTGACGCCACGTCACAAAAAAATTCTTAAACAGGTCGTTCGACGTCGGAGGAATCTCGGACTACTGATAAATTTGATAGTGCCCGGCATTGAAGATTACAGAGTTGCGGGACTTTCAAGTTTTTACATCAGTCTGTAACCTTATTCCTATTTCGTACAAGAACACAAGTTTGCTTTGACTTTAATACAAAGTGCTTGGATTGATCAAACAAAGGACCTTTTTTTTTTACGATTTTTACTATTGTCGTTCCAGAGTTACGGAACTTTGTTTATCGGAGTAAGCATATTCCTTTATAAAAACCCATAGAATTAATCACATCACTTGAGAAGACCTTTAACTTTAAGCACTGGTCATCCATTACAATGCGGGATCCTTCCTGACATGTCAGTTATCTACTTCTCTTTTGTATTTTTTGATGACAGGAGATCTGTATTATGTTCCAAGTGCGTATTACTTCGACAATTGATTTATTTTGGTTTCAACCGAAAAATTTCGGATTTTTTTTTTAAATTCTGCATATTTCAAATAACATGTAGGTATGGCATAAAAGTCAACATGTACCAAACTTCAGAAACAAAACTTGCACAGAGACGATGAAAAAATCGCTCTTGTTTAGGCAACTGAGCTGTGGAAAAGACATTACACATGTAATTACCACTAATGGAAACATAAAGTAGTGTTATAGTTTTTACAGTCAAACCTGTACATATAGGGCACCAAAAATACCAGAAAAAATGCCGATATCAAGGTCTCGGGCTGATAACAAGGGCAATATAAAATAGGTCATGTATTAATATAATCTATAAATATCTGCCGCGATTCTGGACAGAATTGGCATTTTTTCCAGATTTATACATGTTACATAGTTATATCTGAAGTGCGCTGTGACGTCCCACGGCCTCAGCCAATATTCTAAAACAGACCGTTTGAAATCATAAAAATCTCTCATAAAGTAGTGTTATAGTTTTTACAGTCAAACCTGTGTATATAGAACACCAAAAAGACCAGAAAAAATGCCGTTTATGAGCAAGTGCCGTTTATACACAATGCAAGTTAATTGAACAAGCGTTGTTCATAGCTGGAACATTTTCATGGTGGTTTGAAATTTTCCGAAAAATGAATTGCAGTAAAAAAAACACAATCGTTAGTTTCTGATGTTCATTAGCGCCAAATCCCTGTTTTCCAGTTCACATGTATTTAAGGTTACTTCATTTTATTCTTGTTTTTTTTTCATGCTTCCTTCATATATTTTTTAGCTATATTCGAAGCAGTAGGTCTGATTATATACATCACAAATGTAGAGGCAGAAGCCATCCCAGACCATCAATATGACTGGAATAGAACGACATTTTCCTATGGTTGGTCATTGTATATGCTGGGTATATCTCTCATTGCGTCGTTACTAACAGCAATAGTTTGCATCTGGGGTTTTGTTAGAGATTGGAGGAAAAAGCAACTGGTTCCGGAAATAAATAGGATTCTAACATCAGACAACCAAAATGAAGTAACTCTTGTATAAAAATTTAATGATATAATAATATACTTCGTGAGTACATTTATAGGTAAGGGAAATATTATATGCATGGATTGTTGTTTTTTTTTTATATACCAATATAATAATGTAACGGTCCAAGCACCTAAACCCACCATGTTATGTATGTGTTTGTTTATTTGTTTAGTTGGTGTTTTACACCGTTTTCTGCACATTTGGCTACTTCGTGGCGGAAAGTTTTCATTGGTGAATGAAGCCGGAGTATCCGGGGTGAACCACCGACCTTCGGCAGGAAAATTGGCAATCCTTGTCAATTAAGATCGGAGTCGAACACACCCCGCCACAGGTGAGATTCGAATTCACAACCTCAGCGTTGACAGACTCGGCCACCGATCCCCCTGTTATGTATGTGTACATGAATCATGTTTTTGTGGAGGCAACAACAAATTTAGGTTTATATAATTGATTCTATCTTGCTTATATCATATATTTTATACTAATTATATTAACGCACTGAATTTACTAAGTGTGAATTTATATAACACAATAATAACGTGCAGTTATTCACATTTTCATATATTAGAATATCATAAAAATAACTGTATATCAAGGAGTCATTCTGTCTGAAACAAATGTTTGATTCTCTGTATTTTTATGTGCCTGTCTGAAAAAACAGGAGCTTTTTCACTGATGTATGTTTCCTTGTTTTATTTATGTATTTCAAAATGAAGTAAATAAAATAAAATATTTTAATGGTACATCTTAAGCATCACAATTTGCACCAAATAATTTATTATTATCACTGAGTTGACTCCAAGTCCCAGAGTACATAACCAACTCTATGGAACGCCACAGCTGTCTTATGTTCATTTCCATAATGTTGTTATGTCCATTTGACCCAACAAAACGATCTTTTAACACCACAACAAATTGATTCGACTGAATGAAATAATAATTGCACATAACAAAATAGAAATTAACTCAATGAAATAATATTTGAACAGAACAACATAAGAACAAACAACACAATCAGACAATTTGACTTAATAAAACAACAAATGGACATAACAACATCATGGAAATGAATATAAGACAGCTGTGGCGTTCCATACAACTCAGCTGATTATCTTTTGATAATAGCCCAAAATTGATACTTTAATGTTACTGGTACAAATAAAACATGTTTAATTTTGCAAAAACAAAGGCGTAACTCCCTCGTTCAAAGCTCTGTCATAAGATGACTTTGGCTTTATCCTTTGAAATATTTTGGCAGTTTACTCTTCACAGTTTTGGTTTCAACATTTTAGATCTTAAGCACAACTGATGAGTCGTCAATCGACAAAATGTGCATCAAAATTGATATCAAAGAAGAAAAAAAACTTAATTTCAGATGTTTTCTTAACATTACGTATTCGTTGTAGAATTCCCCGTATTGAATCTTCTGAACAATGAATTCGTACAATCTGTGGTTTCCTTAATAGGGTTTTTATCTGTTTGTTTGTTTAGTTGGGGTTTTACGCCGTTTTCAGCACATTTGGCTATTTCGTGGCGGCCAGTTTTTATTGGTGGAGGAAGTCGGGGTACCCAGAGAGAACCACCGACCTTGTCAATTTAGATCGGAGTCGAACACACCCCGCCACAGGTGAGATTCGAAGTCAACTAGTGTTGACAGCCTAGTGAAGATTAGTAGTAATGACGAACTACCTTGACCACTCGGCCACCGAGTCCCCGTTTTTTTTATCTGCCTCGATGACATTTGGTCCATGTTTCCACTTATACGTTAAGAGAAATTGAGCAGAATCGGAAGATTATAATCCAGAAACAAAGACAAAACAGAGACGGGAAACGACGAAAACAAGCAAGACAAACAAAACTAAAATAAACATGATTAGCAACATTCTTCCCTATTATAAGACACATGCCGTGTTGTCTATACTTCGAATTTCTACATTAAAGGTCGAGGTCACAAACTTGGATACTTTTTGCTTCGCATCACGGTGCGGAGCTATTAGTTTCATTAGACATACACGCCATCTTGAAATAATTACTGATCGCTGATTGGTTACTTAATGATGCGGCTGAGATACAGCAACAGCCATTGGTTTAAATGAGATAAAGAATTACAGACTTTACTCGTTCAGGATAAGTCATCAAAAGCCGGAAAATTAACTATGTGTATACCAGTTCCGATCAACTGTCATTACATGTTTTTGTAATATTCATATATTCTGAAATTCATTATTGAAATCAATTATTAATACGTGTATATTTGCTTTGTTAATCTGCAATACACACGGTTTGTTTTGCTTAATCGTATACACTATAATCCTATGTTTACAACAAAAAATGCATGATCTCTACTTTATAACTTCTGCCAATCTAGGCACACTTCCAGAGTCGTGTCTGTTGTTTCCGCGCGGAAAATTTTACTGGTCAACAGAGAATTCCAATACTAAATCAACAACCACATGCTCACTTTGCAGACCAATACCTGCCCTCTATGATAGTTAAATCATGATAATATGATTATTAAAGCATTACAAGCAGGACTGTCAAGAACTAGGTTGAACCCTCTACCTTAAAGCCAAGGAAACAAACAACTCTAGAAAAGAGGTCAAGCTCTTATATTTAAAAATTAAACTAATACCGAACCAGTGCCCGATAGGGTTTAAATTAAAGTGCTGGTTCTTTAACTTATTATTTTGCTAGAAAGATACTGTCGGGATCGACAGTGACCCGCACCATCCCGTTCCTCGATAGAATTAGAACACTGAACCGTCGAATTTTAGACACATTAAAGTCAAAAATCTAAAACCTCCACTTTGCTCATACGGTAGCTTGTAAATTTACTTTTATTATTTGCGAATACACATTAAGATCATTAAAATAAACTAGAAAGCTACATTCGGACATTGATCCTCGGAAGTTTAGACCGCTATTCACAACTATTTAAATTCGACCAAGTGAATCTGTATTTTTAAAATCAACAAACTTTACTATCTTCCCCTTTTTACATCAGAGGACCGTCAGGGCCTCGGGTGTATTGCCATCGCCTAAATTTCCCGCTTATTTGCATATATGCATATATTTAAATTAGTTTTGGAATGATAACCGACCTATAAAAATTATAGACCCGCGGACATTATATAGTGCAAAATAAAATTCCTTATCGCTTCTTTTAAATTCATGTTTTCAATGAATACTCAGATTTTTTTTTTTTTAAATCCAAATTAATAATATGAAAATGTTTTGTCGTTAGAAATATTAGTATATTAATCAAACAATCTTTAATATCAATGACGTACCGAAAAATTGTTGTTGCGGATGAATATATATATATATATATATATATATATATATATATATATATAGATTTTTTAACTAAAACTGTAAGCTATGAACTACTGTTTGGATATATATATATATATGTAGACAAGATTGTCAATGCATGAATAATGCTGTTATCATTCCCAATGCATCTATACTAGTCATTACAATGTTAATGCCCTTTTTGCTAAGCCGATGGGGGCAGTCAATGTTACCGTTGTCTGTCTGTATGTAAATCTCTGTTCATCATGAAAGTGATTTCCGTTTTATAATATTAATATGGCTCAACTGAATGTTATTAAATATATAAACAATGTTTATTATTACCCCCCCCCCCCCAAAAAAAACAGATTAATTTAAAATTTGGATTGTGTCCCTCTTATCATTATAGTTATATTTCCATTTATATGTGGAAATATTTTTACTATCTTAATAATATTTCGAACTCTTATTTGCCGCAGACAAATGTTAAACAAAACACTATTTATTTTAAAGTGCTCATTCCCACAAAAAAAATAATCAAACGCAAAGTTGAATGGTGATTCTTTCACTATTCTAGAGACGTGTCCCATAGTAACTAATATGCAAGCAAGTACCACTGATACATTCACAAATTATTTACTGTTATATATAGTTTAGAGTTATGTACAACTACATGTATACATGTATATGCTATGCGATGTGATGAACTTTTTGAAGTTTGATAAATGATTAATTTTTATGAATAATGTATATATGTTAGTCCAATGTATATATTTATAGTTTTTTTTCATTTTTTACTATTAATAATAGGTATAGATAGTCTGTTGAACTGTATTAAATGGAAATAGCATGAATTCAATGGATAATACAATAATAAATCCAAATGTTTATATATACCAGTTATGACATTTTTTTAAAGTTATCTAATTGTCAATCCAAAGTTTGATTGTAACACATGTGATCCTTTTAATCCATTTTAGAATATTAAGAGACTATACAAATGCTAGCTCAGCATACAGATAAATGATTTGAAAACATAACAGATATGCTAAATAAATAATAAAATGCTCAATTCTGTTCATATAAATAGTCCTACATTTGAAAGTCATTCAAGATAACTGTATGCTTAGCATACATATAACTGGATTAAATCAAATATATGGGATCGTGTAAAATGTTTCTCGTTAAATGTAATATAAAAAAATGTATTTTGGTATATGTGAATATTTTAAGGAATATCAAATAGAAATTTACTACATATTATAGGAAAAGAGAGGTTCACGAAGGGTTAGAATGGCCCTAAATTGGTCAAGCGATTACACATTTCAAATAGAAATACTTGTGATAATTCTATTAAGACTAAAATATACTATTTTGGCACCTACTATTAAATATCTTGAAGCTATGACCCCATAATTATACATTATTTGTATTTTTGGTCAATTTTGTCTGAAATTTATATGTTTTGGCATAATTAACCATGGCTGCCTACAATTCCGAAAAGTGTTTATTTTGATGAATTCTTTATCAAATTTTGAGTCTTTTGGTTAAAACATTTTGGATTGTAGATGGTGGCCAAATTTTCCTAAAGCTTTCATGTCTGAAAATTGCACCAAATCATTATATTTGGACAAAATGGGCCTAATTTGGAGAATGTAATGTACTATTATGAAAGAACTGATTTAATGGGCGTTAATACATTTGAAATCGACCAATTTACGAACCAAATTGTGAACTATTTGGAGTTTAATTGTAAGATTTATATTTTAAACCGTTTTGGGCTATAAATGAACTGTGTCCTTTGAATAAGTGATATCACAATAACCATAATACTAAGTACCTGTTAGAAAATAGCACTTTTACAGTACATTGTTAAAGATGAATACATTCCAACAATGACCAATATTAATGATGTAATATGAGATTATATATATACTGTTTTATATTGTTACATATATAAATGAAAATTGAAACCAAACTGTTGTCATTATTAAAAAAAAAGAAACGAAAAGGGAGGTATGATTGGTAATCAGACACAGAAACAAAATGATGAAAAAGAAATAAAGCTAACCATACAACATCTTTACACTCAGAAAAAAACTAATAGATACTAAAATCAGTTAGAAATAACCATGAAATGACAAATATTAAAAAATATAAATCAGAAAACTAATGGCCACATCAATGTACAAACAGAAAATCAAAAGATATACACCAAAGAATTACAAGCCCTGTTTTACAGGCCTCTAAGGACCGACGCATTCATATTGTAGTTGTGATCTATATGTATGGTGCAAAATCATCTCATTGCTACTACCCATCCAGAGCACTTGAGATCACCCCAACTATTGGTGGGGTTAAGTTGCTCAGGCTTTAGTTTTCTATGTTGTTTCTAGTGTACTCTTATTTGTCTTTTTCAGTTTTAGACATAATATTACCGATATATGAGTTTACTGTTCATGTGGCATCTTTCACCCAAATATTACAATTTATCTGTTTTAATATGATTGTCTTGACCTCTTTCTCATAATTCAGTGACTAGTCAAAAAAATATTTGCTATGTTGATTCTCTGTCATAAGTAATAAGCTAAAGATTTTTGCAAGTGTGCAACTATACGTCATAATGCCAATCTAGCAGTTCTCATTTGACCACGTCAACATTTCATGGATAATTCACAAAGATAAGTTTCTTAATTACTATAACACAGTATCTCAGATATGATAGCAAATTATATTATGTGTACTATATTGTAAGGTGAACATTTGTCTGGTAGGTACTATATAAACACCTGTCATTTATCAATAATCCAACATAACTGGAGGTCCTCTGATGTTCAGTACTTCAGTACTTTGATTACTATTGTAATTGATTGTTTTCATGATTTTACCCACTGTCCTAGAGTTATTATCTTCACCAAACTAGAACATTACCCGCGTGGGCTTATATCGAATAGCTCATAAATCTAGAAAATGTTAGATAATTTTACAAACACTTGTGATTGTTCATTTGTCTTCACGGGTTTTGTCTGTCTAATGGATTACGTTTTTTTTATTGCTCCTTAGGTATGTTTGTCGTCTTTACTACTAGATATTTCTTAAAATTTATAATTAATAAACTTGAATGAGTTCTATATATATATATATATATATATATATATATATATATATATATATATATATATTATACTTTTAAGATTTTGTCTCTCTATTTGTCTATATTAAAGAAACAGGTCCATATAATGTTATATGGACCGATGGACTGGGCTTAATTATTATATGGACTGGTGGGCGGAGCTTAATTATTATTATAAGTTTTGGAACGTTTTTGCATTGAAATAAGTATAATATAGCTAATAGTTCATTGAACTGAAGGTCAAATGGCAGTATATGGACCGGTAGTAATTTTTTCAGGACGACCTACCGGTCCATATACTGCCATATGACCCTCAGTACAATGAACTATTTGCTAAATATAAATCAAAAGTAGGACCAATGTTACACACATGTACTTTAGTTATCTCTAGAATTTAAGCTTTCCACTGATTGGTTATTTTATATGTTGAATTTCGAATCTCGAATTTAAGATATCGAATGTCGGATTTCGAATTTTTGATATTGAAACTCGAATCTCGTATGATCCTTCTGGGCTTTCGTACATTTCCACATTTCTCAGCCCAGTGATTAAAAATAATATAATCTCCATGGGATTAAAGACTCGTGCAATTTTCCCACTGCTATTCTCGGATTTTACGTTTATCGGAACGATAAACTAGAGAAGTTCTGAAATGACGTTCCTGTAAACAAATTGCGTAGCAACGGCATTTTGTTGAGGTCTTTGACGAAAATCATAGGAGAAACAGAATTTGCTTCAATTTACTCGTGTGTTATAGAATTTCGCTTCCCTCAATAGTTAAATTTTAGATTAAAGCTCGCGTGATGAAAAACAAAAAATTAAACTATCTCGGAGGGAGAAATTCCATAACTCACTCGTACCTGAATCTATATATCATTGATCTAATATGAATGAATTAAAAAATAAAATTACAATTCATTTGTAAAAATAGATCTGGCGGAAAATTATATTTATAATTGTATATAAAATGATTGCTTTTCTGTGCTATCAATATTATCCACATTATCTTAATCAACCAAAAATTATTTGTTAATTACAATAATTATTATAACAGTATGTCATAAAAAAATTGCTTGTTTGGAAAAAATCATCAGGGTTGCTACAGTGTAACACAGCTATATATTATCAGACAAGTAGAAAATTTGAATCTAGAAAGTTGAATAAATTACAAAACAACTTTAATGCTACATGGTAGGTTTTAAACGAATGTCAAACTATATATAATTACAATTTTCCCTGACCTATCTACCATAGGAGCAAATTCGTTCAATATTTGTCTCATTTGTTCATTGACACATAACCTTTTTTTCTATTTTAATATGAATTTAGTCACGCGTTAAAGTAAATATGATATAAAATAGGATGTCAGTGTCAATTTAAACCGTTCGTCCGATATATATAACAAATTAAAAGCAATATTACATTGAAAACATAGGTTTTATCTCTTTTTAATTTATTTTGTACCATTGATTAATTGAAAGTCTATAACTAGGAAATGTTATACAACAAAGGCGTGATTTTAATGTCTTTTCATATAATAAAGCAAGTCAAAGAAGACATCCCTGTCTCACACCCAGCTGTGCACGATGAAGGAATATATCACAGTTATATTCCTCGTGTCACTGCTACTGCTTTTTAGACTCATAATATGCCAAGATGAACGAGATTATTTTATATATATTCCGGAACAAGATAATCCCGGTAAGTATATCCACATAATATATTTTAGTCCGTATATCATTCAAATGTTTCATTTCTGTTCATGACATATTTGATTTTTTTTTCTTGAACAGAGTTTACCCGTAAAGTGCGCGAAGAAGGAGAATTCCCGAAGGATGCAACAAATTTAAATGTTTATATATTTCAGCTACAATCAAAACTCGCATATAATATATTTCGATATTACAAGCCTCAGTAAACTATGGGGGCACAAGTAAATATTTACCAAAACTGACAGAGCCAAATTTGTTTAGGATACTTCTTTTATAAAAATAATTATTATTCGAAAGCATTGATGATTCTAAATAATCGGATTTATGTTATTTTATACATTCTAAAAAGTACAATTTATTTCGAAGGCGTCATTGGCAATTTTTACTTCTGTCTTTGCAATTAGTAACAGTGACGTATCTAGAAAAATTTAAATTGGAAGCAAAAAATTGACAGCGGTCTATGGCAGAGCCCTGTTAGGGGGTCGGAGGGCAAAGCCCCCTGGAAGCTAACGGGTTCTGTGGAAATGGAAATGGAGATTTTACCTTAGATAATTAATGAAGAAGGCTTTAAAGAAAAGAAACTTGTGACATGAAAGCAACTAAAACGAGTGTCTCCAGACCTTTATTCCCCACTCGCGGTGAAAAGAAATGATTGATTAACAATGAACAAGAGGTTTCTTGTAGAAAAAAATCACGGCCAGCTTGTTGTGTTTTCACTGCTTACATTACGCTACGTAAATAAGGACTCAGATGGCGTTGGCTTTACCCTTTTGGTTGTTTTGGCATTGGAATTGCTTTTCAACATTCTGGGTTGATTTTTTCTTTCATCTTTTTTGTATTGATTACAGCTGATGAGTCGTAAATCGACTACATGTACAGAACTTGTGCATCAAAATGTTTGATCATATAATATGTCTATGAATATGAATATGTTTATTGGTTGTCTATGCTGATGGACACGAAGTCAGTGACCTTATCACCCGCTCTGTTGCTATTTTTTCTATTCTCTGTTACGTTATACTTCAAAATTGGCAGTTATAAAAATATGATTGTGTGAAAACCAAGGATATATCCTTACACGGCTTTGGAATTAAACCAGTTCGTTGACGGGTTGGGTCATTGTTTTGACTTTGAACATATTTGCCTTCAGTGCAACTGGTGAGTCGTAAATCGAAGAAATGTGCACATCTCGTGCATCAGAATATGAGTGCATACAAGCCTGATACATTAAAATAAGATTTAACTGTCATAAAAGCTTTTGATGAATATAAAGGACTGTTGAAGCGTTTGTAAACAACTGTGCTTTGTAAAGCTGACATGTTTATCAACATTATTCTATAAAATCAAAATAATATTAGTTGCTTCAGTGGATCAAATGGCCATGTGAGCTTTTGTCATCACTTGGCGTCCGTCACTCGTCCGTCCGTTAACTTTTCATATTCTTTAGAGTGTTCTCCTCTGAAACCCCTGGACCAAATGAACTCAAACTTGGTTTAAAGTATTTATTGGAGGTTGCATATTTTGTCCCGATCGGACAAAAAACATGGCCGCCATGAGCAGATCCTATTTTCTCATTAGTCAAATTTTAAAAATCTTTTCCTTTGAAACCATATAGCACAAACTGAAATTTGGTATGAAACATCTATCTTTATAAGTTTGCATATGTTTCCTGATCGGACAAAAAAAATATATATTCTCATTGGTCAAATTTTAAAAAAATATCCTCCTCTGAAACAATATAGCCAAACGAACTGAAACTTGGAATGAAGAATCTTTGCAAGGCCTTTATAGAGTTTGCATATTTTGTCCCGATCAGACAACTCTCATGGCCGCCATGAGCAAATCCTATTTTATCATTGGTCAAATTTAGAAAATCTAACCCTGTGAAACTATATAGCCAAATTAACTAAAGTTTGGTATCAAGCATCAATGGAAGAACCTTTATAAAGTTTGCATATTTTTCCCTATCGAACAAAAACATTGCCACAATGCATTGGTAAATTATTTCTTAAAGTCTTCTCCTCTGAAACCATATAGCCAAATAAAATAAAATTTGGTATGAAGCATCTATGGAAGGACCTTTATAAAGATTCAATATTTTGTCCCGATCGGACAACTAACATGGCCGTCATGAACAAATCATATTTCTCATTGGTCAAATTAAATACATTTTCTCTTCTGAAACGGTATAGCCAAATGAACTGATATGAAGGGTTCATTCCCGTTTATCCAACCTTTTGAAAAAGGTAATACAGTTGAAAATTCAAAGTTGAATAGATGAGATCAAAGGTAATCAAGAACAAAAGACATTTAATTACCGCTTGGGTTGTGTGATAGGTGAAATAAAGTACTTTATTTTTGACCAGGACATTATTTATTGTTTATATACCATTTAAACAGATGTACCAAAAATGACTGTACAATTGATATAAAAATAAACTTGGACACTAATTTACATTGTAATGTATTATCTTATGGCACAACACAGTAATATAGTCCTATAGTTTTGATAGTTGGTCTAAACAGTTGAGAACTTTCTCCTTTATTCTTGCTATAAATAGCTCGGTCTTGATGTCTGATATTGAAGATGGGTGATTGTGGTTCTTTGGAAAACTGATACTAACCTATTTCTGGTGTTGACATTCGTTTTTTGCACACTTCCAGTAGATGAATTCTGCATCTCTACCCCGCTTACGAGTCTTGACAACAATTCTGTAACCAGCAACTGGTGGATAGTGATCTCTATTTATTTAGTTATTAAAAACTGCATTATTTCGTGTCTATTTAGTTAGTTATTAAAAAAAACTATATAAAATTATTTATTCTTAATTCCAAACTTAGATTATAACATAATATTATTTTAAGAGTTGACAAATATTGTGAAATGTAAAATTGTGTAATTATCTTCGAAGTGCGGGGATATTGTTAACGCCCCTGTCCGTCTGTCCGTCCGTGCATCACACTTTCTTGTGACCTAAGCTCCTCGTTTATTTATAACTTCATCCATTTAATTTCTACACAGTATTTTCACATATGGTATGTAGATATATATGCGCAAGAAGGTTTTAGAATTTTCATTTTCAAAAACTGGGGCCAACAGGGGTCGAATTTTGAAAATTTGGAATTTAAGCTTGTTACCTAAAGTCCTCTTTTATTTTTTATTTTATGCATTTAATTTCTATACAGTATTGTCAAATATTGTATGAAGATGCCCAATAAGGTTTTAGAATTTTGATTTTCAAAAACTGGGGCCTACAGGTGTCAAATTTCAAAAATTAGGAATTGAAGCTTGTTACCTAAACTCTTCGTTCACTTTTGACTTCATGCATTTAATTTCTATATAGTTTTATCACATACCATATCTAGATGCGCATAAGGTCTCACAGTTTTGATTTTCAAACATTGGGGCCCACAGGGGTCGAATTTTGAAAATTGTGAATTTAAGCTTGTGACCTAAACTCCGCGTTCATTTTTCATTTATGCTTTTGATTTCTATACAGTATTGTCACATAGATGTAGATGTTCTATAAGGTTTTAAAATTTTGATTTTCAGAACACGGTGCCCACAGGTGTTTAATTTTTAAAATTGGGAATTTAAGCTTGTGACCTAAACTCCTCTTTCATTTTTGATTTTATGTATTTAATTTCATTACGGTATTGTCACACACTGTATATAGACGTGCAATAAGGTTTCAGAATTTTTAAGGATCGAATTTCAAAACTTTGGAATTATAAGTGGGTTACTGAAAGTTTTCTTTCATTTTTCATTTTATTTCTATACAGTATTGTCATACACTGTATGCAGATGTGCAATAAGGTTTTAGAATTTTAGTTTTCCAAAATTTGAGCCTGTATTCAAAGGTATAATTTTGAAAAAGGTGCACAGGGATACAAAATGTGGGGAGTGCGGGGATAGCGGTCGTTTCCGATTGCCTCAGTCTAGTTTATATAGGTAAAAATATCCTAGAAATAAATATATGGCTTTCTGTGGAAGGACCCTTTTTATGTTTGAATATGTATCCTGATTTGACGACTAACATGGCTGGGTGAACAAATCCGATTTCTCAATATTCAACTTATTAAAAATCTTGTGTTTTGAAACTGTATAGCCAAATGAACTGAAACTTTGTGTGAATGACCTTTATAAAGTTTGCATATTTCAACATAAAAGGTAAAATATATGCAAGAACCTTTATAAAATTTAAATATTTCTCCTCGGTCAGACGACTAATGGCCGCCATGAACAATTCTTCATTTTTGATTGGTCAAATAATAAAAATCTCCGAAACTGAATAGAGCTAAATGTACAAATATTACATGTTGAAAATGATGCCAGGTGGGCGATACAGGCTCTATAGTTATGTTGTTCATGCGATAAATGCAATTCATTATGTTAGGACAAAAGAAATCAATATCTTTTTGTGAATAATATAATAATAATCTATAATATTATTTGAAAAAAAAACATTATATATTACAAGTTCTTTGTTTGGAATATTTTTTCCAATACATTTCAATCTTGTACTTTGAAATTACCAATGACACGATGCTACAATAATACTATCTTATGTTATTAGCTGATCTAAGAGATTCCTTGTTGTAAACTCTATCATCACCACTTATGCACTGTCATTTCCTGTCAATATATAGAATTTTGATGCACAAAATGTGCACATTTCGTCGATTTACGACTTATCAGTTGTGCTCAAGGCACAATGGTTGTTGTGCTCAAGGCACAATGGTTGCTGTGCTCAAGGCACAATGGTTGTTGTGCTCAAGGCACAATGGTTGCTGTGCTCAAGGCACAATGGTTGAAAACCAAACCAATACAAAAGTTGAAGAGCAAACTCAAAAATGTCAAAATGACCAAAAGGGGTAAAGCCAAAACCATCTAAGGACAGAGCTATGCAAGAGGGAGACACTCCTTAGTCTTCACAAATTTTACAATTTCATAACAGTAAATTTTTAGTATAATTTTTGGGCAATTTAATAATATAATGCACTTTATAAGTCAAGAAATACCAAAAGGATATTCGAAGGAGGGGAAAATCGAAACAACTGACAAACTCCAGAGAACAACGAAGACAAGACCAAAACAATACATGCAATACAATTAAAAACTAAAAACATATGAACAACATGGACCCCACGGGGGTAAACTCATGTGCTCCGAAAGAGTAAGGAGTCGTAAGGAGTCTCTGCTTCCTGCAGGACACCCGCCATGATGCCCACGTCAAATCCGGTACGAGGAAGGGATAAAATCTATGGAACAGGTCCATTTTCATTTGAGTGTTTTCATACCTGTTAACCAAGTCATGATGACGTCCATAAAACTTTAATAAGGATGACTCCAACTTAGACTCTTAAATATTATATTACAAAATTATGTAACTGAATAGTGCATGTTAATTTACAATATTGATCGTAAAAATAATTGATCATGATTAGGACTGTATGATTTACTTGTGTCCAATGCATTTTTACTTTGAGCAAATAAAATATTTTTAAATTAATGTAACATTTATGACTGACTAACTATGATTTACAACAAAACTGGTCTTTCAGTATAATGAAACACCAAAATATTACAGTTTTCACTCAATTCAATATCAGCAATAATTTGAATTAGACTTTAGAATTAGATGCTAGTGGCCAAAAACTCTTTGTTGCAATGCTCATTCCTACAGTTTATCAAATCTTTGGAAAGCGAATAATTATCCTCAAAACATTATAATAAGATGCTGAATAAAGATGTAAGAAAAGAATCAAGGACACTCTTTTGCATTTTGCATATTTCGGAAAAGGGGCACGGGTAATATGTTCGGAAATGAGGGAATTCATCGGGTGTGAGAATGGTTTGTATTTCGTGGAACTTACTAACTGTGATTGTTTTTTTTTTACTAGGCGTCACAATGGTTACTGGTGGAGACGAAGGTTGTATCTACAATGGAGATGATCTTATATGTTTTTAACTTGACATTTTGGCCTTTACTGTACAAGAAAAAATATACACCAAAACATTGTAAATCAAACTATATTTAATGACTATTTAATTATGTATTTTTGTTTAAATCGATTGTTAAATTATTTATCTTGAAATGTTTTGGAAAGAATATTATTTTAATAATTTTTTTTCTTATATTATTTTTTTATACTAAACGACTAATTTCAAAACTGAAGTTTAGTGTATAAAATGTAAAATTAATGGAAACTTTAGTTGTGTCTTTATTTTTTATTTGCTGTCAATATTCACAATTACTAAGGATCATGAGTTATCATGTAAATAGAAGGAATGAGGAACCTGAGTGAGTTATCCTTTCCTAAGCAATGTAGGTAAGGGAGATAATTAAATGCTCTCCCTTTTGTCCTGAGGCTAAAAGGGAGACAAATTTATTATCTCCCTTACCTACATTGGTTAGGAAAAGATAACTCACTCAGGTTCCTCATTCAGACTAGATAATAAGATATATCATAGACTACCATATAGTTTATCGGAGTTTTGAAATAGCTTTGAACGTTTTAAGTTGATATGGGAATTAGGATAATAGTTTGTATCTGTGTATCAAAAATTTGGAAGATGGACGTTTGCCTGTCAAAAGTAATATCTTGAGAAGGATGGCTACATGTCGTTGATTGCAGAAGTGAAACTATTGGACGATATGTTAGGGACGAGATCAAAAGTTCAGTGTATGATAAAAAACTTAATTCAAATAGGTGGGTGGGGGGAGTAAAAATCGCTGCAAGTTTTGTTATCCGACATTGATTTTCGGATTGAAAAATACGGATTCAAGTGATGTCCAAGTCAATATACAGAACAAACATACATTGTTGAGGAAAAACAGGACACATGATACAAAAAGTATACTCTGAAAGCATATGCCCATATTGGTCAATCAATTTTTCCAAAATTAAGTTAAGAGGGGGGTTGGGGGGGGTCAGTGAAAAAAACTGTGTGAATTAAGTTTTTTATCCTACATTGAACTTTTGATCTCATCCCTTACGATTCTGCGAAGTTTACTTTCTGATCTGAATTACTGATCATATTCTCACTACATCGGTTTTGGTGACATCATAACCGCATTTTGACGTCATAATTTAAGGCAAAAACATGCATTTAACTATTTCGTATGACGTATGACAATATATGATCACACTATACAAATGTTGATGCATCGAAGTTTTTTATCCTACATTGAACTTTTGATCTCATCCCTTACGATTCTGCGAAGTTTACTTTCTGTTCTGAATTACTGATCATATTCTCACTACATCGGTTTTGGTGATATCATAACCGCATTTTGACGTCATAATTTAAGGCAAAAACATGCATTTAACTATTTCGTATGACGTATGACAATATATGATCACACTATACAAATGTTGATGCATCGAAAGTGCAGATTACCACAAAATATGTCAAATCAGCAGGTCCAAGATCGAAATTATGGAAATCCAAAATTATATAACAAAAACCATGCGAGAGCAGATGTATATATGAGAAATGTTTACAGAAAATCATTATTAAACAGAAAAAGGTGCAAAAGACATGATACGTCACAATTCAAATGTGAAAATAACCAAACCTACAGGCTCCCAGGAGACTGAATCGCTCACCTTTACTATGTCCATCTTAACTGGCAGCCTGGAACATTGCTGTCAAGTTCAAATTGAATCACTTGTTTCAAACAAGAAGATAATTCAGTAAACTTTCCCATTATGTCCTATGTCTAACTAAGTTCCGCTCTGGCAGCCATCTTGGATGGTGGACAGGGTCATCGGATATAATTCCGAAAGAGGACCAATTAAGTATTGTTCCAATTGGCCAAGTGGTTTCGAACAAGAAGATCTTTAGGTAAATTTCCCATAGTGTCCTATGTTAAACTAAGTTTGGCTCTGGCGGCCATCTTGGATGACAAGCAGGGTCATCGGATATAAGTCTGAAAGAGGACCACCTAAGGACGATTGCTGCCAACGTTTGTTCCAATTGGCCAAGTTGTTTCAGACAAGAAGATCTTTAAGTTAATTTCCCATAGGGTCCTTTGTTAAACTAATTTCGACTTTGGCGGCTATATTGGATGACCGGCGGGGTCATCGGATATAATTCTGAAAGAGGACCACCTAAGGACCATTGCTACCAAGTTTTGTCCCAATTGGCCCAGTGGTTTCAGAGGAGAAGATCTTTAAAGCAAAGTTTACGACGACGACGGACGATGGACGCCAAGTGATGACATTGGCTCACATGGCCCTTTTGTATCTATTAGTTCCCACAATATATTACAGTAAAAGATGTAAGAAACAAATTATTTTGACAAAGTCTATATAACAACGTTTTTTCCTACAAATTGATAAAAAGTTTATCTGTTTATACAAAATGCAGTAAATATAAATATATCAATTAATATACAACTATTAATTTTGGGATAAACTCCGCAAATACTGCATCAATAATTAAAAAAAGTAATTCTAAGAAGTGGCAAACATTGTTTTAAATATATAAAACAGAAACAAAAAATGCACCACTTCTATTTCTGCAGGTTTTTTTTTCCTTTCTGGTTCTTATTTTCGACATCTGATTTCTGTTTTTTTTTTGTTATCTTTTGATACTTTCATTGTTACTGCAAAAACAGTAAGAGCTTCATCAGGTTCGTATGGCACACCGTTGTAATATTTATTCAATTTCAAGATATCTTATTTAGTTTAATAAGATATCTTATAAACTAATTGAGATATCTTAATAATAAAATGAGATATCTTATTAAATATATAAGATATCTTATTTAAAATATAAGATATCTCTATTAATTTATAAGATATCTTATTAACTATATAAGATATCTTTTATATAATTAATAATAGAGATATCTTATTTACTTAATAAGATATCTTATAAACTTATAGAGATATCTTATTAACTTATAGAGATATCTTATTTACTTTTAAATTAAATAAGATATCTTATAAAAATTAAAGATATCTTAATAGTTAATAAGATATCTTATTAAATATATAAGATGTCTCTATAAGTTAATAAGATATCTCTATTAGTTTATAAGATATCTTATAAACTTTATAAGATATCTAATAAAGTATGTGTTTAAAAGATATCTTTATAAAGAAGTAAGATATCTTATTAACTAATAGAGATATCTTATTAACTTATAGAGATATCTTATTAACTTATAGAGATATCTTATTTACTTTCAAATTAAATAAGATATCTTATAAAAATTAAAGATATCTTAATACTTAATTAGATATCTTGTTAAATAAATAAGATATCTTGTTAAATAACTAAGATATCTTGGAATTTGAATAAATATAAAAACGGCGTGTCATAGGTTCGGGATTTAATTCCAGCGGATGCAAAAATACCTGAATTTAAGAAATACCGAACAAGAACAAGAAATGGTATAAAATGTACTGGTGGAAATAAATAATTTAATTTATTTAAATATCATCAAATATATACATGATCTGAAATGAAGTACAACAAGTATCAACAACTGTTTTACATTGGGGATGATTTTCTACTGGCCACATATTTGGCAATGTTTGGATGAAGTCCAATTTTCGATTGAAGATCTCGAAGTACAACATATTTCTCTAATATCGATGAAAATATACCAAGGAACGTATCAAATAAATTGTAAATCTGAAGATCGGCAACTGACAACTGAAAAAAGAACAGGAAATTGTACGAACAAAAATGGATAATTAAAATGAAAATATTAGTTAATTTAAGTGGAGTCTCACTAACTCAGTTTCTATTATTTCGATACTAGCCCGAAATACGATACTTTGGATTTATAGTTACAAAAAAAAAGAATCAATCAAAGAATTTATTAATTACATATAATGTGTGTTTTGACTTTTTGTTTTCATTCCTCGAAATTTTGTGACAAAATCTCCGTAGAAAGGTGAATGTTGAAGCAGTCTACAGGAGGTTTGTGTATCCATAAAACCGGCTTCAACACGTCACTCTGTTGATTCATTGTGTTTTGTGCTCCTTTATGATTTTCGTCAAAAGGTCTATGGATTGGATAGTGGTACTTGGCTGGTATGCCATAGCAAACCATCGTATTATCCCTTGTTGTATTATTTGGACATAACTATACTGTACATGTATATTAAAGTGAATTGCAATTTACTACTATATGCTTATATACTTATACATTTTAATTTCTTTTCTGTTTTTTTTCTGTTTTTTTTTTTTTATTTTTGACGTTCTGAAATGATGAAACCACGTACCTTTGATCCTACAATATATCCGCTACCACTTTTATTTTCCTTGTATGTTTTTTCAAGGTATTCTAAAATAATAGGTGCCTTGGTATCTGCAATTGCCTTTTGAGCAGTTGCCTACAAATAATAATACAAAGATGTAAAGGTATTATTATATCATAAAGTGAGTAAAGCTTTTATGAACCTGACGTGCAATGTTACTTGAAAGACGACTTTGAAACATCTCTTTCTCAAAGAAAGTAAAAAATAAACAAAAAAAGCTAGTGTGCTAAATGAACCGAAACATTATGTGAATCATCAATTGATTCACATAATTTATGACTTTTTTTCATTTTCCGCTGATAAAAAATACTACTACCTTTAGTTAATAGCAAACCTCAAAACACATTATTGAAGACGAAGGGATCTCAGAAAATATTGGCTTTGTAGATCGTTGTTCATCGACTTCTGCCTAATGGATTTATTTTATAACATACGCTATGCCATTTGATTGGTTATAGACTTTACTATCTTACTTTGGCTCCTTCCTCTTTTATAAACAGCGTTCCAGTTACTTCTACAGTAAAATCTGCCACAGTTGTCATCACTTCATCGATTTTAGCTCTCTCCATAGAATTGCTACCACACAGTCCTGTGAAAAATATTAAAACAGAT
Organism: Mytilisepta virgata; assembly: GCA_028015205.1. NCBI lineage: Eukaryota > Metazoa > Mollusca > Bivalvia > Mytilida > Mytilidae > Mytilisepta > Mytilisepta virgata. The sequence goes on from CM051511.1 coordinate 26,995,954, forward strand.
TTTAATTTTATTGGCTGTGATTTTTGTCAAACAACTATTGCCCGAATCCTCAGTCTATAAACATTTGTTAGTTGTATACCCTGAATAAATGTTTTAACTAAAAGTCAAAGTTTGTCCAACCGAAACATTAGTTAGTCAGGAGCCAGGTTAAGAGCTCATCGATAACATTGCTACCAAACAGTCCTATCAATTATATAAGATAAAATTTGTTTGGATGAAGTCTTTGTGGTAATTTGTGTCAACATCCTAAGGTAAGATGTAAGTATTGAATCATTTTTTTTTAAAATGAGACACCGGAGTTTCCTCTCGAAAACCAAAGAACTATTAGACGACTAGAGTTTTTTTTTTTGTTTGTTTGTCTGGTTTTGTTTACTACCGATAAGTTGCATCAATGGACACAAAAAGCATGCACCGGATGCAGATAATAGAAATGCAGAAATCAACTGATGAAGATCATACAAACGTATACTATAAGTTCTAAATCTTTCGGCACAATATGAAGTGTGCACCAACCAAATTGCTGCTAATTTTTATCTAACATTTATCAAAATTAATAATTTCACAAATAATGAAAGGCTTATCGAGGATCGTTAAATGAGGAAAAATAGTGTCCATTTTATTACTTTTCATGAAATTTCGATGTTTTTATGTGATTACCTCGAGAATACTTTGGAATGAATAATGCCGGTGAATATAATAGATAAGACTTTTTTTATGTTTTGCTGTTACCGTTAAATTTAAATGGATTTTGATAATAAGATCACCTAATTTTTATTTCTTTTTGGTAACTTATTGTATCCATTTACTCATAATTATTTCTCTATCATTGTATTTACCAAACTGGTCTGCCAGGAATCTGTTCACAACTAGTTGTTGTGTTAGGAGTTTTCCATCAACTTCTAGCACAGGTAAAAACCCAAGAGGGGTCTCTAAAAACAATTAAGAAAATGTTACCCTTTAAAGCAATATACTCATATTACCGAAATAATTGGGAATACCCGCCCGTCGGATATATATTAAATATAAGTAGAAATATTGAACAGTTATTATTGATTTGTTAAAGAAATTACCAGTATTAAGGAAAATTCAAAAATAATAGAATTACTAAGGGTTCATTCCTTGTATTGCATATGGTAGATCTCCTTAGCTGAAATTTGGCTTCCTATTTCGGTATTTTTGGTTATGAGTACTTCTTGTTTTAAAATAAGTTTGGTTTTTGGTCTTCCAAATGTTTAGGTTTTAATGCTGCTGATGAGAGGTAACTCCTTGAAATGCGTCGTATACAGCATAGTATAAATTTACTATATCTAATATTAGTATCTTTGGATTGTTATTTTATTTTTTATTCTAACTTCTTTTCTAAATTTAGACTTCTGGATTACAAATAAAATCAATTTACTGTCATAGGGGTTAAGATATTCTCAGATATATATTTGGATAAGACATTATCAAAGAGTCAATTGAGAATAAATTAAATATTTCAAGTATGTGTATCATACATTTAAATTTCTTGGTTGTCATATTTATGTATTTGTAAGTGAAGATAAGTAAACAGTTTTCTCTCCCATACGTTATGTTTTTATTCAACATGTTCAATAAATAGAACATCAAGTCCCAATTAGTGACTTAAACAAGGGTCGAAATACATGTATAGTCTTTCAGTGTTTAAATAAGTAAAATTACCAAACAGAATTTTGTTCGAAAATCAAATCATATATAACTGCCTTTCATTCAGGTATGGAAAAAATATTAATTAGATATTGTCTTCATTGCACACCCAACTAATGCCCGAATCTCGAAAAGCAAGAAGCTTTGATAACGGAATCTATTTTACATGTAGATATGGCTAATTAGTTATGTATAAATAGAGTATTTGCAATTAAAAAAGTTCTGTAACAATTTTCCATGCTAATTATTATAACTTACTTGGTTTGAATGCTGGCCAATCTGATTGTTCTATACGGTTGTCCTCAAATTTGACACCAGCCGCAGCAAAACAAAGGCGAGCAACCTCTCCTCTTCCTCGTAAATTAAAATAGGTCAGTTTGTAATTCGCATTCTTGCTGGAATAGAGTTTTAATACGTCAATTGATAATTTACCGTTGTCAGGTATGAATATTAAGGTATAGCTTTGACCATGTTTTTTTTGTGTCGTTTTAGTATATGTAGATCTGCTTCAAAGACCATAGTTAAGAAAAATAATATAAATCTTATGTCTTGTTTTAGAATTCTTTTGTTTGGTGTATTTGTTTTTCTTTCTTTATTTCTACTTATTAAAGTATAATAAATTAATTAATAAAAGTTTTAAATCTCTCAAATGAGACCATGTATCCTCGTGTATTACACGTCTTTCTGGGTCTGACTAAATGACGCATAAGCGTATTTTACCTTCTTGTAATTTGCTATCATGTTAGTGATTTAGTTACAGAAATTACCAGCATTTAGCAAAATTCAAAAATAATAGAAATACTAAGGGTTCATTCCTTGTATTGCACACGGTAGATCTCCTTAGCTGAAATTTGGCTTCCTATTGGGCTTAATTTTTTGGTGAGGAGTACTTCTTGTTTAAAATAAGTTGGTTTTTGGTCTTCCAAATGTTTCGGTTTTAATGCTGTTGATGAAAGGTAACTCCTTGAAATGCGTCGTATACAGCATAGTATAAATTTACTATATCTAATATAAGTATCTTTGGATTGTTATTTTAGTTTCGTTTGCTTTCTGATTCGTTGGTTTGCTCGGTGTTTTTACTGCTTTAACGAGTTCGCCTGATGTGTTTTGAACTCTTGGACTTTCAAATTCATCTCACTATATCGTTCTTTGTATGTGCGTGCGTGCATGTTCATTGGATCGGGTTGGATTTTATGTTATTGTTTCGGCTTTTTTCATGTTTTACTTCCTGTAATGTGCTTTTCCGGTATTTTTTCTGGCAATGTCTATTGTCCCCTTTTTAAATATATTTGTTCATTGTATGGGATACTGTGTTGATTTTGGATCGGTTAGTTTAATTTTTTACACCATTGTTTACGGATCCATTCAATTCTCATCTTGTGCTCGGGGCTTACTATTCGTTGAAGGCCTCATGAAAACCTCTGGCTGTAATAAAATCTTCCCTTGTTCAGCTCTTCAGGAGATTGTTGTATTGTACTGCATATATGTGGTATTAAGATATTGAAAATTCATGGTTTTTTTTTGGTTTTTTTATTGTATTTGTTAATTTGAAATTCTGTATTGGGGAAAATGAATATAAAGTAGAATGTCCAGGAGACAATATATAACCGCTGAAGGAAAGCATGGAAAATGACCAAAAAAAAAAGGACGCAAAGGTGTCGCTTCACGTTCACCACGTGGGATGCTCTCAATGTACCATAAAAAATAACCATGTGGATAAATCAACACTGTATCCCATGATCATATATGGTTGGTGCTGGATTGCTTTGATTGATTGGTATGTCATTGTTGACCTTTCCTGTTATCCATTTTGTTGTTTATTGAAAAACGGAAGAATTTTAAGAGACAGACATGATTTTGGACAGGTGCAAATAATATGCAGTAGGATTAGAAAATTGTATTTTAATTGTAAGGATGCTTAAATGACTGCCGTGTATTAAGACACAATGGTCCAATAACGTTTAATTCTAAAATAGACTTTTTCGTCCTCCTCCGATGCTTCGGCGTTTTCAACAAATAAAAGGTTGCGTAAAATTTCAATTAAGCAAATAAACTTGAATAGATAAACTTAATTCAGAATCATTTTTCAATCTACAATAAACGTTCTATGTTCACCAAATCTTTACCATCATTTCTACATCACTTTACCAGATGCAGTGCTAGGGGCAAAGATATTAAAGGATATTTGTCGACATAGTAATTAAACTGAAGAAAAAGTATTTTATTTGTAAAATAAGCAAAAATAATAAATACCTTGGACTAGATCCCATGTTGAAATGACCAGTATCAAAATCTCGACTCGTCTGATTACTGACCCGAGTGATGTTAGTATTTAAAGGAACACTTTTCTATTTGTAATGACTTTGTTATGGAAACTCGATCATCACGTCATTTTCAACTCTACATAACTAAACAGATTTGAAATATTACTCCATTTGTTTTATTATTAACAATGAGTGTTGTACATTGAGACCTATATATCGATCTCTTTAATGTTCTGAAATGTGGCATCATGTTATATGTTATGTTTTGAACTCAACCGCCCACATAAAAATAATGATCCTAATTTTCGGATCATTGAAAGATTCATATTAGAACAATACGGCGTCTATTGGGTGTCCCTATTTTTAAAATTTCGTGAATTTTCTTTTTAATGTTAAATCTGCATACAAATGAACTACAAACATTTCTATAAAGTAGGGAAAATATGTTGCAAATGTATGAATTATTTCTAAAATATTTTTTTAAATACTTTTGGAGAACTGATAGATCTTAGATCTTAGATCGGATTTTTTTACACGAGTACACTTTATGAATTAAAAAACCTCGCGGCACATCAAGAAGAATGCAAAAAAAACTTTTGTGATACTATATCTTCTTTGGCAGATTTCAAGACTTGATAGAAAAATATTCATTTTCTATTTCAAAAGGGTTCATTCCTTGTATTGGACATGGTAGATCTTCTTAGCTGAAATTTTTACCGATGTGAATTATGAGTTGTTTTGGCAGTCACTCATTTCCGTAAATAAGGGAGCAACCATTTGATTTTTATGGGGGGGGGGCTAGGATCATATGTTTGATCCAGCTTTTTTTTCATCGAAATTTTGGTCCTGTATTTTTTTTTCGGCCGCAATTTAGGCATAAATTTTTATTTTCATAAAACCAAAAATTTCCTGATCGACACAGGTCCTGCATCTATACTCTCACACCTAAAGTGATCCTGTCTTTTTATTTTGCCCAAATTACAGCTGGTCCTGCCTTTTTACTTCAAATTTGATCCTAGCCCCCCTCCCCCTCCATAAAAATCAAATGGTTGCTCCCTAACTTGACCCAGAATTATACAACTGTCATATAAGTGGAAGGTTTGCCATGTCGTAACACCTGGTTTAACCCACCATATTCATATGAAAATGTCTGTCCCAGATGTTCTGGGTGTTTGCGTGCCACCCGGCTTTGCCAGTTTGTCGGATTGTTATTGTGATATTTTCCCTTGGAGTTCCCTGTTTTGTTACGAAAGTTTATTTTCTAAATGAACAACATTTATATTTTATATGGTTGTGAAAGGGGGGGGGGTGAGAAAAATAACCGGATTGAACATTTCCTGGAATCAATTATTGGTATATTTTATAAAAGATCTATTGTGCTTGCCTGTCAAATAATAATTAAAAAAATAAAATCAAAAGAAAAACCATAATCATGCTCATGGATGCCACCAAAACAAGATCACCTCGTTACACCCTATCTCAAATGTAAATTATATGTTAAGGTCAAACATGTCATTTCACTTTCGTTGCAAATTCTGTTTCTTTTTCGGTCTGTTACATAATAATATTTTTTGGCAAATACATTCATCTATCACGAATCATGATTGGTCGAAACATTTCTGGTCCCATGGTATTAAAATCCGCTTCTTTGTCAAAACTCTTCTCATCATATATTCTCAATTACCTATAGGATTATAAAAAAGAAGAAATTATTGTAGTAATGACAACCATGTTAGGCTTGTTTTGTTGCTCAAATAATTGATGATTAGTTTTGGCTTTTAGACTTTTTAGTAACGAATGTACCTGATAAAGGCTTATCCAGAAATTCGCCTTGTATCCAAGGAATTTTGTAGAAATAACGCTGTCGGCAATAGTTTCAAGGAGTTCAAACTTTCATTTATAAATTTCCTAGTTCTACATGCAATGCTTTGAGCAAGATAAACATTGTACATAATACTTCATCTTTCATGAACATGAATTTCTATAGTTCTCACAAACTGACCGGTTCTCAGTCAGTGTATGATTTAAGGATCTAATAGGAAATAAATAGGATTTGAAATAGGTGTTTTAGTTTGAGAGAACATATGAATAGTAAACAAATAAGCAAGAAAAAAATATAGGTTCATATGCTCATTTTACAGCTATAAAGCCTTGAAAATTTGCAAGAAATAGGTTTGCTCTGGATTATTTATTGCCTTTCATTGGCAACTTCAGTCTCTCAAAAAAATAAAAAGGATTTCATAAAATTTTGTCAAATACCATTTTAAGGTATATGTGATTGAATTATAAAAGAAAAAGTGGAGGTTCATGGGCAAAAAAAATAAAGAAAAAGAAAAGAAATGGATAAAACTCGAGGATTCCGAAAATCTGACAAAAAGACCAAAACATGACCAGCGAGCATCCTTAACATATACAGTTACGGCCCATTTTACCAAATAGGATAATTGAGCTTTTCCTTATCAGTTACTAGGTTACCAAAACCGTCGATTTATCCCTGAAACCAATATCGGCTACGCAAATTTAAATATGTTTTCTATACTTTGGAGACCATGACCGTTAAATAGTTAAAGAATTAAAGCATGAATACGTTTGAAAAACGATATAAAAACTAACCAAATTTCCACGACTTGGTAATCTCAGGAGGACATAAGAATTGTAAAGAACAGATTTTATGTTTCAAAGTAACTATTTGTTACCATCAAATCCACACTTGACGCCGGCAAATAATTAGTTATCTACTAATTGAGTGGATGTCGGAATGGGATTAATACATGTAACTGAAACTGAAATATATAATTATGCTGTCGAAATAGTCTGTTTTCAACATTGGAAGGTATTGTTGATAAATACATGAATCTCTATTTATAAATTGACACCTTGTACGTATATATTATCTGCATTTTGACAGCTAGATATCGTAAAATATCATCCCGTGAGCCAGAATATGAAGCTTGGGACAAGTGACGTAGCTCATACTGAATATTTCGACGGAGACTAACCTATGCTGACTGTTGATAACTCCTGCTCAGCGCACGCGCTTCTTGATACGAATTTTTCGGAGCTGCTCAACAAGCTGATAGAATCACAGGGAAGGATGATAAGTAAACGTACCCATGTATAAAACAGTAAATTACACTGGGAATTTTTTTACAAACAACGAACAAGAAATTGGTACCATTAAAACTACATTTAAAGATGCGATTATGTCTCGAGTTATCCAACTTTCTCTCACCTTATCAATATTGGTAAATGATTGGTCAGCTGAAGGGAATGTTATTCGGAAATTTCTGTGTTTGATTTTTTCCTTGATTTCTTCAAACTGAAAACAAATGTGAATAAAAGGGTTACTCATGTGTGGTATCTGCTCTATAAAATATAATATCCTGGGTATTAAAATGGTATGGTACCATAGATTATTGTTCTCAACTATGTGTATAAATAGTTGACACAAAATTCATATATACATGTATATGTAAATCTAACAAAACAGTATTACAGACAAGTAATTATTTTATTGCTATAGTCTAATGGGCACTTTAAACCATGCAGAGAAAATTTTCAAATCTCTTCGAGACCAAACGGCCCCTAGACCCGAATTCGACAGAATTGACTTCTTGATTTCGATCATGTTTAGTCTGAATACTGAGAATACAGATGTGAGGAGGTGTCATGAATTATCTGAGTATCGTGTTGTTTGTTTAGGTAGATCACAGCATCAAGACATTGGTTGAGAACAAACCTGATGGACTTAAATTAATGAAACCAGGATTGATAATATTACATATGGACGAGAAAATGTCTACATTACTGTAAGATATACTCGATTTACTCATTTCAGGTATAGTACAAAAATACTTTACATTACGTTTACATTAAGGGACTAGATCAAAAGTTCAATGTAGGATAAAAAATTTAATTCACATAGTTTTTTTACTGACCCCCCCCCCCCCCTCTTTTAACTTAATTTGGGAAAAATTGATTGACCAATATGGGCATATGCTTTGAGAGTATACTTTTTGTATCATGGATGATGTTTTTCCTCAACACTGTATGTTTGTTCTGTATAATGACTTGGACATCACTTGATTCCGTATTTTTCAATCCGAAAATCGATGTCAGATAACAAAACTTGCAGCAATTTCCCGCCCCCCCCCCAAACTATTTGAATTAAGTTTTTTAACCTTGAACTTTTGATCTCGTCCCTAAATTTCTACAACTTACAATTTTATCGCTGTCATGTATATTTTCTAGTTCTATGTACTGTATTTGTGCCTTTGGTTTTGTTGGGAAATCTATACATGGTGGGTTATATCTGACTGAAGGTAGATATGGTAAAATAAATATATATTATGCAATACTTTATACATAAACTGAAAAGGGGGATCCACATCAATATGTAACATCAAAATTTCAATTTTTCTTAATGTTGAACTGAGATACATTTTCTGTTCATCCCGAAACTTTGAAAATGCATCTTATTTCAACATCCAGACTTACTTTTTTCCAGAAAATAATGACATTTTGTTGAAAGACATGCCACTTCTAAAAATATATATATATATTTGAACGCATTAGACTTTTCAAAAAATTTGAAATTGAAGATATAAGGATTAAGAAAACGGTTCAATTGTTGACCTTGCTATCTGAAGTACGTACCTTCTTACCAATTCTAGCTTTTCCGCTAGCGATCACCTTGTTGGTAAACCAACTATGTCTGTATTTATAATGTTTTTTATAAGCCAGGGATCAGGATAGATAAGTTCATGAAACAGATTGAACCCCACCACTCTTCAGTGTCTGTACCAAGTCAGACTGTGCTGACTCTCTGTTGTTTCTATGTGTTTTGTGCTCTTTTTGTTATTTTTCTTCTAATGATTGGATAACATTAATTGGTTTATGTTCTTGTTCAGTAATTAATATGGTTGTTTATGCATTGCAAATTTCTGAAAATAATGTACCAGTTGCCTTAAAATTTGCTTTTTTGCTTCTTTTTTTTAGGAGAAGGCTAAAACGAAAATAAAAAACAACTCTGAAAATATATCCGGAGTCGTTAAACCCAAATCAGATGTGTATATTAAGAACAAATGCTTTAAAGGTTGATCATTGTAATTTTTTATAGACACCCGCCGGTTGGTTGTTTATATTTTTTTGAACTTGATAAGTTTGAACGTGACATTTTTTCTTGCTTTATACAAAATGAAATATTTTTTTCACTTACAGATAACAGTTTGAACTCCTCCTGTTTGTATCAATGCAAGGTTTGGTTTAGCAACAAACAGCTGTGATTCTGTGACCTTTACTTTTATTCTTATATCGTGTATTGTATTGTTGTGAATTGTTAAAAATCCTTCGCTAGATTCTGTAAATGGAGCTGGAATTTAAAAATTTAATTAGACCAGATATATCAGTTATTAATTATTAACTATTGTGTTATTTGCTTAAATAACAGTTAATCTGTCTATACAATACAGATAATCGAACAAGGCCAATATAGAAAAACTCGGCCAATACGAACTTCCGGTCTGCATTGGCCGAGTTTTCCCGTATTGGCCGACATCCGGGGATTTTCACACATGCAAATCTATAGGGACATCGCACTATTGGACGATTGTGCAAAAAGCTACTTAATTTTTTTTTAACTATTCATTTTTTTACCCCACTTGTGACCATTCATTTTACTTGTCTCAAAAAGTTTAAATAGAAAATAGATGATTTTTTTTCATTCTTTACAAAAAGTATACTTTTGTAACTTCACGTTCGTGCATAAGATTCCTTTGAGCTCTTAGATAATTGTGGTTCAATTTCACAGACTATATTTAAAAGATAATTCTATGTAATGTTTATGAAAAGTTAATTAATAAAGATATTATTAATTGACAATTTGCGTATTGGGGCTGAGTTATTGGTCCTCGGCCTGCTGTATTGGCCTTCGGCTTCGCCTCAGGCCAATACAGCAAGCCTCGGACCAATAACTAAGCCAATACGGAAATTGTTAATTAATAATATCATAATAATACAGTCAACCGTTATAGCAAGTCTTTGATCAATGTACATTCAATTGGTTGTATTTTTGGCTCTGGTTTTCTTAAATTCTTGAACCAATGGCTTTATTATTTACATACCAGTGATGTATAATTGACTTTAATATAAATTTTGTAGTAAAACTTATCTTTAAACTACATATTTTTATTGAAACTGGTACAATGGAATAGGCGCACCTGTCTTGTACATAGCTCTCTCCTTGGATGTTTTAGGCTAATTATAGAATTTAATGTGGTCTTTAACATTTTGGATTATTGTTTTTTTTTTTTATTATTATTATTTCCAATTTTCGGCCTTGAGTACAACTAATGAGTTTTCGGCCTTGAGCATAACTAATGAATTTTCGGCCTTGAGCACAACTAATGAATTGTCGACCTTGAGCACAACTAATGAGACTCAATGAAATATGAATATGGTTTGCATTGAACCTGATATCATAGAATATTTACATATATATATCAGCTCAAAACTTTTCAGTAAGTTGATACTATCATTAACATTCTCCAAGGATCCTTCACCAAGATTGTCAGTTCATTTATTTTCTCAATATTATATTTCTCAGAACATGTAAATTTTTCATCAAAACAACTGATGTCGAGAAAATTAATTGTATCTTATGTTTTCATTTTTTTGACATATTTCTTTAATTATCATTTTGAAAGCATTCCTTAAAAAATGAATGCTTATCATTGTGGGAAGGGAGATAATACCTTCACTGAATCACATGTATATATTAAAAATTAATAAGTCTCTATATTTTTGTCGAAAAAGCATGTAACAAAAGTTAAAATTTTCTTTAAAAAAAAAGTAAAATTGCTGTTAGAAACAATAATTAAACAAAAAAAATTTAATTGAGTTTATAGAGACACCCAAAGATTAAACTCTTACCTGACATTGATATGGTTTTGGTTGGTTCGAAGCAAACATCCATTTCACAAGTGTAACTATCTCAGGTTTAGCCGTAATTTTGTAATAAATTAATAACAAACGAGAATTAAAATATTTTACGTAATGCACCTTAAATGTGTTTAGAAAATAAAGGATTAAAAGCTATTAAGGATTTAAATGTATTTGTTAAAAACCCACGAAGTATTTCAAGCATGATTTTAAAATTTATTTGAAAAACATGATTATTAAAATCATAATGATTTACTAGTCTTTAAAACTTCAACTGGCTTTGGAAGGTCGCGGGTTCAATCCCCCACCGGATCAGACCAAAGACATTAAAACTGTTATTTGCTGCTTCTCCGCCAAGCACGCGGCATCAAGGAGTAAGAGCAAAGGACTGGTCGGCCCGGAGTCAGTATAATGTGTCCGGGTGGGGTGACATGTCTTCCTGCGGACACACAGTGTGGGAGCGGAAGTGTACAGTATTTTTTTCAACATTTGAGTTGCGATTCTGTCAAGCGCTAGATAAGAACAAACACTTTGGAGAAGGTAAGCTTTTGACTATTTTCCATGTTTACAAAAATATTTTTTCAATGAAATAAATCGATAAGAATTTAAAACAATAAGATGTTATTCATTCATGCTTGCTAAAACCTACATTTACTCATAACAGACATATCAAGTAAAAAAATGCTTCGAAATCATCTATTGCTGGTGCAACACGGCTTCTTCAAATGCTTTGTAAACGTGATTCTTAATCACTTCCTATCAATAATATTTATTTTGAATACTAAAATGATCAGTTAATCTTCAGCTTAGATACGAATTTCCTATGTTCCCTCGTTAATTCCCTATATTGAAATGAATGTTAAACAATACAAACTAATTTTGTACAGGTGCTTGCTGAGACAAAAGGTTTTGCTGTATAGTTGCTTGCGATAGCACTGTATAGTTGCTTGATACCTTGTGTGAAAAGTTTAATGCATATTTCGTCATTAGATGACACACAATCAAGGTTTCAGGTTGCTCGCAACACACATCATGTAATTGGGAGTGTAATACTATGATCTATTAAAAGAGGACAAATATGCCTAAGGAGCAATCCAAAAACCTAATCCATTAGACAGACAAAACCTGGGAAGACAAATGAACAACCACAAGCACAACAAATAAACACTGAAAACTAAAAAACAATGAAAAACACGAACTCCTGTAAAAACCAAAAGTGAACTCAGGTGCTCCGGAAGGGTAAGAAGTTCCTGCTCCGTATACGACATCCGTCGTGAAGTCCAACAAAGTCAATCCGGTGGTAGTCACAAATCGGTGGAGGTACATGAAATGTTACGACAGTGGGAACAGGTCCAACATCATCTTAGATATTGGAATACTGTAACGGCCAATCAATTCGTGATGACGACGTAAACTTTCCTAAGTGATGACATCAACTTATCCCTGATAAAACCCTGGTTAAATAGTTTTACAAGTTGAATCTTAATGCTACATTAGGCAGCTCAAAGTACATTTATAACGTATGAATAACAAATATAATTGTGTTAATTTGTGTTACTACATGTATTTAGTTATAAATCTACCTTACTATAACATTCTGAATACGCTTATGATAATTCAAATCAAAGACCCGGGTCTCAAAAATTTGCTGAAGATGTCTCACTCCTTCTCACCTCCTAGTCTTTTATTTCCAGAAAACCTCTTATATTAATATGCAAGCGTGTTAATTGGATTCTAATCGAGTAATTAGAGTTTTACATTCATACCATTGACTTTGTGTTTGTTTCTTTGTTCAGTGTTTGTATTTTCGTGGCCCACATGGGCGTAGCACATAAAGAAATCAGTAATTTGAGTAACTTTCTTTTGACGTCTAAGAAATTTAGTTTATCGGCAATTCATAATTTTTCATTTTGATGTAATAGTCAGACATTTTTCAGTATTCATGATTCGACACTCGAAAATATCATGCAATACATTATGACGACAAAAGAGGATGCTTTGCCGATAAATAATAATAGACACTAATGTACTAAATATTGACTTCATCAATTTGAATATATGTCTCGCTTTCGTCTCGACCAATATTCAACGTGATAAAGCCAGTATCAAAAACCATTAGTGTGTATTAATTTAATTTGATTGGATGAACAGTATAGACCAACATTGGTTATACTGTATATCCTGGTTTGGTCTTGAATTAACCCGCCACTTGTAAATTAAGTCCAATGTCATTATTGATTCTTGAATCAAGGGATCATTGTACTTCTGTTTGGAAATTAAATTATAAGGAATGTTTCCAATTTTTGAAGAGGTTATACTTCAATAACATGGTTTGGGTCGGTTTATGGCATTCATAAACCGCTGGTTTATTATGCGTAAATTGACCCAAACCAGGTTATGTCGTATAAACTGTTCAAAATTGGTAACATTCCTTAAATAATCATTCTATGTCACCGAAATGACTATTTTATGCTATCATTCGCATTATACTCTATCGCTATATGAATTGTTGTTGTATAGCAATGTAATATTCCTTGTTAAACACAACCAAAAATTAGCGCTGATATTGCACTGAGTGCTCATGGGTAGTTTTCTTGGTTGGTTGGAAGATCTTATTTGCTTTCATATGCAATGAACGCGCTATTACACAAAATTGGGAAATAATGTCCCTTCGTAGAATATTGTATCACATCGGCAAGCTCGTGCGATAATACATTCTACTACGGACAGTGTTTCCTAATATTCATGAAATAACCCCATATTATAGTCCAAGTACATTATATTGCAACAAGTGACTATACAAAAAAAATTGCTAGCGCCCATACAGTACACATACAAGCACCTATACAGCCAGAGAAATGATGTGTTGTTTGTTTGAAAGTAATTTACTTCATTTTACAGGCAAAATAATTCGATAAAATTTGGTTTTATGGTATAAAAACGAATTGACTTCTGGATAACTTAAAGAATACCTTCTTATTTCTTACCATTTTTTACTTATTCAGTTTTAAAGTCAATATTTCAAACACTAAATGTGAGAAGCATCGTGATCAAAGCTTGATAAAAAAGTTGTTAATCATATTTGTGAAAAAATTTTCATGTAATTTTATAGGCATGTAAACAGTCAAGTGTCAAAGGAGGCAAACATACCTAAAATTTCCATAAAATCCGTGTAAATGTTTAAAATCTATTATTAAGTATGAGCGATCTTCCTGGCAAGTGACCGATTTGCTGCTATACAAAATCGCAACTTAACAACTGACGAAGACATGTTTAGTTCCGCTCCCACACTGTGGAACAGTTACCTCTTGAGCTACCAAAGGACCACTGCATTATAGTTTCGTCCCAATTGGCTGAGCGGTTTTAGGGGAGAAGATTTTTTTGTGGATGGACCGACGACGAACGCAAAGTGATGGCAAAAGCTCACATGACCTTTTAGGCCAGGTGAGCTAAAAATAAAGATAACAAGAGACATGAATGATGAAGGGCCCACGTGTTCCGTTGCAATGAACAACGTCAAAATTCAATCCAACACAAAGACAGGGCAAAATGAACGCACATTGTGACTCTTGACCAATCAAACGTAACCTCATTATACCTTTTCGATTGTTCATACTGAAAATACATAGGTGTGCGAGGCCTTCTGCTAATAATTTAAGATTTTTTATTTTTTAATAAAATGTCAATGAGAATATAAGCGTTCTTTTTTTCGGGTGTAGCAAACAAGTCAACCAGACTATCCGCATACGATCTTCAACATGCTGTCACCGACATTTTATTAAAAAATAAAAAAATCTTAAATTATTAGCAGATTAAGCACTCTAAAGGTCCACATAGCAGGATATCATCATGTGAACTGTGAATAAAATGTCTGCTCAACAACACTTCCAATTCGTCACTTATTTCCATATTATAAAAAAAAGGTTTGTACGAATATCGGCATCGCTACATACAAAACATTTGTACCAGGAAAAGTGCCTTTATCTTAACCCGAACCGTAACTAACTCGAAATGTAACTCGATAAATGACATTAGAAAGTAATATCTCGAATTCACTCGAACTTCAACACGACCTCGAATTATAACTCGAACTCTAACTCGAACTTCAACTCGAACTCTAACTTTAACTCGAACTCTAACTCGAACTCTAACTTTAACTCGAACTTGATGTTTAGTCACACCTAGAATAAACAAAATTGCCCTAAAAATCTACCATTTCTAATATATTGCATTAAATTACTTAAATTTCAAAAGATATGCGTCCTTCAAGTGCACCTTATTACCTTAACAAGCCTATGTTATTTGATTTTTAAATTTCTGATTTGAAACGTTAAAATGTCTTATAGAATAGGAATTGTTTAACTGAATATATAAAATATGGGACAAAAAGTTACTAAATATAGTCCTTCCATGAAGACAGGCATTTGACACTATTATTGGTGAAATACTATGCGTATTGGGTACCTCACGTTATTTGTTGATTTCATACGCTAATTCAATCAGAAATGAGAAAATGCACCGCGACAAAGATTGCAATAAATATCCGGAATTATTTTTTTCCAACATAGGTTTTATTTTTAGATTCATTTTTATATTTCCGCAAAATGTTTCAGAAACATGTTCATGTGGAAAAATGAAAAACTTAAAAACCTACAAAATGTCGAGTTAAATTGCTACCAAAGCATACTAAGTAGAGAGTATAGTGAACAGTTCGTTTACTATCACAGTTTGAAGGCATTTAAATCGCTGAATCTAAGGGCAAGTTACCTTTCGTCAAAAACACAGGCCCTTGGGTACAGGTTTGTGTATATTTGTGTAATAAAATCGTGATCTCTTGATTTGACAGCATATGATACCATAACACGCATGGTCGACGTAGTTTTTAGTCAAACATGTACCCAAGTGCCTGTGGTAAAAAATTGGGTAAAAATGTTTATGTTCTCCAGCTAACAAAATGACAGTTATTATAACACTTATACACATACATTGTAGTGTCTAATACATGTGTGTTACTAGTTGGTTAAACAGGTTGGGCACAACCCGCCAAAAGGGGAATAGTTACCCATGAGTAACTACCCCTCATTTGGGTAATAATTTCACAGTGACAAAATAACAAATTTTAAATATATCAGAGAAAAATGTCCATGAAAACATCAGAATTGCTAGGCATCATACCCCTACATGTACAAATATGGAAAGAAAAAAATATTCTTAATGAAAGTTGTTGCTTTGATCATGAATATGTGCAATTATAAGTAAAAGATTAAAATGCCAAAATTTGGCATTTTATCACTACAAAAAAAGTGAAAATTATTCCCCAAATGAGGGATAGTTGTGAGTTTGAATCTCAGCTGTGGCGATGTGTGTTCAACTCCGATCTAAATTGACAAGGATTGCCAATTTTCCTACCAAATGGTCGGTGGTTCTCTCCAAGTACTCCAGCTTCCTCCACCAATAAAAACTGTCGTCCACAGATTAGCCAAATGTGCTGAAAATGGCATAAAACCCCAGCTAAACAAACAATTTGCACTATATGATATACATACTTTTTGCCACAGTTTTTTGAGCAACTACTGGCTTCAGCCAATCAATAGTTACTGTGAAATATAACCATGATGAGTTGTAAAGTAGGTTTTTATTTCATGCTAGTGGCAGAGCTACGTAATTGCTGTTTACCGATGCCACCTGACATTTTTCACATATTTGCCATACCTTTTCAATTTCAAATAGATCCCAAAGTTTTTTAATAAGGATTAAAGATACAAAATCCTACTTGCTTGCACAATGGGTGAATAGTGTAATTCTTCAAATACATGTAGCAATGCCTTTCACTAAGGTGATAAGCTATCCTTATGAACTTTATACATGTATGTTTTACGCTTCTTGACAAAAGTGCCACAAAAGTAAATCAAATATATCATGACTGGTTTTGCATGGAACAGACAAAGAAAGAGTGAGAAAATTCTCACAAAAAAAAATTCTATTATTTTTTTTTTTTAATGATTACCAGTATATTTAACTTACAGGGACAATACAAATATGAGAAAGTTTGGGAAAAATCAAGTGTCCGAAATATTACAAGTGAACAGTAAGTAGTAGTAATGATTTATCCTTGTCCTGTGTTCTCCCCAGTCTTATATAACACAGTGGTACCACTGTGCTAAAAATTTTTACCACTGTGATAATTTTTCACCACTGTGCTATAATTTTTCTCCATGTGCAATAACTTCTTTGCATTGTGCTATTAATGTTTACCAATGTATATATTTTCTAATTTTTATACGACCGCAAAATTTTGCGGTCGTATATTGGTATGACGTTGGCGTCGTCGTCGTCTGCGTCGTCGTCTGTCGTCGTCCGAAGACATTTGGTTTTCGCACTATAACTTTAGTATAAGTTAATAGAAATCTATGAAATTTAAACACAAGGTTTATGACCACAAAAGGAAGGTTGGGATTGATTTTGGGAGTTTTGGTCCCAACAGTTTAAGAATCAGGAGCCAAAAAAGGGCCCAATAAGCATTTTTCCTGGTTTTCACACAATAACTCTAGTATAAGTAAATAGAAATCTATGAAATTTTAACACAAGGTTTATGACCACAAAAGAAAGGTTGGGATTGTTTTTGGGAGTTTTGGTCCCAACAGTTTAGGAATTAGGGGCTAAAAAAGGGCCCAAATAAGCATTTTTCTTGGTTTTTGCACAATAACTTTAGTATAAGTAAATAGAAATCTATGAAATTTAAACACAAGGTTTATGACCACAAAAGGAAGGTTGGGATTGATTTTTGGAGTTTTGGTCCCAACAGTTTAGGAATTAGGGGCCAAAAGGGTCCAAAATTAAACTTTGTTTGATTTCATTGAAAATTTAACGATTGGGGTTCTTTGATATGCCGAATCTAACCGTGCATTTAGATTCTTAATTTTTGGTCCCGTTTTCAAATTGGTCTACATTAAGGTCCAAAGGGTCCAAAATTAAACTTAGTTTGATTTTAACAAAAATTTAATTCTTGGGGTTCTTTGATATGCTGAATCTAAACATATACTTTGTTTTTTTATTATGGGCCCAGTTTTCAAGTTGGTCCAAATCAAAATTTTTTTGGGGGGGGTCAATTCTCCACAGCATATTGTATGACCAATTCTGAGTTCTTTGATTTCAGTTATTCTGTGTCAGAAACCTATTATGTGTCAAATATTTGAAGAAATTTTCAATTGCACAGTATTGCGCAATAGCAAGAAATTGATATGTGTGCCCAATTTTAAATTTTAAATTGGTTATTTCTGATTTATATATAAAAACAAATAATACTGATATGGTTTGAATAGGTAAATTAAAAATTTTTAAGTTCTTAGACAACATTCATTCTGTGTCAGAAACCTATGCTGTGTCAAATATTTATTCACAATCCAAATTCAGTATTGTATCAAGCTTGAATGTTGAGTTCATAATTGCCCCAACTATTCAGGGTTCGACATCTGCGGTCGTATCTAGCTGCGCCCAGCGGAGCATTTTATTATGCATTGATCTGTTCCCTTTTACCTTTGTTTAAATTAGAGACAACCAGAATAATTAAAATCCATTAAAATTCTACATAATAATTTACTATTTCTAATAAATGATAAGAAATCTTATTCAAATTTGCGTAAATGTTTTCATTACATTAATAGAACGATGAGTTATAAACCTTATTCTGAATTTTTTACCACAATGCTATTTAAAAGTTCTGGGGAGAACACTGCTTGTCTTCCAAATTATTCTCTAATATCACATACATGTACATGTATTTCAAAATTCCATATGAAGGTATTTATATGAGACAACACCTCACTAGACTAAAAATGGTTAAAGGCTTGTAACATCCTTTAACCTTCAGTGATAAACAACAAGACTTATTGACCTATAATTAAAAAAATATATAAAAGTTAATGTAAAATATTCACAGGGAAAAAAGAATCCTAACAAACTTTTTCTATTTGTCTATAGTATGATGCTTGTAAACAAAATATGTTTGTTATTTGAATTTAATTTTTATTTCAGTGGTAGAATTTACTTTGACAACTACACTAATGTATATGGAGGGTAAGTATAGAAAATGAAAGGACATGGACTCCGAGTACACGGAAATGTGCCGTGAGAGTTGTAAAAACAAGAAAATAAACAACTGAAATCCTAAACTCTGATCTGATCTGCATAAATGTCCAAGAGACCATTGGGTTATCTACTACCCTTTTAAAGTTTCTTGATGGTAGACCTAGCAACATACACAGAAATATGAGATATGTGTAAGTTAACATGTCTTCCTTCAACACTGAGGGAACATCATATTACATGTACATAAATCTTTATAATGTTTGAAAACATCAAGTAATACTCAACTTTTTAGTGTAAGTTGTTCCATAGAATCTGTTGAGACTTTCGGGTCGTCCCGATAGTCCGACACGCATTGGTCCGACACTCAATAGTCCGACACTCAATAGTCCGACACTCGATCATTTTCCACTACCTTGAAAAACAAGTGTGGACACACTGAAATGTCTTGCCTGTATAACGTTAAATTTAAATGATCAATGTCAGGGGCGGATTCAGCCATTTAAAAAAGGGGGGTGTCTGTGTTCCCAACCCAAGGTACATGTCCCGATACAAATGCATTGATCCGCCAAAAAAGGGGGTCCAACCCACGACCCCCCCACACACACATGAGGTCGAGGTGAGATATACCCTTTCACACAAACGTGTATATATAAAAAAGGAGATTTGGTGTACTTGCCAATGAGACAACTCTAAACAAGAGACCAAATGACACAGAAATTAACAACTATAGATCACCGTACGGCCCATGAAGCATAGTCAGCTATAAAAGGCCCCGAAATAACAAATGTAAAAAAATTCAAACGAGAAAACTAACGGCCAAATTAATGTACAAATAAATGAAAGACAAAGGCCAGATATAAAATCATTCCATACTCCAAATATAGTTAACATATTACTTATAATAAAAGTGAAATTAACATTGCAAAAATCTGAACTATCCCAGTCTCTCTTTCTGTTACAGAAGTCGCAAGCGAGACACTAAATACAAAAAGATGTGATGTAATTTCTAATGAGACAACTCTTCACAGGAGACCAAATAACACAGTAATTAACAACTATAGGCCACCTTACGGCCTTAACTAACTTTAACCTTGCAATGTACTTTTTAAAAATTATGCCAATTCTATGTTAAGTGAACAATAAGACTGAGATAAAACCCAATTTATCATACAATTAATAAAAACCTCATCAAAGGAACATGTGTACTAAGTTTCAAGTTGATACGAGTACTGCTTCATAATAAACCACATTGACTAAAAATCTGTTCGCACGAACAGACGAACGAACTTACGGACAAACGAACTTACGGACAAACGAACATCTGGACAATCGGTCGTACGAATGAACGGACAGACGAACGAACTAGACAATATAATGCCTATGTACAATCGTAAAAAAGGAGGGTGGGTATAATAGATGAAAGCCACAGTAAACTCAGATTTGAAATAAATGTAGATGCGTAATGACTGGTCTTAAGGTCAATTAAGAATGTCACGTTCTGCTGGACTTTTTAGAATTACGAACACAAACTTGTAAGATATGTTTTATTTCAACTTTTATTACACCACCGACAAACGGCTAAACGTCTCAGTCATTTCAGTTAAATTGGGCAACAGTGTACACCATGGCGTCCCAGTACTGATTAAGTGTTCTCTGTCCATTTCTGTAGGAATTCGTTAAACGATCTATCCTTTCTTGAAGAAGGCGGTACTTCCTCTTTCGAACGGGTGGTCGATCGCCTCGTCTAACGGCTGCAACGGACAAGGCCCCCCTTCTCTCTTCTGTTTTTAACATCTTCAAAAAGTACCCTATAATTTTGCATACAATTCAGAAAGATCACATCGATTTTAATAAACATGTGTACAGAGTTTCAAGTTGGTCTTCAATATCATTATTCACTACCTTGAAAAACAAGAGTGGACACACTTAAATGTCTTGCCTGTAAAACGTTAAATTCAAATTTAAATAATCAATTTCAGGGGCGGATTCAGCCATTTACAAAAGGGGGTGTGGTGTTCCCAACCCAGGATAAAAAGTGGGTGGTCCAAATACAAATCCCGATACAAATGCATAGCACTTAAATTGAACAAGGAAAATGATCGAGTGTCGGACAAATGAGTGTCGGACTATTGAGTGTCGGACTAATGAGTGTCGGACCAATGAGTGTCGGACTATCGACGTTATCCCGAGACTTTCACATGATAGAGGTCCTTATATGATATTAGTTCCAGCAAGAAGGAGTACTCAGGAATATTATTTCTAGTAGAAGAAACAGAGTTAGTAGTATATAACAGGATATTCATTAGCATTTGCAATTTGTTTATAATCCTATATTGGATTTTAAATCAATAAAACTTTGAACTTTTTTAATGATTAAGATCTTCTGGAGGAACCTCTGTTTGGAGAAAAAATTAAACAGAGACATGACGACTATTGATACCTCAGTACTCTAGGTAGTTCCTCATAACTACTGATGATCAATAGCCTGTCAGATATAAGGTTGTGAGCTCAGAACCAATTCATGGTAAGGCATGTTTGAATATGATATGAACTGATATTTCTTCCTGCCTAAGGTCTTTGTTTCTCTCTGGATACTCTGTCAATAGAAACTGGTTGCCAAGATACATCCAACTGTACTTGAAGTGATGTAAAAACCCACTAACACAAATCAAACAAAATATTTTGATATCTGGTCCGTAAATTAAGCGGAGATTCTGTACAATTATGGCACTGTACTGAGTGCAATATTTTTTATGGACGACTTAACAGCGGTATTGCCCAAGGCCAACGGTTGCAGGCAATATTGCTTTAAGTGGTCCATAATACATGATATTGCACGATAGTGAAGTGCTATAATTGTTTTTTTACATTTCACCTTGAAGATCATAAATTGGAAATCACCTGTTTCTAAAAAAAGTTAACAGTGCAATATCACAAAATATGGACTAGTTTGAAACAGACTGTTTCTATATAAATCTAAAAGTAAGAAATGTAATAATATAAGTTAAATCAAATGATACCATTTAATTCTTTGAAGGTATTCTAAAAGAAGTGTACCAAAACACCTGTACAGTTTGAAGTCACAGAAAATTGAAAATGCCTTGGCATGTACAGCAAGAACGGTAATTTGTAAGTCTGATAAGGGGGCCTCGGTGGCCGAGTGGTCTAGGTAGTTCGTCATGACTACTAGTAATCACTAGCCTGTCAACGCTGAGGTTTTGAGTTCGAATCTCACCTGTGGCGGGGTGTGTTCGACTCCGATTTTAATTGACAAGGATTGCCAATTTTCCTACCAAAGGTCGGTGGTTCTCTCAGGGTACTCCGGCTTCCTCCACCAATAAAAACTTTAAGTTTTAAAATCTACCCCTTTTGGTCATTTTGGTTTGAAATTGCTCTTAAACCTTTTGGATTATTGTTTTGGTTTTCAATATTTTAGGCCTTGAGAACAACTGATGAGTTATAAATCGACGACATTTGCACATCTTGTGCATCAAAATTGGTATCAAGAATATAATTTATAGACTGCATATTAATTGTCACATAATACAGTGGTACATTTCATATGATTTTATACTTTGAAGAAAATAGATTTAAGTTGCTTGTAATTTTTCCGGTTCATACATTTTCTTTAAATCATAATAAAAACTTAATTTTATAGTATGTGTTTCTATATAAGCAATATTCTTGTTTCAGATACACACCAAATTACCTCACAATGGTGAAAAAGATTGTTTGCTTTGCATTACTAAGGGTAACAATATATTGTTAAGAGTACATCTGACCTCAGGGAAAATTCTTCAGCAGGTGTTTTTATCTGCGGTGTATAATTTCAGGTAAGAACATAAACCCTGTAATCAATGTGAAAATTGATGTCTGGTAAAAGTAACACTACATGTACACGTAAATATTTGTTTTGTGATATCAAGATTAAGCAAGAAAATTACTAATAAGAAAGTTATCTGTAAGGTCACAATTAATTTCAGGGTAATGAAACTACAATTATTCAAAAAAAATATGTTATCATCTGCACTTTTCTGTTTTTTTAAATGTTTGAATAACTAATCTTTTCTTTGTATTGAAATTTTATTTTTATGATTTTGGTTGATTTTTAAACAAAACATTTTTTTTTTTATTTTCAGAGATATCTC
Source organism: Mytilisepta virgata (assembly GCA_028015205.1). NCBI lineage: Eukaryota > Metazoa > Mollusca > Bivalvia > Mytilida > Mytilidae > Mytilisepta > Mytilisepta virgata. The sequence continues at coordinate 27,019,061 of CM051511.1, forward strand.
CTGGAACGAGTCTCAGTCATCCATTGTTATAAGATCTACCAAGTCAAACAGGCGTGGCATGGTAAATACATGATCTTAATAGCTTTAGGTTTCTCATAAAAAGTATTTCAGTGTTTAATTCACTAATAATTATATAATTATAAGTATTAAGTAATAATTAGATTAGCGGCCTCGGTGACCGAGTGGTCTAGGTAGTTCGTCATGACTAATAATCACTACCCTGTCAACACTGAGGTTATTAGTTGGAATCTCACCTGTGGTGGGGTGTGTTCCACTTCAATCTTAATTCACAAAGATCGCCAATTTTCCTACCAAAGGTCGTGATTATCTCTAGGTACTCCAGCTCCCACCACCAATAAAAAATGGTCGCTGCAAAATAGCCAGATGTGCTGAAAACAGCATAAAACTCCAACTAAACAAACAAATAATTATTAGATTAAGGGCTACAGTTTTAAATGTATGTTTTTGATTACCTTATTTATCAAATAGAAATTAAATATTTATACACAACCATGTCTGCTTAAACACTTTAAATATACTTCTGTATATAGTAAGTTAGACATGCAATCACAGTATCTTGGCTGAATACAGTTTTTTTTATGCTATTTAGCTTGAAATTTTGTCATATGCAGATGTGGATTTTTGTGTCAGTTTATGCCATTTTTACCCATTAGAGTTCAGAATTTAGCACATACAGAATATAGTGCAGTTGATTATGAATACCCAGGTAGTCATGGTAATCAACTCTTTCCTAAATCAAATAGACAGGAAATATAGAATAATATGCTGTTGGCGTGGCCAGTGGTGCAAGCACAGCAATAGCCCTTTCCAGAAACTAATTTCCGGTATCACAATTCTGAGACTAAAATTATAATTTGAAGCAAGTTATTTCCCTGACTTCGGTTTCCGGTGAACGAAACTTTTTCTAGCCTTAGTATGTAGCACAATATGCCCCCATTAAGGGCATACGATACAGTTTCTATCTTCTATTGATTTTTCTTTGAGATTTTGCGTATTGGTAGTTTTTTCTCCGATGTTTCTAAAAATACAAAGAAAATTACACCTTCATATGCTACTTTTTGAGATATTTAAGGTTCAATTTCCGGGATTTTTACTAAAATTGTGCATATATCGTCTTTTCACCTATTTCGATAAAAATCAATTACTTTCTTGTTTTAAAAGATAAATACATCAGGTTTTTCGCATAAAGAAAACGAATATCTCTTCTCTTCCGATAAATAAAATTCAGACGATTTTGTGCTACACGATCTTTTCATTTTTTCAAAATATGTGATATATTACCAAAAGTTTTGAATTTAGGCACGATACATTAGTGTATTAAAAAAAATCTGCTATTGATAATTTAATCTAAAAATCACATAATGTTGTCCTTATAATTTGCTATCGAATGCAGTTTCGAAATTAAGGGGTCCATGATCTCATTTTTTAGATATTTCGAAAAAACTGTCGACTTTTTAGGCATTGGTACAACTTTTGATTTTAAGCGGGAAATGACGTGCCATCATAACGCAAAACGGATACTCGCGTGGCCCCGATTCCCGCGTGTATGAATAAAAGGCTTTTAATCACCCTCTTTGAAAAAAATTCCTGATCAAATTATATGTTTTACAACAATTTTGCTTATTGTATCTTTTGTGTTAAATGTCCAGTCACCTATGGGACATAATGCTGTGGAATGTGTTGCCTCTGTAAAAATAATTTTTATAAAATTGTTTTTTCCATATATATCTGGAGATACTGACAATTTTCGCCGATTATTGGACTTCTGTTTCTATCCAAAGCAATACATGTATTTTAACGTATATGACAAGCGTTTCTCGGTATATATATGTCTAATTAGTATTTGTACTCTCTTTTGAAAAAAAGCAAATCACCATAAGTTCGGATGTCCGAGAAATTAATTCTGTAATTTCATTTTTTATTAGATGATGTACAAAAATGTAAAGGTATCTGCATGATACATGGAAGTTCCTCACAATATTCATGCACCATTTGAACTAAGGGATTTTACAACTACATGAACTATAAATATAGATGTCAATGTATCGGAATCTTTATCTATTCCAAAAGGGAAAACTTTCCGCTATGAAACCCATTAAAACGCCATCCTTTAGTTTTGGTGGTGTTCCTGCTACACATTTCTGTGTGTACTTTTTGGTATTTTGTGTTATTTGTTGTTTGTCGTTTGAATTTCGTGTTTTTGGTGTTCCTGATCGTGTTTTTTTTTGTTTACTGATTTCCCTCCCTGCGCGAATAGTTTTATGACGTAACGTTATTTTACGCGAAAAGGAGACGTCCGAATTAGCGACGTTGTGGGAAAAGGAAAATGTTCCGCGAAAAGTTCTAGTTGGATGTTAGCGACGCGATTATCTCCCCTGTAACTGTATCGTATGCCCTTAAACAAAGACTTTTCTAAATGACCCATATGCAGAGAATGCATATGCTCCTATAGTGCTCGCTGCGCTCACTATTATGGGGTCAAATATGTTGAGTATTCAGCCATCCCTCTTAAACTTCAAGTAAATAAATATTTTGCAGACAGATATAGTGAAAGTTCTGGCAGTGTTTAATGTGAAACCTCTACAGTTTATTGGTATGCTAGAAGTTAGGAAACAAGTATGTATATATAAGAAATTTGAGGAACTTATACTGATTTATTGGATATAAACTTTTTGGGGTTTTTGTATGCTTAGAGGATTAAATGATTCTAGTGTTCATTGTACAGATTGCATTAATAAAAGAAATATGAAATTTCAGAATCCTGAAGGATGATCGCTGGTCTAATAGGAAATAAATAGGATTTGAAATAGGTGTTTTAGTTTGAGAGAACATATGAATAGAAAACAAAGAAGAAAGAAAAAAATATAGGTTCACGTGCTTATTTTAGAGTTAAAAGGCCTTGAAAATTTGCAGGTTATGGGTTTTCTATGGATTTTTCATTGTCTTTGCATTGAAAACTTCAGTCTCTCAAAAATGTATGAAAAAATAAAAAGGATTTTATAAAATTTTGTCAAATACCATTTTAAGGTATATATGATTGAATCATAAAAGAAAAAGTGGGGGTTCATGGGCAAAAAAAATTCATGTTTAAGAAATGGATAAAACCTGAGTTTTCCGAAAATCTGACAAAAAGACCAAAACATGACCAGCGAGCATCCTTAAAAACAACAAAAATTGAAACCCACAAAAGTAAACAAATCCACAGTACCACAATTTTCCTTTGATTATCATATTCACAATTCAATTAGTTTCACATTAGAACTCGAATTTCTCTCTGAAGAGACAATTATCCTAATTTGTTTGATGAATTAATTACTAAAGATGAAGTAAGGTGAATCATAGATATTAAATCATTTAAACTATGAATTTAAGGATAAATGCAGATTTGATTTTGTGTTATTGGTCAAAAGTTTGTTATCCTTGAAACAACAAATTTAAATTAAACCAAGAATATTGAGACACGAAAATGAATTTATAGTAATAAATGACTTTTTTGAAATGGACCCAACTCAAACACTTTCATTTCATCAGATAATATAAATGACATATAATTTCATTGTCGTGTTTCATTGAACATAATAAGGGACGGGCTATATACAGTGTAACCATTGGAGATAAATGTCAGCTTTAAAAAAAGTTGCTCTTATACTGTTTTTCATATGCATTTGTGGATTTTGTGGGAGGAGTTTATCCAGAAAATCCTTTCTTATCTTTTACTGTGATGATGATGACATGTATGCTTTTCATGAAGAATTAGTTTTCCAATAGACAATAAGAGAAAGAGAGGGCCTACAGTTCCTCAGTTTGCTTTATTGTAGGAATGTGGTCAGAAATTAATGGCTTTTGTATTATGAATTTCTTGTCTATTGTTGTGCCATATGCTTTCCCATCAGCCAACAAGAGATCATTCTGCAGAACTTCATTTTGTTTTAGGAATTTGGTCAGAACACAGTGGATGCCACATTAAATCAGAATGTATTGATAACAATGCACCAACAATACACAGTAAAGATGTACAGCTTGCTACAAGTTCTAGACATGGTTTGTAACTTGTAAAAGGAAGAGTGTAATGGGAGATAGATTCCATTTTTTTTTTTTTTTGTGAAAGAACCGGTCACTATGCTTATAATATTACAAAAGCTGTTATCTTTGGCAAAAGAATGATATAAACTCAGACCTAACATAATTATGACAACTGCTAAATAGTGCTGATATTTACATTGTTCATTTATACTAACTTTTGGGGTTTTTATCCCAAAAAGGAGAGTAAAAAAATCTATACTAAAATGAAGGGATACAAAAAAGTCATTCCCAGTATGAATGCATCATATCCTTAAAAATAATTCAGTTATATTGTACAGTACATGTATTTCAGTACAGGACTGACACTTACAATCTAGATGATATAATTGATGACGAAGGAAATCTACTTGGACAACAGCCGTTAGGGTTAAAGGTCAATATTAAAATAACTGGTAAGAAATGTTGATATACAGAAAACCAATATGAAATATCAATCAGTTATCTCCATTAAAAAATTACACAGGGGAGATAATTATAAATATCTTCTTTTGATCCTAAGAGCTAAAGGGAGGCTATTTTATTATCTCCCCTGGGTAAAATTGGTGAAAGGAGATAACTGACTAATAACAGTGTTTTTATTGCTGTTATTCATCTTAAAGTCATAATGAGATGTTCAACACTATAAAAATCTTACAAAAATCTTGAAACATGGAATGAAGCAAATTACTTTTCATTGATTAGTCATTCTATGTTTTGTCTTCATAATCCAATTCCCCCCCCCCCCCCCCAAACAGAACCAAAAAAATATTAGAACTGACGATATTTCTTTCCTATTAAAGTCAGTATGTTTCACTGTCAAATACATATTTATTCCAATAGATAAGGATCAAGAAAATATAATCTCTGCCATGTTGTTCACTGTTTCCTCCTGTCTAATTCACTTAACTGATTTACATTATTTATATACATTTAGATTGTACAATGTCTTATGTTCTTCAATATATTTTTTCAGAGTGTCCACCAGTACTGTTTACTGTATCATGTTATGAACATATCGTAGAATTTAGCAATAAGCCATTCCATTATGTATTCTCACCGATAAAAACACCTGAATACTTTGAAGTTCATTCCTTGGAAAGAGGATCTTTGGTATGCCTAGATTAAAAATATTTTTTGTGACTTTGTCAAATGCAAGTTTTGTCTCCAAAAGTTTGTACCATGTTGACATTTAGTACATTCCTGCATACTGAATTTTACAAAAATAATCTTCAGGTTTTTCATCATTAGATTAAGAAAACCAGACAAAGCTTTCTAGTTTGTGATTGCATGGTTTTATTACCTAGAGCCAAATAGTTTGAAATGACCTTGTATAGGTCTTAAAATTATCCTTTCTTTCTCATTAATAAAAAAAAAGGAATTACATTGTTGTAGTTAAACATATTTAAACAGTAAACTTGATGCATGAAAATAACCCTAAGGGCCAAGGGCCAGGTGAGCTATTGCCATCACTTTGCATTTGCCAGATGAGCTATTGCCATCACTTGGCGTTTGAGTGCAATGTCCGTCGTCATTGTTAGCTTTCCTGAAGATCTTCTTCTCTGAAACCCAAAAGCCAGTTGGAACAGAACATGTCAGCAATGGTCCTTAGGTGGTCCTCTTTCAGAATTGTATCCAATGACCCTGTCCGTTATCCAAGATGGCCACCAGAGCTGAACATAGTTTAACAAAGGAACCTATGGGAAATTAACTTAATGATCTTCTTATCTTACACCACAAAGTCAGTTAGAACAAAATTTGCGAGCAATGGTCCTTAAGTGGTCCTCTTTCAGAATTGTATCCGATAAACCCACCTACCTTGCAAGATGGCCGCCAGAGCCGAACATAGTTTAACATAGGACCCTATAGGAAATTTAGTTAAAGATCTTGTCTGAAACAGTAAAGTCAGTTGGAACAAAACTTGGCAGCAATGGTCCTTAGGTGTCCTCTTTCAGAATTGTAGCCAATAACCCCACCTGCTATCAAAGATGGCTACCAGAACCAAACATATTTTAACGTAGTACTTTATGAGAAAATTCACTGAAAGATCTTGTTTGAAACCAGTGAGACAATTTGAACTTGGCAGCAATGTTCCAGACTACCAGTCGATATGGACATAGTCAAACAGGTTATACTGCAAATGATTTCCAGGTGAGTGATACAGGCTCCTGCAAGCGTCTAGTCTAAGTAGAATGTTTTAACACGACACCAGTAATTGGAAGGCACAGCCACGGAGTTATTTTAACATATATTACACCGCATAAGGTTATTTGAGCAGTATATGTTTTCTATATTTTTTACAGATTAAGAATGGAATATTACAGACAGGAATTTTACATTATGCAAATGACCGATATCGTGCCTCATTCTGGGATGATGATTCAGGGAGACTTCTACATATAGCTACCTCACTTGTCAGGTATATGCCAAAATAACATTAAATATTACTTATTTCATTCTATTTTAGAGTTAAGTTAAAAATAAAAGGTGTTTGCAATGGTTATTTTGCAACTTTTTTCACATTAATGAAAACTTCCTATTAATTTCTGAATCACAGTATGATATAATTCCATGGAGTTTATTGGGGCATTAGTATACCTTCAGCACTGAACTGGGGACCTCAGTGGCCGAGTGGTCTTGGTAGTTCGTCATGACTACTAATGATCACTAGCCTGTCAATCACCTGTGGCGGGGTGTGTTTGACTCCGATCTAAATTGGCAAGGATTGCCCATTTTCCTACCGAAGGTCGGTGGTTCTCTCCAGTTACTCCGGCTTCCTCCAGCAATAAAAACTGACCACCGTGAAATAGCCAGAAGTGCTGAAAATGACCTAAAACCCCAACTAAACAAACAGCACTGAACTGGCAACTTTTTATTGATGGAAGAAGCTGTATCCGCTTTAGAGAACCAGCAATCCCTTAAAACATATTACAGGAATTCACTTTAAGTCACAGTTTCACTCAAAAGGTTATTAAAATACTTTTTAAAAAAACTAATTCTTGTATTGTTTTTCTTATACAAAAAGTCTCCTTTATATCGTATTTTAACATTTATCTTTATAGTTTCTATGAACTAGCTTCTGTGCCTGAACAAGACAATGGTGAAAGAATGTTAAAGAAATGTTTTGAAATCAGTATGGCCAAAGATGAGACCAAGGTAAATATATAATGTAATTTTGTATTAAGATTGATTTCCATGTAGAGTGGAACCTCTGTAAACTGAACACCTATGGGACCATATGAAATGGCAGGTTTTCGGAGGTGCCAGTATTGAGAGTTCCGCACTATACTGAAATCCGACTGAAAGTAAATTAATTGAAATATCGAAAGTTATGAAAATTACATAATTATAACCTTTGCATTTTTTCTTCTTTAACTGCTACTAAATCTTAGTCTTTAAGCTTCTTCGTTTGTTTTTGGTGGAACATCAAGTTAAAATCTTTTATTAGATCGAAGTTTTTCCTGTACACAGCAATGAGGCTTTGTTTAAAATATGCTAAGAGAATTAGAGTTCGGCCGGTTTTTAGAGGTGTTATTCGCAGGAATATATATGTTTTGAACTGGAAATTATTTCCGGTATTCGGAATTCAGAGGGGCTGGTTTTTGGAGGATTTATTTACTTATAAATATAGGTGTAAATTCCGGACCAAAAGAAATCGTTCGGTTTGCGGGGAAGCCGGTTTTCAGAGGGGCTGGTTTAGGGAAGTTCCACTGTACTTACTTTGAAGTTTTATATTTTATGATGCATTAAAGTACAGTTTATTTCATCTGAAACACATATTTTCTGAATGCATTCACAGTGGACTGGCTTCATTATCACATATTTCAGTTATTATTGCATGCAACTTAACGACAAACCGCCACGGTGGTCTTGTGATAGCATGCTCGCCTGGAGTGCTGAAGGTAGCGGGTTCAATCCCCGGCCGGGTCAAATCAAAGACATTAAAATTGGTATTTGCTGCTTCTCTGCCAAGCACGCGGCATCTAAGAGTAGGATCAAAGAGCTACTGGTCGGCTCGGAGTCTGTATAATGTGTCCAATGGGGTGATATATCTTCCTCAGACAGTTACCTCGTGAGCTAGCACATTAAAAATCCAGCTCAGTGTGTTGGTCTAGAACAAAGCAGGGATCATATTCATTATCATACATCTGCACCTGATGTGCATCTGGCTGCAACTGGACGTTACACAACAATCCAGCCATCTATCCAACTTAACGACATGATCACATGGAACTTCTGTAGTGCTTGGCATTTTTCAGGATTTGAAAATAACAATCCAAAGATACTAATATTAGATATAGTAATTTTATACTATGCTGTATACGACGCATTTCAAGGAGTTACCTCTCATCAGCAGCATTAAAACCGAAACATTTGGAAGACCAAAAACCAAACTTATTTTAAAACAAGAAGTACTCTTAACCAAAAATACTGAAATAGACATACTTTAAAAAGTAAAATCCACCTAATATGAAAACTTTCATGTTATAATCTGTATTTATCTGTCATTGACATATTTTGCTGAAAAATTTAAGGCGATTTTTTCATTTCTGTTTTGCAAGGTTTGTAACAATTTTATGACATATATTTTTTTTTTTTCTGTGTAAAACATTATGTCTGCATTTGAACACGTAATAAAAAGACAATACACATCGTTTTCTTTGCTCAGTATGTAGTAACTGCTTTACATATTTGTAGGTAGAAATTCCATTTACATCATCTGGTAGGAAGGTTAGCCGCCCACATCGTCAGGATAGTGTTAATACAGACGATTCCATTGTAAGATTTTAATGCTCTACATGTTACACTGTGAAACACAGTCCCATTGACTGTTGTCAAAATGTTTTCAGCTCCGTTCCTAATTGCCAAGGACTGTCAGTTTTCCTACACAAGGTTTTCTCCTTATATTTATGATTGGTTTACAAAGAAAGCTAAGTAAAAGGTGACATTTTGGCTTTTGAAAATTAACAAAAAACATTTTTAGGGCTCAGATTCAATTTTTTTTTTGCCAAAAAATTTAACCTTTTTAGGGACAAAGAGAGTGAGTCTTCATAGTGTGATGTATAGCCATTTATGACATGTCACCTCCAAATATTTAACCACGAATATTTTTCCGTATTGTACAACCGGAAGTAAACATTTTCCATATTGGACGTCCCAAAAAGGCCATATTTTTTCGTATTGTATGACCGGAAGTAAAAACAGGAAAAGTGTTTATGACATCGTGGTTAAATAGATTATGCGCCAAAAATTTTCCCAAATCAGCTAGCAAAGTAAACTTGTATTTGATTTCTAATTCAGTTTTTTTACAATCAGTGTAGAGTGTAAAAAGGGAGGATATATAGATTGTATAAAAAATATACTGTCTAGTGTAAGACAAGAAAGATCGACTCAAGAAATGCTCGGTAAACTTTGAAATGCCATTTAGCTAGTCCAAATAAATTGTTTATTTCCTGACAAAGAACATGCATTGGTTATTCAAACTTTTGTCTGAATATGTTGAACTGTATAATGAACAGATTATTTTACAGTGTTATGTACAATACGAAAAATATTGTACTCGTCCATATTGTATTGAAAGTTGTATTGGACTCGACGCCTATGGCGTCTCATCCAATACAACTTTCAATACAATACAGACTCGTACAATATTTACCCGTATTGTACATAACACTGTAAAATAACCTAATAATATGGCATAAACACAAACAATAAACAGACCATAATATCATGGTATTTTTCAGACAATATATAATGTGGACTATGAGGATGAGATGGATGTGATATGTGTGACAGCTGTACATCATGACCCAGATAAACCAAGGGGTGTGGTCTGTTTCTATGATAACAAAACTGGAAAATTTCTAAAGGAGGTTGAGATAGAAGAACCTTCTAGTGAGGTAGTGAATTAATTGTTAAGAACAGATAATTCTGAACAACCCTGCTATGAATTACACCTTATGGGAAGATTAAGAGTCGCCTAAGAGATGACGTATGCATTTTCTTTATAATTGTGTTGCCTGCATAGCATGGTGACACATGTGGATTCCTATCTGTCGTCTTACATCATTTTCATTTTTGACATCACCTGTACATTCCTCCTAAACCAGTGAATAGGGCAGAAAGGATTAAAGGGAAGGACAAATTCGACTCCAGAATTAACATACCTATTGCAAATATACTTAAATATGTTTTTTTACAAAACGTCATTCCGATATCTACAGTAATAAATGTATATTTTAACAAATTGTTTTATGGAATATAGCATTCGATAGTGGGCCATCTTGGTGACTAAAATGTAGGTGGTGACGTCACGACCCACAACATCTATCTTAAAATTGATGACGAATTTTCCACAGCATGCTACCATTTACATACGGGCATTATATGGGGAAACTGGTTCGATAATTACAAAATTATAATGATTATTTTACAAGTTAATCCGTGTCTGTTATTTATTCAAATTCAGTTAAAAAATATTTAACAAATATAATTCATGTAATTATAATTATGTAAAGAAATTAATTCTATAAAACAAAGAATTAAAACAATTGTAATGCAATTTTGAATTTCACCATATCTGGAAAAAAATTCGAAAACATGTTGTAACCTCTTTACAGGTAATGCTGAATACTTACATTTGAATTAAATTATAAGAATAACATACCCTTAAGGTGATAATTGCAGGTAAATGAAACCCCCCACCCACCCCCTGGATAAAATTCTGATTAAAGTTGTTTATTGATGCTTATTTACACCATGAATGAGAAATTTAAGTAGATTTTAAACAATATGCCATTTTCAATGGAAATATAATAAGAAGAAAATAGTGATGTAAAAACACCATCTCAGTATTTGATTTTTGGGATTGTTCATAGTATTGAAATAATTTTTTTAAGTGTGATGAAAATGAAAAGTTTGAATTACTTGCCAGCAACTTTTAAATTATCACCTTTGATAAAGCAATAATTGGATACCAACAATGCAAACTTAATAAGCGGCAATTTACTGAAGATCAATTAATATGCCGACAATTAGCAATTTCATTTTCTCAAATAAATACACCACCTTTCAAACCACGTCGGTTTTAAAACATAAAAAATACCATTCTAAAAGATTCCAAATTTTTTAACTGAATCCAAAACAAAAAAAAATCTTACGAACATCAACCATTGTCAACTGAATACACAATATGGGACCATAGTTCCGAATTAACATGTCATATAAATATTTACAGCAGTTTAGATCTAATACAACAAGTGAGGTTATACCTTGTTAAAATATGCATCTTTATGTATAACTTGTAGTCTTTATTCTCACTTTTTTGTAGAAAAAAACTATAATACATATTGGCATCAGAACAAACTGAAACTTTGAGGTTAGATCGATATTCCAAGTATCTGCATTTTTGGCCCACCTGGCCCAAAGGGCCATGTGAGCTATTGACATCGTTTGGAGTCCATCGTTGTCGTAGACTTTCCTGTAAAGATCTTCTCCTCTGAAACCAATGGGCTATTCAGAACAAAACTTGGCAACAATGGTCCTTAGGTGGTCCTCTTTCACAATTATATCCGATGATCCGGCCTGTCATCCAAGATGGCAGACAGAGCCATACTTAGTTTAACATAGGACCCCATGGGAAATTTACTTAAAGACCTTCTTGTATGAAACAACTTGTCCAATTGGAACAAAACTATGCAGCAATGGTCCTTAGGTGTTTAAACTGAGAAGCCATTTCTCACATAACTCTGATTTCTTTTCTGGGTTTGGAATGCTAAAAATACTTTTTCCATTCCCAAATCGCTTCAAGTCATTTTGAAAATGTATGCCCATGACTTTTGATTTACGACTTTGTTGTTTTAGAACTCCAACCACATCGATTGTGGCTCCACGTATACAAAAATTGCTGGCCTCCACAGATCGCTTATATCAAATTATTTTTTGATCCCTTATGAATACCTTATTGAATTGATCAATAAAACACACCAAAACCTTCTTATCTAGGGATAATGTTTACAATATGTATTGGAAATATTCCCTAGAACTTGGGCTTTTAACCATGATGCTCATGTTGTTCGATTTTAATTTCGATTCTGCTTCTTCAAATGTCGGTTTGGTTCCAATTCTGTATATCAGTTACTTTTCCTAATCTCTAATCCTTATTAATATGGCTGAAGAACCAATGCTGCTTGAACCCCAACATGCAGTTGCAATAAAAAAAAAACACTCCGAAAAATGAGGTCAGGCATATGGAAACACTTTGGAATAAATTTAAAGAAATGGATAAAAACTTTGCTGTTTGATTATCATTTTTGTGTAATAATATTGAAATTGACCAGATAATAAAACTTGTGTATGCAAATATTGAAATATTTATTATTATATAATCGAAGTGAAATAATAAGAATCGAAAATCGAAATGAATCATGCCAAGCCTGAATCGTTGCAGCCCTTCCAGTGAACATATATATATTTGCATGAAAACATTCAGGAAATAAAGAAATAGTACGCATTGTGCACCTGTTTTTTTTTTGTCAGGATTCTTTTGTTTTTCCTAATCAAAAAATGGTCTCAATAATAACCTTTGAGAAAATGTCATTTGGGGTAATAAAATTATGTTGTACAAGGGAGACAACTCCAATTGTTCTAGTTAAACATTTCTACTTAGGATTTCAAATTTAGTCTTCAGCTGTGATAGCATCTTGGGATGTAATGTTATACTGTTCATCTGTTTTAAATTGTTCTATTGTGTTCAACCAGTGTTTTTCATGTATTGGTATTGGATGTCGACCATTTATAGGGAGCCACCTACATGGTCTCATGGTAGCGTGCTCGGCTCGAGTTTGGAAGGTCGCTGGTTCGATCCCTGGCCGGGTCAAACCAAAGACATTAAAATTGGTATTTGCTGCTTCTCCATCAAATAAGCAGCATATAAAAGTAAGTGCAAAGGACTGGACGGCTCGGAGTCAGTATAATGTGTCCGAGTGGGGTGATATGTCTTCCTGCGGATATTTACCTCCTGAGCTAGCACGTTAAAAATCTGGCTCAGCGTGTTGGTCTTGTACAAAGCAGGGATCATATTAACATGTTCTCGTCCTGATATGCACCTAGTTGCCACTGGACTTTAAAAAATAATTCATCCATCCATCCCAACTCTGAATGATGAGAGCCATATGGAACTCTCAAACTTGTAATTTGTAATTCATAACTGCCAAATATCTCAAACAATTTTACAGATGTTTTCATTATGTTTTTTAATCATTTTTAGATACACGAACATCGGACATTTATTGACTTGGATACAATTATTCAGATTAACAAACTGTGGTCAGGAAAATTTCACTGTAATGTGTACAGACTAACCAGTACTGTGTCTGAAGAGAAGGATGTAAAATCTCAAAAGAAGTCGACTAGTCGACGTTCACGTCATAGAACAAGACATACATGAAAGTGATTTTACAACTGATTACTACAAAAAAATTACAGTTGAACTTTGAGTGTTCACAGACCCACTGTGTGTCCCACATTAACCAAATCGTGTTTTTAGGAAAACCTCCAAATGTTCATCTTAAATTTCAAGAATAATGTGTTAATGTACCACTTGTTGTCGTTAGTCATCATCCATCAACATGACCGTAATGCATTTGATTTTCTACAAGAGCAGACGTTCAATTTTCAGTATGCAATTCTTCGTTTTTTTTTGTGTCAGACATTATGTCACCAGAGACGAATATTACGTTGAATGTAAAGGCAAGTTTTAAAAATTTTTAATCATGTTAACTTGTTGACATATTTTATTGTTAATTGAAATGCATAGTACCTTAGCAGAGCTACAACATTTTTATACGCCCGTCAAAACATAGTTTTTTCTAATCATGGTCAAACGATCTGTATACTTTTTGGTGAAAATAAGATGAAAACATTTTGAGTTACAGGACTTTGTAACTAAAACAGGGGTGTGTTTTTTTCACATGTCGTGCTGTATCTCAAAAACGATTTATGATTATTGCTTAAAACTTTACACACTTCTTAGTTATATTAACCTTAAGATCTGTATACTTTTTGGTAATGATTCAAAATTTTATTGTAGAGTTATTGAGTTTTTTGTTAAAAAAAAAGGGGGAGGTGGGGTTTTCACATGTCGCACCGTATCTCAAAAATGATTTATGATTATTGCTTAAAACTTTACACACTTCTTAGTTATATTAATCTAAAGATCTGTATACTTTTTGATGATGATTCAAAATTTTATTTTAGAGTTATTGAATTTTTATTGAGCTTTTTCGTAAAAAAAGGTAGTCTTTTTTGGTCACATTTCGCGCCGTATCTCTATTGATTAAAAGTTTACACGCTTATGTTTTGCCGGGTTTCCATATACATCCAACCAGCAGCTCCACTAAATAAAGGGGGGTCCAAAAATATTTATTATGTTTTTTTTCACAAGACGATGGGCGTATCATGCACTCATGGCGCAGCTGTTTATTAATCAAGGAATCAACTTCATAAGGAAGTGGGACACACATTATAAAATTGTATGAGAATCTGAATTTATTACATAAATATTAAGATATTGATGAATTGTTAAAACATGTGACAGTTTTTAAGAGTTGATTATTTTATACTGTAAATTCAGAAATTACTGCAAAAATGGTTATACTGCCATCACTCTTAAATAGATGGAGCAAGTATAATTGGTTTCCGGTAAAAAATCACCGCTGTCCAGGTTTTTTTCAAACCAGATTTATTTTTTAAGCATTTTGTAACCTTAATCAAGTCAAACCAAAAGTAAGAAAGTCATCATGTTTATACATAATTTATACAAAGGTTGTGTTTTCAAGTGATTGTTAAATTTGTTTGATGTGGAAGCCTTTTGTATATACTAAGAATCATATACTGTAGGAGTGAATGATTTCAAACAAATGTTTGTCTCCAAAATAAACACCTAAACTGAAAATCCCTTGCCTCTTTTGACAGGAAATAAACTATAAAAATGAATTACAAGGAAAATAAATGGAAATGGTGAGATGTTAAAAGGAGCATAAAACAATTGAAATGTACAAAATACACAAATCAAAAAACAAAAACAAATACAAGATATTAAATGAAAAGTAAAAGTCAAAATTGCCAAATGTTTTGACCAATGTGGCCTTGATCACGAGCATGAAAAAATAGAAATAGGTTGACTCTTAGAAACCCAGAGTAAGACTGTCGTATGAGCTGTTTTGCAACATACTTACATAAAAAAAAAATCCGTACCAACTTTGCCATTTTTAAAAAAAAAATCAATTTGTCTGAGAACCATAGAATTTATTATAGATGGCCTTACTTTCTCATAATTGTACAAGATTTGCAATAATGAAGTCAAACAATACAGTATCGATAGTCATGTGTCCATTACTTTCCAAAAATATGGCAGCCGATCTCCAAATATTAGCTTTTGTGTTTTTATGCTTTGTTACCTTTTTTAAAAAGAAAAGGGGCCTCGGTGGCTGAGTGGTCTAGGTAGTTCGTCATGACTACTAATGATCACTAGCCTGTCAACACTGGAGTTGTGAGTTCAAATCTCACCTGTGGCAGGGTGTGTTCGACTCCGATCTAGATTGACAAGGATTGCCAATTTTCCTGCCAAAGGTCAGTGGTTCTCTATGGGTTCTGCGGCTTCCTCCACCAATAAAAACTGGCCACCGCAAAATAGACAAATGTGCTGAAGATGGCATAAAACCCCAACTAAACAAATAAACAAACAAAAAAGAAAAAACTTTTAAAATAATGTTTTTATCCTGCCTTGTCATGTAATGAGAGACATAGGTATTCCTTTTCTGACTTCATGATTAGATCAGTATAACAGCAAATGCGTATGATAAGTCAACAATATATGCTATGTAGGTACATTACCATCAGTGCAGCTTGTTTCCAAGGTTTTTTTTTTGTACTTCCAACCTCGATCTCTCAGTCATAGAGCATGACTGAAAGATTGAGGTTGGAATAAGAAACAAAACTTGGAAACAAGCTGCAAAAATCCTTACTTTTTCATATTGTACATTTTTTTTGTTGTCTATAAAGTTTCACATAGTAAACATGCAAGAGCTTGTGATGAGATTAGTTTAACAGAAACTCATTGTAAACATAAGTCATTAGTTGGTGTGAATTTGAATAAGAATTGATACACCTTGTTTTCTTGGAGATTTTTTAACCCCACTTCAAACTCCCTAGTTGTGATCTTTTGACATTGAAATACTTTCATAGTTCACATGTAAGTGTTTGTAAATAGGTGTATTTCATATACAATGTAGACACTTTAACTGATATATTATTCAGTCCTTCACATTGCTTTTTATTTGGCTGCAGCAGGTGACATATATCTATTTTTTAACATTTTATTAATAGAATTAAATGATTATTTTTTGATGAGTTGTACATGTATATAATACATTTTTTTATATAAATGTACATGAAAACATTTTTTGACCTGTTTTATATATTGCTCATAAGTTATTTCTTTTATAAATAAGGGAAAACAATCAGAATTGTCAGTGACAACTTTTAAAAGCACCTTATTAATAGTATGCACTCATCTTAATTGATTGATAAATTTTGTGTACACAGAATGAAGATCAGCGATAAAAGTGAGTTTCCTTTCCTTTTTTGCCTTTTTGTCACATGAATTCATGAATTTTGTGTCAAGAATGAATCCATGATATCTTTGTTGATTAGAGGTTTTATTTAATACATTTAGGGATGAGATCGAAAGTTCAATGTAGGATAAAAAACTTAATTCACATAGTTTTTTCACTGACCCCCCCCCCCCCCATCCCTCTAACTTAATTCACATAGTTTTTTCACTGACCCCCCCCCCCCCCCCCCCCATCCCTCTTAACTTAATTTGGGAAAAATTGATTGACCAATATGGGCATATGCTTTGAGAGTATACTTTTTGTATCATGGGTGCTGTTTTTCCTCAAAAATGTATGTATGATGGCTTTTATTTGCTTTAAAAGTCCAAACATATGTTAGGGTGGAACTTGAATCCGTATTTTTCAATCCGAAAATCGATGTCGGATACCAAACTATTTGAATTAAGTTTTTTATCCTACATTGAACTTTTGATCTTGTCCCTTTCTCTGTCATGTCTGTATGGTACTGAGATTGTCATAGAACAGAGATTCTTAAATAATAATGTGAAATCCCAGTGGAAGCATACATGTAAATTACATTAAATGAATAAGAAATTGTGAAAATGTTAATGTAAAATGTGAAGTAACATTATATCAATACATGTAAATATACAATACAAAGTCATTGTCGGAAAATATAAAATTTATTTGGGCATGCTTTAGAAACACAAGAAAAGGCGAGCTTTAGCAAGCCTTTTCCTGTGTTTCGCAGGGAGCCCAAATAAATTTTATATTTTCCAACAATGACTTTGTATTGTATTTATCCTGCAATTCCCTTTAGATGCATAAAATGCCTTAAAATTAATTTCGAAGTTGAAATCCAAGTGCCGTGAAATCGCAGGAAATGCCACAACGTCATCTGGTACATTCAGACCGCTCCTCACGCTCTTCATGTAAACAAGTAACAGTAGATTTTATTTGGTCATTGACCTAATACAACTAAAGTTTATTCTACCCCTGTTATTAGACCGGAAAAGGCTTGATTGCAGGATAACACTGTTTTTATGTTTGATGTCAGGAGGTATTCAATCTTTCTTGTTAAAAGTACATGTGATCTTTGTATTTTGAGTACATTAAAAGTACATGTGACCATTATCTTGATGTCAGTTCTCTAAGCATTTCAATTTTATTTTTCCTATAGCAACAGTACCAACAGCTGAAAGAAAAAGAAAAAAACAAATTATTCAATTATTGTAATTCTTCTGGCTATACAAAATTATATTTTAGTTCGGACTGTGTCCACTAAGTATACCTGCGATTTGACTGACTGGAATGCTGTTCTTTTATTTAAGGATGTTCGCTGTTCAGTTTCAAAATAACAAGCTTTTCATAACACTAGTAAATATTGATAGTGAATTAATAAAGGAATTAAAAGAGCGAAAAAATTATAGGTCCGTGTGCTTGTTTTTGAGATATAAGCCATTGAAAATTTGGCGGGAAAAAGATGCTCTCTCAATTTTACATTACTTTTTCATTGACAAGTTTTATTTCTCAAAAATCATTAAATAATAAGGATTTTATAATATTTTTACAAATGGCTTATTATTCTGCATGCAAAAGATTTATGAAAAGAAAAATGGATGTGAGCAGAAAAAATAATTTATGGCATTCAAATGGATAAAACAAAAATTCAAAAACATGACCAGCGCACATCCTTAAGATGAAGAACAACAATAAAAACACTGTTTACAGTTTTCATTGTTCATAGTTAAATTTTGTAGTTTTATAAACACAACATGAAATACGCACTTTGTTAAATACTTATATTTATGATTCCATTGTGTCATGAAAAACTCCATGGGAGAAATTTTCTCGAATGTGCCAGATTTCCATAGTTTGGTAAATTATGCATCTTATATATTCACTACGAAAACACGAAAAACATAGATGGTTTCCTAATGCAGTTTTTGACAATTCATACACAATTGACCATGGAAATTAGAAAAATTGAATACATCTTAATCTACAGTTCAATGTAATAGATTTTTTAATTTCTTGGAATATTTAGGGTACAGTGCAAAAGAACTTTGATTGCTTGAACTTTTAAAAACTAGTAATGAATAAATATTAGATCCCATCGTCTAGCTTCTTATTGTTTAAAACTTCCAATAATTAAACTACCCTATAACTCCCAACTTAGGGGCCTCTGTGGCCGAGTGGTCTAGGTAGCTTGTCATGATTACTACTGAACGCTGGGGTTGTGAGTTCGAATCTCACCTGTAGCGGGGTGTGTTCGACTCTGATCTTAATTGACAAGGATTGCAAATTTTCCTACCAAAGGTCGTGGTTCTCTCCGAGTACTCCGGCTTCCTACACCAATAAAAACTGGCTGTCGCAAAATTGCCAAAATGTGCTGAAGACGGGGTTAAACCCCAACTAAAAACAAACAAAAAACTCCCAACTTTTTCTGTTAGTCATTTGGATAGACAAGTGACAATTGTTTTACTGTGCAAAACAATGATACCTTTGTTCTTCTAAATCTTCTATTTCTTCAGGTCTAAGATTCCTTCTGTCATGTCTTGGTGTAGGTAAATCCTTATCTGATTGTGCTCTTTTCAAGGCATGTAACCACATTCTGTAATGTTATCATTCAGCAATCAGTTGATAGTGAATATTTGTATCCCCACCAACAGGTATGGAGGGGGCATTAAGTTTTTCTCTTGTCCATACATATGTCCCAAAATAGTTTTCCAGTCAGTAACTTCAGTTAGCCTTGATGGAATCATTTCAAATTTGCAAATATAGTTAGAGACAAAGCTAAAAAAAGACTGAGTTCAAATTTTATATATTTCACATTTGTCTTTTCGGAGTTATACCCCTTTTTAATGTGGAAAAAAAGACAAATCAATAACATAAATATTGTATCATGAAATCATTTGATATTTGGAAATATTGCTAGGGACTAATAAACACAGATCACATATAAATTTGACATATTTTATATTTGTCTTTTCTGAGGTATGCCCCTTTGTAATGTGAAAACTTTGCATCAATCTATCAGCCTGTGTTGACAGGCTAGTGATATTTTTGTTTTAACTAAGTAAATGTTTCCACTAACATTTTCCACAGAAGGTGCAGATTTAGATTCAAAGTACAAAAAATAGGTTTAAAACGTGGGTTATAAATAAAATTGGGAAATTTTCAATGAATTATTTACATTTACAATCCTAAAGAAGAATCACAATTTTTCTTAGCTGTAATTTTGGAATTAATTGAATTCCTTTCAACTGAATATACCAAAAGAATGTGGAAAGAACTCATTAAAATTCAGACAAAACAAAGAAGATTCAGAACAGAAGTAGCTACAATTGACCATTTCCAAATTAACATTTATAGTCTCCCTTAGTTTCAAATGATGAATGTGTCTCTGTTTCTGTAATAAATATGCATATTTTTAACCTGTATGCATGTGTATAAGATACACCATTAATGACCACTAATCACCATTAGGTAATTAGTAATTCCACACAGGGAGAAAATAATTTGTTTATTGAGGCAACAAACAGAATTGTTTTGGCTCAATATAAGGAAACACCATTTGATTTTTATAGTGGGGGAAAGGTGGGGGGGGGGGGGGGGGGGTTCTTGGGCATCTTGGGCAATGCTACCATTTTGGTCTAGTTATATATATTCTATGTGTATTATGCACTCAAGCAACGTTTATTAAAGTTTACCTCTTGGTTATTAGAGTACCCATATACAATTTCATATTTCAACTGTTACCTGTCTTTGACTCTCATGTGAAAGTGTATCGGGTTGTAATGTTCAGAAGAATACCTGGCTTGGTCAGGGTCCGGAGCACATAATTTAAGAGTTCTATCCCCTGTCATTACCAGTTCCATTAAACACCCTTTTTCTATATCTTTAGGAGGTAGCATGGTTTTGCACTGGAAAGAAAATACATAATGAACATTTGTCACCTTTTAATATAAAATAATATTCATTTTGCAGATTATTTAAATATATCCACCCAACAAAGCTAAATTAGTCTTAGGTTAAATAGTCTTCAGCCTTCGTTTTTAGCTCACCTGGCCATAGGCCATGTGAGCTATTGCCATCACTTGGCGCGTCGTCTGTCGTCGTCGTCGTCGTCGTCTGTAAACTTTTTCAAATGTTAACTCGTCCTAAACTACTGGACCGACTTCAACCTAACTTTGCAGAATTGTTCTTTAGGGCATCTGGAAAATTTCTATTGTTTAAAATTTTTGAAATGTCGAAAAACATGGCTGTCGTTACTATAAATAGAACATAGGGGTAAATTGCTGTTTTTTGCTAATAACTCAAAAACCGTTACAGATATCGAAAATATGACATTGGGGTAAAATTGATCAGCATGACAAGATCTACCTACCCTGAAATTTTGAAGGAAATTCCAAAACCCATTTAGGAGTTATTGCCCTTTTTTCACATTTTTGGCTTTTTTTATGTTATTATTTCAAAAATCTTCTTCTCTGAAACTACTATTCAAAATCATATGAAACTTGGTAAGATTGTTGCTTAGGGTACCCTGCATAGAACTGGTGTGGGGATTTTTGATTTGTCGAAAAACATGGCCGCTGTTACTAAAAATAGAACATAGGGGTAAATTGCTGTTTTTTGCTAATAACTCATAAACCGTTACAGATATCGAAAATCTGACAGGGAGTAAATTTGATCAGCATGACAAGATCTACCTACCCTGAAATTTTGAAGGAAATTCCAAAACCCATTTAGGAGTTATTGTCCTTTTTTCGTCAAATTTTCATAATTTAACAATTTTCGTCATTTATCTCCAAAACTATTTGAGATAGAAGTGAAATGTAAATTTGAAAAATGTTTGCCATGTTGAGATCTACATACCCTGAAATTTTAAAGGAAATCCCAAAACCCATTTAGGAGTTATTGCCCTTTTTTGTCAAATTTTAAAAATTTTAACATTTTTGCATTTATCTCCAAAACTATTTGAGATAGAAGTGAAATGTAAATTGAAAAATGTTTGCCATGTTGAGATCTACCTACCCTGAAATTTTGAAGGGAATCCCAAATTCTATTTAGGAGTTATTGGTTTGTGTAATTTGAGGTCGGGTTCTGTTACATTTATTTAAGGTTCACCCTTATTCCTGGTCAATTTTGTCAACTTCCTGCCAGGACTACCACCATCAGGGAACATATTTTAACATTAAACCTTATGAAAAATAAATCTTCAACAAATTTTCCCTGAACAATTGAACCAATTGCAACAAACTTGGTCAAATAGTTGATTAATTGTCCAATGAAAACCAGACTCCAGGTGAGCGATACAGGCTCTGGTGAGCCTCTTGTTACTTTATTTATTGGAAATCAAATGAGCTATAACTACTTCATTATGTACATTCATCTACACTTAAAAAAACCCTCTTAGTTCCGTATCTAGAACGGTGGGTGGTCCTTTTTTAAACTGACCAGGAGTCCCCAAACGAACATGGCCATTTTACATTGCATCAAAAACACAGTTGTCTTTCGGTCGGTTTTTAAAATTAGATGAAATCTTTTGCTGAGAAAAGACGACGAAGAAACATCTGCAGTAGAAGTGTGAAACATAAAATTAAGTTGCATATTAAGACTGAAATAGAAATTTTTAAGCATGTAGCTGTTTTCAAAATTACACTTTAAAGAGGCCTGAATAAACCCCGGTAAAACCAGTAATACTGGGTTTGAAATCCAAATATACTGCTTGTATTGAAGATGATCTTTTAATTCAATTTACCCCCATCTGAAAGTGGATTGTCTGGCAAACGCTTCTGGCAAACGTAGCTTAAATATGTGACATATCGTGTCTTCTAAAAACTAAGTATCTCGTCCTCGTTTCCTACAATAGGAAGAAACGTTTACATTTTACTAAACATGATTATCTGAAGCATACCTGTTTCCCAGCTTTTATTGTAATACAGTCATTTTTCACATCAAATGATTTCTGTGGACGAGATGCATTTCTGTTTCTATAGTAACGTACAGATCCGCCTAAGCATACAACCAACCACGCTTTCTTCCATTTCTTAAAAAATGTTCCTGTAATTGATAATGTGAGATGGAATAATGTTACAATTCGATTTGTGGTCACGACTTAGTGCGGGTGTATCTCGGATTGAATTTGAATTGTGCTGGCACACTCCCTCCATTGAATGCCTCTCGGCAGTCGATTTGGCATGTGCTGACGTTCCCGATCAGATGGATGGCCGACTGAATTAGGTCGCACTCAAGCTACCCTGTACATGCGGATGTATCAAGGATTAGAATCTTGTTTTTCGTGTAGTAATGATTCACCTGCGTATTGTCTTGTGTTGTATTTGGATTGTGATCATGGTCATGATCATGTGTTATGTTCTTTTGGTATTATGGGATCTTAGACATTCTATTCAAAGGGGGAGAGGGGTTCAAGAAAAAAATATATGTTGTTTTTTTACTCACCTGGCCCAAAAGACCCAAAGGGCCAGGTGAGCTATTGCCATTGCTTGGCGTCCGTCGTCGTAAACTTTCCTTTAAAGATCTCTAAAACCACTGGGTCATTTTGAACAATACTTGGGAGCAATGGTCCTTAGATTGTATTCTTTCAGGATTGTATCCGATGATCCCGCCTGTCATCAAATATGGCCGCCAGAGCCGAACATAGTTTAACATAAGACCTTATGGGAAAGTTACTTAAAGATGTTCTTGTCTGAAACTACTAGGCCAATTTGAACAAAACTTTGCAGAAATGGTCCTTGGGTGGCCGTCTTTCATATTTGTATCCGATAACACTGTCCGTCATCCAAGATGGCCTAGTTTAACATAGGATCCTATGGAAATTTACTTAATTGAAGATCTTCTTGTCTTAAACCGTCCAACATGGCCGCAAGAGCCGAATATAGTTTAACATAGGACACTATGGAAAATTTACCTGAAATCTTCTTGTCTTAAACCACTTGGCCAATTAGAACAAAATTTGGCAGCAATGGTCCTTAGGTGGTCCTCTTTCAGAATTGTATCCGATGTCCCTGTCCGCCATCCAAGATAGTTTAATATAGGATCCTATGGGAAATTTAATAAAAGATCTACTTGTCTGAAACCACTTGACAAATTGGAAAAAAAACCTTGGCAACAATGGTCCTTAGGTGGTCCTCTTTCAGAATTGTACCTGATGACTCCGCCCGCCATCAAGGACGGTCGCTAGAGCCAAACATAGTTTAACATAGGACAATTTACTGAAAGATTTTCTTGTCTGGAACCACCTGACCAATTGGAACAAAATTTGGCAGCAATGGTCCTTAGGTGGTCCTATTTCATAATTACTAGTATATCAGATGACCCCGTCTGCAATCCAAGCATATTGTAACAGGACCCTGTGGCATAATTCACTGAAAGATGTTCTTGTTTGAAACCAGCAAACAATTTGGCAAAACCAGAGAGGCAATAGGACAGCAATGTTCCAGACTGCCAGTCAGGATGGATATAGTCAAATAATTTATTCTACAAATGATTTCCAGGTGAACGATAAGGCTCTTCGGAGCCTCTAGTTTTATCCTGCACTGAATTTAGAAGTCCCTAAAGCAATTGTCTTGGAAAATACATCTATTAATTGTCCTTATGTTACAGAAAAATAATTTTGAAGCGAGAAGGTCATACATGACATAAAGTATAAATTTTAGCATAACAGGTTTACTTAACATTTAGAAACTATGCATCGTGTACATTACAACCTTGGTTTTTCTAGTACAAGGGAACCGGTGATCGTGGTCGTCTCGAACTTCATGCGGCATGGGGTGTTGGATTTTCCTCCGTGTTTGAAGGACTCGCTGTCACTTTGAGATCAAGAACATACAGCAAGGCTTTTATTGTCGCACATATATTGGTTTTGAATGGGAAAACTGTCAAATATTTCAATTTTGGAGATTCATAATTATGTTTAGCTACGTCATTGATATCTACAGAACATTTATCCACAGATTTTTTTACTGTACTATATTATATTCTAAATTGAGCAGTAGTAAATACGTCCAATTAAAAATAACAATCCAAAGATACTATATAATATTAGATATAGTAAATTTATACTATGCTGTATACGACGCATTTCAAGGAGTTACCTCTCACCAGCAGCATTAAAACCGAAACACTTGGAAGACCAAAAACCAAACTTATATTAAACAAGAAGTACTCAACCAAAAATACCGACATAGGAAGCCAAATTTCAGCTAAGGAGATCTACCATGTGCAATACAAGGAATGAACCCTTAGTATTTCTATTATTTTTGAATTTTGCTAAATACTGGTAATAATTTAGCTAAAACTTACTTTGACGGTAGATGTATCCAGCTCTTAGTATCATAACATCCTTGTCGTCAATTTTTAAGGATGCAATATTTCGTGACTTTTGATCTAATTGCAGTCTGCCATTTTAGTATAAATCTATATACTTTTAAAAATAACACCTTTAGATTAATGGATTAAAACACATATACATATTATTGGTCATTCGGTTATTGTAGGTAGGTTGTACCATACATGCATGGTTAAAAGTACATTTTGAAAATTTCATCCTTGGAATCTTAAATTTTGGTTTTTGGAGAAAGAATTGTGTACTAACTTTTTCCTGATGCGTAGTAGTGGTGGTACCGCGAATTTTACATTATTTTATTTTAAATTGTGAAGATCTCCCGTGGTGCCCTCTTGTTTTTACAATTTGCAAATTTAAATCGAACAGTGAAGTTTAATCTGTTTATGTACTAATCGAAGGAATAACAATATATTCTATATAAAATTACTAAATATGGGGTATGGTCCACTGAGATAACATGACAAAAATTAAAAAAAAAACATAGAAAATGATCATTTACTTATGTTTGTTACATATTTAGTTAAACATTGTGTTGTTAAAATAGCAAGATGCTCAACTTTTGGTGTAAATATTCTGTATTTGTAGTAATATCTCTCAGCGATGATGATATATAAATTTTATTTTATTCCATCACAACTTATCAAAAATCTTCGCTACAAGGGCACACAATCTAAATGAAACATTATCCAGGATTTATACGAGGAGGATTGCGTCCTCTTAAACATGTTTAAGCTCACTCGCATTCGGTCCCAAACCAGAATCCTGTCTTTCCAAAGTGGCTGTTTCTTGTCTACTTACTATTGGATGTTGACTTTATAGCCACTGCATGTGACTAGAATCTCTGTTTGATTACTGCAAACTTCTAATATGCTTCCCTGTGACGATAATTTGTGTTCGTTGACTGCATTTTGCAAATATGAGATATCTGCAGACACATTTGTCGCGTTTTTTTTAACCCCATAGCCATTGAGAACTTGTCTTCTGGCGGGAGACCTGTTGTTCCCTGTTGAAGACCACGCGACGACCCTCGTCAACCTTTTCCATGTGTTCATTCCTATTGGGAATTGCATGACTCTCATCCCATATCCTTACATTTTCACACTAAATTATAAATTAAGACCAGTAAAAAATCGCAGTTTAATTTAAAAAAAAAGTCTTTTTTTGCCTCACATGCTGCGAATGCCGGTCGCTCCAAGGCAACATATGAGTATATTTCAAAATAACAATTCCCCTTACATCGGTGTATGGTTTTTTCAGTTAGCGTTCTTTGTTTCCAAACAGTTAGTGACCCTTTTGAGAACGTATGGGTGTAGTAATGTATAAATTTGTTGGTAACATGAGAGACATTTTAAAAGGGTACGCTATCGGTTTGACTTACTTTTCTGGTTATAACTTCGCTTCCGTTTCCTCTAACGCTCTATTGTTTTGGTTGTAATTTGAAAAACTTGTGTACTTTTGATTTCATCATAGAAGATATTCGTATTTGCAGGCAAAAATTATTGCTCTGCAAATTTTGCACCGGTAACAGGACAGACATGCATTTCATGGACGCCAGCATAGTTTACTTTTTATGAGCATATATAAAAATATCTTCAAGACTTTACGTTCTTGTTAAAATTCAATTATATGCTATTCAAAAAAATAATTTTGCCGATTTGAAAACATACAAAAAATCATTGAAAAATAATGTGCAAACATGGTTCTCTCAGTCCGGACACTCGCAAATTGCTCAATATTGAGCTTCAAAATCAATTTATTTTGGATTGCAAGGAGAAAATCGTTCTCATTCTAGATGTGTCGATTTGAAAAAAATTGAAAACTTTTGGTTAAGCACAGAAAAATAATGTCATTGTGTCTAAATATTTTTTTAACATAGGTCTAGTATAATAGTCCCAGCATAGGTGGACAGGAAAATGGACCTTTTTTAAATGACCCATATAAGTTATTTTAGGTTTAGCAGGGAGGCTGATTTATCTTCCTTTACATCTTATGAATTATAGTGACCAAATGCGGCTACCAGTAAAAAAATCCCTAATAAGAAATTGTAAGAACATCGTGATGAAATTTGAAAATCTTTCAATGGTTATTGCATGTCGTTACAAATGGAATTTTAGTTTGAAATGCATGATTACACCCGAGTGAACTCGAACCATAAATCGTGCTTACAACTTGATATGATTTATTATCATGTAGAGAGACATAAACAATATATTTATACTTTGTTAATTAATTTGTATTAATAACTATGTCTATGTCTTACTACTATAGAGCCTGGTTACACATTAATTTTTTTGGTCCTTGCGCTTGATGAAACTCAATTTCGACTACTTTCAGCATTTTGTTGTTAGTATATGAACTGTATTGTTATTTTGGAATTGTATATATGTAAAAACTGCTCAAATTTGGGCGTCAAATTGACAAAATAAAAGATGTTCTGTTCTATGTCATATGTCCTCGAGATCTTTTTTTTTCAACCTAATTTTGTTATATAGATATTGCCAGGAATTTTCAAACTTAGACTGTAGGTTATTTTCAACGTCTATATTATAATAGATGCAAAGATTCTTCGTACATTTTCTAAGATTCACATGATTCACATGATTCACACGCTTTTGGAAAATATCTAATTTATAGTTCCGAATCTTGTTAAATATTTTCGCGTGCAAATGATCGGAGCGAACTAATTAGGGTTTTCGGATGACCTTATTTTACGCCTATCACGTGCTACGTGAACCGTGAAAGATGAGATGCTGCTGATGAAATTAATCGATAGTTTGTCTACCTTAGACGTACAGTCATCTGTTAACCATTCATGATTGACCTAACTTTGTCCTACTTTACAGATAAACAATGATAAGCCAGCCATGTACGCCATGATTTGATATGATTTCAAGGCAACGCACCGATACACAGGAAAGGACGTGTGTGATGCATGGTAAGTCGTGCGTGTTTTTTATGTTGTCCTGCAGTGTAGTGAGAAAATGTGTATGTCTAAGATATCCTCTTGCTGATTCTGTTTATGATTTTCATGTAAACACAGGTGAAGAGAAAATCTGTCAGACATTTTAAGACAAACTAAAGTTAATTTCCAGGCTAACAGTCTGCACATATCACCTTGAAGAAGGGCTTTTAGTTTAGTGATTAAAATACAAGAGAATTTTGAATCCTCCAGATTTTGTAAAAAAGGTTGACATCATAGGTTTGCTTTATAAGAAAAGATAATTTACAGATTCTGATTAACATTTAATCCCCTTTTCAAATCAACTGTAAACAAACATGGAATTTACAAATACCAATTTAATAAAAGTTATAGGCCTATATATTTTTTTTGTTATGCTTTTCATGTTTGAAGATTAACATAAATATGTTTATGAACAAATAAATTGTCTTCCAAAACCATTTAGTTTTTTTTTCTGTCATAGGGTTGTAAATAATTATTTTCTGTGTAATACTTACATGTATAACAGTCCAAGAAAATGTAGTTATTAACACAAATTACATGTAAATACAATGAATACCTTTAGTAGGACATTTTATTAACATGTATCATTACAATTATCCCATAACCTTTCTCACCACTTACAAAAGTAGGCAAAAAAAAAACCAATAGCTAGTTGTATTTTTATTCATAAAATAATTGATGTCTACATTTACCTGTTTGCCCCCAAAAAATAATGATATTAATAGAAATAAAATTTATAATAATAAAAATTGTGACTATTTGTTTCAATTCACCCAATACATAGATATATGTATTTTTTTAATTTATATTGTTGACTTCTGGATATTAGAAATAGAAAAGGATTAAAACAACACACTTCCTTTACCTTAATTTAAACCCAGCTTGATTAGAACATTTCAGATAAAAAAATGTTTCATTGGATTTTTTAAACTGAAAATACAAAGATTTAAAGATAAATTTAGTGTGGCCTTCTGATGTATTATTATAGATTTATATGATTCTTCTAACATCACTATTACATAAAACATACACAATTTGCATATAAACACCCACAACTATTGAAGAAAAAACTAACAAGAGTTTTGTCCCTTTCATTGCATGTTGACTTACAACATACAAAGAAAACAAATAGTTATACATACAAAACTAAAGAAAAGAGTTAGATGTACTGATTTTGAGTACTGCATATACATTTTATAAAAAGCAAAAAAGGACAGAAGGTGGAACCTGTAATAAAAAATATCAGATTAAATCCCAAATTGTCAAAAAATTGAAGCAAACACTAAATGAAAAAATTTGAGTGGATGAAGATTGCAATAATTATAAGCTTTGCATTTTAAGTTTTACTTGAAATACTCTATTGCCATTATGTACAATTAATTAACAGTCATATTAGGCCAAATAAGAAAAATCTGTTTGTTTAGGGTTTCATGCATGTTTATAAAAATTAAGTGTCTTTTTTATAGTATTTTTTTTGTCCATCCCAAATTGCTGGAGAACAGATGAGCTGGTGATACCCCAGGAACTTGTAGTTTTGATGCACTGTATATAAAAAATCTCTTCAGCAGTTGAAAGCCAAAATAATACCTAGGAATATTGTAGAGCCGTTTAAAATCCAAAATGGCAAAAAATGTTTAAACCAGATACAATTTAAGGAGAGAGCTATGTCTGACATTCTGATCAAGATACATGGGTTTCCAAAGATTTAACATTTGATATGAAATTTTTACAGTTTTTACTCTGAGGTTGATTTTTGTTGTGTAACCGGTTTGTTTTATGATTATCCTCTAGCCCAGGATTAAGGGGGAGGGTGGAGTACTCACAAAAATGTCTTGCATGTTTGATCCCACATTTTCATTTACCTGTCCCAAATTTAGGGGCATTAAAGGTATCTGGACAATGGTTTACCACCTGCAAAAAAGCAATAGCAGAGACCTCGGAAATTTTCGGCAAACTTATAAAACAACAATGATATATTTTCAGAGGCCCTAAATCTATTCAATTCCTGCTTGTGACTTTTGGTTTAATTTATTCTGTTGAAAAGTAGTAGAATTTAGAGTCATTATCTGTTATTGTGCCGATACCTTTTTAAATTAATAGTCGTAAATACATGTATATGTTTCTGTGTGTTGTTGATTTAACAAGGAGTATAGTTTTTATAATCTGACATTTTAGAATATTTTACTAAAAATTAAAATATTATAACAATTTCTAAATGATTAACTTAATTTTGATGAAAATGATTAAACTCTGCCAATTTTGTACCACTGCTGTGTCCAACAGTACCATTTTCATATGTTGCCAATATCTTTCTTGGAGGTCTGAGATCACAATTAATTCAAGTGCATTTTACAATTGTTTAAATTTAAGTGTTTGTTGCATGTACAATGTATGCAGTGTTGCCTATATGTCCATTTGTAAATACATGTACATTGTATATACATATGTACACGAGTAAAGTCAAACCCGCTTTAAAGGACACCTATAGAAAATCACGGTCTATAAAGGCTACTGTGAAGAAGTCTGTATCATGTACATGTACAAAGCATGTAAAATTAACCTCTATATAAAGTGCACATGCTCACAAAGAGGGCATTTTTATCTGGTCCCTTGGGTGTAATGTAATTGCATATGATCTTGGAAATAATTTAATCAAATTACAAGTGTACTGGAAAGTAAATGATCGACCTTCGCGTAATTACCTTGTGGAGAGTTATTCCTCCGGATTCATTTTTTTTTGTATTAAAAATAGTTTTTATTAAGCCATCTTTCCAGCACTATGGTGACTATGTTAATCTTGTGTGAGAAATTGTAGCTCACAAAAGACATGTATAATTTCTATATATATGCTGCATTTTCTGTTTTGACCATTTGACCAATCAGGCTTATTGTTCTGTTTTCCAGAACTTACTGTTTTATATTTAGTTGTAAGATATTCGATTCTCTATTATTTCTGAGCAAAGTGGACTAAGAAGCTGCATGTCTGTTTCAGTTTGTTTACCATGTCAATTTTTTTTCATTTTATATTAATTATTTGTGTCAAATATGTGTTTAAAAACCTTCAACCAATCTTGGGTGTAATGGCATTTTCATAAACTACATGAATTATAAAACTACATTTTATACTTTTAGTTGGGACGAGGAAAAGGAAGTGATATTTTATAACTTGAAACAGTGCATTGCAAGTCACTGTATGATACTACAGTCTTTGGGCCTCAAGTTTTATGTTAAGTTCATTTTTTTTCACTGCTGCACATAATCCTACAGCACATCTTTAAAAATCAATCATAAATAATCAAAAGTTTGTGTTATCAGTAATAGGTCTGTGAATTACATCTTTTTTCGCTTTATTATATCATTTCCTGAACAAATTTATTATCCGAGAAATTAATTAAAAGGTTTCTTTTTGTGCTGATGAAAATTCATTACTGGGAATGAATGTTTGATGTTCCTCACATGTTAACCAAGCGTGAATTGTCATGTTCCGCTGACTGCACTTAAGAATCGGTTGGCTAGGTAACCTACACACACATGTCATAGCCGAGAGCCAAGATTCATCCATCACATCTCAGATAATGGATTTTTTCTTTAGTTTGTTTATTTCAGTTCACTGACTTGGTAGATTTTGCCCTTAATGACTTTGAAGTAATTACAATTTCTTCATGATTTCCAGAAATTTCATATCACACATTATTTCATCCTGTACTTCAGAGTTTCACAGTTTAAGGCCAGATATAAAATATTTATGTTTATTTTTACACAATATCCCTCAATGCTTTCATTTGGCAAAAGTTTATGCAAAGTGACAAGGCTTTATTGTTGTTCCTCATCTGAAAATCAGTGTGAAGCTTTCATTATCTTATACTAATCAATGCAAGTGCACAGGTTTTTACTATATATGCCATTCATTGGTGAAGTACATTACCATAACATTAAATGTATTAAGCCAGTAGTAAAAATTTCAGTGTTTTAATCTAACTATAAAAAAGATTGTGAACGAATGAAAGGACTACATGTATTAATATGTTTTCCATTAAATTAATGGTGATTTTGACTGTAATAGTGTAAGAATTATCGCCCCTTTAGCTAATGTGTAAGATTGAATTACAAGTGTCTATTTTTGGTCCAAATTTTTTAATATCTGACGGACATTGTTTCATCCTTTTCTTTGTATGCACAGAATAGTCCAAGATTCTTAGCTTTTTAAAAATAATTTCTTGTTGGTTTCTGATTTGAAATTTACAGATTTTCTTTTACATTTATAAATACATTATAATAGATCGTTATCCAGTTTTATTATGTAAAAGTACATTTATCCACATGGAAAATTTTGCAGACTTTCATAACTGAAAAATTAAATCGTCATTACGTGAATTTGTGATTTATGGAAATTCTATTGTACAGAATAAATAACAATTTAATTTCAATATTTCAGTGAAACCTAAAAAGTTTTTGTGTAAAGTTTATGTAGATATTTCGCAATATGTTCCTCTGATTCTCATTAATACTGTTGTAAATTTTGTCAGGCGTGACTGATATAAAGCCGATGTGTGCATGATTTACTACATGAATTTTCATTAGAATATTTAGCTTTGTTCTACGCTTTAAGGATCATTTATTTTGCAAATTAGACTATGCTTTGTGACCAGCATGAAATGTCAAAGCTGAGACTATTCCGCACGAATTACTTCCATAATGAACGAAAACTTGTATTGTTGTAAAAATTAATGCATATCAATATCAGAATTTGTTATAGGAATTAATAGTATCAGATTTTCATAATTTCGCATTGGCCTGGAGGATACCCTGTTCAGTGTAATTTTCTGTTTGAGAAATAATAATTTATAGTGTATGCATCAACAAGACAACATCCTGGTCCCCTGCCTAAACCCCCAACCTCAAAATAAACATAAAATATGACAAACGCTTACTGGTACCATAGTAAAATTTAGGAGCCACTTTGTGGCTTTATTTGCAACAGCAGCAGTAACAGTCTACAAAAATGTTAAATGAATACAGTATTCCATATACCCTTTAATGAGGAATGTCTCCTGAATGTACTGTATGAATTGTCTCCCGTGTATTGAACAAAGTTTTTGGTATTACTTTTGGTCATTGCATATTAATTGCTACTTTCACTCAATCTTTTCATACCTCTGCTCCAAAGGAGTTAACAGTTTAACCCTTGCGGTTCCATCTGTGCATAACAGAATTTTTCATCACAGTTTTCTTTGAAAATGCTCATCACAGCCACTTGATATTTTGTCACTCGCCAACTATAGGTACACTGTATTGTGGGATTCGTTTTCGTACCAATGGGACATCAACTTCCTGTTTGACGACGTTATTGAAAAATGGGGGTGTCACTAGTGAGTTATAGCTCACAGTACATCTTGTTTTTTTTGTCTTATTGTTTCTTACTGTTTCACATTTGTTTTGATTGATGTTTGAATGTATTAACAGTTAATAATGGTAAATAAATATACATGTAATTGCTCACAGTTGCACTGATGAAATACACTACAAAAATATGTACCATCTCCATCTGTACAGACCATCTCCTGTGTGCTTTCATGTCCAGTCTTCATGAAATTTTGTACAACAGACCAAGATACATGTAAACTAACATTCCTGAAGGAAGGCATTTTATGTTCACTGGGTGTCTCCAGAGTTATGGCCCTTTCAAATGAGAAATTTTGACTTCAGAATTAAACCAGCTCAAAATTTATGATTTTTTTATATTATTGAATATACACTCTTGGCTGGAAAATATATGAAAATTATACAAAATTTTACTATTGCTAACTCAAAAAAATCTCCAAAATATCTTCAAGGGGTACATTTATTACCTGGTCCAATTAATATCTTGAAATTTGTCCATTTTAACAGTGACAAAATTACAACTTTTACATACTTACATGTATGTACATACATTGTGTTTTATGACCCTTTGTATTTTAACTAGGATACTTGAAAAAAAAAGCCAACAGAAAGTGGGGAAAATTAAAAAGGAAAAAACAATTTTTGAATCAACAAACGCATACATGTATACAAGCAGTAAAAATCATATAAATAAGGAAAATGTAGAAAGGTGGTTGTGTGTGTAAAAGGGGGGGGGGGGGGGGGGGTCAAATCAATTCTTGAATCAACATACACATACATATATTGTATACAAGCAGTAAAAAACATATATTAAAGGGAAAATGTAGAAAGGTGGTTGTGTGTGTAAAAGGGGAGGGGGGGTCTCTAAAAGAGGAATAGAAATGATATTATTTTAGAAGAAATCATGATGCTTTCCACTCAGGACACATCAGTAGTAAGTAAGAAAGGAAATTTCTTGACACAAATGCACAAAGATGCACACACAAAGGTTAAAACACATACCGATTAAAAACAAAAACTTAAAATATGTTTACAAATACAAAAAGTAATTGAACAGACATTCTAAAGATGGGGAACAATAAAATATCTGTAATGATATTATTGTAGATTATATTTAGATACATATGTTACAACTGAAGTTTGAAATCTTATGCATGAGTGATCATACAGTATAAATCAAATATTACAACAGAAGGTTTGATATATAAAATTTTTTGCGTGATTGAACTTGTAGAAACACTACTGCAGGCTTTAAAGAAAAAACAGTTTGTAGATCATGTTTGTGTAGTGTTTCATGTTTTAAAATTTTAATACTGATTGGATGGCTATATATTAATTGTAATTCAAAACTGTTTTAGGTTTCCCATACCTTTAGAGAACTGGGATTAAATGAAAATTTTGTTTAATATGTGAAATTTTAGACAAACATTTTTTTATGGAATTTTTCTTCCTGAATTCTAACTGATATTGCCCCTCCCCCTTTACTACTTTGAGGTAAATTCACAAAAATTCTGCATGGATAATTAAGAAAAGAGCGTTGGCTTTTGTAAGGTTTTTTTGTCTCATCTGTGACCAAAAGTCAGCAAGGCGAGATTATAATAATCAGTCATGGTCTAAAATGTGAGATTTGACAATTCCACCAGAGGGTTCACAAGTCAGAAACGAGGCTTGCCGAGTTTCTGATGATAGAGAACGTAAACACGAGGGTTGAATTGTCCAATCTTACATTTTTTACCAGTGACTGATTATTTTTCTCGCATTTCTCCGCTGAAAATTAAAGGTAATAAAATTAAACATGGCCACCATGACACAAAAATGTGTTCTCTTAGACTTGGCGATCTAGTGCAAAATAAGTTCTATATTCAAAAAGATCGAATGCGTTTTGGTTTTGTAGTTAACGTTTTTTGCATTGTTACATCAAGGTAGGTCATGTAATGTGAGACGCATAATTCTCACATTTCTACGGGTTTGGGACAGTTATATTTGGTGTGAGACACCAGTGTGAGATTCATGCATCTCGCATCACATGACCTACCTTGACGTAACAATGCAAAAATCATCACGTCACAATGCTAGAACGTCAGATAACGCACAACTTCGCACAAATGGTACGACAACATCAAAATAAACATCATCAATTTAAAAACCCCTGAAAAGCAACATAAAAGATATCTTTTTTAGGTTTTGTACCTTTGATACAAAACTAAAACACATATGACCTTTTCGAATATAGAAATTATTTTGCACTAGGTTGCCTAGTTTAAGAGAACACATTTTTGTGTCATGGCAGCCATGTTTATTATTTCATGCTTGAATGACTTGTTTCACATTTTGGGTTAATATCCATTTCTCAGCAACTGCAATTCATAGACCAACCATATTTGGTCTATAGATAGTGCTTGGTGGGTTCATGGCTGTCTGAGACCTTGACTTGAATTTCAGACTTGATTCCATTTTTCTGTAGCTGTAATACCTATATCCAAATTGACCTCAATTTTAGGCTTGAGTGACTCTTTACAAATAAGTCCATTACTCAGCAGATGTTATAAATGTGCTATATAGACCCACCATCTATGCCTTGGACACAGTTTTTAGGCTTGAATGACATAAATGAGATTTTTCAGACAAATTATCCCCTGACCATTACTATTCCATTTAATGCATTTTCCTTTGACTTGCAATGTCGAGTATCAGACAGTCATTATTCTATGTCCATGTGCATACTCAGGCAAGCCATAAATGTCCACTCTTGTTTTTTTAATTTTTTTTTTAAATCATGAAAATATTTAACCAGATAAAAACAAAATGGTTTGACAGTTTCTTGGTACACTCCCATAAAACATACAGGAAATTCTCTGCTCTGTTCAGTCAATATGACTGACACTTTTGGAAGAGTGCAATGTAGAATTCAGCTGAAATATGCTAAAGTCTTGTTTACATTTGTTTATATGACATTTGATTATAGACAGTACATCCTCTTGGGATATGGCTTTCCTGGTTTGTAATTGCCATTTAATTGATATTTTTTAAAAATTATGCCTAGAAAGTCTTTTTTAACATCATGTTTATAGAAGATCATTTACAAAGTTTCCAGAAATCCATATAGTCCGTCAAATCAAACCAAAAGTTTGTGACTGCAAGGTGAGCGATACAGGCTCAGCCCACTGAACCTCTTGTTTGGATTTCATTCATATTTGGTATCACAGTGTAGCATTACTTTTAAATTTTTTTGTAAATAAGAACAGCTTTGTAAGTAGAGGTTCTGAGGCCTAATTAAATACCAATTTTCTTATAAAATAGTCACTGTTTTCTTTTGCAGGTTACCTGAATTAATTTCTGACGGACCAAAGAATCTAAAATATGCTGGCAGAATAAAGGTTTGTTTGACCACTACATCATACATATACAGTAGAACATTGATTGCTTGAACTCCAAGATACTTTCAAAATCTGTTCAAATTATCGGTAATTTGAGTTTCTGAAGTATGTTCTAGTACGTAAAATTTGCAGTGCCATTCCTATACTAGTTGTTAAAGCTGATAATTATCATGAAATACACTGTATTATAAAATTAAGAATTAAGCAGATTAATCACTAATTAAGAGTGATCAAAACATTTTTATTACATCGAACTATGAACATTAATGATATGAATAATTTTTTTGATGGAACTTTAGAGGGTCTATATTTTTCATGGTTTTTATTAGATGACAATTTAATGAAGACAGATTTTGTGATTGACATAGGTTTTTTTTGTGGAACTTCATTAGAGGCATATACAGTCATTTCTCGTTATTTCTAATCCATTGGGACATGAAAATTTAGTTTGACTAAAGCAAAAATTTGAGATATCAGGAGTAAATCTGTATAGTTACTGCTGTTGAGAGTCCAAACAGAGAATTCGAGTTATCCAGAATTTTGACTTAAATGTGTTGAAGATAACGAGAGTCAACTGTATTTCAACTGGATTTTAGTACAGCCATAGATTTCTATCATGGTTTACGTAGTGATTTTTGGTGGAACTTAAAAAGTTCAGGCATAGATTTGAATTTTATTATAATTTACATAATGTTTATTTCTGGTACTTCAATAAGGCATTGATTCATGATTTTCTCGCTGCGTTGAAGACCCATTGGTGGGCTTGGGCTGTTTTCTGCTCTTTGGTCGGGTTGTTGTCTCTTTGATACATTCCCCATTTCCATTCTCTATTCTATTGACATAGTGTTTTTAGTACACCATATATTTTATGATTAACATTGGGATTTTTGGTGGCAGTTTTTGTAGATACAGAATTGATTACTGTTCATTGGTAGTAGTTTTAGACCAGATGTATCAATCAGATTGTTGAAATACATGTAAAGATAGTAGAGGAATTGAAGCCATGTGACAAAAAGTGTTGACATAAAACCATAGATTAACACAGCCAAATTTAAAGAATATCTCCATACCAAATGATATCACAGTTATCATATAACTGTAGTTCAATTTTTATATAATACTCTTGCCACAAAGAAGTAATTGTTGAATATATTCACCAGGATCTTGATGTCATCAAATGTAAACTGACAGTATTTAAAGAAAGTTTATATTTTGTTCTGCTTTTGAAAAGCTTCTAACAAATAAATAATTCCTTAGAGTACCAATATGTGTTAATGTTTTCATGCATTGATAAGCTCTTCTTTGATAAAGATTTTTATGGTCCATGTATTTAATGATCCATAGAAGATAATTGAAAAAGATAGTTTTCTATGCATACTGGTATATCTGCTTAGATACTTAGATTGACATATGTAAAAGTACACATACCAGTAATACAGATTACAGCTTATTAAAGAGGAAGTCAATGGACAAGAAAGAGAAATGTCTCTCCTTTTTGGAAAGGAGATTCACCCCCCCCCCCCCCCCACCCCCCCTTCGAATTTCTTTTGTGAAATTGCCATTACATTTTACCGGTTTTTTGTGTATTTTACAGTGAAATAGTTCAAATATTGTTCTATTTTTCAACTGTTTTTTCCATCTGCAGAACCAGCTTATGGGGTTATAGTTTTTAAATAGATGTTCCAATGGTAAAAAGTCCTGGTATTAGTTTTCCAAAGTACAGTGACAGTAGGTGGTCATCTCTGAATAGTGAAGAAGGAAAATTGTATTTGCTGTCACTCAGATATCTTCTTACTTAGTTGGTGTGTCCCTCCATTTCTGCTGGAAGTTCTCAGTGATCTTTTTGTTCTTTATCCTAAAGAATTAGCCATAGACTCATAGATTATAGGAAAGTCAAGACACAGATTAAACAATTTTCCAGCTGCAGGGACACATTTTTCTGAGAAACTGCATTTTTCGGGGTAGAAAACAGCAAAAGTTACTTTGACAATTAGGCCAATTAAAATTAATTGATAGATTTTCATCCCCGCCCGCCACCCGAAAACTGTGCCGCCCCGATTTTTTTTATTTTATAAAATTTACGATTTCCGGATTTTGTTCATCTCTGTTACCGGTATTCGTGTCAATAATTTCATTTTTTGTTCCTGTAACAATTCAATATGGTTTTCGTGATTCTTAGAGTAGTAAGCGGTGTGAATGACCTTTAGATGTCTTTTGGTCAGCTTAAGTCTGCAGAGATTGGAGTTGAAATTTCTATTGTGCATGTTTCTGGAATAAAAACATATATAAGCCATTTTATAATGTTTACATATTAATAACACCTTACATAATAGTTTCATATGAAATAAAAAATAAAAAATAAAATCCTCCCACCCGCCCCATTTTTTTCAAAAAGTTGGATGAAAATCTACTAATTAATTTTAGTTGGCCTTAAGAAATATCAATCGTTTAATTATTGGCCCTTTAACAGTTTATTTTAATATCTTTCTTCCCTGTAATGCATTTTAAATATATTCAGTCATTTTTAATTGTAGTGAAAATGTTTTTACTATAATTTTTAGAATAGTTAATTAATAGGGCAGAATGGTGCATAGAAAAAGGGACAGTTTGATGCTCCCTTCTATATGAGGCTTTCTGCAATATCTTATTGGTACATTGTAGAATACGTAATATGATAATGACTGTTAAGGGAGCTTCATTTTTATAATTTTAAGAGATTAGTAAATGCTCGGTTTGTTTATGAAACTGAAAATTATATTGGATAAAAAATCTGTCTTATAACCAAATTTCCTTCCATACATTACATTTCATGGGTAGTGAACGATAACTTTATACAAGGTTTAATCAAGGAATCTCTGTCCAAGCTTGAAATTAACTCATTATAAAGATTGCTGAAGCTGAGGGAAAATTTCCAGGATGTTAGTCATGTGTAACACAGGGATACACAGATGGGATATACTGATTTTTTTTACAAGAACTGAAACAGAACAATTAAAGCATGTTATTGAATTTCCTATGTTAACATTTGTCAGAAGGCAACAGCTTTTAAAAATGGTTGAATTCATTGAACCATTTCAGGTGTATTGCTTTAGATTTTTATTGAGAATGTTCGATTTAGTTTTTAAACAATAACCTGTAGTTATGTCCCTTGTAAAGAGATTTTAGATATTCTCAAAGCTACAGATTGTATTAGCTGAATTCATAAATAAATTTCATCTTTTTCTGGTTCAAATTCAGGTTTTTTTCCTCAAACAGTTGTAACGATTAGAGCATGATTTATCTTGTTCTCAGGTTGGTGCTGAAGGTAATCATGCTCTTCTGTTACACAATGTACAGAAATTGACAAAATATTAAGTATTTGCTCGCTATTGCATTGTAGATCTATTATCTTGAATTATTTATATTGGTATCTGTTGTTTCAGAGATATACATGTATGTACCCGGTAGTTAAATTCTTGGTTTCTAAATTTTTATTCTGATTTTCCAACTGAAAAAATCATGTTTTAGTTAAGTGAGGTATAGTGGGATGATTGGTGGACATGAGGGCATGTGGCTTCAAACACTGATGAAAATTACTTTATTGTAAGGGCACCAAAAATCGACATGTTAATATACCCATTCTGTTCATTCGTTTTGTATTAGGCTTCACTCTGTCAAACTGGCGATCTAATATACCAGGCTTCACTCTGTCAAAGCATTGATCTTGTACTTGGGTGCAAGATTTATCTGCATGTTGAAGGTCTCGCTGTGACTTTAAGTTGAAGAGTAGCAATTGAAGCTTGTTCCTTCCTGGGACTTTGTCACACACATATAAGGATTGATGTGGAGAATTGATCACCATATACATATATTTCATTTAGTTGCTGTTCTAAAAAAAATTTTTGTCTAGTGCGTATTAATTATTTATAGAATTATTTATTTTGTTAGAGATTAATTGGACGTGTTATTTGTTAATATAGACAGTGATTTACACGTACTATG
Source organism: Mytilisepta virgata (assembly GCA_028015205.1). NCBI lineage: Eukaryota > Metazoa > Mollusca > Bivalvia > Mytilida > Mytilidae > Mytilisepta > Mytilisepta virgata. Next base: position 27,059,849 of record CM051511.1, read on the forward strand.
ACAGTTTCTAGCAATCCAGATTTTATCTATTGATTTTTTTATCACCAGATTATGTGAAAATTGTTTTCTAATAGCTACAGTTTAAAAACAGTTTACTTGAAAATTTTAAATATTTTTAAAAAATTACTTGAAACTGATGTACATGTACTTTTTGTGCTATTAAACTGTAAATGATACATAAATATGAATTTAATGCATATGAGAAACCTGACCCATGTAATATTAAATTGATACATCACTATCAGGAGCAATAAATGCAAAAAATACTACAGCTGATCTCATACATGTGACAAAGTCAGTATGGGTATGAATACTAGGTGAGGGATATTTAGTCTCAAGAATGCTTATGATATATCTGTTAATTACACTTAATATCGTTTACTAAACTGCAGCAATAAAAAGACATTTCAAGCATGCTGCTGAAGAGAATGTTTATACAAGATCGAAAATACATATCCAGCTTGCATGTACTACGGTACAAAGAAAATTTCAATAGTCCTAAGCCAGGATTTTATTAATGGGAGGTGTAACTACGTTTTCCCTAGGGAATCAGTTTAAAAAGAAATCGGAGTATGTGTTTAATTAATGAATATAATAAATTGCCATATTCAATACAATATAAGCAGATTACGATAGTTTTTTTTTTTTTTTTTAAAGGGGGGGGGGGGGGGGGCGTACGCCCATTATGCCCTCACCTGGACCCACCCCTGCTGACCACTATAATATAGCCCACTGTACACCAGGTTCCTCCCCCAATAAAAAGATCTGACTACTATGATATAGCCTACTGTACTCCAAACAGAGTAAAATCCAAGCAAATCAAATCTAAATTGAGTTTTAATTTGAAGATGTTATGGTTTAATTACCTGCATTTAAATTACAAGTCTATTCAATTTGAAAGTAAAAGAAAATGATCAGAATTTGGGATCATCTGCTTGGTTCATGCTTTCAGCTACAAAATTTTTGAGTGAGAAATCAAAAGTAAAATTTATAGAGATTATCAATTCTGGCAGGAGACCATCATTGTAGAAGGACCACTTAAGACCTCAGGTTGTCAGTGACAAGGGTATTGTAGGGAGTCCATTTAGACAAAAACTGCAAACCAACCCAAGGGAGCTAAGAATATTTATAAATAAGATACAGTCAAATGTTAAATGAACAAAACAGAATAATTTTCAAAATGTACATATATATATGTATATATAAGTATTTTTTAAGAGATGATTAGGACTGTGCCAAATGCATACCCCTGACTACAGTTATGTATTGTAATTTTAGAAATAGAAGTACTTTCTTTACTTTTAGCTATCAAGAAGTAGAGAAGTCATTAAATATTAATATCATCACCCATCCATTTCCATTTTATTGGTGGTAAATTAGTCGTGAAACTGATTAGGCTGATAATCAGGATGATAAGTATTATTGACTATTTTATGGGTCAATAAAACTTTTTACTAACCATTGATTATTTTCTTATATATACTAATGAGATTTTGTCGACATTAAGGTGATGTGTTTATTATTTAGCTTTCATGGTAATTGATTTTCAGTTTTACCTTTCCAGGTGTGTCAGATAAAGACAGGGTTGAGGGGTTTGGTTGCATGGTTTTGTTTTATGTCTGTGTGTCCATCTGTTTAATTTTTTTCTTTTGATGATAAAGATAAAATGATTTGGTTGACCTTACTGGGTTCATGGTATTGATTGATCTACCCAGGTGTGCTGTTTTTACCTGACTAATCAAGGTATTACTTCAGGTAACCAAAGCATGACATTGTATTCTCATAAATCAGGTCTTTAATTTTATTATATTGAACAATTGCATTAGCCCACCAATGTTGTTGGGTTTATGAAGTGTACCTTTGGCCTTAAATGAAATTTTAATGTTAAGTTTTGTTTAAATATAGCCTTGGTACCAGGAAAAATACTGTTGTGGGAATTTATGAACTACATTCTTATTAAGTCAACCAGATCAGGAACTACATTATTTAATTTTGACCCCATATGTGCAATTTTAGATACATAGTCAGCATATAGCATACAGGAAATAGATGAAGTATGATTTTATTACTGTAGAGAGAGGAATTTGAAAAGAAAAGGTGCAAACATTTGGTAAAATAGGGAGCCCCAAAAGTGTGGTAAAGAAGGCAGGATTAAATATTATGTGGAATTCTAATATGGGCTGCTGAAACATCGTTGAAACAAACCTGTGGTAAAATTTACAATAAACCACTACCCTCATAAGTGACGATGTCACAATATGTTTCGAACGCAAAAACATCATATTTTGTTCAAAATGGCATCAGCAATTTGAAGACTGTATAAACGTTTTTCAATTGTTTTTCCCTATTAGAATCGAAATAATTCATGGACACCCATGGTTAATGTTGATTTTACCGAGGGTTGGCCATACTTCTGTGAATTTTGCCCCTCACTTTGCTCAGGGTAAAATTTTGACATATATATGGTGCACCCATGGTAAAATCTCCAACAAACCATGGTCATCCATGAATTATTTCTTTATTAAATAATGGCATATTTTGAAAAAGGTTAATTGCAGTTACATTTGAAAAAAAAAACAAAAAAAACTAAAAATAGCCAGTCTCATCTAAGATAACTTTTTCCCTATATAAAACTCTTTAAGAACTCTTATTGTCCTACATAGATGATAATCAGTTTGGACAATCTTATTGATTTAATTAATATGCATAGTCATATTTTTTGTTGCTGCTCAACTCATGGCATTTTTGTACTTTCAGAAAGAATTAAACTTGCAAGTGGGTCTCTAGGGTGTAGCATATAATTTGATGAAATGTATCTTTGTGGCACTTTCAGACAAACAGAAACTGTATAATAGAGAACAAAAATATATTTTGTAGATGTTTTTTTTTCTGTTAAAACAAAACAAAAGTTTCTTTGGCCTAACAGATATTAAAACCATGTTTTTGGTCCAATATTATTGATCACTGTTATCTTAAATATACTTTATCTTTTATACCTAGACAATTTCAAGAGTTTTCAAATTAATAGAGTTTTAATCAAAATCTTTTCAGACCGAAAATGTTTACTTCATATGTCTTTTTGAGGTCTTAAAAAGACCTGTTGTTTGTTTTATTTTATAGTTAGAAAAGAATCGTATAAAATAGCTCTTGCTCAAGATGTGTCCTTACAATTAGCTGTATATAAGTCTGGAAAAATATGGTCACCTTATGTAGAAAAATTAACTTATGTTGCAGTGTCTCAAATTAAATTGCTTACTGTAAATTCAGAAATTATTGCGTGCATTTATTATTGCGATTTTTTCATTTTAGACCAAAATAAGATTTTAATTTTTTCGATATTGAGAAAAATCCTGCTTCATTCATATAAAAAATTCCAAAATACGAATTAAAATTATTGTGATTACAACCCTGTTGCATTTTTTGCAATAATAAAAACATCGCAATATTTCCGAATTTACAGTATTACCCACAATTTCAGAGAACTTCTCATTGAAGACACCATATACTAACAGACATATACAGTATGTTGTAAGACAACTCAGGAACAAAAATAGAATCCCTTAGACACTCTGTAAAAGACAAAACTCAGTAACAATCTCTCTGTAACAACAATATCAAGGAATCTCTGTATGAAAGAACATGAATATGAGGGATTCTCTCTGAAAAGACACTGCTCAAAAAAAAACAATTATCAGAGAGCCTCTATAAAGACACCACTCAGTAACAACAATATCAGAGAACCTCTCTGTAAAGTTACCACTCAGAACAATATCAGGGAATCTCTTTGCAACGACACCACTCAGTAACAACAATATCAAAGAACCTCTCTGTAAAGTTACCACTCAGAACAATATCAGGGAATCTCTGCAACGACACCACTCAGTAACAATATCAGAGAACCTCTCTGTAAAGTCACCACTCAGAACAATATCAGGGAATCTCTCTGTAAAGACACCACTCAGTAACAACAATATCAGAGAACCTCTCTTTAAAGTCACCACTCAGAACAATATCAGGGAATCTCTCTGCAAGGACACCACTCAGTAACAACAATATCAGAGAACCTCTCTTTAAAGTAACCACTCAGAACAATATCAAGGAATCTTTCTGTAAAGACACAACTCAGTAACAACAATGTTCTCTTGTAAAGGTACCAAGAGAGTTCTAAAAAGACACTACATTTAGTCAATATTTTTTAAAAGAAATATTCCTAAATCAACAATGAGAACCTTTTCATTTGAACTATTTGAAAAATCACAGGTGGATAGGCAGATGTATGGTTGGGCAGACAACTCCAAACAGTAATGAAGTAAAATCTGGTTTGCTGACAGTTTGACACGTCATTAATTAGATTATCATATTTAGGATTCCCATTTTAGACCAGGGATGATATAACTGCAAAATCTTAGAAAATTATAAGAGCTTTGAAATTAAGGATGGCATTAAAAAAAAAACACTTGTGCAAAACAAAAAAGGGGGGTTGGGGGTTTGGGGTTGTCTTTTTCTTCAATAATTAAATTTGCTATTATGAATTAAAAGAAATTTTCCTATACATAGATAATACCTTTTTAGCTCACCTGTCCTAAAAGGACATGTGAGCTTTTGCCATCACTTGGCGTCTGTTGTCTGTCCTCCATCTGTCGTAATCTTCTCTGAAATCAATGAACCAATTACAGCCATACTTAGTCTGAATTTTCCTGAGGGTATCCAGAATAAAGTGTGTGTTTTATTTTTTTGTCCGTCAAGAAACATGGCTGCCATGGCTAAAAATAGAACATAGGGGGGTAAACTGCAGTCTTTGGCTTATACATTGTATCTCAAAAACTACAGCATTTAGAGCAAAACTGGGTAAAAATGTTCGTCAGGTCAAGATCTACCTGCTATGAAATTTTCTGACGAATCGGTCGTCCCTTTGTTGGGTTATTGCCCTGAATTGTTAATTTTAAGGAAATTTTGTAGTTTTAGGTTATTAACCTGGATATTATTATAGATTAAGACAAACTGTAAACTGCAAAAATGTTCAGCAAAATATGATCTACAAATACCAAATGACCAAAATCATTGATTGACCCCTTATAGGAGTTTTTGCCATTTAAAGACGGTGCCAGGCGTAAACATTACTTTAAAGATCATCTCTGAAACCACTGGGCCTATTGAAACCAAACTTTGGTGGAATGGTCCTTGGGTGGCCCCCTTCCAAATTTATGTCAGGCATCCCTGACATTCCAACTGACATGACTGTTTTTACTAAAAATAGAAAAAAGGGGGGATGAATTTCACAAATCTTCTATGATACTACACGGCCAATTGGAACCAAACTTGGCAGTAATGGTCCTTAGGTGATCCTCTTTCAGAAATGTGTCTGATTTTTGTGCACTGTGAACCAAGATGCCTGCCACAACTGAACTTAGTTTAACATAGGACCCTATGGAAAATTCACTCAAAAATCTTCTCATCTGAAACTACTGAGCCAATTGTTGAATTGGCAGCATTGATCCTTAGATGGTCCTCTTTCAGAATTGTGTCCGATCACCAGGATTGTCAACCAAGATGTCTGCCACAGCCAAACTTAGTTTAATATAGGACTATATGGGAAAATTCATTTAAAAATCGTTTTCTCTGAAACCACTTAGCCAGTTGGAACAAAACTTAGCAGTAATGGTCCTTAGATGGTTCTCTTTTAGAAATGTTTCCATTGACCTGGACTGTCAACCAACATGGCTGCCACAGCTGAACTTAGTTTAACATAGAACCCTACAGAAAAACCAGCCAAATTGACTGCAACACATAAATTTTTAGTCCTGCGAAAAGTTAAATACAGACTCTTGTGAGCCTCTAGTTTTGACTTGTATTTTTAGTAAGTTATAAAAAGATTTCAAAATTTAAAGTCTGTACTAAATGTTCGGATGAATATTTACAGTCAGTAAGTAGAGAATCAATCGACCGTGGAGTGTGGTAGATTGTAAATCTCTGTAAATAGTTCACTTCATTAGCCAAACATATTATGTTACAACTTTTATGGTTAAGGTTCATTCACCTATGACGACTTAGATAGATATTAATGGTTAAACTTAATGGTAATTGGTTCAGAGTTTTTTTGTACTTTTTTGTATATTTGTATAAACATTGTTACTGTTTGTCTAAAGCTGTATGAACTAAATGTTTAAAAATGTTTATATCCTTAAATTCATTGCTCTCTTATACTCTTGTTCTTCAGCAATATGAAATACCAAAATTTGTATATTCAAGTAAACCTTCTTAAATGAAATACCAAATTTAACACTGCTTTTTCAATGTATATGAAAGAGTGAGGGGGTAAGCTTATGCTTTTTTAAAAAATTAAGTTTTTACTTCAGTGATTGCAGTTCTTAAAAGGATTTCTGTGGTAAGAAGAGCTTAAGTATAAAATATATGGCAAATTAACTTATTCAGATGGAGCACAGAAAGGTTTGAGGGATTCACAGAAAGGGCAGAAAGGAGCATAGGATGGAGGGAGGGGCCACAACAAGGAAAAGTTGTAATTTCTCTTTGGCTTGAATGTTTTTTTTTTTTTGTATGTTTTATTTATCTTTATCCAAAGATTGTATCAGAAATTACGAATAATAATTATCAAGTGCTAAGGGATGTTTTCTGTATAATTAATCAGAGTTATTTCCCTTGTTGTGAAATTTCCCTTTAATATTTTTTAAAGCATATTTTAAAGTTAGAAAACCAACAAAGCAAAGTTTCTTGGGAAAGGCACAGAATTATCATTTATACTATATTTAGACAAAAAAGTTGTTTTCTATTGTTAGGAAACACGTTGTATTATAGATTGATTAAAATTCAATATGGCATTTAAGCTTGCATTTTTCTCATGAGTGATTTGTGCATATTTTAGTTTCTAATATTTCTTTTGTGTGCAAATGAGGCAGTTTAAGTGTTGTGTGGCAAAAATCCTGTTATTGAATTCTCTTCGACTGATAGAGCTATGAATTAGATTACCAACTGAGAAATTTCCAGCCCAAAGGTTTTTCCGATTGGTTGAATTCAGAGAGTTTAATCTATAATGAGTGATATGGGTTTTGGCAGTCAGTCAAGTGTAACGTTAGTTATATAGAAAATACTGCAACTGAAAACAGAAGGAGAAAAAATCCTAACATTATTTAGTGGATACATATTGTTATCATTTATACAGGTAAATAGAAAATTTTATCTCATACACACACACTTGTTATCAGACAATTTATTATAGCTTTGTGTAGTTCATGCGGAACTCAAATACACAGAGTATTAATTTCAATGTATTGTTTCTGAAGTGTGTTTTATTGGATAAAAGTTTATATTCTTATAAACCAGGTTTGTTTTCCTTAAAATCATTCATGCATGACTTTGTCACAGTTCATTTGTTTTTTGGTACTGATGCAGGATAGGTTTACAGTGACAATAAATGTACAGTTATTTTAGACATGTTTATTAAGTGCCTTTAACAAGGTGACTTAGTATGCTTGACTTTTAAATTCTCCATTGAGAAATTTATATGTGTAAACTGCATTAATTTGACTATTAGTGTGTATAAGATGCAGGGATGGCTTGAATCAAGTATTTAAACAGATTTCATATATTTTTGTTATGAAATTGATTTAAAAAAATGACACCCCACCTTTTTAAAAAAAAATTATCCCATAATTTGCCACCCTTAGTTAACAAAAATTTCATCAAATCTTATTACATATTTTAAATGACTGTATATAAGAGGATAAAAGTAAAGACAAAAGTTTGTGTTTGAATAACTTCATGGTAATTCCTTTTTTCTTTACTGTGTGTCTGATCCATCTCAATTGATCCACCATATCCTTATACATGTAGAAATATTTCTGTAAGATGAAAATAAAATGTAATAATACTTATTTAAATTATTTCCATAGAATTCACACAAATTTATAGATTATCTACCCCCACTCCCCCCCCTACTCCTCAAAAATCAGGTCACCCCATATTTTATTATGTTTTCTAGAATGTGATTTTTGAAAATTGTTTATATCCGTTTCGATAAATGCATTGCAAGATAGGGATTTTTATGATACTAAAATGAGATTTGGCACAGGCCTATCCCTGACCTGCAGACAATAAGGGTTTCCATCTGCATTGACCCTGATAATCATGGAAAAAAAATTCAAAATGTAAAGTAAATCATCCCACCTGCCCCAAATTTTGTAGAAGAGGTGCATGATAATCTATCAACTCGAATTCCCCTTATGTTGAACACATTAAAGCTGAAATTCTGGATAACTCAAACTATTTGTTGACTGTCAAGTGTTATATGTTTTTGTTTAGTATAAAGAAATTGGCTTGACATGATAAGAATTTATATATTTTTTAATGCTGGTTTGGGTATGTAGGAGTCATAGTATTGAAGGGGAAGGGGAGGGGAGTTAGGTTTAATCATGTGTTAAAATTTTAATTTACCTGGTACTGTGGATTCTATTTGTCTTGGATAGAAATTTTTAAGGGTTTCATTGATCATGAATTTCAGTATTTGACCAAATATATATTTCATAGAGTGTCAGAGTTATAACAACTGAAACAAACGGGTTTACTGGAAACAACAACAGAAACAAACGGGTTTACTGGAAACAAAGGATTTCATAAAATAATAGAATCTTTACTGTGAACTTTCTTTAAAGAATATATCATTCCTTTGATTGAAGTTTTGTCTCAAGTGAGGAGTTTTTCTTCAAATTTTGATAGAGGCATGACTGTATATACAGTCAATGTCTACATGTAACTTTAATATATTTTTATTATATAACAAGATAAACACATATGTTGTAGTAGACGTACATAATATAGTGAAAATACTATTGGGGGGCAATGATTTGATTATTCAGAGAAGAACAAGGAAACAGTGTTGGATCCTGGAAATTCTTGAGTTTTTTTCATTTAACAAGCATGCTTAACTTTTTTCAAAATATGCTACAAGGTTATTTTCAATCCTATCTTTTTTCAAAAAATATTGTTGCCTTTGTTTTTTTTTTTTTAAATTTCTTTGCCCCCAAAAATTTAATAATTCTTCCCTTAATATCAGTTATGCATGATAATTAAAAGTACAGTGTATTTTATGTGTTCATTACAATTTCTCATTTGTTAATGATTACCTCCCCTTGATTGGTATGAGAAAATCTTTTAACTTGTGTTTATAAGACTATGAAAATAAAATATTCTTAAATATTTGCTATTCAAAGGACATTAATTGCTGGAAAGAGGAAGTTTTCAAAAATTTAAATTTAGATTTTTTTTGGAAAAATTTAAAAAGTATTTAATTGGAAACAGTCTGATTAACGGTTAAAATAAAAAGAAAAAATGTTTGGATAAACATACCGTTCCTCTAAGTAATACATCACAGCAAACATGTAAATGTCTGAAACAGGGTTGATCAGTCATGTCAGAAAATAAAGAAGGTGGAATTAATCTGTTATGTTAGTTGAACTAATTCTGATTTGACTTGACAAATATTATAGATGAATCTAGGGCCCTATGTTATATATGGTTGACATTTGTTGGTCTGTTAAATACTAAAATGTAGTTATCACATTTTGCTGTTCCTATGTCCCTCGCATGTTCCACAACCTGTTGACTACAGAATATTTCCTTTATTCCACATCTTGTTACATGATGGTAACTCAAGTTTCATTTGCCTGATTTAAATAAAAACTGTACAGGTATATTTTTTGGGGGGGGTGGGGGGTGGGGGGGGGGGGAGGTGGAAAACAAAAGAACTCAAGATCCTGTACAAAATAGATTTGAAAAAAAAAATGATTTTAAGATACCAAAATCAGATTATCTTGCCATACAACATGTATTTGCATAAAAATTTACAGGTTTTTGGAAGGGGGAAAGTCTATTGATCATCAGGTCAGTAGTTAACATATCAAGGTTACTGTTAACTTTCAAGAGAGTCCATATTGTACAGTTAAAGAAAACAAGACGGAGAATAAGGAAGCAAAAGGGCATTGAATGAGAAACCAGAGTGAGTTATAGTTTCCTAACCAATGTAGGTAAGGGAGATAATAAATTTGTCTCCTTTTAGCCTCGGGACAAAAGGGAGAGAATTTAATTATCTCCCTTTCCTACATTGGTTAGGAAAAGATAACTCACTCTGGTTCCTCATTAAGGTCAGTTGGTCAAAGATTAAGGTGACGAGGTGGTTAGGTGATGTTTCAAAAGGGATCAATGATTTGGAAAAAAGGAGCATTTGATATCAGCTCAGCTGGACCAAATAAACAGCAAAGGATATGGGGTATGCATCAGAAAGAAAATTTCCAATCTGACAATCCAGTTTGTCCTTTTGATCTGAACATTTATACATGTATTAAAGCCATTGTCCTTACAGGATTTAGTTAACAGACTATATAAGCCCCTTACGTCCATAACAATACACACCCTACTTAACAATATAATTAGTAGATATTATGGACAAATCATTGATTACATTATTATCAAATGACAATTAAGAGTTTACTCATCAGCAGGAGTGGTGATTGTTGACCTTTACCTTATTCAGTTGTGCTATATGCATCTCTCTTAGGAACCGAATAATTAACGTATTCAATGAATGATTGGAGGGCTTTGTATGAAAATTTTAATGGTTTTTTGAACAACTTTAAAAATCTATGAATACTTCATGAAAAAATTATTATGTGACCGATCTTATATATTCCAAGCTTTTAACTTTAGGATTAATCTGTACATTGGGTGGTTTGTAATAATGATTTTTGGTTTATATTGGCAATAGGTAGGGAATTAAATAGGATTCAGATACAACCATGGCAGTGAAACATTAAAATGAATGGCATTAATTAAGACAGCTCTTTTCTTTTAATCTCTAAGGAAAAAAAATTGAAATAAATGAAAAAAAAAGTTATCAAATGGAAAGGACATTTTAAAAATTTTGTTTGATATTTGATAATAATTACGAAGAATCAGGTTTCATGGTAACATTTGATCATTTATTCTTCGTTATCTTTACCGTTTATTGATTGTAAAGTCACGGCTGGCGTTCTACTTCATTAGATGCCATGGTCGACTTTTGTCTGGGTATAGTTACCTAGACATGTCAAGTGAACGTGACTGGAGATAACAGCTTGTCGATATTTTACCAAATATGACATATTGAATAGAAAGACAAAAATAGTGTTAAGTGTTCTTTTAGTAAAAATATTATCACCAATGAAATAAAATGTCCAAAAATTTGATGTACAATATGAACGATATACACATTTTGAAAATCAATTTCTATTCATTTAAAATTTCACATGTACAATTTTTTGTTAGATTTTGGTATAATGTTGCATTTGGTATGTATTATTTATATGTCAACAAATTTCTTCTTAGTTTACAGATGCAGGTCATCTTCGTCATCACTTGTCATCTGTTATCCTCCTTCTGTAAACTTTCAGTATTTTAATCTTCTCATCTGTAGCCATTATTCCTGTATAAACCCTACTATGCAGCATGGCTGTGGTGGTCTTCTTTCAAAATCAATTCTGTTGGCTCCCAACAGCCAATGGATTAGGCTTCTACGCCAGAACTTAGATTAACATACGATCATGTGGAAAATATTACTCTTGTCTGGAACCAGGACGATTTAAATCAAACTGGGAATCGTTAGGCTCTTAGACTGTTTTCTTTCAGAATTGAATTCATTGACCCACTTATCAATCAGAGCTTGGCTGTCATAGCCATGTTTCTTATAGAATAATAAAGGTAGGCAATAATATCACAAAATACTAATACAGTATACATGGCATATTATTTCACAGAAAAATCAGAAGGCATACAAATGGACAACCATTTTACAAAACTTTCATAAGGCACACAGGTTGGATATCATTTGACAAAATTCTCAAAATGCCATTCCACAACTGACTGACCCAGTCTTGTCTGATTATTGGATATAGGAGCTTAATTTTTAATTGTCCAAAGCCATATAGATGAACAACCATTTCACCAGTAAAGCTTTTAAGCATCAAGCTGGATATAGCGATAGTCCAGGTCATAAGACAAGTACAAGATGGTCAACTGATAACTATATATGTTAAAAAACAAAAATACTTTTCAATGAGTGCTAAACTTTCAATGAGAAATTAACTTGTAATTGTTACTAAAATGAAATTGGCTAATTTAAGGAAGGTTCCCTGTGACCTAGTTCTCTCTTCCCTTCCTTATTAAATCTTAATGAATTATATTACATGTAGATGCATCATCAAATTACATACATGTAGTTATAAAGAGATTTACATGTATGATAGAATCATATAGATTAATAAACCATAAGTAGGCAGATTAAACAAATAATGGGGAATTATTATTCAACAAAGTAAGTTTGGTTGCATTGATTAGTGATAAATAGATAACAATAGATCTAGTTAATTATCTGTGTAACAGCTGATTCTTACCTTAATGCCTGATAAATCACCTGTAATTAGTCACACTTCATTGATTTTACAGGTGATTTGGTCAGGTGTATCTGAGTTTTATCAGCAGTTTTCCCTGCAAGATATTGACAGTTATGTCTAACATATTATCACTTTGTCTTGACTATTTATACAGATTGTCATGTTTGTCACCAATATTCTAAAACTTCATTTTTCTATGGATCATAATAAAACAGGAGGTTGTCTGTATTTCTGATAATTTTCTAGTTTATGTGGTTGGTAAGTTTATTTTTTATCTCTTTTTAAATTTTTTCTGTATGTCTTAAAAAATGGTTTTAACAACAAAAACAAGATAAAATTTATAGTAAAACAAAAGTAAAAAAAAATTGAAATGAAAAATTATAGTATTTCTTTTTCTTTATGGTGTCTTGACTTTCTTTTTTGTTTGGTCTGTATCACAATTAAGGAGACGCATTTTCTGACATACATATCTGATGCAGCCAATTTATCATCTCAAAATCTTTATTACTGATGAATATATCTAAATTTATTCACGATTTGCATCAGATTCCTTTGTCTTTGTAGAGTTATTGCCCTTTGTAGAAAAGTTAAAAAGTATGTAATTTTTCAGATGATTTAACAATCCGATAAGAAGTCAATTTTTTTTTTATTTGAAAGATAATTTATGACTTATCAAAATAGGACAAAATGTTAAAAATTATTACTAATATCAAATTACCTGTAACTAACTATTTCATGCACAATTGATTTAAACTGTAAAAAAAATCTTTTTAAAAAACATCTAAATTTTTATAGATAGGAAGGATGTGACTGTAAACTTTTAAACCACTTAAAATCAATAATAATGAAAGGGGAGTTATTGTCCTAAAATAGGTTGTTCCACTAGAGTGCGTCAGACTAAAGATCCATTCAGCCGCTTCATAAAACATAGCGGGTCTTTTATTTACCATATCAATACCCTGTACCATGTACTATGGGGCATTTAATACCGAGGTATTTAACGTCAAATAATGGATTTTGCATGCAATATTAGGAATCGTTAAAGCGTGACTTTTTTTAATACGACAGGAAATAACTTCATTTAACAAACAAATACAAGTATTTACATTTTTGTAGATGGGATACTGTGAAGCAATTTGTCGAACGTTTTACTAATGGATTTTTTCCTCCCTAGGAAGTAAATGTCAGATTCTGTCCCTTGATGCTTTCAAGGTAATCTGTATCAATTATATGCATGCATGATTTAGCCATGTTTCTCTCAGTACAAAATTATCAGATATTGAAAATAGGGTGAAAAAATTGGTTGTTTTGAAATTATTTTGAAGGAAATATATTGAAAATTTCGAAATTGTAAGTTTAAAATTGATTCATGTATTTCATTCATTAAAAAAATTTAATAAATTCTTCTTTCTAAAGTCTAACAAATTTGTTTTAATTTATAAGAACTTAGTAGTAATTTATAGAACAGTCTTGAGAATTTAAAACATTCACTTTCATTTTCTGAGTATCAAAATGGGAAGTTGATAAAAAATGAATTTTAAAACTAGGAACATAATAAAGGCATTCAGAATTACATTTTATCCTTTTTTGGATGAAGAGAATAAAAGTAATGAAAGGTACACAAATATAGTGCATAAAGAAGTTTACATCCATTGAATTCATACCTAATAAGGGGCAATTGTGCAAATCTGTATACAGAAATCTTGAGATAAGAATTCAGTGATTGTTTTTATATGTACAAATTAAACTAAAAATCCTCGAAAACCATTGAAATAAGTCTAAAATTGCAGGTTAAGTTTCCTAATGGATTAAACTCTTTAAGTTATCAGAATCATGTTCATGTCGTATTGTACATTCAGATATCATTGCAAATGTACAATTTATTCATGTAGTAGCAGGGAGACCTGGCATCTGTCTGTCTGTCTGTGCTTCTCTACATCTAACATTGTCAGGTATAAATTAAGGTTCAAGGTTTGTTGATGGAAATTTGGTCAGTGAAAAACTTTGCTTTTTGGTACATTTTTATGTTGATGATTTAAATTATATTCCAGAAAGGAGATACGTCACCTATTTATGGTCCATTGAACATTTATGCATACAAACTTGCTTTAAAGGAAACCTGTAAATAGCAAATTACTGACTATGAAAAGCAGTGGGAAATTGTTCCTTTCATGAACAAAACGTGTAAAGTTACCTATATGTAAAAGGTACTTGCTTATAAAAAACACTGTTTATCTCATCAATTAGGTGTCCTTTAAAGATGGGTTTGAATGTTAATGATAATCAGATTGCTTTTGACATTAGATCTATGAAAGTTACCGCCTCGGTGGTCTCGTGGTAGTGCTGGCCTCATGTGTGAAAGATCGCAGGCTCGATCCCCATCCGGGTCAAATCAAAGATATTTAAATTGGTAGTTGCTGCTTCTTTGCCAAGCACACGGTAGCCAGGAATAAGAGCAAAGATCGACTGGTCGGCTCGCAGTCCGTATAATGTGTCTGAGTGGAGTGATATGTCTTGTTGCAGATAGTTACCTCGTGAGCTAGAACAAATCCAGCTCATAGCAGCGATCATATATCATTATCATAAAATGTTCTAGTCCTGATATCAACTGGATACCACTGGACATTAACAAATAATTCATCCATATATAAAAGTATGATGTGAACAAATGCAGATAAATTAGTTATAGAACATCTTTTGACAAATATTAATCTTAAGTCTATACAAACTGTTTGGGGACTTGAACCTAATTTTACGTTTTGAGAATATGACTACAGTGAATATGGGTAGATTTGCATCAATATGAAAATTTTTCAAAAGGGGACATCAGGAAGAACTGATAATGTAAAAAAGGATTTGTGAAATCAATTCTGCAGTTTAGCAATTTACCTTTATAAGATAAGTGGAATCCAGGTAAAGTTTAGGTTTAAGATAAACAACTCTTTTTTCCCTTATTCAGCAAATTTTTCAATTTATTATAATTACAGTTGTACCTTTCTAAGTGAGAGAGAACCTTTGCCACTTCTTGAGTATTTTTCAGAGTAACATACAGGGACATCCATAGTCAAGAGAATAATAAACTTTCATTAAATTATCAGTAAATGCCAATATTCAATATCAGTTGCAGTTGTGATCCATGGACAAGAATGGACCCTTGTCTCTGTAGTCAGATGTGTTGAACCACAATCTCACATTGTTTAGACCAGCACTGGTCTCTCAGAACATGTTTTACTGTGTTGATAATGAAACATTTTGTTTGATTTCACTTCAGATTTCATCATGTAAGAAGAGATGGCCGCTGAAGTGTTAAATGTTCAGGTGAAGAAAGAAATTATGGAATCAGCAGGAGACTTGAAAAATCAGTCCGACGAAAATGCTCCGGACATTGCCCAAATTGTCGCAGACAAAGAAAACATTGGAGATACAAACAGTACGGAGAATGATAGCGCTACAACAGCGTCCAATAATAATACTGAGGATAAAAATGGAGATAAATCAGGTACTCCGGTGATGGTTGTATCACCCGATGGCAACACGGCCGAGCAGTTACAAAGAATGATACAACAACAATACCTAGTTAATCTGTTACAATTCCAGCAATCTATGTTACAGGTAAATTGAAATTTTAAACTCCAAAGACTTAAAGGATATTTTACGATCTCGGTCCATTTCAGTCTGTAACAGCATAAAAACATTTTATTTCTGTACCCTCTATACCACCATTCCTCATTCACAATTGAATGAGAAGTTGAAAGATCTAATCCATCGATGCTTTCAAAATAAAAATGGCAACAACAGATACACATACCTTGTCATTGGTAGAGATAAATCATACTTTGTTAAAAACCACTCTAATTCTAACAAAAAATATACAGAGGACAAAATTGTCCTGATGATTGAATTGTTGATCGACAACATGTTTGTTCAATTTGGTGGACGTGTTTTCCAACAGACAGGCTTCTTAAGGAAAAACAGAAGAAGTTAGCCCGTACCTTTAATTTCAGCTTCCGCTATATACACATGTAGATGATGTTTTATCACTCAACAATTCACGTTTTGGGAATTTCTTATATCTCAACTATCCCAATGAGTTGAAATTAAGGATATTACAGACACTGCCAAGTCTGCATCTTATCTTGACCTTCACCTCGAAATTGATACCAGAGGAAGGTTGAATACAAAACTTTATGACAAACAGGATGACTTTGACTTTCCAATCGTCAACTGCCCATTTTTGACCGGCAATATTCCAGAAGCACTGGCGTATGGAGTATATATTTCACAACTCATACGTTATTCCAGAGCTTGTGACATATACATTGACTTCCTGGACAGAGCCCGGCTCCTGACAGAAAAGTTGCTCAGACAGGGGTATATTGCTCCTAAGCTGAAGTCATCTTTTAATTATTAAAGTTTTGTGGGCGTCATCATGACTTGGTTGACAGGTATGAAAAAACCGTTTCCCAAATGAAAATGGACCTGTACCATTAATATTATCCCTGCCCCATACCGGATTTGACATGGGCAGCATGGCAGGTGTCCTGCAGGAAGGAGAGACTGCTTACTCTTCCGGAGCACCTGAGTCTACCCAAGGTTTTTTGGTGGGTTCCATGTTCATATGTTTTTATTTTTTAATTGTAGTGCATGTTTTGTTTTGGTCTTGTCTTTGTTGTTCTCCGGAGTTTGTCAGTTGTTACGATTTTTCTCTCCTTCGAATATCCCTTTGGTATTTTTTGACTTTACTTATAAAAATTATTTGGTTCATTGTTTTCTTATATGACTGTTTTGCTGAAATATGGTCACCCAGTCCTAATCTTTTTGTCCAGTTTGATGTATATGTTGACATGCTTGTACTTGACTTTTTTCTATCTAGTTACATGTATTAATACCAATACCTTATATGTGATTGCTCCAAATTCATTACATTTTATTGGATAATGATTTTTGTCGTTTTCATGGTACTTTCAGACCCCAAATTAAAATATTCATGAAAATTTGCATTTTTTAGTGTATAGTTAATAGAAAATTGCAAAATTATAAAATTCAGTGTCCTCAAAACAA
The DNA here is from genome assembly GCA_028015205.1 of Mytilisepta virgata. Taxonomy (NCBI): domain Eukaryota; kingdom Metazoa; phylum Mollusca; class Bivalvia; order Mytilida; family Mytilidae; genus Mytilisepta; species Mytilisepta virgata. The sequence goes on from CM051511.1 coordinate 27,077,347, forward strand.
CAAGTCTTCAATCAGCCATTAAGATTAGTACACTAAAATAAAGCAGCCTTTGGACCAATTCTGTAGGAAGTCCATTCAATGGGTTCATGAACAAAGTCCTTTTCAGGGTGTGTTACAATCTAATCTTCAGGTTTCCCCCCTCAAATTCAATGTTGTCATCTGAGCATGCTGAGTATTCTAGCTTCCAAAATATTGTTTTCCATCTGTACACACTTGCTGCTATGGTATAAAGCAAAAATATTGCTAAATGTGGTGTAAATCAGCTATAAAAAATACGTACATAAGAGAATCTGAAAGTTACAGTAGGCTTTTTACTTGACGTTTGTCATTTAGTGAAGGGTAAACTTCATTAAATTAAAACACAAAATAGGAGTTGAAGCTATATGTTTAGCATTGATTAGCAGTTGACCATTAAAAGATACTTATCTTAACAAAGTATGTTTCAAATTTTAACAAGATATATTGAGCACATCGAAGTCTACACGATTTTTAATTTACCCAAAAATTGTTAATTTTGTGATTTTTCGTGCAAATTTGATTTTTTTACGGACAAGGCGACATAACTCCAGAACAACATCTGACTTTAATACGGTAACAGTATAGAAATGATAGAGGAGCCTAAGGAAATTTCAGCCTAGTGAGTTTTTTTAGCAAATTCAAACTTTGATCACAGATACAAAGAACTTGGCAATATTTTGTAACCATTTTTCACCATTTTAGTAAGGATGATTTAAGTTTTTTAGAATAATTATGAATATTTACCCTGGAAACAATAAGAAAAATGTGTTCATGTACTTATTAATAAAGTTTCATTTTTTTAAGTAGAAAGGCTAGTTACAGGCCTCCATTTCACAAAGAATTAGTTTTATAAAGTTTGATGTCAGTGCTTAACACTCTATATATGATAAAGACATTAATTAATAGTAGTAATTATATTATTCATTGTGAAAAATGGTCCAGATTTTTATTATACCCCCCACAAAGTTTCGGGGAGTATATAGGAATCAGCCTGTCTGTCTGTCTGTCTGTCTGTCTCTCTGAACAAACTTCCACATCTTTTGTCATATTTCAACTAAACTTGGAATATCTTAAGAATAATGACAAGTAAAGTCTGCTGTATAAAGGATTTTGCTGTCCATCAATTTTCCATGGAGTTCCATGGAGTTCTGCCCAGTTGAACTTAGAAATTATGAGACAATTCACCATGCATTTTGTCATCGTGACTTCTTCAACATATTTCATCAGAAGCTCATGAAACTTATACTGCAAGATCCTAATATGTAGATGTGCACCTGTGAAGGATATCCTGGTCCATTTATTTTTCCCTCAGTTATATCCAGTTGGACTTAGAAATTTTGAGACAATTCACCATTATAAGGATGCCCTAGTTCATTAAATTTTCCTAGAGTTATACCCAGTTAGACAGAGATTTTGAGACAACTAACAGCAGCAGGGGGTGTAGTTTATTCTGCCAGTAAACAGGATTTCTCTGGTCAGGGTAACAATATTTCAATTCTCAAATATAATAATTTCTATTTCAGCAAGGACAAATCAGCCAAGGTCATAATCCATCACTACAAGTTCAACATCAGTCCCTTCTAAATGCTTTGGACTTCACTGGAAAAGTTGGAGAGACAAGTCCAGAGTCGCAGGCAGCTGTTGTGTGCAAAGAAAAAAAGGCAAGTCGTGGCAGTATCGAAGGCGAATTAGGATCAGATAGTGACAGTATTATTTTTGATGATGAAGTTTATCACAATGAGGAGGATTTGAATGACAAACAGAAAGCAGAAAGAATTCGACATTCAGGTTTGTCAGCTTTTTTGATTTACTGGATTTTCAGTTACTATAAGTTTGATGTAAACTTCTTTATTTTATAGCAGAAAGAGAAACAATTTATATCAACTTATAATAATCCCTTTCCACTTAATGGGTTCGAGAGTTCTCCCTTAACATGGGACAAGGACTTTTCCTCCCATCTGACTGACTAGCATCTTTTATTGAGATCATACTTGTAAAATAGGTATTGATACCTGAAATGTTTATCCCAAAAAGGAGTAGAAGCAGGGATTAATGTATTAGTTTGGGGATGTGTAGTAGCAGACAAGTGATCAAGTGGTCAAGTGGCTCCAAACTGTGATGAAGCTGTCAATTTTATAGCTGGTTTTTTGTTTTAAATTGAACCTAAATGTAATAAAATACCCAAATTTTTTTTAATAATTCTGTTAAACAATCTTTCAAAGTTCACAGATGTATTGTCAGATTTCTATAGAATCTGTAGTACTTTCCACAAAAGTAAGAGAAAAATCTTAAGAGAAAAATTAAATCTCATACAGTTTCTAGTATAACTTACAAGTGATTTTGCTCTTAAGATATTTTCCTGAATTCCAGGAGAGGGATATTAAGCAGACCTTTGTTAAGTTATAATATATCTGAACATCTGTGATTGCACATTATTTTTAATTCGAATTTTGTTGGTTCACACAGCTTAAAAAGCAAATATGATTTTGTATAGAATCTGCATCATGTTATTGAATTACAAAGTATAAATTTTCACTAATATGTAAAGGTTATAGATTATTTTAATAAAAACACCCAACACATATTAACACATCACCAACGGTTGTTTGACATCATATAAGGTAAATGTCTTCCTCTGTAGGATGATAGATCAATTAACACTTGATTATAACATTCACTGGTGTCAGTCAAAACAATTCACTGGTACCAGTCAAGGTCAGACATGTATTGAAATCTGGTCGATATTATTTTTTTTGTCACTGATATCTCAAGTGAACATGGTTAAGTTCTGAAGTTCTTATATGTATGTTTTTAGTTATGGCCCTTGAAAGTGATTTCTGAATACCTTAAAATTTTGGGTTTAATGTAAAATTGATTGATTGTATTGATATTTATACCGAACATTAAATGTGGATACCTCTAAAGGCTTGGTGGCCCAAAATTTATGTCATCTGAAAAAACCTTACAAGTTCATTACTTCATATGTAGATCAGAAATGCATAGATTGTAACTTTCACCCTTCCTCTGACAGAATTTGTTTGGCCTTTGTTTTAATTGAAAAAGATTTCAACTTGTTTTCTGTCCTGTATTGTTTTTTCTCTAAGGGAGTTTTTTCTTTTCTCAGGTATAAATTGGTCCACAGGATATATCAAGTTTTGCTGAAAATAGTGGAAAACACCAATGAATAAACAATCAGACACAATTCGAGAAAGTTTAATTCTTCTGTAAATAACTATTTTCAGTTTGAGATTCTTTGATATGTTCCAAATCACAAAAATCACCAAAATATTAAACTTTGACAAGTCAATCAATTTTGATATCTTATGGACTTATTCAAAAAAACATCTTCAGTTCTTTTAGAAATTTTTCTTACTGAAAATTTGACCAGTCTTCATTTAGAACTCGTTTAAGACCATAGTAATTTTACTTATAGTTGGAGGACGCAATATCAATCAGTATGGGAGAGAATTTACAAATGGCCGACCACTGCCAGATCATTTGAGAGTCCAGATTTTACAGCTTGCCTTACAGGGCATAAGACCATGTGAAATCAGCAGGCAGTTACAGGTCTCTCATGGATGTGTTAGTAAAATATTGAACAGGTAATTAACTAAGAATTATATTAATTACAGTTTGCCATCTTTTCCATATGATCTTTAGCTGAGTTCATCAATGATCTATAAACATTTTGATAAAATATTTCACAGCAACTTTTGAAACAGAGTTGGTTGTCAATCCTACATCTGACAGTTAACTGCCATACCATACTGCCATGTTTACCAGACCATGCCTCTTTCACTGAAACTGTGACATCATTTATAATTCTGACACTCTTGTTAACCAGGCCTTCCAGCAGAAAAATCTGTCATCAGTTTGGCAATGTAAGGCGAGAGGGCGAGTGGTTAGCCCGAAACAGTAATGAAGAAAAAACCTGGATTTGCTCTAAATTTGACAGCTCATTTCTTTGTAACACTTTTATGGATACCAAGGAGTATCACCCTCATGCATAGATCTGTCCTTCGATGGTTTTGGCTTTACAGCTTTTGGTCATGTTTTGCATTTTTGAATTTGCTCTTGAACTTTTTGGATTGTTGTTTTAATTTTCAACATTTTACACCTTGAGCACATCTTGTGCATCAAAATTGGTATCAAAGAATTGTATTTAATGTTTAACTACGATCACATTATTGAAATGGGTGTGCTGTACATGCTATGGGATAAATCTTACATATTGTATATGTAAAAAAAAAAACAAGTCATATCTGTACACTTTTTTACAGCTGGATTTCTCAGAAGAATATTTTTCTGTTTTTTGCCAAAAAAAAAAAAAACTAAATCTTGAACAGTTAAAATATAATTTAAAACATGTTTATTTGTTGCATCAGTTTAAGTATATAACTTGCATTCCCATATAGTAGTGCAATACTTACTAGTTATGTGTTATTGTGTTATAGTGTATAACAATATTTATGTGTTATTGTGTTATAGTGTATAACAATATTTATGTGTTATTGTGTTATAGTCTATAACAATATTTATGTGTTATTGTGTTATAGTGTATAACAATATTTAATGATGATATGTTATGATATTTATACCCTAAGTGGGTCATGATTGGAAATAAAATATTCTTCTTATAACATTTTAAAAACAGAAGAAATATTAGAACAGAAAATCTATATGAAGTATTGTAAGAACAATATAATTTTTATGTAAATATTACACATTTTCATTGGTTAACAGAAAATACTAAACCAAAACATTTTAGCAACAAATTTTTTTTTCAAATTGTCCCAGACTGGAACAGTTTTTAAAAAAGTGATTTTAATGTTTAAATGTCTGTAACTTCCTGTTCACTATTCTGTGACATTGTTCTCTTTATTCTATGTGATCTATTCAAATAATTATTTGGTCCGTTAACTCCGTTTTAGTAATACCCTTAATATAAATGCAGAATATTGTTAAATCTCCAGTCGTAGCGTCACGGTCTTTACTGCACACTATGACACCATTGTTTGTGTGGAGTGCCAATAATGACCCAGTAAATCATGGTTCGGTGGCTTTGTATGGTTGACATAAATTTTCCGATCATTAAATCTAGAGCGACAAATAAACTCAGAGTAAAACCTCTTTATGACAGCAGTAATTTGGTTACAGTTAGGTGAACATTTATAGGGGTCTAAATTGTCAATATTTGACAAGTCAGTCGATTTTTATCTAAGTACTTGAATGCCTTAAAATTATACTTTTATCAGCAAGTCTAACAAATTTTATTGGTCAAATTTGTATCTATAGTAATAAAAATGTCTTTCTTCTATTTGTAAATTCATCTTTATAGAAGATTGTTTTACCTATGAAATGTAATCCTTTAAGTTTATTGTGAATGTAATATATCTAAAACTTCCCAATCATTATTTTCTGGCTATTCAATTAAAAAAAATTTAGTTGAAAATTCCAGTTTCAGAAATATCTAAAGAACAAAACAATTTTATGTAACATTTCATGCAAAGTGAAAGTAGATATCGTTGGGCAAAATTATTAGAAACTTATCTCAGATCTGCTCGACTCGATTTAAAATAAGAATATATTTTTTTTCGGGGGGGGGGGGGGGGGGGGGGGGGGGGGGGGGGAGGGTTAGAATATTTTCAGAATTATTTTCTGAATGTGAAAATTTTTGTAATTTTTGTATAATAAAGTAAGTATTTTCCCCAGGCATTTTTATTAAGTTTGTGCAAAAATACCATATTATTGGGGTTGAAGTGAGTTTATCAATACTGGGTATATACAGATTATCCCTTACTGTGTCTATTATTTCATTCTAAACTAATTAATCCATTATAAAAAGTTGTAGTTTAGCTCCAGCTGATATTACAGTTTCTACTGTCTGGAAACCTCTGTTCATGGAATGGATTTTTGGCATTTTGAAAATCTAAATTCTATAATTATAATGCAATTTTTGTTGGTTAATTAATGTTGATGAATGGTCCAAGAAAAAACAATTTTACCATTGACAGTAATTTGTTGTGTATAAATTTTATCTTTTTTACCTGCAAATATTTTTGAATGTGGAATTTCCAATAGAAATAAAAATGCACTCAAAAAAGTTTAAAATATGAAATATTACCAACTCAAACCTGTCTAAAAATTTGTTAAGCTATTACCTTTAATATTTTTCATGCACTTTGTGCATATTATTTGAATGTAATACCTGATTTTATAAAAATTTCCCTTTTACATAGAAAATTTCATAGGTAAAGTATTTTTGTTTTTTGTTTCTCTGAAAGACATAATAGAACAAAAGTAGGTAAGTTTTTATTAGGACTTAGCTAATTGCATTTGTCAGCAAAGTAGTAAGATGATTAAAATTGATTAAGATCCTAATTTGTCAGAAATATGTTCCGAGGACCGAGGTTTACAGACAGTAGTTTTCATAATAGCATTTTATCATACTCAAGACCTTTTGTGTGTGATTTTTGTAGGTACAGAAAAACTGGAAGTATAAACCCTGGACAGATTGGTGGAAGTAAACCAAAGGTGACGACTCCGGATGTTGTAAGTCGGGTCCGTCAGTACAAGATGGAGAATCCTCAGATGTTCGCCTGGGAAATTAGACAAAAGTAATTATCATAAAAGTAATCGTTTAGCCCTGAAAGTAATGGTTTAGTCCCCTGGACTAAAGTTTTCATCTAAGAACATTTGCATTGTAATCATTTCTGAAATTCCTTGGCCAGCATGATAGTTTCAAATCATTTCTGAAATTCCTTGGCCAGCATGATAGTTTCAAATCATTTCTGGCACGGGAAAAATATATGCTTTATTAAATATCACTTCTATTTTCATTAGGCATAAGAACATTCAGTGAAGTGTTAAGCTTCAGGTTAGATAATGTATGGAATTTTACGAAAAAATAAGTTGTTGGGAAGTAAATCCTCATCTTCCTTTGAAAAGAGGTTTGTATCTGGATATGCAGATGATATTACAGTGGAACCCCTGAAAACTGGCCGCTCTGAAAACCGGATTCCTCTGAAAACTTTTTCTTTTGGTCCGGAATTTTTGCCTATATATTCAAGTAAAAAAATCCTCTGAAAACCGAACCCTCAGAATTCCGAACACTGGCCGTACTTTCCAGTACAAAATATATATACTTGGAATACAGTTATTCACACTTTAAATGGTCAGTTTGAAATATAATTAATTAATACTGGGATACAGGCTATTCTTACAAACTGATAAATTATAATAGCAAAAGCAAATGAAGATGAAGATTTTCATCTGGGTCCAGACATGATTTGCAACAATCATATTTAACTGAAACCAGGTCTTTAGTGTTTATACAATGGTTTATGTGACGTGTTCTCATTTCATCCTGGTCAAAAAACTTACAACAATACTTGTTTCTGATTGTCAGATTTGAAAAATGTATGTACACTCAGTGTCTATTAATTAGTTCCCACTTGTAAATTTCCCTATATGATTTAAATAAAATTATTTTTTTTCAAAATACTGTCCTGCTGTTATTTTCTATCCTATAATCTCGGAATTTTTACCATCAAGTTAAGAAAGATTTAAAAATTTTTTGAATAATTTTGAAATTTTTATGTTGTTCATAGTTTTGGAGGAATCATTATTTGAACACAGCTTAGATTTTATGCATTTCAAAATTACACAAAATTTCGAAAATTAATATTTATATTTAAATTGTAGATTTTAAACAACAATGAAATATTACCAATACAATATTTTCATATTATCAGTACAAATTATAGATATTTCTTTCACCAACAATACAAATTTCATAAAAATCGGACAAAAAATAACTTCGGGTCAAAATTTTGAAAAATTATGGTTTTATATGTAACATATAGTAAGATTTATCCTAAAAAGTCTGATGGAATTAAGTCAAACTTCAGATTAGGTAGTAAAAGATACGGAGATGTGCATGAAGTAAGTAAGTTTCATATAACATCTTAAAGGGGAGATAATTTGACTTGCCTGCTATCATAAGATGGTATCATTTGGGGACACTTCCGTAAATAGCTGGAGCAATTTCGACAGAGTAGGAAAGTAGTACAGTATAATTCCTATGGGTTTCGGCGTCGATCTGTCACAACTAAAGCCACAATCTAAAGTATAAACAAGTGAATTTATTCTGGAAAGGAATGAATACACTACGAAATACACTTTACAGCATGTCAATAACCCTTAAAAGTTTCGAGAACTGGACATATTAATACGCCTGTAATTTTCGGTATTCAGTTTGAAGTGATGGGGCAAATTTTCACCGGGAAATTTGAAACGAGAAAAAATTTCTTATTTGGTAAACAATGTCCTTTTCAAGTACAATTTTCTATTTGAAAAACATGTCAACATATTGCCCAACTTGGAAAAATTCATTTTATATTTTTCCTAATTTTTTAAAAAATGACGAATTTAACATTGAAGTAAGCGGGGCTCGATTTAGTGGTGTGCCTTCATTTGTGAGCTATTCATAGTACTTCTAGTTGTTGAAAGCATTAGTTACAGTTACTTTTAAGATGAAGATTAGAAATTAAAAAGCTGCTGAGTACGTTTTTGTTTTGAATATTTTATGTTTGTTTTCCTATAAAATTACGCATTTTTCCAAAATAAACATTGTTATCTAAATGCTGTTAAATTTTTATGAATATTTTAAAAATTTTCAGCAATTTTTCATGGAAAATAATTTTCTTTATTTTGTTTAGTAATCTTATGTCATAATCTCTAGCTGTTGAAGATTATAATTTCAAAAGAAATAATTCGTTTTTCTGCAAAATAATTACCATTAATATTAATCATAATAGTACAATAATTTGTTGAAAATGAAGAAATGTCGACAAAAGATAATATTGGGACAAATAGTACTGCTGCGAGACACGGATTCCAGCTAGGATTCCCATGGTTTTAATGTATCTTCGACTTTTCACTTCCGATTTCTAAATGACAAGAAACGGATGGAAGAAGCAGGTGATCAAATTTCTAATGTTGATGTTTGAGAGTGTGACACATCGCTGAAGGAATGAATTAAATAAAGGAGAACCCTTGAGCAGCTCGTGACAATAATCAATGGAAATTTTCTGATCCACTGGAGAAAGTCGTTTTAAATGTCTTTACTGTATTGATTATCTAGATTGCCTGCATACGGTCCGTCACAAACGGAGTCCATGCTACCATCGATAAGGACATATGTTTATTGAAGCATAACTAAATACAGATATTACAATAAGGCCAAATGATTTCCATTCCAATAGATATATTGATAGTATGGAAATATTACGTTGAATTTTCTAATTTATATCGAATATCTGACAAAACAGAAATGTAGCATGAAGTACTTGTAAGAGATTTAAATGTTCACTGCAACACACCCATTGTTCTGTGAAAAATTCATACATGAGCTTTCAATAGCTTTTTAATTGTTTCGGAACAATTCACAATGTATTTTTGTTTCATTTCATATTCATGGTCTTATTTGTAATGCAGGAAGTTTAATATGCCTTCACGGTCCACAAATTTCCTTTGTATGAAACTAAACTGATACTTTGTAATCGTTAAAGATTGCTTTTCAGAAGAAAACCATTGAATCAATTTTACATTCTCGATAAAATCTTTATCCAATAAAGAACATTGTGCGTAAACAATTTATCACTTTAAAAACGTCAGAATCGGTGATCCGAGGACATTTCTAACTCTCTACATGGCTGGTTTAATATAATGTAATCTCTGCAGAAATCAGAAACGGGGCCGAAAACCGTGACCAATAATATCATGTTCCAAATTGAGTTTCTGAAACGCCCGACTACCTCGACAATTCACTCTGCGAAATTGGTTTTTTACAGTACATCATAACGACAAAGTATTGTCAATGGATTTTTGTTCATAAATTTTTTTTATGTTTATTACCAGGGCAAACAAACGTTTTAAATAGAATTTTATTTTAACAAATATTTCATTTACAAATGCAACAATCTCCTGTTGAAGAACATTACAATGTCCTAAAGTTATTAAAAAAAATCTGCCATTATGGAAGCTTAAATTCATAAATGCAACTTAGAACTAAAATAATTATACAAATGTCAGAGTGTGATGTCTATGGTGTCCATAAACATTAACTTTTATTCTGTTTAATTTATCCATTTGACACATTAATACAGTGTTCCCAAAGGGGGTTATTGTTTTGGAATCTTGTACCTATCATTATTATTTCAAGAACTATTTCAAAAAAAATATTTCTTTTAAATATTTCATCTGATTTTTACAGTGTTTCTGTTTTCCTTGGTTGGAAGCTGCCTCGGTGGTCTCATGGTAGTGTCCTTACCTCGAGTGCTAAAGGTCAGGGGTTCGATCGCTGGCCGGGTCAAACCAAAGACATTAAAATTGTTATTTACTGCTTGGCTACCAAGCACGTGGCATGTTGGTGTAAGAGCAAAGGACTGGTTGGCACAGAGTCAGTATAATGTGTCTGGATGCATACAATAATTCATTCATCCATCCTTGGTTAAAAAGGAAAAAATCTCCAGATTCATTTTTCGCTATCTCTTACTGTTTTTGAGATACATTTTATAAGCAGCCCCCATAAGGCTACATTCCATCCAGTTTTCAAAAGGTTATCAGATTTTTTATAAAGATTTTTAAATATCCTTATATAAAATGCAAGAAAACTTATAAATTTCCCACATTTAATGTATCTATTAGTGTTTCCAAGATAAAAGGAGTCCAAGGTGCAAATAGAAGCTATCTTACAGAATATGAAAAAAATGTTTTTTATCCATCTGATTTCAATTTTTTTTCGTTTATTATTTATCTTATAGAGTGTTTATGATAGAACATCAGAAGATTTCTTTTATTAAGATAAAAAGAAATAAACTGGGCCGAAAAAACTGTCACAGAAAATGTAGAATGTTTATTTTTCAGCTGATTTAAATTGGGAAATGTTTCTTTTAATCTATTTTCATGAGTGCTTTTATCAGTGTGCCAACAACTATTTCTATATTTTACTGTTATGGAGATAAAACTGGTCCAAGGAAGAAACAAGCAATGTTTCCATTTCCTGTTTGTTTATTGTTTTTTCCCTATTACATACAAGCTCGTGACTGGAGGCTTTGAGGCTTTCATTTCATTTAAGTTTGGTTGCTGGAGGCTTTGAGGCTTTCATTACATTTAAGTTTGGTTGCTGGAAGTTTTGAGATTTCTATTAAAGATAAGTTTGGTTACTGAAGGCTTTGAGGCTTATCTTACATTTAAGTTTGGTTACTGGAGGTTTTGAGATTTCTATTAAAGTTAAGTTTGGTTACTGGAGGCTTTGAGGCTTCTCTTACATTTAAGTTTGGTTACTGGAGGTTTTGAGATTTCTATTAAAGTTAAGTTTGGTTACTGGAGGCTTTGAGGCTTCTATTACATTTAAGTTTGGTTACTGGAGGTTTTGAGATTTCTATTAAAGTTCAGTTTGGTTACTGGAGGCTTTGAGGCATCTCTTACATTTAAGTTTGGTGACATACTGGAGGTTTTGAGATTTCTATTAAAGTTCAGTTTGGTTACTGGAGGCTTTGAGGCTTCTCTTACATTTAAGTTTGGTGACATACTGGAGGTTTTGAGATTTCTATTAAAGTTAAGTTAAGTTACTGGAGGTTTTGAGATTTCTGTTAAAGTTAAGTTTGGTTACTGGAGGCTTTGAGGCTTCTCTTACATTTAAGTTTGGTTACTGGAGGCTTTGAGGCTTTCATTACATTTAAGTTTGGTTGCTGGAGGCTTTGAGGTTAATCTTACATTTAAGTTTGGTTACTGGAGGCTTTGGGGTTTATCTTACATTTAAATTTGGTTACTTGAGGCTTTGGGGTCTATCTTACATTTAAGTTTGGTTACTGGAGGCTTTGAGGTTTATCTTACATTTAAGTTTGGTTACTCCAGGCTATGAGGCTTCTCTTATATTTAAGTTTGGGTACTGGAGGTTTTGAGGTTGATCTTACATTTAAGTTTGGTTACTGGAGGCTTTGAGGTTTATCTTACATTTAAGTTTGGTTACTGGAGGCTTTAAGATTTATCTTACATTTAAGTTTTGTTACTGGAGGGTTTGAGGTTTATCTTACATTTAAGTTTTGTTACTTGAGGCTTTGAGGTTGATCTTACATTTAAGTTTGGTTACTTGAGGCTTTGAGGTTTATCTTACATTTAAGTTTGGTTACTGGAGGTTTTGAGGTTGATCTTACATTTAAGTTTGGTTACTGGAGGCTTTAAGATTTATCTTACATTTAAGTTTGGTTACTCCAGGCTTTGAGGTTTATCTTACATTTAAGTTTGGTTACTGGAGGCTTTGAGGTTATTCTTACATTTAAGTTTGGTTACTGGAGGCTTTGAGGTTAATCTTACATTTAATTTTGGTTACTGGAGGCTTTGAGGTTAATCTTACATTTAAGTTTGGTTACTCCAGGCTTTGAGGCTTCTCTTACTTTAAGTTTGATTAGTAAAGGGTTTCCTTGTTTATCAACTTGCAGTTGACTCTAGTTTTCTAAAACTCGTTTTTAAAAACTCGTGATATCTCAAAATAAGTCTTTATGCCATATTTACTATAGAATCTCAAATTTCCTATTGTCAAAAGTTACCTTTGGTGGTCCTTTTAACTTGGAGGATTTGAAACTTGATATGATATTACTTCTGTTTCATAATACTTATAACAATAGGTTGATATCATTATATAACAATGTTTGCCTTTTATGTCACACTTATGATCAATCATACTCGTAAGTTTTGTTGTGAAACAGGAACCTTATTAAAAGCCTATTTTAATATGTTTTCTAAAACTTTAGTCATACCTGTTACAGGATTTTTTTAAGCAAGATGTAAATGTGTATGCTTTCAACTTTTTACAGGTTGTTAGCAGATGGAATTTGTCAAGAAAAGAACATCCCATCAATCAGTTCTATAAATAGAATTATCCGAGACAAAGCAATACTACAGCGTAGAAGTTTTGATGGAATGAGTGGAAATTTTAAAGATGGAGACAAGGTAAAATAGTTTACTGGAAAGACTCCACAATTCCTCAGAATTAATCTTATCTAATGTTTTATGCCATATTTCTTTTTTTGTCCAAGAATTTTATTCAGACTTTTGGTCATATATATATATATGTACTGAATTACCCTAATTTTTATTTGCTTACCCAATTTTAAACTGACTGGATTTAGCCAATTGTCAGTGGTAAGAAAGATAACTCTAAAAGGTTCTGTGATACTTACTGAAATAAGAAGTTAAAGTTCTTTTGAGATTGGAAATAGAGGAATAGCACAACTTGCCAATGCTTAATTAACAAAAAGTAAAAGAATTATACCATCTCAATTCTTTTTTTACTTTTTTTTTATTTCTAGCCAATGGATATGGATGATATTCCACTGGACACTGAACGCATCCAGAGATATATGATCAGTATCCCAAACTTGGTGCAAAATCAAGTGGCAACACCTGCCACAGAAGGTACAATAATTCCAGTGCAAGTTGCACTGGATACAACTCAAGGTGTACTTGTCCCAACAGTTAATATGGTTCGGCCCCAGTTCTCTCCTCCTGTAGCTCATCAGCAGACGACACAAGTGTCACCTACATATATAAGAACATCACCAAAGCAGACATCAAGCAACAGCATTATCATACAGACAAACAACCAACAAGGTTCAAAAACAAATGAGAGTGCTCAACAAATATTTACTGTGGAAGATCTGAGCCAGCAGAAAATTGGGATAGACAGCACTCAGAACAATGTTCAAGGACAACCTACATTACAATGTGATCAAGCTGTTGAAATTGTGAAAGACATATCTGAATTAGTTACCGAGGGAAAAAAAGGCAGCTGTCCAAAATCTGACATCAGTAAACATAACCTTCACTCTGTTATCTCACACTTAATATCCACACAAACGGCATCCATTATGAAGGAAGACGAAATGGCTGCTCAACAGTTACAATATCAGAATGAGGTAGCTTCTCAGAATCATAGGGCAGCTTTGTTGGAAACAGACTCTGCTACTGAAATTAATAATGCAGTACAAAAAATTACAGAAAATATTTTATCAGTGCCGAGCCCAGAGTCTCCAAAAGTTACCAAAGAATCATTGCAGAGTTCATCAACAGTACAGAAAATTTCTGATCAATGTGGATCACCAAGTATAACATCAGGTCAGAATTATTCTGTCAATTCAGATAAAACTGAAGGTGTTGTGACATTGAGTATTGGTGCTTTGACCTCAGAAAGTTCACCAAAAGAAACATCACCACAGATTTCACCATCATTAAAAAGCAGCTTTATCATAGCAGATAGACCATCCAAAGACCATCAACCTCAGGCTTCACCTCCTGCTGGATCGAGTGGAATTCCCAAAGGTAAAATACGTCATCGTAGTAGAGATAGCAATTCATCAGGAAGTTTATCTCCAAACTCCAATCGACCTAAATCAGTGGAGAAGAAATCTATGTCTCGTAATAATGTTGTACCTGCACCACCAGCTGCCATTTCATATGATAAGTTTGGTGGGACAGTATTCTATGATTATACATTGCCAGATAGGGGTCTTGGAACTGGGCCACCAACTCCGAGGTCTGGGTCACAGTCCAGTGCTACTGTCAAACCACATTCTTCATGGCATTGCCCGCAGTCGCCTGCGCAGTTATCTATACCAAGTCCAGCATTGTCAGATAGGAGTGGTACTTCTCCATTAGACTTGTCATCTGCACCGTTAAAAGATAGTCGAAAGGAAACAACTAAAAGCCCTGTTACAGAGCAACATGTTCAATCATTTTCTGTGGCAAATATGGAGAAATCTCTGCCACAGAAAATTTTATACGAGAAAAATATGTTAATTTTTAGTGACAATGAAGTGGAGATAATATCTGTAGGTAATAACAAATGGGTTGTGAGAAATGAATCACAATTATTATCAATGGCCCACAAGGGTACATCTGATAACAAAAACGAACTTCAAACAAACAAACGTCGCAGTAACGAAGAAACAGAAAGTCCGGTTGGACTTAAAGTTCCAAGGATTTCCAATGGGAATTTAACATCTCCGACAAATTACGGTGCTGTAACTGATAAAACTGGTGAAACAATTACAAATGGAAACAGTTTAAGTGCTAGCGTCTCGGCAGACTCTCCAACAGGAAGAGATCCAAAAAACTGTCCTGTTCTTCAAAATATGTTGAAACCAAAGAATTGATGGTTGGACATCTATATTTAAAAGGTGCAAATTGTAGATTAGAGGCAGGCTTAGATGGGGCCCTATTCCTCCAAAATCAGGAATTTTTCTGTCAACTATCCAACACATTATTAGAATTCTGCAAATTCCAGTTTCAATCTGGGATTGTGCCCCCTCTGATGGGAAATCCTTAAACTGTTTCTGTAGACTTTTAGCTGTAGTTGGTATATGAAGGTTATTTATTATTGTTAAACATTTTAAATTTGTTTTGTATTGTGAGTAAATTCTATTGTTATAAAGGGTAGAAATAGAAAATAGTTTTTGAAGTGATAGCAGAAATAGCTGAATTTTTTTTCTTTTGATAAAAAAATTAAACGTACCATAGTATTGTACATAATTGATACATATTGTATTTAAGTGTTTAGACAAACATTTGTAGCACCATATACACAGAAGTGAAAAAATGCAAAATAATTTTATTTATGCAGTCTGTGTTTGGTTTTAACTCGAAATAATACAAATTAAATTTTCCATATTTGCTGAAATGGTCAGTCTTACTATAAAAGTCCATAGAATTTTCTATCAGCTCAATATTTTGTAATCAAAATGATTTCATAAGACAGAAATGTGATTTATCTTGCAAGTTTAGGTTAAAATTTGGGTGCTTCTTCTTCAGTCATTGGGTATGCATTTAAATTAAAATCTCTAACACATCTTTAAAAGTTTCATAAACTCACCCAATATAGAAAAAAAATCCTTTTCTTTTATAAGTTTGTTTTAAGTGATTTTTTGTCATTGTAATTCAATTTTGTGCAATATTTAACATATCTTTTGACTTATATTTGAAAAACTGAGAACATGTGATCAAGGTGAAGCAAAAACATTATCACTGTAGGGTTATATGAAGTGTAAAAACATTTTTGTGAAAGAGATATTATCAAAGAACTTATATTTGAAAAACATAGAACATGTGATCAAGGTGAAGCAAAAACAGTATACTGTAGGGTTATATGAAGTGTTAAAAACATTTTTGTGAAAGAGATACTATCAAAGAAACTTTGGTCAACTGTTGTCATTCTTTGTTACTATTTCTGCCAGTTATAATAAGAGAATTTACAACTTTATGTTGTTATGAATTTGTGCCATTTATAATCTACAAGACATGTCAAATAAGGAAATGCTTTTACAGAGAACACTTTGTGTTAATTAATTTTATTACTACTAGTACTGTGTAGCCAGTTTTTAAGGATGAAATTTGCAAAGGGAGGTAATTATTTCCTCTGTGAATTTACTTCAGAGTTAACTTCATTATATATATATGTATATATATCTTTACATTTTTATCAGATTTTGGTGAGTTACAATACTTTTATTTACTTGATTTACATAAGGCCAATTCAAGTGATGATTGTCCACCCCTTCTAAAAAATTTGGGGTGGATGAAAGGTTTTTATTTTTTCCATGGTAATGTTGAAATAGTCATACATTTTACCAGAAACAGAAAAAAGTTTCGAGTATCACTTTCTGGGGGAAAAAAATATGGGGCAATCTTTTGAGGAGTGGACGAGGATTATAATCTACCAATTAACTTGAATTCACCTTGTACATGTATTACATACAACACTTTAGAAAGTCAGTACTGTCACGTAGTGTGACAACCATATACATGTATTACACACAACACTTTAGAAAGTCAGTACTGTCACATAGTGTGACAACCATATACATGTATTACACACAACACTTTAGAAAGTCAGTACTGTCACGTAGTGTGACAACCATATACATGTATTACACACAACACTTTAGAAAGTCCGTACTGTCACATAGTGTGACAACCATATACATGAATTACATACAACACTTTAGAAAGTCAGTACTGTCACATAGTGTGACAACCATATACATGTATTACATACAACACTTTAGAAAGTCAGTACTGTCACATAGTGTGACAACCATATACATGTATTACATACAACACTATAGAAAGTAAGTACTGTCACGTAGTGTGACAACCATATACATGTATTACATACAACACTTTAGAAAGTCAGTACTGTCACCTAGTGTGACAACCATATACATGTATTACATACAACACTTTAGAAAGTCAGTACTGTCACCTAGTGTGACAACCATATACATGTATTACATACAACACTATAGAAAGTCAGTACTATGCTGTCATATAGTGTGACAATTAAATACTTACTATTTTATTTTCTATGAATTGTATTCTTTATATTTCTGCATCATATATTATAAAATGTCTTTTAGGCCATGAAAATTAATTATTTGATTCTTTTTTAAAAATTTTTTTTATAAAAACTGATACCAAAGTTTTCTACATATTTTTAACTTATTTCTATGGTGTAAATGTATATTATTTTCAGTTATATGACAAAAATATAACATAAAACGTTTTTAAGGAGGGTAAATTAGGAAGGACAGTAAGTCGTTTTTATTTGGCTTTATGTGGCATAAGAAAAAATAAATAATGAAGATACATAAAAAGGCAGAAATTTTAAAGAAAAAACCTAATTACTCCCCTTTAATTCCTATCAAAACTCGACTCAAAATTAGATGTGACTATAAGAGTAGAATAGAATTGATTTCTACACCAAGTAGATTGTATATCTGCTGTGTTTTGGCATAGATTTGTTATTAGGTCTGAGACTGAAGTTAATTCCATTTGCTTTTATTGATATAGAACAAATTGCACCACCACATAGCATAAAAGCTCGTTTTTCGTTTTAGAACATTTCATCATTGCTAAGTCAAATGCCATCCAATACAAATCCACTCCATATTTGATGATGGAAGAGAACTTCTGGACACAATAAATTAAACTTCTTGCACCTAACTACACATATATTGATAAAATTACTTAAGTGTTTCTTTTTTTTTTTTGTTCTTCAGTTCATCTCTTTCATTTTTTGGCAGAAAGATTACTGAAATTAAAATGAAAGAGGAAGTAAATCAATTGGAACTTCATTTGTGGCATGAAATTCAAGGTTAATAGTTGTGGTCTCTGGCCTACAGATGTTTTCCCAGCAAACTATCCAGTTTAACATTGTATTGTATAAGATTGAAATCCCATGTAAAGCCTTGACAATCAGATACATATATATGTGTGTTGTATATATAATATAATTAGAACATTATTGTTTGTCAGAAAATTATCAGATATATTAGGTATCAGTACTTGTTTGTATTTTTGTGAAATATATTGAGAAATATTGGTCGGTTATCTCCCCTGCGTTTCTGAAGGGAGATAATTTAAAGCTTTTGGTTTTCAAGGAATGGAAAAGTGAATTAATTATCTCCCTTTGGTAGCTTGGTTTAAGAAATGTAATTGACTAATTTTTCTTAGTAAATGTTGTGAGAAAGGGGTTGAGTTTTATAATTCCCAGACTTAAATTGTAGTGAAAATTGCATATATGAGATCAAACGACAAAATGTAAAATATTAGCCAGTACATCCTTACTTTTTCATATACTGTAAATTCAGAAATTATTGCTTGCATTTATTATTGCGATTTTGTAAATTTAGACCAAAATATGATTTCAATTTTCCGAGATTGAGAAATATCCCGCTTCATTCATATAAAAAATTCCAAAATGCTACTTTTAATTGTTTGCGATTACAACGAAGTCGCATTTTTCGCAATAATTTCCAAATTTACAGTATATATGTATATATATACTCAAACATTGTTTTCCATTTCCATCTTCATCCAATATATTTTATACGCTGTGACATTTCACTGGAAGAGAAAATGAAATTTCAAATATTTCAGTACGCTTGAAATTTATCTACTCTTGATGCATGCATTCATTTATTTTGAATCATAGACAACTTACAAAAGTGTGAGATTAAAAATATTTTCTAAAATAATGTAGATCCCCCTACATGTTGTGATATAAATAGCCAAAGTTTGTGGATTTTAGTCATATGGCATTTTTTCAACAATTTCAGATTTTACATAGTTTCAAATTTACCTATCTTAAGGATGTTTGCTATTCAGTTTCAAAATAACAAGCTTTTCATAACACTGGTAAATATTTATATTTATATTTTATCATTGACAAGTTTTATTTCTCAAAAACCATTAAATAATAACAAGGATTTTATAAATTTTTTACAAATGGCTTATTATTCTGCATGCAAAAGATTTATGAAAAGAAAAATGGGTGTTAGCGGGAAAATTAATTTATGGAATTCAAATGGATAAAACCAGATGATTCTGAACATCTTACAAAAATTCAAAAACATGACCAGCGAACATCCTTAAGTGGTTTAGCAGTAACATGATGAAAACTCACATTAACCTAACTCAAGAACAGCATTAATCACTGTACAAAACAGTCCTCAAATTGATTTTGACATTCAAATACTTTCCATATATCGTCTAATTTGAAGTTCACTATTTAAGGGAATACGATACAATAAGGTTCCTCCACTAAACTTTTTCTGAAAATTTGCCAGATGACTTAGTTTTTAGCTCACCAGGCTATTGCCAGGGTGAGCTTTTGCCATCACTTGGCATTCGTCGTCCGTCCGTCATCCGTCTGTCGTTAGCTTTTCATTCAAACATCTTCTCCTCAGAAACCATTTGGCCAATTCCAACCAAACTTTGCATGAGTGGTGTATGGAAGGTCCTCAACTAAGTTTCCTCATTTAGTTCTGATTGGTCAAGAAACATGGCCACTAGAGGCAATTCTTGTTTCTGATTGGATCGAGGCCTCATAGGAATGATATATGACATGTCCTTCACAAACGATCTTCATTTTATATTGATCCAATGAAAAACATGGCCACTGTTGCTAAAAATAGAACATACGGGTAAATTGTTGTTTTTTGCTAATAACTCAAAAACTGTTACAGATATCAAAAATCTGACATGGGGTAAATTTGATCAGCATGACAAGATCTACCTACCCTGAAATTTTGAAGGAAATTCCAAAACCATTTAGGAGTTATTGCCCTTTTTTCATCAAATTTTCAAAATTTTAACATTTTTCATCATTTATCCCCAAAACTATTTGAGATAGAAGTGATATGTAAATTTGAAAAATGTTTGCCATGTTGAGATCTACACACCCTGAAATTTTAAAGAAAATCCCAAAACCCATTTAGGAGTTATTGCCCTTTTTTTGTCAAATTTTCAAAATTTTAACATTTTTGCATTTATCTCCAAAACTATTTGAGATGGAAGTGAAATGTAAATTGAAAAATGTTTGCCATGTTGAGATCTACCTACCCTGAAATTTTGAAGGGAATCCCAAATTCTATTTAGGAGTTATTGGTTTGTATAATTTGAGGTCGGGTTCTGTTACATTTATTTAAGGATCACTCTTATTCCTGGTCAATTTTATCAACTTCCTGCCAGGACTACCACCATCAGGGAACATTTTTTAACATTAAACCTTATGAAAAATAAATCTTCAACAAATTTTCCCTGAAAAATTGAACCAATTGCAACAAACTTGGTCAAATAGTTGATTAATTGTTCAATGAAAACCAGACTCCAGGTGAGCGATACAGGCTCTGGTGAGCCTCTTGTTAAGATAAACAACACTGATTTTGGTGTATTTAAGATTGATAAACTAATTAGGAAATTATGCAAATTTAAGTCAAATAAGGAATATTGATAATAATTTGGTCACTTTAGACGCTTGTAGAAAAAAATCCTCCACTGATTTTTTTCTTTAAATTTTAGTAATGAGCTTCTGTTTGCAAAAGAAAAAAAAGTTGGGGTCCATGTGCTTATTGAGAAAAACACCAAATTTAAGAATGGTATAAATGTTTTTCTTGAAGGATGCCATGACGTCTCAACGTGTATCTCTTGGCGATGTCACTATCTCCCCTGCTACTGTATCGTATTCCCTTAAGTGGTTAATTCAATGCTACGTAACATGAAGTGACTACAGCATTATATCAGTTGTTTTTAATGAGGAACCAGAGTGAGTTATCTTTTCCTAACCAATGTAGGTAAGGGAGATAATTAAATTCTCTCCCTTTTGCCCTGAGGCTAAAAGGGAGACAAATTTATTATCTCCCTTACCTACATTGGTTAGGAAAAGATAACTCACCCCGGTTTCTCATTCAAGTAATTCTTACATCTATCCCACTTTGTCATTGATATTAAAAACAACATATTTATTTTAGTTGATTAAATACTGTGCTTTTATTTATTGTCATGAAAATCAGTTTTCAAATTTTAGTGCAAATTGTTCCTTTCGAGGATATCAAATTTTGTGGTTTTGTAGTTTTGCTGTAACAAATCAATATAAAATACTTCATTTATTCATTACAATCAGTGAAATAAAATCTGTTAAATCACAAGTGAACAGAAAATTTGCATTTCACTCTACAGACACTAGTAAAATAAAAATCATAATTCCTTGTATTTTATCACTCAGTTTGTTTATGTAACGAACAGAATAATTTATCTAGATATATGAAAACAAAAAGTCTATGAGTGACCAAATAATGCATTAATTCATGAAAAATTGATATCCAGTGAAATACATGTACCGGTATAAGGATTTATACAAATAAAAAATAGTCATCATTTTTTGCCAATTAAATATGATGAAAGCATTGCTAAATACCAAATATATCTTGTATAGGACAAAATAGATTTCATTGTAGTTCTTCATTAGGTGGTCATACATACTTTCATTGTTTTCATCACATTGCTTTATTTCGTATGATAGAAGTAATTATGTAAAAATGTGTCAAAAATATCAGGAAACTATACAAAATTTATGAAAATATAAGCATTAAAACATTTTAGATCTGATGGTCCTCTAATTACATGATATTTGCTGTTTTTGTTTTTGTTAAAGGTACTTTTTTTTATTATTTTTGATCAGATCAAATAATCATATGAGGTTTATAACACATAGATTTTAATTTCCATTATAATACATACTCACTTTATTATATCCATTTATTATCAGCAATTTTAATCAATTAAATGGAGTTTATTACAAGTGCTTGCAATGGTAATATTAAGTTATTATAATTTTATTTTGAACAAAAGTTGGTGGATTGAAAATCGGGAAGATACACCAATGTATGTTATTTTTATTTTATTGATGTATAGATGCTATATATAAATGAAATAATTATTTAGTGATCATGAATATTCATTTATTCATTTATTCATTTATTTGTTAATTTAATGGTATATAATTAGTGGTTATAAATATTCATTATGTTGTTTTATTTTACCAAAGAATTTGAATGTGAATGCTTTAAAATGTCTCTAGGCTATTGCCATATGTATAATGTGTGTTTGTTGTTCTCATTGACAATCAATAAATTGGTACCAATAGTACATCCGTCTTGTCGCTTATATCCTTCCCTTTGAAAATTGCTTAATAAATATGAGGTGCATAGCTTCAGAATGCCTTTGATCAATAAAAAAAATCTTCAGACTTGACAAGTTAAAATACATAGTGATAAGTTAAAAGATATGGGCTTACTCAGTAACAGTTCTTCAAAATTTGTATTCTCAGGTATAGATCTGGAGCCCTTTTAACCAAATCTTCAAAATCTTTAAAGAGAAAAATCAGTTGTAAGTTATGCTAGACTTCAGATATTCTGATCCCAGTTCAAGAAAATTTGTGTGACTTCCATTGAGACTGAAACTACTTAGCATATTTGGTTTATATTTTGCAGGATTATTACCCAAGATATGAAAATGATCACACTATAGTGCCATTATGATTCAGTCATTTTTACATGAGTTATGGAACTTTGTTTTCACATAGTATCATATGCATACCCTATAGATGCAACTCCTCTGAAACTGCTGGAACTATACCGCCATTTTGATTCAGCGATTTTTACAAGAGTTATGGGACTGTGTTTTTATCACGGTGTATCATATGTATACCTTGGAGGTGGAACACCTCTAAAACAAATGGCCAGATTTGTTGTGTATTATGCAGGATATGACGATGATTACACTATTTTGCCGTTTTGATTCAGATATTTTTTCAAGAGTTATGGGACTTTGTTGTATTTTATCACATTGTATCATATGCATACCATGTGGACACGATTCCTCTGAAACTACTTGGCAGATTCAGTTTATGTTTTGCAGGATTGTTGTTCCTCTGTCACTCCACAACGGAGGGACTTAGTAATGGTCTGCGTCCGTCTGTCCTAATAACTTTACTGACGCAACTCGTCTGAAATGAGTGGACAGATTTGGTTTATATTTTGCAGGATTGTTACCTATGACATGAAGATCATCAAACTATACCACCATTTTGATTTAGCGATTTCTACAAGAGTTATGGGAATTTGTTGTATCATATCTTGTGGACGCAAACTACTAGACAGATTTTGTTTTTATTTTGCAGGATTGATACCTATGATATATGATGATGATGATTACACTATAGAACCATTTTGATTCAGATATTTCTTCAGAAGTTAAAATGGAACTCTATTTTAGCAAATTGTTTCATATATATATGAATACCTTGTTGACCCAACTCCTCTGAAACTACTACACAGATTTGGTATTTATTTTGTATGATTGTTACCTTGATTTGAAGATTATCATACTATACCGCCATTATGATTTATTGATTTTTATCTCGCCTGGGACGAAAGTTGCGGAAGGGGAGCCATAGGTGTTGCTTTTCCGGCGATGTCATCGATGGTGGCGACAATATCAACAATTGTTAAGTTTTCTGCTTAAGTCAGTTTGATAGGAACTACTTGTGATACATCAATGATATTTTCTATAAAGTTGCATTACTATCAGTACATCTCAGTTTAATAACCATTTCGAGGCCCTGCCCCCTAGCTCATGGTCCAGCAATTTTCAATGTTAAGTTTTCTGCTTAAGTTCGTTTGATAGGAACTCAGTACTTGTGATAGATCAATGACATTTCTATAAAGTTGCACTACTATCAGTACATCTCATTTTATTGACCATTTCGAATCCATACCCCCTAGTTTATGGTCCAGCGACTTTCAATTGATTAACAAAAAGTTTCAATGTTGTTTTCTGCTTAAAAAGTCGACATTGCTAATTACTTCAAAGTCGACTTTGAATTAATTTGCAGTGTTGCTGTCCATCAGATTCTTGCACATTAAGTTGCATTAATATCAATACATCTCAGTTTGTCGACATTTTCGAGGCCTTGCCACCTAGTTCATTGTCCAGTGACTTTTAATTAATTAGCAATGTTGCCGTCCATCAGATTTTCTTTTTTTCTGCCGACATATCTATGTGTTAACAGTTTATTATAGGAGTTATAGGACTTAGTTTATTATCATTGTTTATCATATATTTAGTATAAAATACAGTTTTTAGCTCACCTGGTCTAAAAGGCTGGTTAAACATTGAGCCTATGGGAATTTTACTTTTTCGTCAACTCACCTGAAACCACTGAGCCAATTTGAACAAAACTTTGGTGGAATGGTCCTTGGGGCCCCTTTCCAAACTTAAGTCCGGCATCCCCGACTTCCACATGACTAAAAATAGAAAAAGGGGGGATGAATTTCAAAAATCTTCTATGAAACTACAAGGCCAGTTGCAACCAAACTGGGCAGTAATGGTTCTTAGGAGGTTCTCTTTCAGAATGATGTCAGATGACCCAGACTGTTAACCAAGATGGCAGCCACTTAGTTAAACATAGGGCCCTATGGGAAAATTTATTGAAAAATCTTCTTGTCTGAAACCACTTTACCAATTGGAACCAGACTTTGCAGCAATGGTCCTTATATGGTCCTCTTTCAGGATTGTGTCCCATGCTCTGGACTGTCAACCAAGATGGCTGCCACAACCGAACTTAGTTTAACGTAAGGCCCTATGGGAAAATTCATTGAAAAATCTTCTTGTCTGAAATCACTTGACAAACATAGGGCCCTATGGGACTTTGCAGCAATGGTCCTTAGGAGGTCGTCTTTCAGAATTGTCTGACTTCGTGGAATGTGAACCAAGATGGCCGACACAGCCGAACTTAGTTTAACATAGGACCCTATGGGAAATTCACTCAAAAATCTTCTGGTCTGAAACCAGTAAGCCAATTAGAACTAGACTTGGTAGCAATGGTCCTTAGATTGTCCTCTTTCAGAACTTTGTGCGATGACCCAGACTGTCAACAAAGAAGGCCGCCACACCCGAACTTTGTTTAACATAGGGCCTTATGGAAAAAATCATTGAAAAATCTTCTTGTCTGAAACCACTTGACATATCGGAGCCAGACTCGGCAGCATTGGTCCTTAGGAGGTCCTCTTTCAGAAATATGTTCGATCACCCGGATTGTCAACCAAGATTCCTGCCACACCGACCTTTGTTAAATATTGGACCCTATAGGAAAAATTCATTTAAAAATCTTCTTGTTTGAAACCGCTTAGCCAGTTGGAACAAGACTTAGCAGGAATGGTCCTTAGATGGTTCTCTTTTAGTAATTAGTCCCATTGACCTAGACTGTCAACCATCTTGGCTGCCACAGCCGAACTTAGTTTAACATAGCACCCTATAGAAAAACACGCCAATCAAGGCCAATCAAATAAAAGAATTTCTCGTAACACTTGTTCATATCATATGATGTGGAATTAGTTATGACAAATAATTCATCGCGCGAGAAATAGGTAACGCGCCATCATAAGAGAAATTTAATTTCCTTTGAATTCATAACAAGTAAGTGCGTTCTGATATGAACATAAAAGAGTCCTACTTGCAGTGCTGTTGGCCATTTCAAGTATATTCAAATCATACATGTGTTAGTGTCAATTGCAATACAAAACGGTCTACTAATTTTCTTTAAAAAAAAAATATGCTTTACATTCTATTTGCCAGTGTCATGGACTTTCTTTCAGACATTTCTATTGCAGTTTTCCCCCGCTCTGTTTTCAGAATTCCTGCACATTGTCTATTACGCACATCTGGGGTAAGTTTTGGTTTGCAATTTACCACTTTCACAATTAACTTTGTATTGGTGAGGAGAAATTTTATTTGCTGATTTAGCTATTACAGTGCAGGGCATATGACAGGCTACCTATAGTAATCTTGTGGATTTTAATATGGTCAACATTTCAGCATTACACATTTTTTACCTGGAGCTCTACTAAGTTATGCTCTTCATATAAGAAGTTAAATCCATCTCTCAAAGGAGAGTTTTATCTTACAGATCCATTATTTTCAATTAGAAATATATTTACAAAACTGCGTATTAGTGATCACGACCTCGAAATAGAAAAAGGTCGTTATTATAAAAAATAGTAAAATAAGGGAAACTTTGTTTAATAGTCTTAAGCTTGAAAATAGAGAATTTATAAACATGACAGATGATGAAAAACTTGTCTTTTTGCTTAACCCAACAAATAATAAACATATTAGAATGGTTGGCTTCTTTTTAAAGCAGTCATTAGAACTGAGGGCAGAAGTCTCATAATTCATTTGATATGTTATAATGTCTGTTACTAATACTTATGCGTATAATATTTGGTCTCCAAATTTGCTTTATATGTATTTGTATGTCTGTCACAAACTATATCTTTATGTTTAATGACAAATAAAGTTCGGTTAATTGTTTTGGTTTTCAACAATTCTGGCCTTGAACACGAGTCATAATTCAATGAAATGTGCACATTTTGTGAACCTAAATTGGTATCATAGAATTTATGTGAATATGATGCCTCCAAACTGATCTATAGTTTTGTACCAAAAGTTCTTTTCCATATCTACACATAGTAGGTAATAGTATACAGTTATTTAACAGTATTGAGGGATATAGCCATTTTATTTATCCCGAGACATTATTTTCTCCCGACGCGTAGCAGAGGGAAATAGTCAATGTGTTGAGGGGACAAATAAAATGGCTATATCCCGAAATGACAATAGTTCCCAGTACTATTCACCGGTGATTAGTTTTGGAAACTATTCATCGGTAAAATAATATTAAAATTAATGTCTTGTTTTTTATAAAGAAAAAAAACTTACTGAGGTATAATAATAGATATTAATTCAGTTTGCAACTTCTGTGCTGATTTTTATTGATTGGCTCTTTGCATGGGTGAAAGTACCGGAGGCGTCAAAATCCAGAAATCGGGTAAAAATGGGTAAAAAATTAGTATGTTCAAAAGAAATATATCAGGATAAAAATGGTCAAAATCCAGAAATTTGGCAAATTCCAGAAAAACTTTCAGACATGTCTTTTTTTTAACAATTTTTATAAAAAAAAAATTAAAAAATTGCTGTATATTTAAACATTTTATATGAAAGCATCAAATATTTATGCATATTTTGACATGTAACCTGCTTCAATGCTTTAATATATTGTCACCATCTTGTATCCAGTTACATAAGTACCTTGATTGACATTAATCCAGGTTATTGAATACTACATTGTATTCTGAAGGAATTAAGGACCATTGATGTCATGTTAGGTTGCAAATAACTTAGTGTTTTGGACAAGGAAATTTGTAAGTGAATCTTCCGCATAAAGTTTTTTGTAAAGCTTTTGCTGTGGCAACCATGTCTGCTAAGATTGGTTTCAACTGGCTTAGTGGTTTCATATAAAAAAAAATGTCCCCACACCCCTGCCAACAGTTACGTTTCTTACTTTTGGATATTTATTCTTGCAGAAACTTATCATTAATCAAAGAGTGTGTAGTCGCTTTCAAACTGGCATCATGTTAATAATTATTTTTTTTTAAATAAATTACAATCTAAAATATTAATTTAAATCAAATCTTATTCATCAAAATATTTAAGAAGAGGCTCCCAAGAGCCTGTATCGCTCACCTTGATTTAATTTTACACCTTGAGCAGACCTAAAAATTTAAGTGTTGCAGTCAATTTGGCTGGTTTTTCTATAGGATTCTATGTTAAACTAATTTCAGCTGTGGCAGTCATCTTGGTTGACAGATACATTTCTAAAAGAGAACCATCTAAGGACCATTCCTGCTAAGTCTTGTTCCAACTGGCTAAGCGGTTTCAAACAAGAAGATTTTTAAATGAATTTTTCCTATAGGGTCCAATATTTAACAAAGGTCGGTTTGGCAGGAATCTTGGTTGACAATCCGGGTGATCGAACATATTTCTGAAAGAGGACCTCCTAAGGACCAATGCTGCCGAGTCTGGCTCCGATATGTCAAGTGGTTTCAGACAAGAAGATTTTTCAATGATTTTTTCCATAAGGCCCTATGTTAAACAAAGTTCGGGTGTGGCGGCCATCTTTGTTGACAGTCTGGGTCATCGCACAAAGTTCTGAAAGAGGACAATCTAAGGACCATTGCTACCAAGTCTAATTCTAATTGGCTTAGTGGTTTCAGACGAGAAGATTTTTGAGTGATTTTCCCATACGGTCCTATTTTAAACTAAGTTCTGCTGTGGCGGCCATCTTGGTTCACAGTCCACGAAATCAGACACATTTCTGAATAAAATGCTCCGCTGGGCGCAGCTAGATACGACCGCAGATGTCGAACCCTGAATAGTTGGGGGCAATTATGAACACAACATTCAAGCTTGATACAATACTGAATTTGGATTGTGAATAAATATTTGACACAGCATAGGTTTCTGACACAGAATGAATGTTGTCTAAGAACTTAAAAATTTTTAATTTACCTATTCAAACCATATCAGTATTATTTGTTTTTATATATAAATCAGAAATAACCAATTTAAAACTTAAAATTGGGCACACATATCAATTTCTTGCTATTGCGCAATACTGTGCAATTGAAGATTTCTTGCTATTGGGCAATACTGTGCAATTGAAAATTTCTTGAAATATTTGACACATAATAGGTTTCTGACACAGAATAACTGAAATCAAAGAACTTAGAATTGGTCGTATGATTTGAATTTATATTCAATTTTTTGCTTCTTGTGCAATACAATATGCTGTGGAGAATTGCCCCCCCCCCAAAAAAAAATAATAATTTACCCCTTTTTTTAGCTTTTGTGCAATACACTATGAAGTTGCACATTGACCCCCCCCCTCCCAAAAAAAAACCAAAAAACAATAAAATTTATTGTAACCCCCCCTTTTTTTTTTGCTAAAAAAAATTTGAAATTTTCTTTTTAATTTATGATATATGAAATGAGAAAAAAATTGCCCCCTCCCCAATTTCTCATTTACCCCCCCTAAATTTTGTTTTCAACCCCCTCCCCATTTCTTTATACTTTGCAACCATAACAGCCCTTTTAAATACACCATACCATATTAAAATAGAAAATGACATCATAGTCATGGATGGCAAATTTTAAATATACATAATTTAAAAGCAGTTTAGATGAGATAAACTAAAAAGCTTCATCAGCACATTTTATATTGGCAAATTTCCAATGAAGTTCATTAAACTAAAGTTATTGGCAAATTTCTAATGGAATTTGTTAATAATAAAGTTTTGATAACAGGGCACACATATCAATTTCTTGCTATTGTGCAATACTGTGCAATTGAAGATTTCTTGCTATTGCACAATACTGTGCAATTGAAAATTTCTTGAAATATTTGACACATAATAGGTTTCTGACACAGAATAACTGAAATCAAAGAACTTAGAATTGGTCATATGATTTGAATTTACATTCAATTTTTTGCTTCTTGTGCAATACAATATGCTGTGGAGAATTGCACCCCCCCCCCCCCCCAAAAAAAAAAATAATTTACCCCTTTTTTAGCTTTAATTTTGGACCGCGATTTGGACCAACTTGAAAACTGGGCCCATAATAAAAAAACTAAGTACATGTTTAGATTCAGCATATCAAAGAACCCCAATAGTTCAATTTTCGATGAAATCAAACAAAGTTTAATTTTGGACCCTTTTGGCCCCTAATTCCTAAACTGTTGGGACCAAAACTCCAAAAATCAATCCCAACCTTCCTTTTGTGGTCATAAACCTTGTGTTTAAATTTCATAGATTTCTATTTACTTATACTAAAGTTATTGTGCAAAAACCAAGAAAAATGCTTATTTGGGCCCTTTTTTAGCCCCTAATTCCTAAACTGTTGGGACCAAAACTCCCAAAAACAATCCCAACCTTCCTTTTGTGGTCATAAACCTTGTGTTTAAATTTCATAGATTTCTATTTACTTATACTAAAGTTATTGTACAAAAAACCAAGAAAAATGCTTATTTGGGCCCTCTTTTAGCCCCTAATTCCTAAACTGTTGGGACCAAAACTCCCAAAAACAATCCCAACCTTCCTTTTGTGGTCATAAACCTTGTGTTAAAATTTCATAGATTTCTATTTACTTATACTAGAGTTATTGTGCGAAAACCAAGAAAAATGCTTATTGGGCCCTTTTTTGGCCCCTAATTCTTAAACTGTTGGGATCAAAACTCCCAAAAACAATCCCAACCTTCCTTTTGTGGTCATAAACCTTGTGTTTAAATTTCATAGATTTCTACTAACTTATACTAAAGTTATAGTGCGAAAACCAAATGTCTTCGGACGACGACGCCGACAACGGACGACGACGACACCAACGTCATACCAATATACGACCGCAAAAATTTTGCGGTCGTATAAAAACGGTACTTTACCCCTATGTTCTATTTTAAGCCATGTCGGCCATGTTCGTTTGGCAGGCCGGGTCATCGGACACATTTTTTAAATTAGAAACCCTAATGATGTTTGTGCCCAAGTTTGGTTCCATTTGGCCAAGTAGTTTCAGAGGAGAAGATTTTTGTAAAAGTTAACGGACGATGGATGACGACAGGTGCCAAGTGATGAGAATAGCTCGACTCTTTTTCAGGTGAGCTAAAAACTAAGTCGATGGCAGTAACTCCCACAAAAAGTGTCCATTTTCAAACTTGATCCAGGTATCATCAATATACACCTTCAATATGGTTAAAATATGGAAATGTAGAATTGAAAGCGCTACTGGCATTTCTATGTAACCCATAACCTGCAGAATGCGGCAAGGGACAAAAATTCACAAAGACATTGACTGGTAACATACAATTTCAACTGGTACTGTAAATTCTTGGTTTTTGTCGAGCCTGCGACTTTAGTCGCAGAAAGCTCGACATAGGGATAGTGATCCGGCGGCGGCGGCGGCGTTAACTCACTTCTTAAAACCTTTATATTTTAAAAGGTAGAAGACCTGGATGCTTTATACTTTGTATATAGATGCCTTATGTTACGAAGTTTCCGTCTGTCATATGTACATTGTCCTTGACCTCATTTTCATGGTTCAGTGACTACTTGAAAAAAAAATTAAGATTTTTTGTAATGTTAATTTCTCTCTTATTATGAGTAATAGGATAACTATATTTGGTATGTGCGTACCTTGCAAGGTTCTCATCCCCATCAGACAGTTTTCAATTGACCTCTACCCAATTTCAAGGATCAGTGAACAAGGTTAAGTTTTGGTGGTCAAGTCCATATCTCAGATACTATAAGCAATAGGTCTAATATATTTGGTGTATGGAAGGATTGTAAGGTGTACATGTCCAACTGGCAGTTGTCATCTGACCTTGACCTCATTTTCATGTTTCAGTGGTTATAGTTAAATTTTTGTGCTTTGGCCTGTTTTTTGAATACTGTATGCAATAGGTCTACTATATTTGGTGTATGGAAGGATTGTAAGGTGTACATGTTCAACTGGCAGTTGTCATCTGACCTTGACCTCATTTTCATATTTCAGTGGTTATAGTTAAATTTTTGTGTTTTGGCCTGTTTTCGAATACTGTATGCAATAGGTCTACTATATTTGGTCTATGGAAGGATTGTAAGGTGTACATGTCCAACTGGCAGGTGTCATCTGACCGTGACCTCATTTTCATGGTTCAGTGGTTATAGTTAAGTTTTTGTGTTTTGACTTGTTTTTCGAATACTGTATGCAATAGGTCTACTATATTTGGTGTATGGAAGGATTGTAAGGTGTACATGTCCAACTGGTAGTGTCATCTGACCTTGACCTCATTTTCATGGTTCAGTGGTTATAGTTAAGTTTTTGTGTTTTGGCCTGTTTTTCGAATACTGTATGCAATGTGTCTGATAGCACTTACTTTCATTAGAAATACATGACAGGCGAGACATTTTTGTGTGTCCACTCTTGTTATTGTTCATATGATTTTATTTTGTGCTTATTATATTTGTGGTATGGCAAACTAGTGTATGAAAGATTTTGTATGTACCTGTTCACAGTCAAGATCTAAATTTTATTTTATCAGCAGCTGTCCAATGTCTCCATATTTTGTACCTTTGTAATCTCAAGTGTCTTTAGGTATCTGATAGATGAACTTATATAAATCTTTGTAAATATATAACAAACACCAAATCACTTTACTTGGGCAATTTATTTGGCCATCTAGGCCCTTCATGTATACAATCATCTAAATTCTCTGTACAAAATAGCAAAGGCCAAACATACAAATTGATATCTGTGAAGGTTGTGAGACAAGGTGATCCTCTGAGTCTTCATATGAAAGAACACTAATAATAGAACATATGTCCAATGTAAATTGCACCATAAAGTATCTCAACCTTTTTGTATTGAATATTCAACCATTGTCATGAATTTTTACTTGTATATATTCTAAATCAGAAAACCCTTAATTTTCCCCTCTGAGTACATTTCTAAACATCACTTTTTTTCCGAAGCATATGAAGTATCTGATGAATCTTTTATCTATGAATGTTGCAATGAAAATTCTAAACATTTCTTTAAAAAATGCATTTTTGAATTAAGTAAAAAGTACAGGTAATTATTTAAAAAACTGAAAACGTTATTTACAATACATATCACACCAAATCTAAATACAATGGAACATTTACTACAATACTAACTTCACCAAATTTCATAAACAATGTATTTGGATATTACAAATTTCATAAACAATGTATTTGGATATTACAAATTTCATAAACAATGTATTTGGATATTACAAATTTCATAAACAATGTATTTGGATATTACAAAACACACTATTTAGCCTTCTATTGTTATTTTCAAAGTTATACATGTATTTCCATTACCAGTTTTTTTTTTCAGAAATAACTGGAAAGACATAATAATTTGCAGAAAAAAAATTACACATAACAAATATTAGTCAAAATCTCTCTACAAAATGATATATGGTCTAAGTACAAATAATTTGATGAATAAATAAAATGTGAAATATGAATCTAAAAACTGGATTCAGAGAATCACCTTGCCTTTGATGAACATTATACAGTATTACATAGCCATGATATAAACAACTGACTATAAAGTTGTAAGAAACAGACTATAACTTACATAGCCGTGTCTTAAGAACAGACTATAGTATACACAGCAATGTAATAAACAGACTATAAGATACACACGCCATGTTCTCTAGAACAGACTATAACGAGTATACAACCAGAATATACCAAAATGTTCATACATTCATGATGTGCTCGAAAAACACAGAAAAAGAAAAATAATTGATATAAAAAATTATTGATGCATAAAAAAGCATCCTTCATCAATGCTTGAACTGTTTGTCCCATTTCCAAAGCATTCTTTTATAATGAATTATGGTTTGCTCAATAAGTATTTAAATTTTTAAAAATTTATTCAGTATTGTCGATCAAGGTTATTATGACATATAAACTAACATGATACTGATTGGCAGCATATGGATTATGAGGAATATTTAATTTTATTATTATCAATTACAAAATTATATAATAAATTTTTTATTTGGCACCTTTGGTTAAATAGATGGTTTTATTATAAGTTAAAATTCTGGTTTAATTCATGAGTTTGAATTTGTAATAAAAAAATGTCTACAAACAAGATTTACCTCCTTGTTTTTATTCTATATGAAAAGAAAAGGCACATAAAATATGAGGCCTCGAAAAGGTACTATCTACCAATTAAAAACCTAAAACTGAGGATCAGTGTAATTTCAACATTTAATGTTTTATATATTTCAATCTGAAAATACTTTTTTTCACTTTTGCAATAATGTTAAAATTTTTCTACAATTTTTTATGACAACTAGTAATCCTTAACAGACTTGATTATGTCTGATTTTTTGTCTTGCCTACAGAAAACACTCCTCCCACACAGGAAAAACATTTCTGATAACTGATGTCACCCCTCTCAAAACTATATCTCATCATTTATAAAAAGAAAAATAAGACTCTTCTCCATATGTCCAAAACATTTTGCTATTTTTTTTTTTTTTTTCAAATAGTGAATTCTCCCATCAGCTTTCTCAAATGTTTAAAGATTATTTTTCTTACTCTTAAATATTCAAATTATAGCATATGCTGTTAAGTACGCATTTAGATCTTTTTGATTCATTGAATTTATGTTAGATATAATTCATTATAATTAGTTGTCATTAAAATATTCATATTTACCTGCTGATATATAAATTATCTAAAATCAAAAATAAAACTCTCTAATGGCATAAAATGAAGATCTAATTTGATTATTAAATAAATGAAATGAGATATCAAAATGAAAAATTCTCTCAAATTTGAAATTCATGATCTAATGCATTGTGGTTAATATATTCAACAATGTACACTAACTGGTTTTGATTGGTTAAAAAGTTCTGAACAGTCAATTTGCATCCAACCAGGTTTGCTTGATGTAACAATTCATTATTAATTATATTACTGTATAAGAAATCTTGACCTCTGTGACCTCTATTTAAATAATTTTCAGAATGAAGTAGATTGGTATGTACTGCTGTGCTGTCATTAATTAAGAAGTGTTACAACATATGCTGAAAGCTTCATATAAAACATCATATAATATTGCATTGCAAGATAACACAGTCATGTACTGTTTCAAATTTTTAACACAAAATAAATGAAATTATTACAACTCAAAATATAAAAGGGCAGTAAAAAGGCTTTGGAACAATAATACAGTTTGAATAAAACAACAAATTATAAATAAGTAAAATATTTGATATAATGTAATAAAATCATAACAGTGTTTACGACAGTTGAAAAAAATAACAAGAATTGATCAATAAAAATAAAGCACCAACTTTAAAAATTTGAATCAACCAATCACATGCTAATGATAATGACAGGACATCTGTTACAACACAAGGGGACATAAATCAGATCTGGTATTAAAGGAAAATGATAAGACCAAGAAACGAAAGATCCAATATGGACATATATATCATGCAAACTTAACAGTAAGTTCAATATCAAAATGAATGACTCGCTGACTAAATGAAAACAACCGATACGGAACATAAATAAAGGAAAAAGTGTGGAGAATTGACAGATTAAAAAAAAAACACAGAAATTATGGAGACTATGACTGTCAAACAAAAATGTCTGTAGATCGCCACCATCGGTTGCCATAGAAACACACCCACACTAACACAATTATCCTCTCCAGTTACCATGACACGGTGGCTGTTCGATGAAGGGTGAAGGTCATGAGTCGATGACTGAATCGCCTA
The DNA here is from genome assembly GCA_028015205.1 of Mytilisepta virgata. Classification (NCBI taxonomy): domain Eukaryota; kingdom Metazoa; phylum Mollusca; class Bivalvia; order Mytilida; family Mytilidae; genus Mytilisepta; species Mytilisepta virgata. The sequence continues at coordinate 27,112,970 of CM051511.1, forward strand.
CAGTGAAATGAAAGATAAGACTATAGTGTCCATTACAAGGTTTACAACAAACACACCCACTTCCAGAAAAGCTTGCTGTTTTGCCATACTCGACATTTCTGTTTAACTGGTACAAACAGACAAAAATTCTTTTCAGAAGACAACAACTGACAAATTAGCAGATTGTTCAATTGTTAAATATTCCAATAATATTCCAAATTTGCATATTTTATCGAATTAAGAATATTTTCTTATGCTCATAGAAGGAAAAGTTGAAAGCCAAAACAACCACAGAAAGAGTAGATGAAATATGTCAAAATGTACAACTGGGTAAAACCATGAATCAACAGAGCTATATACAAGAGAGATGCTACTTAGTTTCTCAATATCCCCCCCCCCCTTCCGAGTCCAATCAAATGGTAACTTTTCCTCAGATACATATTTCCAATCCTTATTTTAAAGAGGATACTAGGTAACTGTTTTTTTTTCATCATTGGTATAACAACTTCAAAGATATCTAAATTTGAATAATAAATTCAAGTAATAATTTTAGAATTGTACTGATCTGCTGGTATCAGAAAGTGTATGTCAGAACAGCAAGCTTCATGCTAACAGGATTATACTACCTACTGGGTCTTCAGAGTGAAAATGGCAGGGTCAGTTCCCTTTTTTTTTAAAATTTATTCACAATAATATAATTTTCATTACATTCTCCTAGGCAGAAAAGGCTGGAAACTTAAGAATAATACTGATTCCTTTGCTTAAATGTAACAAGTTCTCTTTTCAACAGTAAAACCAGACAAAAAAAATTTAAGAAATAATAAAAACTTCCACTGTTATAAACAATAAGTTATCTCCCTTTTCTAAGGTAACAAGTGGAGATAATATTACTTTCCCCTCTTTGGTCATAAATTAGGGAAGCTATACATTATCTCCTCAAGGTAACTTGATCAAGGGTCAACAACTCTTTCCTTCTAAATAAAATATACAATTATATATAACTGTTAAAGTATACCATTTACATTTGTAGATCTAAGATTTTAAGTATTTTAACATTATCTTACAATACATTTTGATCTTTGCTGACCATTTTTACAATTTTAAAACATGTAGACCTATAAATAAATAACCACATGGTTAACCATGTGACTGGTCACATGACATCCACAAAAAACTCACATGGATTTCCCATAGCCATTCTGAAAGACTGTCTACTGCCACTGATATCCGGTGGAATATTTGCGAGGTTTGTGTTATTTGGGACGCCACCTTGCTGTCGGGCACTGATTATACTAGCTGTTTCTGAATCACTCCCACTGTTCTGTGGCGACTTTTTCTGTGACTTGTCTTTCCGACTACTACTTCCCGAGGCACTGCTTCCTGTTGATGAAATGGTGACAAATTGTTAACAGTTTATTTATGAAGGGAGTTCACTTATTTTCTTGTTACCAACTCACAATACGTTATCCGATTTTTAAAGGTGTACGATGTTTTAACATGTTTTATTAACAGTTAACTTATTATCTAGATCAGCAACATAAACACATTATGCATTCTAATACATGTATCTCAAGTCAAAATGAACTAACATGCATATAGCACTTCTTATCAAAGATTGTTAGATTTATATTCTCCATGCTTTATTTCATTGAAAATAGTTATCCTAATGAATATAAAATTTAAAAAATTTTAAAAACATCATGATTAACCTTCAATAACAGTCAATCTCACATATTTAAAAGAAACTATTCATCGGTTTTTTTCTTTTTTTTTCTGGGAAAATAAATTACCAGTAACATTTAAGTACTATTTTTGTTGTATAAACTTTGAATAGTGAAAATTGTAAACTGGGTAATACAAGAAATTATTAAAATCATTAATTTTTTTTTTTACAAATTTTATAAATACTAGAATGTATTCTGTACAGTATTTATACTATATAATTCATACATGTTGAATGTTTCCTTTTTTCTCCCAAAAAATGACCCAATGAAATTCCAGCATAAAACATTCCTGATTAATATTCATGCAATGCCTGATATTAAGGAACTGTATATTCTACCTATTCACAGCATGCTAGATAACAATTCTAACTGATACAAAAAACTGTGCATTTATAATCTTAAATATGACAGTTTATATAAATCTGGTATACCAAAATTAATTCCAGTTAGTACGAAATTATGTTTCCTGATAGACACCACAATGTTTTACTGCAAATGAATTAAAACAGAAATAAAGCACTTTTTTACTACATGTATAAGTTCACTGTCTGCAACATCTGTAGATTTAGTCTCAGGACCTTTAGCGAAAACAGTTCACAATAGAACACAAGATTAATTTTGTAAAATCTTCAGATTCCAGAGATATCTGGAACAGACTTTCTTGCATTTTGTTTTCAGTATATTTAAAACAAAGATATTACAAATGCACAAAAAATTCTTTGAAAATGAAACTATTTTTAGAAATCTGCAAAATTCACCAATAACATATTCATAGGATATTGTTATATTTAGAGATTTAGAATCTGTTCTTTGTAAGACATCACCTAAAAACAATTTTTAAAATACAAAATGATGATGATGGATGAATTGTTGTTTAACGTCCATAAATACAAAATGAAATAATGATATGAATGGGAAAAAGTGTCATGTTGGTATGAATGAGACTACCAACATCATACCTGAACAAATTTTCTGTTTGTGTGATGTATTCATAAAATATAACAAACCTTGCAAAAAATAGGCTAAAAAGATATTTCACATCCTATAAAGCTGCCAAAAGCCTTTAGTCATGCTGCTTATTTAAAGCTATCATATTTGTACATAATAGCCAAGAAAGAAAGCTGTTGAATATTCTGACTCATTAAAAAGCTGTTTGTAGCTGCTGGGGAATTTTATAAGCCAAGGTTCTAGCTCTTGTTTTCTTTGAAAGCCAAGTAATAAACCATGCTGTGGATTCTAAAAGCCACCAAAGGTCATGCTGATGTGTGGAACGGCTAACCTGGCTTCTCCCCTTTGGGGTCATGACCTGTGGTTTGCGTAGTAACTGGCTCCTTAGCAACAGTCTCCTTGTCATTACCATTGCTAGGAACCTTTTCAGTCTCCTTTTTCTCAGCCTCTTTTTCAGATTTTGATTGATGATTTGAAGAAATCGGCTGTGATTTTTTCCCTCGAACATTGTTGTTAGGTTCCTTGTCAATACATAGAGTTTTGGCAAGAAGTCTTTGAGCTGCTGGTTGGAAGTTCAGAGGCAGACAACTACAGGCATTATGCACTGATAAAATTATACAAAACTTTGTAAATGGTTGAATGTACAATATTAAAAGTGGAGTACGAAAAAAATCAAGTAACATGCAGAGAGACTTTTAACGTAAAACAAATATTTCAGAGACGAAAAAAAAATGAAGAGAAATCTTTTGAATACTACAAAATACATGTAAATACAATTAACAGGATTATTCAATTGTTTCATCTTGAGGAGCAGGGAAAACTTTTATTTTTCACCTCTACCTGACCTAAGAAGTCTGAACTCTGAAAGTTGAACTTCAGAAGCCACACATCAGAAATACATGCACTGACAAAGTAAGGGGCAAAGGCTTTATAAGTGATAACAGTTGAGCTTATACATGTTTTGCCCATTCAAAGTGCACTTATCCACATGGTTTATTTCTATGATACTTAACAATCTGTTGGTTACATGTCTGCATGAGAATTCCTACCCATAGTGAATTATAGCTCTGACTAGTCAGAAATTGATTTCTCATTTAAGGTTGTTAGCAATGTCTGTGGCAGTAGTACAAATTGCTGTTGCGTCTTTTTCAACTTCAAAATGAATGTCATGGGAGAAACAAACTCTCCTCCCATTTGCTATTATATTACTTTATGTTTTTTGTCAATCTGGATAGCCAAACTTTCAATTTTAACATGCTCACTAAAGCTCACATGTTGAAAATCTTGAAGTTAACCATCTGAATGTTGAAATATCATAACCCACTGACAACAGAAGGAGAAAAGCGTAATACAGTGTATTCTGCTTATTGTCAGAGAAAATTTTGCAATTAAGCAACCTTTGTGATAATGCGAAAGCATATAAGCCCAAAGTTTTTAGTGTCATGTATGGGTGTATACAATGAATAGATAATAAGCAGAGAAACCAATATACAATGTATCATTAACAAGAAGCTGAGTGATAGCAAACCAAATATTCCTTTGCCATTGTTTACAGCAAACCTTCCGCCTGCATGCTCCCCTGCTGATGTTGTTAAAAAGCCTAATTTTTTTCTGTTGTATGATTCATTTAAAAATACAGTCGCAAGGCAAATGTCAACAAAACATTTTTAAAACATGACAACTGAATAATGTAAACAAAGGTTTTTTTTTTCATAATTCACTATTCTCAAAACAGAAATTTAGCTTTGTATGTTAACTTTAACAATTTTCTCAGAATATCTTTGATTTAAAAACTGACATATCAGATATCAACATTTTGATTTATATGAACACATTCATAAGGCCTAATTGATACGGTTAATAATAAAATTTTAACTGGAACATTGTCAGTTGAATATTTATGCGATTATGTCTCCTTAATGAAACTCAATAACCTTTGACTTTCCTATTAATTTCATATATAAAGTCAAATGCATTTTATACTCAACTTTTTAAGGAACACTTTAGCCTTATGGATTGTTGATTTTGGGAGATTGATTTAACTGATAAACTGAACATGATATAGTGGGAGTATTATTTTGCAATGTTTTTTTTGTACCATACAGAATGATTCATCTCTTTTCCTCTTTGACCTAGACCATCATTTATATCTTAGGCAGGTATGCTTTCCACAAGAAAGATTAAACCATTTTTCTTTGTACATGTAACAATTTTTTTTCCCTTTAGCACTTCCCTTTGTATGATCCATGATAACAAAAAAAAAGCATAGTTCATGTTTAAACCCTTCTTCTGCAAACAATTCGAATCCACCTATCATAAACTGCACAAACAATTCAAAAACACCCGTAGGTAAATTACAAACAATTCAAACACACCCATAGGTAAACTACAAAAAATTCAAACGCACCCATGGGTAAACTGAACAACTATAAAGCATCACTAAAAGCAGCTACATGAAAATTTTATGAATACATCACTATATTTATCACACACACGGACTTTATAGACTGTTCAACACATATGTACATCTGCAACCAAAAATAATCTGCACAAAAAATACAACATTGAAGCAACATGGAAGGAGCTATTATCCCATGAAAAATAGTTGAGTGAAAACAGAATTATTTAGAGTTTTTATTATTTGGAAATATCAGAATTCTTGTTCCATGCTATAGGCCATTTGATGATACTGAAAATTTTAGTCTTATTTCAATGATTTGTTCTTGAAGGTCTATTCAACATAAAAAAAATCAAAAGAAAAAGCGGGAATGATTTATTTACATCCTGATATTTTTATACGTCTCCTTCCTAAAGTAATGGAGTTACTGGTATTTTCCTGGACGTTAAATTTACTGTTTTTCCGCCTATAGGTCGAGACTTTTTTACTTTAAAATGACCATTTTACCATTATAAGTCTATGGAAAAAGTATCAACTAGACCTATAGTCCAGAAAATACAGTAATAGTGAACCAGCCTTTTGAAAATGATTTGGGTTAATTTTTTGTTTAGTTTATACACTACACTCCATAAATACATAAAAAAACCAACCTAATTTATATATATAAATATCATCTGTAAGGAGAAAGGACATTTTAGCCTGCAAGTGTTAAACTCATAAAACAAAATTAATAAGGTCCAGTGTTAAATAAATCACATGCAAAATCAAAATTAAAGAAGCTAACTAAAAACCACATCCACCTCATCTGAGTTTATAGCAAAGAAACATCCAAAATATTACTTGAATTCTGCCTTACAGAAATGTAATCTGAATTTTTACATCTTTCCTCAGTAATTACACATCATTTATTTATAAATGCTTAAACTATTTAGACTAAGACCCTTTTTTTTTTGATTTGTGATTACCTGCATCTCATTTTTAGCAAATAAAAACCTCTTTAAGATATTATGCAATTATGCCGAGTACTATATGTTGATATACCTTCCAGTAAAACTTTTTAATTATGTTTTATTGAGAAATATTCAGTGTAAAGTACATAAATTTTCATCCAACATGCATGGATAATATTTTGAAAGATCTCAATGAATAATGTTTCTAATCTTGGAATGCTCTATGCTCATATAATTATTTCTCATAACAGAACTTAAATATTTCTTGTGAAATGCATATATGATTTTATGTGTAAATGAACCCTTAATGTCATAATTTGTCACCTCCCTTCAATAAACTCTCCTGACATCAGATGAAGCAGATGATAAAGCAAATATGAAAACACTACAAACCAGAACTATGAATGGAGTTCCGAGAACATGCACGATCCTTTTTATCTAAATGATGTGTGGCATTCTGATAAAGTTGTTTGTCTTTATTTTCCCAAAGCTTTTTCAAATGATTATATGTACTGACTATACATGTGCAGTCTTTTTGGTTAACTAGAAAAAAACAAAATTTTAAATTAAGAACCAACAAAAGGGAGATAACTGGATATTATATCATCTGACAGTAAAAAAAAAAAAAGTTAAGAACCAACAAAACGGAAAAAATTGGAAATTATATCATCTGTCAGAAAAAAAATATCAATTAAATAAAATTTCTTTCAACATACCGGACTTGTAGGGAATATCCACAAATGGACAGAAATAAGACCAATTTAAATACTTTCTTTTTGTAATTTGCTATATTATTGATCTATTTAGTATCCACGATATCTGCAATACAGGCAAATATGTTTTCGACAACATTCCATATATTTGTAGTTCCAAACCAAGTTTATCCCATATATGTTATGTATCAAAAAAACCCCATTCCCTTTCCAATGCATCAACCTGAATAAACAGCCGGGCCACAAGTGCAACGTACACTTGTCTGCCAGCCACAATAAAATATAATATTAGTTGTCAACAGAACACAATCAAATAATATCATTCAACTTTAATACCGATACTGAATCTATGATTATGCCAAAATTCAAATTTTGTGTGACAGGGTAGTAGGAAAACTTCGTTTTTTTGTACAGCAGTTTACCATATGTTCTATCTTCAAGGGAGTGGTAAAATAAAAATTTAATACAAATAAAAAGCCTATGACAAACAATAAATAGAATGGGCAAAGGCAAAAAATGGATGGATAAAAAACTAGAATTCTTGCTTTACAACATCATCATGCGAATAATTTTTTTTTCTACAACAACAAATTTTGTATTCTATATCTACTGGGTAAGGGAATTTGCATGCTCATGGAATCTGTGATTTTAAAATGAATGTTTTCATCGTTAAAATTTCAAGCCATTTTACACACTTGATATCTACAGCTTGGAACAATAATAAACATTTTATTAAAAGTTTTCTGCATTAAGTTCAGGAAATAAGATCATACGTCCTTATAATTTTGTTATCCAAAGAAACTACTTATATACCAATGAACGAATCAACACTTTAATCTATATCATAGTTTGATAACAGTCTTTTACCAAAATACAAATTCACACAAAAGAAATTAAAAAAAGTAATTTTAGATGTTAAGGACAATTTAAATTTCATTCTATTGTTTTTCAGTAAATTTTTTTTTGGAACTTTTAAAATATTTCATTACAAATGTATTTGATTATTTACTACTGTGTATAATCACACTGTGTAACTGCAGTGAACTAATATAGCACATCACATTTTTGTGTTTTTAGAAAAGCAGGCATTAATTTACACAAGTGAGTTTTAGGTTTACTCTTTTTAAAACACCAAGCCTTAATTAGCTTAAATAAAATAATGCAATATTTCTCAAATATAAAGCTGAAATCGGTGTTTAATGCATCAACAGATAGCCTGATAATCATGCCACAGATATGCCACTTACCCGACGCACTGTGGACACTGCCACCGCTGTTATTTCCTCCACCATTCCCGATGTTGGAAACGCCCACGCAGCCACCAGCACCATATGTAGAATTTTTATCGACACCATCAACAAAGCTTCCAATATAACTCTGAGAGTCTGTACTTGTGTAACTATATGGGGGTATATAACTTATATTTTGTGGAACATATGAGTTATTACTATAAGGGTACTGATTGTTCCAAGCTGGTGGTGGTAACGGGGCCAATGTATCACGGTCGGCTTCTGACACAGAATCCACATCTTCTAAACTAAGAGCAGTTAAATCTGAAAAAATGTAATTCTCTATATAAGTAAGGTACAATATTAAGAAATATATTTCTTACATTTTTTTCAGTGATGAATGCTATATTCTTTTGTTATAATGGGTTGAAGACAATATTTGACCGTGTAAGAAACCCATGAAGTCACAGTGCAATTCGCCAATGTCATAATGACAAAACATCTAAAGATCAAATATGGTTGGCCTAGGTATTACAGTTTCTGAGAAATGGACTTAACCACAAAAAAGTGACAGTCACTCGAGCATGAAATTGAGGTCAAGGTCCCAAGCCATGTGTCATGTATGTACGCACTAAGAACTATCTATAGACCAAATTTGGTTGGCCTATGTATTACAGTTGCTGAGAAATGGATTTAACCACGAAACTTAGACACACATTTTAAATTCATGTTTATGAAGTCAGTGAAACATCAAAATGAGGTCAGGTTCACAAGACAAGTACACTGCGGCAAACCTTACATGATAAGCTACCTTGTGGACCATAAATCATGATGTTCTCATTGATTCATACACAACATCCATACTCTGCATATTTTATTTTCAGGAGCTGTTTAAATATGTACTATTTTATGAAAATTGGTTATACATTCGTGTTATAAAGTCATTTAGATAATGTGCTATTTGTATATAAATAATATCTACTTTAAATACATTTTATATTTCATATATCTGTAAAATAAAAGGTACTACTGTTTTATACACATTACAGATCAAAATATATATTCCTATAACACTAATTCAATAAAGATAACACTAAATTTTATCTGAATTACAAGCAGTATTGCTAGCTAACTACTCAACTATACAACTTCATTATAAATATAAATTGAAAATTTAAAAGCTTGAAAACTACAATACTTTTATAACTAATACAAGCTATTTATATAACTATGCTGTAATGGATACCATCATGGTAAATTTTATTTCAAGTTAGAACTGTTCCAAAAATAAATGTAAAGGTGTCACAACGCACATTTCATTTTATTCAACAATGCAAAAAATTGAATTAATCATTACTTTTACTTTTTAAGGTTTAAGCTCGTTTTTAAAAATAATCATCTTCATTTAAGTCTAATTGAAGTGCCTTCTAACCTTAGCATACAATCATTTCTGTTAAATTGCGAAATATATCAAATTCACGTCTATCAGAGCAGGTATTTTGAAGTCAACAAAACCATCCATGTACCATGTTTAAATTGAGATGTCTCATTGACAAATATTCTTCTATTTTATAATCAAAAAGGTATCCATGGCAACATAAAAAACTTTTATAGAATGAAAACTGCTAGTAATACTGTTTGTTTGTTAGAAATGGTCATGCATGAATGAGTTATGAAAGGTACTGGGACCAGTAGACTTACTAACCTGGATACAGTGGCCCACCTAAAATGTCAAAATAATAGCAAGGTCAAGGTTAAGGTCAAATGAATAATGAAAGATATCATGCATGATTAGGATAAATATGATATCGATGAAGAATGAACAAAACATAAATTGAATGATATGACTGGCAATGCCCAATCATGCAAATAGCAGTACAATCTAAGAAGGATTTTTTTTTAAAAGGAAGGGTTTAAAAGTTTGGAGTTTCAATTTCAATTTGTATAAAAAATCCTCAAATTATAATGTTATCAACTTAACTTCATAAATCTAAGAATCTACAGTATAAAAACATACTAGTGCTTTCGAGTTTGAAATTATGATTTAACTTACTGATAGAAAGAGTAAAAAGTGTATGAAATTATTTGTAAACCAGATTCTATTTACACAAGCAGCTAGAAACAAAACAATTACGGTAATACACTTACTTCCATAAATATCACCAAATACATAGTAGCACTGTTCAGAAAATGTTATTTTATTGACGGTATGTCGTATATATCCAGCTTTCAATAAATTACAAGCATATTTTCTGGCATCTCGTCGATCCGTAAATCCCTCTAAATGAGTAAATAACCAATCGACTAAATCAGAACCTGAAAAGTATAATTATCGATGATTTGTACAGATATCTACAAACCCTTGCTTGTAATAGTTTAATTAATAATAAACTAATATTAAAAATAATTATTTACAGAATTTAGAATTTTGTAATTTGACAATCTCAACAGAAGTAAGAATCTTGTAAACGGATAAATCAACAGAAGTAAGAAATTTATAATTTAACCATCTCCATAGATTTAGAATTTTAATAATCTGACAATCACCATAAAAGTAAAAATTTTATAACTGACAATTTCCACAGAAGAAAGAATTTTGTAGTCTGAAATGTACCCAGCGGTCAGAATTTAAATAATTTGACAATTTCCAAAGGACCGATTGATTGATTGGTTAGTATTTTCAGCACATTTGGCTATTTCGCGGCGGCCAGTTTTTATTGGTGGAGGATGCCGGAGAGCCCAGAGAGAACCACTGACTTTCGGTAGGAATATTGGCAATCCATGTCAATTAAGATTGGATTTTGAAACCCCCCGTCACAGGTGAGATTTGAACTCACAACCTCATTGTAGACAGGCTAGTGATCATTAGTAGTAATGACAAACTACCTAGACCACTAGGACACAGAGGCACCTACCACAATGTATTGTTATTTTATAATTACCTATAAAAGCATTCGGTATTGTAATTTTTAACCACATCCTGTCTCTGATTTCCAGACCAGAATCTGGTTGAGCCATTGCCTTGACAACAGTGGCCATATCTGTATTAGTTGTTAAATTTAAATCGTCAAATCCTGAAAAAAAAACTTTTGTGATTATTAAAAATCAAATACTTCATTACATGAAAAATGAATTGTCTCAAATGCCATGTTTTGAATTAAGTAAAAAATTTTTAACAAATGACAAATTTGTATTTCACAGGAGCACATTTGAAACAATTTAAAATCAACTTTGACTTTTGCTGTTTGCCATATCAAAGTAATTACTCTGAAATATGTGAAATTAAGACTGGAATTTTGTTATGTTGTCCATTTCATATGATTTAGTCATGACTAACTAAGGGTAACCAAATTTATGTTATTTCTAGTCCATAACTTTGGTTCACGTTGTATAAGACTGGTTTTTCATGTAAAGCTTAAGATCATTGCGTGTAATGCTAGTCCATTGTAAATAGCTCTGATTCACTTTGCATAACTAAAGACTATAAAGACAAAATGGCTCATTATGTAGAACATTGGTTTATTGTACATGTATGTATCTCTTTTTCAGAATTGGTTGATGAGTCTTTTTTTAAAACATGAATTTGTTAAATAAAGGTTACTCAAGTTTAGAATCTGGTTTTACAATGACAAACTCTTATTGATGGTGAACTTGACAGATGTTAAATGTTACTTACGTTCAGAATCAGGCAATGAGCTTGTTAATGATGAACTCGTTGATGTCATATTGCTTATAGAAGGACTTGGTCCACCGATTCCATGCATGAAATTTTGTTGCATTGCTGTGGTGTGTGCAACCCAAGCAGAAGGGTCAATAGGTCGGACAGGTTCTTGTCGAGGTACTGTAAAATATCCTTTAGGACTAGGATCCCAACATTTAGCTACGACTAGGGTTATAGGACTGAAATATAATAGCAACCTATTGTTAATTGGTAGCATATTAATCTACTGAAAATTTGTAAATCATTCATTGTTTAGTTGAGCTACAGTCATCCACATATGAAAGTTTTAAATCAGAATGTTTTACCAAAATCACTCTTTGGCAGTATGATATCTCATTAATGTGTATTTCATAAGAATTCTGAACCTGTTTGTAGAGGCTCGTTCAACTCAGTGCATTGGCATATACTAATTACATGTAAAAACAAAACCTATTAAATATGTCAAAAGGTAAAGGTATCAGACATGCCAGTGGAGAATGTTTGGCTACATATAGTCAAAAAAGATTACTTCTGCAGTTGAACCTGAATAGCTGTCAAATATGGTAGACTCGCAATGATTCTAAATTATATCCAATTAACAGAAACTTTAAAACAGTATTTAAAAGGTCACTGAATTTACTTCGCAGTTTAATGTAATTCCACTTAAGTAGAAATAAATTAGCTGGTTTCTGTATGTTTGATGTAACAAACTTTTTGTTTTACTTACCCAGGTTTTTGTACAGCTTCTCTCAAAACTCGGACTGCATCATCATTACTTAAATTTTCAAAACTAATACCGTTAACTTCTAAAATCATATCCCCTGGTTCTATACGACCATCCTGGGCTACAGCACCTCTGTAAAATAGAAATACCATAATTATCATGAACCATTCCATTAGCTTCTAAAACCATAAGAATCCTGTAATATATTCAGAATTCATTCATTTTTTTCTTTGCAATAGAGATCTTTCATACGTATTTCATTCACATTCATAACTTGGCATCCATGTTTTTGAAAACTGTCAAAATTATCCAAACAAATACCGTACTCACTCTATTTATTGGACACTTAAATACTCCTATTTTTTTAGGAAAATTGTCGAAAACATAGAGTTTTCGTATTTCCGTCCACATTGTTGTCATTTTTTGACTCCATATAATTGACCTGGTCAATGTACTTTAAGAATGGGCAATCAAAATAATGGTTCATACTTGCGGTATTGTTATTTGATTTTGCTTTCATGATTTATCTTTTTGTACCTTCAAATTAAGTTAATTTAATGTTGAAGACAAAAACAGTAGCAAACTTCAAACGACCCGCCATGTTGTTGACTAATATGACAAATTATTTTTACGATCTGGATTTGGAGCATCTCACAAATGATTTTTACAACACGTTAGGTTTGTAGTCTCCTTGTCTTTTTAGAACATATTATATCTATTACATTTAAATGACTTATAAACAATGATAAGAAGATTTGTTTTGTAAAAATATTATTCATTTCATTTCAAATTTTTAAAATTTATTTTTCTGAAAAACGCAAATATGCAATTCCGTTCAAAACTCGTTTTGGATTTCTTTTCAAAAGTAAACTTCCAGGTAGGAAAAATTCAATAAAATTTACTTAAAAATCAATCATTTCAATCAAATTCATTAAGATAGATAGTTTAAATGGTTTAGAAAGACGAAATAAACACTCAATGAGGACTGAAACTTACCTAAGAAGTTAAAATTACTGACTGTAACCACCTGAGAACAATGATCGTAACTTTGACAATTTTGAAATCGTCGAAAAAATATAGTTACATGTCTAAAAAAAAATTCAATTTTACTTGAATTTTTAAGTGTCCGATAATTAGGGTTATAACGTTAGTCTGTTTTAATCATTAGAACATTTACAAAACAATTTTCTAAAAGTTTACAAACTGTTACAAAGTCCATGCTTTATGTTATACAGACAATAACACATATACATATGTACATGTATTTACTAGTTACTACCTACATTTTGAATGTCTAATACAGATCTTTAGCTGAAACCTGTATTGTATATCCTGTATCGCATATCCTCTACCTAGTGTACAATACATATCAAAATCCTTATCACATGCCGTACCAACCAGTGTAACCAAGGCCCCTCTGGCTGATATTGGTTACTTGGGTTGATATGGCTTTTGATACAGATATTGCTGTGTATTATTCTCTATATACTGCATGCTGTATTATCCCAAAGGGTGATACAGCATGTGATACAGATTTTGATATGTACTACATGTGTGCACTTTATCATATATTTCAACTTTACTGTACAGATACAGGACACATAGTGATGGTTAATATGAATAAGGAAAGATGTCATGAAATTCTAAATGAGGGTGTGATAAAGGGTGTATATGCAATAAAGGGTATGCCATAAAGGGTATGCCATAAAGGGTGTATATGCAATAAAGGGTATGCCATAAAGGGTGTATATGCAATAAAGGGTATGCCATAAAGGGTGTATATGCAATAAAGGGTATGCCATAAAGGGTGTATATGCAATGAAGGGTATGCCATAAAGGGTATGCCATAAAGGTTGTATATGCAATGAAGGGTATGCCAAGAAGAATGTTCGATAAATGGAATCAATGTAGATGAAACAACAATGGTTTATCAAATATTTAAATAGTTAAAATAAAATAAATCCTTATCCTTACCCTTTCATTATAGAACCAACATAGATACCACCATCTCCACCTTTATTACTTTGGCCTACTATGCTGATTCCTAGAAAGTTTACTGTGTCTGAAATAATAAAAAAAGATGCATAATATATCTGATTTGTAGAAATTTGTACCTCTTTATAGTCTTCCTGTTGCTGTGTGTTATTGGTTGATTGATATTCACTGTATCCCCCCATTCATAGGCCATCTTGAATGTCCAGATTTTTGCAATTAAGGTTGGCAAAAACCTGGTTTATGATAAATCTGTACTTACCTGTCTGAAAACAGATTGTATTGGTTTTTACACAAGGAGGTAATTACACAAAGTACAAATGTTTTCAGAAAAGTACAGTTTTTAACATAAACTAATCCATCATATCAAACTATGACAGGTATACTAGCTAATAAGTCAACTGCTGGCTACAAAATACTTAATCTAATTTTGTATACTTTTAAAGATTACTCACAGTAATTTTTCAGCAAAATTATATTGAAAATATATCTGTGATTAGTGACTGTAGTTGAACACAATCTGGTGAGAATTAGGATCCTGGTGATTTATATGAACCTTTAGCAGGAATACTAGCAATCCTTCTTAATTCAGATATTCATTTTGCATTAAGATTGTATTAAACTGTGTTCACTTTGACACATAGTAGACTCAAACAATACTTACCCATATTTAAAGTAACTACTATAACATTTAACGACATGGTAGAATCTGTAATACTACTAAAAGATGAAGCCTGAAAAATACAGTTAAATTAAGATTTTGTTTTTAATAAATTTACATGTATCATAAGAGATAACCCTTAAAACATACAATTCAAATATACAATTTAAAAATTTATTATTCTATCTTATATAAATAAATCTATTGGTTTATAACATGTATAACTAATGTGATGTGGAACAATTTTAATATTTTTCGAAATCTGGCAGCTTTGGTAAAAAAACCTAGCTTGAAAAACAATAAGCAGTTAATAATACTATTATTCATCAAGGAATAAACCTCTAGAGCTATCATAATCATTATTCCATGTTAATTCGGAATAATAATGGAATTAAAGTCCGTGAATATCCAAAATTGTCAACCTTAGAAGTGGTAAATTGTTAACTCGAGTATAGGTTATTCCTATTGTGGTAAGCCCTCTTACAATTTTGGATTTTCACCTTGTTAAATGAGCAATTACTGTATCTCATTTGTTTATATAGAAATATTTACAATAATGAATTTATATAAAAAGAAGTAAATATCGGCATATTAGATCACCAAGGTTATTTAAGGTGGTCTTGGTTTGAATAGAATTGTCTAAACAGTCATAACTGTATTAACATGATTGTATTGAAATTATGTTGGATTATATGCAGCTAGAGGCTATTGCAGAAAATATCCAAAGACCTTAACACCATTGAAAATGCCAAAGAATGAGTTCTTATGTTTGCTGTTTACATAATACACTTGCATTTATCTTCCACTGGTGTAAGAAATTCTATATTTTTTCCTGAATAGCATGTCATATAAAACAGCTGTGGAGTGTCACTGAAAATTATTTCAGTCTTTTTTTTTTTTGTACATAAATCTTACCCTACTTATTGGGGGCATCCGATGTTTCCGTCGCTGTCGTCGCTTTTGGCGGCCATATTTTGAGGCAGTTCTGTTGGTTGTGTCTGTGACCGTAGAAAATCTACTATCATCATCTGTATCAAAAAAACTTGTAGTATCTATATCGCTACTGAGCACGGTGGAAGAATCATACGAATGACCATGATGTTTACTATGACCATTGACTCGTGGTGGACCTATAAAAGAAGAATTGTACAAATAGTGACCGTCATGTTTACTTTGACCATTGAAATGTAATGGACCCATTAAAGAAGTCATATGAAAAATAACCATGAAGTTTACTCCAGATTTTTGACTCATGTAAATGATGCATGTAGCTACTGCAACTACTATAGCCCTTTTCAGAAACTCATTTCAGAATCACGATTCTGATTCTAAAATTATGAGGCAAGTTATTTCACTTGCTGGGACGTAGTGCTGGTTCACTGCAGTGCAGAGCAACCAGCAGGAAGTAAATAGAAATTATTTATTACTTTGATATACAAATATATCCAGATTTATAATCAAGTTTGATTACAAGTATGGTGGAAGCAAAAAGATAGGAAGTAGTTCAAAAATTTATATAAATCAAACATTATATGCAAATTAACAAGTTTTAAAAACAGTTAATCCTTTCATCTTCATTGCAAGGAACCAGCAAGGGAAATAACTTGCTTCAAATTATAATTTTAGAGTCAGAATCTTGATTCCGGGATGAGTTTCTGAAAAGGGCTATACTTATTGTGTGGAAATACAAACAAATAATTAATGAGTGACCAAGGTGCTGACTTTGATCACTGACTAGGGCAACCATGATGATCAAACACCAAAAACTGCTAAACTATACTGCATTGCCTAATTTTCAGTCAACATTGGGTACGAGTTTACAATAATGTGATCACCCTGTCAACAATATATATGTAATTGTCAAGACTAAGGATGCAAATTTGTTTCTATATAAATGAAATTAATGTGTGTAGTAAAGTATTTAATAGACCATACCATTGCGATTAATATGAATAGTCATGTAGATATCATAACAAAATATTCCAGAAATGAGTTATCTTATCCTAAGACCTAAAATGAAAATATTCCAGAAATGAGTTATCTTATCCTAAGCCCTAAAATGACATTACTGGAGCCTTTTCTGAAATAGAAATTTGTGTATCTTTAGAATTTATATCTTATATTAACAAGATGATATCACGGGAGCCTGCATGAAAATAAAAGTGATTGTGTAGCAATTATCCTGGGAATTATGCATTATCTACATAAACCTAATTATATTATATAGCCCAACAAAGATTACTTCTGTCTGCAGAATTGGTCTAATAGAAAAAATTATCTCCTGTCTCGGTGATCTGATAATTCAAAACAAAATAACTGCTGTATATAAAATTCAAATAAACAACTAATTATAACTGATGTATGTCTGTATATCAACATCAAAGACATCACACCAACAACTTCTTCAATCTGTGAAGATAACTATTTATAGCTGAAAAAAACTTTTACATTTATAGAAAACATCTGTTTAAATCAACTGTAAAAGATCAATGAAAACTCTGTGACTGCCTTAAACTTGGGGTTGAAAAGAAAAGCCAGTATACGAAGCTTTCTGAGAAATACAAAAATTACAAATTTTTAAAAAAGCATGAAAAGACTCATCAGGATAAATAATAAACTAAACCATAATTTTATTACCATTTTTAGACAGCCATTATTTTTAAAACCATAATATTTTATTAGATTTGAGTAAAATTTTCACATCTTTGAGTTACTATGTCCATGAGGAGAAATAATAATATCAACAGAATGTTCTAGCATAATTCATTACTACAATATCATCAAGTGAAGATCCAGGTTTCCGAACTAGGAGTAGGAAAAGCATTGTACCTATAATTTGCCCAAAAAATTTTACAGGGGCTAATATCTGATGATCCAAACTTACTACCATTCCCACTTTCATATCAATCCATGTACCCAATGATTTATATTTGCCTTCTTTTATGGACATTCTACTCTTAACGTAAATCTGTACACAGATTGGTGTGTCCTTTCTAATATTCTTTTTATACTACTTATCCTTTCATTTCTTATTTCAACTTCCTAATATACATACAGATGTACTACTGTATTTTTTAAAGTACATAAACTTTAAACATGTTTGTTTACTGTAAACATTAAGTAAGAGTTTAAAGAGTTTTATCTAGATTTTTACTTTATATGAGTACAACTTCTAAATGATTTATTTTACATTATGTAGATAGCTAAAACAAATTATCATTTTAACTACCACAATTCTATTATTCTTGAAGATAAAGTTCATTTTTACTTTTATTCTAAGAGTCCACTGGAAGATTTGGTCAATTCAAACTATCTAAACTTATCAAAATGAACCAATTAACCTTTCCTGTACGACTAAATTATCAACTGCTCCATTAAGCATGTATCCGTGATACACTGTAACACTGTTTTTATAAAATAAGGTTGGGCTGTAAACAGTGTTTTAGGTGGGTCCTTCTTTAAATCCAAGCAAATTTCTGCTTTCAAACTAGAGATATTAAATACATAATTTAAAGTGATATAACACAAATTTTGGTTCCCTTTATAATTGCTGCTGTACTTTTTTAGATTAATGTATTTTTTGTTTGCTTGTTGTTTAAGACCATTTCACTGACATTTTCTCTACATCATTGACTCTACTTTTTATTGGCTAAGGAACCAGGAGTACAGGTTTTCAATGTCAATAAAGATCAAACTTCAACATACAGAATACTACTATTTTAGATCTCAATTGATTCATATATAATGGTATATGTATCTAACACAAAACAGTTTGTAAAACCTTGTTATTTTGATCATATGAAATAACCCTGCACCCTAAGCTGGCTAAGTTAGACAATTCAGTCTATAAGACAAAACTGAAAAGTTCTTTACTAGTAAACTCTGGTCATTTCCTAAATAGATCAATAAAAAACAAACCCTCCTTCCTGTTACATAACTCTGTTGCACTAACAAATTGGTTTATGCAGAAATAAACAAAACAAAGAATTCCTACTAATTAGTTCATACAGATTACATCATTTATTATTCTATTTCTAGTACACAATGCATGAGAAAACTTTTACCAGGCACCAAATCTTTCAATACATATATTAACTTTTATGGACTGTCATGAACAGATTCTTACACTGTTTATTTACAAACGGATTTGCCAAAAGTTAAAATCATACAGAGAATACAGTAAATAGTTTATATTCTTTAAACTTTGAAAAATTACTGAATTTTTCTCATCCCCTCTATTCAATTCTTAAGATTTGACACGTCTCAAAAACTTTTTTTCAGCTTTTTACTATCATCTTAAAGCTTTCACAAGTCACTTAAAGAAAACTTTTGGTAAATCTGATGAAAAATAAATGTTAACAGAACTCCAGGACTAAATGCTGTCCAATCACATCATCCTTTCTCACTGCCCTGTCCACTGTCCTTTTTCATTGACCTGTCTTACGCTCCTGCCCAACTTGAAATATAAGTGTTTAAAAGATAACAAAGACTTGCATGTACTTGGCACTGAGGTCAGTAATTTCCCCCTCCCCAACCCTTACAACTTTCTGTTTTGTAAAATACTTAATGTATTGGTTTGTAGCTATATAAATTTCAGTCATTTTATTGATCAATTTATGCACACAACCTTTATAGTTTATAGTTTTAAAACATGTTTGTAAATATGAAATTTTAACTAACATACTTGTATCTCAAACAGTACATAACGTACCACAAAATTTTTAAATATATTAAGTTTAACAGAAAAACATGAGTTGTTAGCAACTTCTGTGTAGGTCAATTTGATAAATTCCTGGTAGCCATACGTTTGTTAGAGGTTTTAACATGGAAACATCATTTGAGCTAAATTAAAAATTAAAATTGTATCCATAGCATTAGTGAAGGCACCACCCATATCCAAATAAGTAGTAAAGACTACAATTTTGATGAAAAAAGTAACAGTGAACAAAGGTCCACTCTCTCCCCCCCCCTTTCTTTCTGCACTTCAATCTTTTGAATGTTTTGTATTGAGAAAGAAAAAAAAAGGTTTTAAGTAGTCTCAATAGTATAATGAAACAACAATCTACCAAGTAATTTGTCTGAAATAAGATTTATAGTAGAACTGCACATGGTGTGCATGTGTTAGTAGTTAATTATCAGGTAAAAGTTTACAGATTGTAATTATAATATATCAGGATTTTTTAATCTAAAACTCTTAATTACATAATTTATTTTTTTTTTCTTATCTTGGAAGGTCCATATGTCTTTTGATAGATAGCTTTAAGGGGATGGCCAATGGGATTATAGATTGGACCATCATACTTTTATACTGTCCAATAGTTGAGACTGCAGTGGCCCATAAAAATTTTTTGAAATGGAAGCCAATGGCCTATTGGAAATTTTCCTTTCCCAATCACTGAGTACAAAGGAAGCTCACTGAAAAGAGATTATTGTTGAAGTGTTTTATAGTCAGCCCTTTAGATCTCAAATGATTGGTGGTCTAAAGTATGAAGTTCTCTCGATTTGAAAATGAAATATTATGGGGTATACCAAAACGTAACATCATCCCATTACATTATACAAAGCAACAGATTGGTTTAATCTAGGGGTTGTACTCCAAAATGAGCCAACTTAGTGAGACAATTTATATATTGATAAACTAAAATATTATCTTGGTATCTTCAATATTCTCTTAAACCAATCGGCTGTTCTGACTGAATAGAAATCTCCAAATAAAATTGTTAGAATTATTTAAGAACATTTAAACCCATTCCATTGATGATATATTCTATCTGTTCATCAGATAATTTTTCATTTGACAAAAATAATCAGTTAAAATTTCAATAATTCCAAGGTGACATATATTTAATTAGCTTATTAACATCCATTATCAATTTATTAGTCAAATAAACAATCAATCATTTAAGTACTGATAAAACTCCTACTAGGTGGTAGAATTATTAAAGGACTTATCTCACTAAACTTTAGTAGCATAAACAATTAAATCTGATCAACATAGGAACTGATTTTTGAAATCCACATGTGTGTAAAATCTATGAGCAGCAAAGAACATGCACGTAACTAATTTCCACATGCCAGTACCCTTGAATTCTGTTAATCTGATCTGTAAAATTTGAAATTACCATACTGGTAGATGGTAGAAATATGTAGCTCATACAGCCTTAACTGATATCAACTGTATAGCTATAGGTCAAAATGATTAAAATTCTAAAAGGACTTAATAGTTCAAAACACCATTCAATTCCAAAAGGCCAACAGAAAAAAATCCTGTGTTTCTGGTAACATAATTGACCTTAATTTTCAGTTTTTAATAAGAACAGTTAAGGGTAATAGCTGGATGCAGAGTGTGGTAAAATATGTTTTTGGCTGGTAATATTCAAGCAAGGCATGCATATGGTATACCTTTTGAGGTGAAATTCATCTTTTTGTCCCAAAATTGCCACAATTTTTCACAGAATTTAGAAGTGTAACTTTTAAATTTCCAAATTTTATGATTCTTTTAAATTTCTTAAGCTCATGCTCATCCCTAAGTGAGAAGTACTACTTGACCATTTTAAAACTCTCACATTATGACACATGCATACACAACCTGAAAATAAGCCTCTAAAAGATTCTAAAATAGTAATTTCTTACCATTTAGATCACCAGGTCTTCTGAAATTATGGTTGTAACTGTGTTGTCGTGAACTCCGGGGACGGTCTGAAAAAGCATAAAATAGAGCTCTAAAACACATGTATCTTAAGTTAAGTCATATTAAGGATCACCAAATTCCCTTTAACTTCACTGATATACAAAACACATCATGCATTAAGGATTCTTACTTTATCCAACATTTTTTTCCTGAATACCTCACGAAATATGTTATGGTTAAGTAATTTCAGATAATAAAAGAACTAGAAAACCAAATTTCAAATTCAGATTTTATTTTTTTTATTTTTTAAAAATAATTGGCTACTTGAAAAGGTCAATGAAAACAAAAAAGTTAACAAGAATTCATTCTGTACCTTAACTCAGGATCAAATTTTTACATTCAGAAAATAAGTCATGAGTAAAATTTATTAAAATCTGACCCAAACAAAATAATACTATGAGAGGTGAATACTATTTTGAAATTAAAGTATTCTTATTTTAATAAATGTCAAATATTTGACACTCTGGTACAAATTCGAGTATTTTAATCATTAAAATAAATTTAAAATTATAATATTGAAATTATCAAATAAAATTTTAATGAATATAACCTGAATAAACATATAAACATGACCTTTTCAATGAAATGTGGCCATAGTTTCTCTTCAATGACAGGTTACAATCAATACAATTGAATGAAAAATGTTTGTTTGACAAAAGAAAACAAGGGGTTTTTCAACAAAATGACCACTATGTTTTGACATTGGTGATAAATTGGAAATAATTCCTTTTATAATGCTTACTGTAAAATGTAAACATGGAGAGAAATTGATGTATGCTTAAAACATTTGGTCATCCCTCTGTTTAATCTACATTGTAAATTCAAGTACCGGTATATATTTTTTTTAATAGCATTATTGAAAAGCTCAAAATAAATATTTTGTTATCTCTTTTTTTGCCTGTCTCCATCCTTAAACCAGATATAATCAATAACAGATCCCACCACTCATTTTTCATTTCTTATTTAAAGTAAAGGCTCACATCTACTAAATACACTTTTTAACCTAATACTTCAGGAACCGAAGGCAATAAGACAAAACTCCCAAAACACCAAAGTTTACTCCAGATAACTAGTTTCAGTTTTTCATCCTGAATGAGAATACAGGAAATTTTTGTTAAGGCCTTACAAGAACAATACAGGGTGTGAAATACCTGGTCTCCATTTATTTTCCTTACAACAATGATATCTTAAACACGATGGACAAAACTTTAGATAATAAATATGGTTAAGAGGCAGCTCCTGTTAGATAATTTTTTTTGTCGTTTCTTTATATCCTTAAATAATATCTTTTTTTTTTAAACTTTTCAATTACATTATCATTATTTCTGACAATTATCCTGAAGTTTTGTTTACACAATTACACAATAAAAATTTTCACTCAGCACCAGATTTTAAAGCTGAAATGAGGCAAGCCTTATGGAAGCTGTGCTCAAATGATAGTTCAGCAATTACCGAGCTCTTCACATCTTAGACTTACATTACATCAGACCGAGAAATGTTTGTATAACTAATTAACAACTTCTACAGATGTTAAGGAATCAACAATGATGGAAACAAATGTATGTAGAGATGATCAGAGATTTGGCAGATGTTAGAATTTATCAACAGTGACAATACTATACAGGTTGCGGTATATTCTATCCCTTAGTTGTACTCACTGACAACTCAGAATAGGAGTGGGAAAAATTTCATTTACATAATTTTAGTCAAAGCAAATTTAACTCCACAAAAGAAGGAAAATGGTTTTTTTCTGTTTGTTTAGTTGGGGTTTTACGCCGTTTTCAGCACATTTGGCCTTTTGCGGCGGCCAGTTTTTATTGGTGGAGGAAGCCTGAGTACCCGGAGAGAACCACCGACCTTCAGTAGGAAAATTGGCAATCCTTGTCAGTTTAGATCGGAGTTGAACACACCCCGCCACAGGTGAGATTTGAACTCACAACCCGAGTATTTTTTTTCTGAATATGTTTGGTATACTACTGGACATTCATTATTGTAAATCATTGAAGTATATAAATTAATGCAACTATTGTTTAACTGTAGTACATTGTAAATTATTATTAGGATAATTAACAAAAGTTGCTCATCCGGTCACATTTTCACATTAATTTCCATAAATTTACTCTTAATGTACAAAATAATGCTGACCTACATGTATATGTATAATGTATATGAAAATCGTAAGGATATGAAATAAACATCTATGTAGTGTAAGGATTAACACAAACTCTTGTTTTACTCAATGGAAAAAGGTTCAAACAATTTATTTTCAAATTTTCAGGATTCATCACATACTCAGAAGGGGGGAAACATTTGGGGTTAAAAAAGAACACCCCCTTCCCAAGCACCAAACGATGTGAACCAACATCCAGTAATCCCCCCTTCTTTTCCTGCTGCAGTGTCTCACCTGATGGTTTAGTATTTACAACTACTATGACAAACCAAGCCATGTTTATATCCTCCCATTACAAGTAGAAATAACATTGTTCAATATCACTCACATATGTATAATAAACAATCCTGATAAATCCAAATTATCAACATTATCCTAGGGTATATCCATTCGTATAAAATCACAAGAAAAATCTCTCTCCGAGTTATAAAATTTCAAAATTCACACTGTTTGAAATGAATATGTCCATTTTGGTTAAGTCTTCTTTGGAATCACATAATAGGAAAATTTTTAACCCAAAGATGATAAAACTTATAATCCACATAAGTGTCAATAGCATTTAGAAGAATCTTTTAACAGATTTCATTAAATTTATGCTTGTTAACTTTTTTTAAAATACTCAAATGTATGCAAAAACAAAACAATTCAAAACAGTAATCAAACAAAAAAACTTCTGAACGTAACAATCTGTAATCTTTATAAAATGTAACAATGTGCAATCCAATTTAACAATAAACAATAAAATTTAATCCAGTTCTGTTCAAATGATACATCACAATATTCTAATCCCAGACTTGTATAAGAATTACATTGTGTCTGTTTAAACACTGGTTCGGGTCTTTAAAATTTGTTTTAAATACCAGCGAATCTAAAGGGTTTTTTCTTCAATCAACAGGTAAATATCCAATAGTCAAAGAGCACCTGTTAATTAATATTGCTCACTTGAACGGAAAATCTATCTCAATATTCAATAAATAATTTTATGTTTAAGAAATGAACATAAACAAATCAGTTTAAAGTGTTTTCTACAAAATAAAAATGTTACATTTCCATTTATCAATGAAGTGTGATGGCTATTTTCAATTATTTCACTGATCTTAGACCAATTATCAACAATCACTTGTCGTCAAAATGTCAAATATCTCGGATAATATAAGACAATTTAATCAATTATCACGAAATGATAGGATTATCTTTGATTAAATGTCACATAAAAACAGAAATAGCCCAAGAACTTCGATACTGCTTAATACAATAATATTTCGCTATGGTGTGAATGAAAATTAATGCTTAGCAGTCCTGGAGAGGGGACATTTTAGATAGAGTCCCATACCAGAGATGACAAACTTCAAACAAACTAGGTAGGACTTGTGACAAAGGAATTATCACATCAAAATATTTTGACATATAAGTATAAATTATGACATTGCAATTTTTGTGGGAAAATACTTTGAGGTCAAGGTCTAACTCCATACAAGGTGCAACATTTACAATATTGAAAAGAAGTAGAAAATTTATTCGACAATTTTTTGGGAAAACAACTCCTGTCTTTATTTCTAAAATAAAAAAGACAAAAGAAAAACTAAAAGAAAGATCAATACATAGGCAAACTTATGTTTATTTCCAATCGCAGGAAAAGAGATATCCAAGCTGGCCACAGTATACACATGTAAAATCAGATCTTCTGAATTTCCAGTTAACTATGTCAGAACTTAAATTTTTGGAGGAATATTTCATATTTACTAACCTCGCCGTGAACTGATCACAGAGTCGGTTTCTGTACATGTATCACAACTTTGGTCTCGACTAGCCACACTCGATGCATTTGCACTGTAAATAAAGTGTAGAGACAATTTATACTTTGTACAGTCGTATCTATTCATCCTGTTAGATTTTGTTTTTCTCCTTTTCACTGAGACCTTGGGTACTACAATACAATATTCTTAAAACACCATATTTACAGCTTTAATTATTAATTTTCATTTTAATTAATGCAAGTTTTACTGACCAAGACATTATTCAACATAAAATATTACAGGTTAGAAAGAAAAAAAACGTACAAAAATTTTAATTGTAAATATTTTATTTATCATTCTTGTAGTTATGGTTGTAAGGAAACAAGCTCATGTAGCAAACATGCTTAAGTCAGCAAATATATTAATTGAGAAAATAAAGTGTTTTCTAGGAAAATGAAAGTATTTTTCGACTGTATTTATTGCAGCATTCTAAAACAAGAAAGCTGAGCCAAAGGACGTCAGAATCCTGAGTATACTTGAACCTAACCTCCTACACAAACATGATATCTTGTATCATCTAACAACAGTAAAAGTGTTAAAATTAATGTCAACAATTGTGATATAAAAAGATATTCAGGTTTACCACAATACCGAAGATGCACCTATTTGATAGCTATCTATTTCTATTACATTAAAAGTACAAAGTATTCACGTAGATCGGATGTCTTAGTTCATTAAATCAAATATAAAATTATAATATCAGATATCAGCGAACATAAATTACGTCAATATAACATTCATGTGCAAAATGATAGACATTAAATATATTAATTATAAAAAATTCAGCGATTAAACATTATTTACTAACCAATAAATTTAGACAAATTTTCATCTTTAAAAGTAAACAGGAAATTACATAGATCTTTACCATAAGTATTTCTGAATTTTTTTCTTTCCAAAATGTACTTTTAAACTTTTTTTCAAGTTCAATGAGTGTAATTGTTTGTACATGTATTACTGATTATATTTGTAATTATTATTGTACTGTCTCAATGTTTATAATTAAAGCAGTACAATGTTATTTGTGAACAAGAAAGGCCTGCTATATTTCAGACAAGGGATAGCTCACAAATAAATTTTGCCTGCCTAAACATCATGCTATTAACCCTAGTACTGCCAGCTATATTTAGATTATCAGTACACTGCTGTGCCATGATGCTAATTAGCCTCTGCATCTCACTGTGCCGAGTTGTTTTGTAAAAATTTATCACTTTTACACTATGTTATTATTTTGTTGTTTTTCAATAAGTTCTGTTCATTTTATAAAATAACATTAAACGTATTTTTTGTTCAAAATTGAATGCAGAATTTCCAGATACAAAGCAAGTGACATATGATTAAGTATTTATTGAGATATATCAAATAAAAGTATGAAAATATTGTTGTTTTTGTTTAATTTTAATTAATTATTCTTTTTCTCAGTAATTAGCAGTAAGAAAACTGAAAAGTTTTTATCCATTATTCTTTTTATAATTTTACTTTATGAATCCATGCATGTCATGCAGGTATACAAAGTAAACATGCATAATTCCTACGAGTGTGGCATTGATTTTTGTTGTCCTTCCTCAGACTGGAAAGGTTTGAGCGTAGCAATTTGTTTCTTCAATTAATTTATTAATGAAATTTCACCAATAATTAACGAAAAAATTCAATAATCTCCGGATTTTCTCCCAAATCAAAATTTTAATAAAATAATTTCTTCTCAGCGTCAAAAGCAAGAGCATGTGTATCCTCAAACGGCGCGATTTGTTCATCATTTTCCGAATCATCTTCATCAAAACCTAAATATTCTTCTTCAGAATCATCCTCAAGAAACATTTCTTTTACAAAATCTCGATTTTTCAGGGTATTGTTTCAAACTCGATGTAAACAAACTACGAGGTCAACATTTGTCATCAAAATAATTTTAGAATAGGATGTTGGAATTGACCAATAAAAACTGTTTTCTATAGGGAAATCCTTTTTCTGACGTAATATCAACTAAATATAAATATATCTGCTTGATTTCATTGGCTAGAACTCGAAAAGTCTACCTAATATAGAAAGTCGATATAATGACGACCTGCACTGAACGGAACTACCGGAAGTGCTCAATATATCGACGACCGGCAGTACAATAAAGTTGTTTTGGCAATCACTATATCGACGTCCTGCAGTACTAGGGTTAAGAATAGATTTATATGGGCTCCTGTTAAATTTTCCACATTATTGAGGGGCAGAACTGTAGAATTGCAAATAAGAAACAAATCAATTATCAAGTTAACCTGGGATTAGCAGTTCTTAATACTATGTTAAAATTTTAAATGATTTTGTTGAAGCATTCTCAAGTGGAATGGAAACTTTAAAAATCTGTCTGTAGTTATCTGCAATACAAAGTAAATGAGAAACTGATTTCTTGAAAATGAGGTTGAGTTAAATTGATATGATTACCTTAAATGAACATACACTAATGAATTTGCAGACAAAATATACTGCATACTTAAATTACTGAGATATAGAACTCATTCAAAAAAGTTTGGCTTAAAGTTAAAGTCACTGAAGCATAAAAATAAAGTCTAATCCAGAGACATGTTATTACTGAAAATGAAAGCTAATAACAAAACATTCTAATGCAACATAACATATAACGTCCTGTTTGATTGGATAACGTCAAGCGTAAAATCCATGGTTTACCGTCAGAACCATTGACGACAACGTTGCGCAAACGCATTTGACGTTTCCTGTTTACTTTTTATTCTATTTTTTTTACGTTTAACGGAGGTTGCATTAGAATGGGGATAACTGTATTGTATTTTATCAGTTGCCGACATAAACCGGTGGTTTTACCATCGCAAATATCTGTTTACCTGGCTCCGCTACGCGTCGCCAGGTAAACTCAATTTACGACGGTAAAACCAGCGGTTTACGTCGGCAACTCATAAAATACAATACAGTTATCCCCTAATTTATAACAGCAGTAAACCATGAAAATGCTTATTTTCTATTGAACACTCTGGCATCTATCAAATCCTAAACCTAATAATCGGTCTAAGTATTCAAACTTTACAAAGTGAAACTTCAGCTGGTCTGTTGCATTGTCACTTGTTAAACAATCGGTCTGCGTATTCAAACTCTACAAACTAAAACTTCAGCTGGTCTGTCGCATTGTCACTTGTTAAACAATCGGTCTGAGTATTCAAACTCTACAAACGGAAACTTCAGCTGGTCTGTTGCATTGTCACTTGTTAAACAATCGGTTTGAGTATTCAAACTCTACAAAATGAAACTACAGCTGGTCTGTTGCATTGTCACTTGTTAAACAATTGGTCTGAGTATTCAAACTCTACAAACGGAAACTTCAGCTTGTCTGCTGCATTGTCACCTGTTAAACAATCAGTCTGAGTATTCAAACTCTATAAAGTGAAACTTCAGCACGTCTGTTGCATTGTCACTTGTTAAACAATCAGTCTGAGTATTCAAACTCTACAAAGTGAAACTTCAGCTGGTCTGTTGCACTGTCACTTGTTAAACAATCAGTCTGAGTATTCAAACTCTACAAAGTGAAACTTCAGCTGGTCTGTTGCACTGTCACTTGTTAAACAATCAGTCTGAGTATTCAAACTCTACAAAGAGAAACTTCAGCACGTCTGTTGCATTGTCACTTGTTAAACAATCAGTCTGAGTATTCAAACTCTACAAACTGAAACTTCAGCTGGTCTGTTGCATTGTCACTTGTTAAAGAATCAGTCTGAGTATTCAAACTCTACAAAGTGAAACCAGCTGGTCTGATGCATTGTCACTTGTTAAACAATTAGTCTGAGTATTCAAACTCTACAAAGTGAAACTTCAGCTGATTTGTTGTTAAACAGAGTTGATATTGTATTTTTCTTTTCATAAGTAATTTGTCAGTAACCCTTCTGTCTGTGGGATCAAATTTATACTCTGTTCATCATGTGAAGGGCACTATGTCTGCTTTCAAGATCTTTTATCAATATTATACCTGATATTATTCCTAGAGTTTTTGAGGAAATAAAGTACCTCTACAGAGGAAGGATTAAGAGCTTATTGTATATTTGATAAATATACTCACTGAAAGGAAGGAGGTCTACTATCTCCTATACCTCCTAATCTCTCTGTAGGTAGGTGTACATCACCAGCCTGGGAATCTGTACATTGTGACTGGGAATCTGATGTACTACTCTCTGCTGGAACCAGCTAAAAAAAATGAAATCAATAATTGACAGTTATTCTCTTTAATGTATATAGCTACATGTAGGCAATAATAATTTATCAGAACTATTGCCATATGATGTTAATTGCTGAAATCTACACTTCAAATGTCAGCAAATAATTTCAAAATCAATGATGCAGCAGAAGTAGGTCAAATAACCTACAATGTACATTTACTTTTCTGAAAGGCTGCTATATTTTCCCAGTAGAATTCATTATTTATTTTATAGTTAGACAAGGAATATCTTTATTCCTTCCCCATCCTCATGCTGCCTTCTAAATTATATAGATACATGTATACCGAAACCATGGGATTAGTTCTTAAGTTACAGGCCTCTACCGATACCATGGGATTAGATCTTAAGATACTGGCCTCTACCGATACCATGGGATTAGATCTTAAGATACTGGCCTCTACCGATACCATGGGATTAGATCTTAAGCTACCGGCCTCTACCAATACCATGGGATTAGATCTTAAGCTACTGGCCTCTAGCGATACCATGGGATTAGATCTTAAACTACTGGCCTCTACCGATACCATGGGATTAGATCTTAAGCTACTGGCCTCTACCGATACCATGGGATTAGATCTTAAGCTACCGGCCTCTACCAATACCATGGAATTAGATCTTAAGCTACTGGCCTCTACCGATACCATGAGATTAGAAAGTATGATATCATCACATTACTATTTCCACTAAGTGATAGACAGACATATATAATGTTTAAATGATTATAATCCCTATAGAATAATGGTGTTACATAATTGTATATTGTCAATATTTCTGATATTTAGCAAGTATCTTAATCATAAAAAGAATAATGTTTACATTATCAACAGTCTCTATCCAATTCCCACAGATAATAGCTCAATGATTTCTCAGAAATTACAGACCACAAACAATGAAAAAAATCTAAATATGGTTTACGAGGATTCACTTATTACCAAGAGTATCAACTTCCATCGTTTTGGTTTTTTTTTGAGGATGGTAAATTTTGAATTGTTCTAGCATAATTTATTGTGACTATATGAACTTGCATATCCCATTTAAACTAACATTTAGTGCCCAAATTACAGTAAATGATATGGACTAATAAAAGTAAAAATACTGTCTTTACAAGATTGCTACACATAGCCATATGTCCCCCACCACATATAATAAAACTATTTATTTATTTAGTTGAGGTTTAACGCCGTTTTCAGCACATTTTGGCCATTTCGCGGCGGCCAGTTTTTATTGGTGGAGGAAGCCGGAGTACCCGGAGAGAACCACGACCTTCGGTAGGAAAATTGGCAATCCTTGTCAATTAAGATCGGAGTCGAACACACCCCGCCACAGGTGAGATTCGAACTCACAACCCCAGCGTTGACAGGCTAGTGATCAGTAGTAGTCATGACGAACTACCTAGACCACTCGGCCACCGAGGCCCCTATAATAAAACTAGAAGATGTGTCTAAAAGACACAGATGCCCCACCCCAAAAACAACTGTGTTGTACTATACAAAAGGACTGTAGTGGTGAAATATCATTTATATACAATAAGTTTCTGAGAAATGAACCTAAATGCAAAACTTAACCAAAGTCACTGAAGCTAGAATTTAGGTCATAGCGACTCAAGTTTTGCTGAACTGCTTTGTACTATACAAGAGGACAGTAGCGGTTAAATATCATTGATATAATTCTATAGTTTTTCCAAGAAATGAACCTAAATGCAAAACTTAACCGAATTGGGACGTACGTACAGACGGTCAAGGGTAAATCTATATGCCCAAGCCACATTTGTGTTGTGGAATAAAAAAGACCAGTACAATACAAATAAAAATTTGCATCCACCAAGTTTTCCTGTAGTGTCACATGCACAAAAACATTAAAGTCCCATACCTCCCAAAAAATTTGTCGAATCAAAATGGCAGTGCAATAGGATCAAGAACAAAAGGTAACTAACAATCCTACAAAATTTGAACGAAATCAGATCAGCAGTCTCAGAGGAGTTGCGCTGACAAATAACTGTGACGGATGGACGCACAGACCATTACTACCTCCCTCTGTCGAGTTGCTGCAGCGGACAAAAATCACACAATTATTGGTGCTCAAATTTTACCTTTTAGTTAGATAGTGATTGTATAAATTTTAATAATTGTGAAAGCAAACTTAAGTATAATACACTAATGTATTTCCCTACAGGGGTAATAAAATATGTAAGAGGGTTCAAGTGTTTTACATCTTCTAATGCTTTTTAAATTGCTTCTTTAATTGGATGACTAATTACCATTTCTTAGGGGGTTATATGTATGATGTTAAATGTATGACTACTACATGTATCTCCACCTAGATTGTTTAAAGTGGAGTATGTTTTGTTGAAAAATGAAATTATTCCATATCATCTGGCAAAATACATGTATCTACAAGATTCAGGATTTAGGGGGAGGATTGATTATTCACTAACATGTTTAACCAATCCATATTTTCTACATGTATGTGTCTGTCCAAGGCCACTACCCTCTATATTCCCTGGCTTTCTTCTGTATTCTTCTTGTTATATGCTTAATAAAAGAAAGGCTTATGTGTTTGTTTGGGATTTGTGGTTGATACTTTGTTGAATCTTTCATCCTTGGCTCTCACTTGCATTTAGTACACAAGTGCTTGCACCATACTCTTTCATTTTCATAAGAATTAACCATGTGAAGTTTTGAGGAGTGATATAAATACATATGGAAATGCAGAGGTTCAGAGAAGAGGGAGTAGTTATCAGCCCGTAGTTCACCCATAAATCATGTGACATGACAACGGTTTAGGCCATGGTTCATCTACATCATGTGACAATGTAACTGGTAATACATGTATACTAACATGATCCCTTAGTCATGCTATATTGGAAAACTTTTGATCGATTGATATCATCAATTCTTTATATATCTCTAAATATCTTTTTAAAGTATTGAATGGTTAATAGATAGGTGTGAAACAAACATGATAATAGGACACAGAGGAACAATAAGATTCCATTAAACAGGGTGGATTTCTATACAATCCCTCTGTTACATAAAGAATCAATACAATTTACTATGCAGAGTTTCTCACATTAAATTAGGCTGTTTATTTTCGTTATATACAACAGAGGACAATGGAAGATCGTACCTAAAAACTTCTCAACAAACAAATTATCAGTTTGGGAGTATAAAAGAATTGAATCAAACTTATTATCCTTAACTGTATACTATCACTGGAATCAATTCACACTTTACAAAAATAGATTTCAATTTCAAAAGTGAATTTAAAAATTAAATGCATACTGAACAACAAGTCAGGACCCTGTATTACATTGCATATTTGGTTCATTCATTTGGAAGAAACCATGGTAATCGGTTTGAATGATCATGAGCGGTTTCCATTTGTTTTGTAAAAACCAAGTAAATTTGAATGGTTGACAAGCATTTTGGCAATGGATTCTTTTTTTATTCATTTATGTAAATTGACCAGTAGAAACTTATATCATGTACTGTGTGATTTAGATTATTTTTCTGTTTAGTTAACTCTTTAATGATGGAATAAGTGTATCAATTTTTTAAAAGGGGGTGTTGTTATTGCCCCCATCCGTCCATCACACTTAACTGACCTAAACTGCTGGTTCATTTTTCACTTCATGCATTGAGGCACAAAAAAAATAAAAATATCACCCCACTCCTATTTGTTATGGCCACACCAAATTGATTTTTAATTCTTTGGATGGCAAAAATAGGTGTGAGTGGACAAAATTTTAATTTCAATTTCTTATTCTTGAGGGCTTAGGGTTTTTCAGAAGAAGATCAAATTTACGTGTGGCACAAATGTTTTTAACTAAATACTGAAAAAAATCACTAATTTTAACACAATTTTTAGACGTGGGTAAACATTTTTTATTTCTAATTTCTTGAAAAATGAAGAATTTGGGGCAAATTTCAGCATTTTTGCAAAATGAAGCGGCAAAAATTGGTTTTTCTTAAAAAATCTGATTTGCGAAATCCAAAGAACTAAAATCAATTTGATGTGGCCTTAAAGGTTTGATGAAAATTTAGCAATTCGTATACTATTCCTAAATCCAATCAGTAGGATTATATAGTATAAAAAATTTACAGTTCACCTGTCTATCAAATATATCAGAAGACTTGTAAAACTATACCATACAAAAACTTTATATCAATCATATTCTCTAGCTCTTTGATGTGAAGACATCATCAAAACAAAACACTTAGGTTACTAACTTATCTTTACTGTTATGTTTCAATATGTTAACATTGCCAATCATAATGTGTTGATAAATTCTTCACAGAAATCTTTCTACAGTTTAATCTGCATTAACCATACTCATCTGTCATTGGGAATTATAGGACTTAAGTTTTTCAACACAGCATGCAGAAAGCCTTTGCTGGCATATACATTTTTTTTCAAGCAAGTTGATTTTAACAAGGATAAAATTATCATACATGTTTGACATCAAACTAAAATTTTTTTTGAAGTATTCATATACATATACATGTAGTATCAAATTCAGTGTTACATTCTTAGTCTTGACCAATCCACCTACATGTACATGCAGTCTGAGGTATAACACTATAGCTGTAACAGTTTATGTAGGTTTCCTTTATACCTAGCTATAGGGGACTTGGTGGGCGAGTGTTCTAGGTAGTTCGTCATGACTACTAATGATCACTAGCCTGTCAACACTGGGGTTGTGAGTTCAAATCTCACCTGTGGCGGGGTGTGTTCATCTCCGATCTAACTTGACAAGGATTGCCAATTTTCCTACCGAAGGTCGGTGGTTCTCTCAGGCTTGCTCCACCAATAAAAACTGGCCAAAATGGTCAACATATTCTAAAATTCAGCGCTTCTCCAGAAGATTTTTGCATGTATTTCCCATAGGGTCTTATTTTAACATAAGTCCTCTGCTGCTGGTGGCCATCTTGAATGAGGGATTGGCACCAAAGCACCATGGCAGCCATGTTTGTTATTCAATTAGAACAAA
Organism: Mytilisepta virgata; assembly: GCA_028015205.1. NCBI lineage: Eukaryota > Metazoa > Mollusca > Bivalvia > Mytilida > Mytilidae > Mytilisepta > Mytilisepta virgata. Next base: position 27,147,861 of record CM051511.1, read on the forward strand.
GTGAGGGATAAGGACTTCCATAGGCACTTTCTGCCAAGTTTGGCTCTATTTGGCCCAGCAGTTTCAGACATTTTTTTTTTAAAAATCAACCAATCAGAAACAAGAATTGCCCATGGCAGCCATGTTTTTCACATTAACTGGACGAAGTTTGTTAAAAACATCCCACAGATGCTTCGTCAAGTTTTGTTCCATTTGGCCAAGCGGTTTAGAGAAGAAGATGTCTTTAAATCAGCCAGTCAGAAACAAGAACTGCCTATGGCAGCCATGCTTGTCACCCAATGAGAATGAAAAAATCAATTTCATAAAAGACTTTCCATAGATGCTTCCTGTTAACTTTGGCTTACAGTTTTGGCCAAGCGGTTCCAGAATTATATTCTTTAAATTAAACAATGAGAAACAAGAATTTTTGTTGCTCGATCGGGATGAAATGAGGAAACTTATAAAGGACCTCCAATATATGCTTCCTGTCGAAATTTTGTTCAATTTAGCACAGCAGTTTCAGAGGACAGATAAATGTCAGATACCAATTGATGACAAAACCTTACATGGCCTTTGGCCTGGTGAGCTAATAAAACTGGCAAAACTGTCATACAGGCTAAAAATAGGTTTGGGAACTTTTTACAGCATTTGAAGATAAGAATATATGTCTGGCTTTGAATAAGATGTTAATTATGCATGAGTTGCATTTCCTATTGGTTTTAATTTTTGTATAATGTAATATATAAATATTTCATATTACATATAGAATATGTGTACATTTTCACGAAATATAAAAATTATTCAGATTTATACATGTAGGATTAGAAACAGGTAGAAATGCAAAGCTTTCTGAGCTTTTCTCAGAGAGTTTGTGCCGATTTCGAATAAATTTTATATTAGAGAATAATGTAACTTAAAATCTGTCAAAAATAAACTGAAAAGGCCAAAAAAACCAAAATTCTGGAAAGATTGCAACTGTAGATGTGTATAATTTCAAATTGAATTTTATCACAGATTTGTTCTTAGTTATGTGAGATCAATAACGGTGAATGTATTCCTTTTTTTTCTGAAATATTGAGTTTTTTTCAAAATCGGTGTACATTCTGTGGTATGGAAACCAGGACATCATTTTCAGTAAGAGTTCAATGTGTATTAAGACTTACATGTAGCTTTTAGCAAGTCAAGTTTTAGTGATCTTAGTGGAGGTGTTCGAATGTGGATGGATGAATTATTGTTTAACGTCCAGTGGCAACCAGGTGCATATCAGGACGAGAACATGTTGATATGAAAATGAATATGATCCCTGCTTTGAACTAGACCGACACGCTAAGTCGGATTTTTAATGTGCTAGCTCACGAGATAACTGTCCACAGGAAGACATATCACCTCACTCGGACACATTATACTGACTCCGAGCCGACCAGTCTTTGCTCTTACTCCTAGATGACGCGTGCTTGGCAGAAAAGCAGCAAATACCAATTTTAATGTCTTTGGTTTGACCTGGCCGGGAATCAAACCCGCAACCTTCCGCACTCAGGGCGAACATGCTACCACGAGACCACCGAGGCGGTCTGTTCGAATGTGACTGAAGTGTGAAATTCAAATGACGGTCTCAGACAGCCATGTACCCACCAATGACTATCTATAGATCAAATACAGTTGGTCTACATTGTATGTATTGCAATTGCTGAGAAATGGACATTATCCCAAAATATGAAACAAGTCACTCAAGCATGAAATTGCAGTCAAGGTCAAAAGGCAGTTGTCGCAAACTTTATACGATAAGGTATCTGTCGACAGAAAGTAATATCTATATCTCGCCTCCACGACTTTTCATTGCAGGTGAGACAAAAATTGTATTCAACAAACATTCTTTTATTTAAAAAAAAAAATAATTGAGAGTAATTAATTGTTGATTCCTTGAACATTGTACAGAATGTAAACAAACAAAAAAAAGTCAAACTAGCAAATCCTACAATTTTTATTGGTGGAGGAAGCCGGAGTACCCGGAGGGAACCACAGACCTTCGGTAGGAAAATTGGCAATCCTTGTCAATTAAGATTAGAAACGAACACCCCTCGCCACATGTGAGATTCGAACTCGCAACCTCAGCGTTGACAGGCTAGTGGTCATTAGTAGTCATGACGAACTACCTAGACCACTTGGCCACCGAGGCCCCTCCTACAAATGAACATACGAATATATACAAATTATGTCAAATATCATCCACACTAAATTAAATTTGCAACAGAAACTAAGGGGGTAGGTAGTTCGTCATGACTACTAGTGATCACTAGCCTGTCAATGCTGAGGTTGCGAGTTTGAATCTCACCTGTGATGGGGTGTGTTCGACTCCGATCTTAATCGACAAGGATTACCAATTTTCCTACCGAAGGTCGGTGGTTCTCTCTTGGTACTCCAGCTTCCTCCACCAATAAAAACTGGCTGCCGCAAAATAGCCAAATGCACTGAAAATGGCGTAAAACCCCAATTAAACAAACAAAAACAGAAACTAAAGAAAATCACCACAAGGATATGACAACCCTTCGAACTTTCTTGTCACCAACACTTTCTGTTATTAAATCATAATTTTACTGCATGAAATAAAAGTAATTTACATTGAAGGTGTCTGTGCTTTTATTGAGCTTAAATATAATTACTGTACACCTTATGACCTGTCAACAATTTCCAAAGGTCATTCACCAATGACCATCAATCAGGCATTTGCTTTCAAATAACAGGGTATGTATCGGAAGATCTAACAGTTCACAATCATAAACTTGGGAAGATTAGAAAAGCCTTGGTAGATTTAAATCTTGAAGATTTCCACACTGTTGCCATTTTTTGCACATGTAGTTTAGCAAATAGTGAATTGAGCATGTACGAATCTTTGTAGTTAAATAGAATGCCAGACAACTCGCCCCAACTTGTGAAAATAATAGTTACAAACTCGCCCCAACTTTGAAAATCATGGTTTTTAACTCGCTCCAGCTGTGAATTTATAAAGATAATTTTATCTTTAACTGGCTCCAAACTGTTAGTATATACCTGAAATAGCATCTTTGAATTCGGTGACTACTATTTCAAGAAACGAAACAACACAGAAATGGAACGAAATTGGAGCGAATACCAAATCGTTGTTGTCATTAGTTGGGGCGAGTTGGTAACAGTGATAATCATATGTAATGAGTATGAAATTATTATTTTCATAAGTTGGTGGCTATGATTTTCACGGTTGGAGCGAGTTTTTAACAAATATTTTCCAAGTTGGGACGAGTTGGTGAAAAGTTGGTGTGAATTGATGTGGGGTGAGTTTGAAGTGGGGAGATTTGTCCTGCACCTGTTAAATATGAAAGGGAATTAAAGTTTCATCTTTCGGGAAGCATTTCATAGACTGATTTCAAAGTATTTAAACTTGAATTTATTTGATTCATTTATTTAATTCATTCTACATTGTTGTGTGGCCCATTTTTCTATTGATCATGTTGATCTATGTATACGTAGACGGTCCTCGTGGAAAAACACTGTAACATCGAAACTATCAATACCCAAACAACTCCGCACAGAATGTTAAAGAGTTGATACCCATGACATTTATTTCAGGTCTTACCCAAAACATTAATAAATCGTGTATAACAACATTTGTATGAAATAAGATCGTGTGTTGAAATAGCTAAAAAGAGTTAAAACTGACAATTCATGTCTATCAAAAAAATGTCCGACAGAGGCTTTTGAAAATTTCTAAATTCCTTGGTAATTTCGGTAAACGATAAAGAATTATGTAAGTTAAAAATATTAGTTAAGATATTATCAACAAGAATAAAAAGTACTGGTAATTTTAAAAATGCTGTCATCATTGGAACTTTATTTTATGTACTAATGTCCGATTGTGTCGAAGCGGCCACACTTTCGGTTTTAGTTTTGGAGGCCAATGCCATAGGAATGATTTGCAATCTTTCCAAAAATTATATGTACATTTGTAACTGCCGAAACGTTTGTGTGTTGAATATCGATCAACGTTGTTGATTTGGGAAAGTATTTTTTCAAACAACATAGATTCAAGTTTATGGACGACTTCATCATTGCCGAAGTTTTAAATTATTATAAGATTTTTCAGTAACTGCAATGAAATGTTAAAATGTTGTTTTTTCGTGATTTTTTCCAAACTTTTCAAGCAAATTTTATAAATTTTAAATAGAACATAATCATTTTTACAATTTTCATTAAAAAATTTAATAGTTTGATACTTACATAAATTATTCCTTGCAAATGGTAAAATAAATACATTGTGGCAAAACTACCAAAAATCAAAATTTTGCTGTTCTTACAAAAAAACTTCTTCTTAAAAAATCCACAAAATAAGAGGTTCCCCCAATGAACAAATAAATATGTCACTTTACTACAATATTTTAATGATAAAAATCCAGGAGCTGAAACCTTAATACAGTGATATTGGTTTACCGAAGAAGGACAGAATCATTATCTATATTACTTTGAGACAAAACTTGGAGTTCCAAAACTTAAGTGCAGCATATTTTATCTCATGAATTTTAGTTGCAAAAGAAATCTACCAAAATATGGTTAACCTTTCAGTAGCCATGGTTATCATGATGGTAACTAGCATATCTAGTTGAAATAGGACGATTTTTAATGATAACTAATACACGCATTCATGAATTAATGTGTTGTTTTGTTGTTTGTTGTATATTTCAGGTATACAAATTTTAAATTTTGTCTGTTACAGTCAAACCTACTTTAAAGGACACCTCTATATAGCAAATCACTGTCTATAAAGGGCACATTGAAAAATGGGAAAGACTGAATCAAAATATGTGGAAGGTTATGTCCTTATGCGATCATGAGACAAATTTAGTAAAGCAATGACAATGCCGACAGTGTTCTCCCCAGAAAATTTGGACAGCACAGTGGTCATTTGATAAGTTGAAATTCTTCTGTTTTTCATTTGCCCAAATGTCTTTACACATGCTGAAAAATTAAGGAAGGGCAACCTAGGCTTATATAGAGTTGGCCACCACTTATTGCTCCGTGGAGGTTCTATTTTTTTTTTTATTTCAAACTATGCTTTACTATCTAAGTACAAAGGTTGGCTTGTCAATGTTAAATTTTATGCACCATTTACACAGCTTTCCATGCATATCTTGTGTAAAGATGAGCCCCAAGCCATAGATACACTTTCAGCCATGCAGGGTCTATATCTGACTGCTTAACTTTGGAAGCTGAAGGGGTTTATCACAAGTCACAAAGTATGGTAATTGTTGATATCGGTGTTATCCATTTTTGGACTTTCTCGTCCAGTCTTGTTAACCCATCGAAAGAAGGACTTATCTGTTGTTCTCCATCATTTTGCATTTGGTTCTGACAATTCTGAGTTCTCTCAAATTCCAAGTCAATATGAACAGCTGATGAGAAAGATATCTTTTCAATGTCCTTGACCTAGCTATTATGGAAACAACCTCGAAACGTGTGATTTATCTGAATATCACCTGACAAGCGTTTGCATAAAAGAATTGTCAAAATCAACATTACATTTTAATTTTTAGCATCATCTTAAACGAATTTAAATTATTTTTGCTGCACAGTTGATACCATGATAATAAACTGGACACCAGGTACATACAATTCGTTTGTCATCTCAACAGGAAACCAGTTAAATTGTTTAACACTTGTTTACCAGTGTACCGGAAAACACACGAGATTAGGAAAAATGTGAACCAATGATTTTTATACCACCACAGTACCACAACGCTAATTAGGCTTGGGGAGAACACTGCAACAACTACTGTTATGTCACTTACTTAACTGAAATTATGACAGTAACTTCACACAATTCACTACTGTCAATGCATAAAGTAAATTTACTACATGTGATATACATACCCATGACACAACTCTACCATTAAAACATGGCAATTTAGCTTCATCATCAACTATTTCTTCTTTAACAACACTGAAATTATAAATAACAAACCTTTAAAAGCACTAATTTAAAATGAAAAGCAATCTTATTTATTTTAGTTTTGTTGTTTCCGCGTCAGTGGATAGGCAGGGTCCTTGCTAAGGTATGTACATGCATTCTGGATTCATGAAATAAAATAGACGAGATACATCCTTTTTCTTATGAAAGTATACCAAGTGTTATTTTTTTTAATTTTTTAAAACTTACACATGTGCTGGTGCAAACAATTCTGTAAAATTAATTTGTTTCATCACAAAGTTGGACAAAACGTTCATTTTACGGAAAATTTTTTAAAATAGTTTTGATTCATTCATAATTCCCTAAAATAAGCCATTTTAAAACATGGCAGCAAATTTTGCACAATGCTATTTAATAGTTTCTAATGGATGGTCAGACAATTTAAATCATCATTGCCACAAAACAAAACACCTGGAGATTTGCTTTATTTTTTTCATTTGTGGGAAAAAGGAATTGACCTGGAAAGCGCAAACAGACTAGGTCGGGTAAGGGGAATCCAACCAACAATCAATTTTCCATCTCCTAATATAAAATTGGTTGCAGATATCAACTGATTGAACAACACTAATTCAGACTACTATTTGCTTTTGGCTATGTATTGCTAATACCCATATCAGACTTTTGGGGTAATAAACCATTTGCAGTAGAAGTGGTACAATGCAGTTTTGACAGCAATTCTATATATATAATTCATTTATGTCAGATGCAGGGGAAATCAAACAGCACAGTCAATCTTTTCAATTGTTCAGTAAACTGCATAACAGGCTAGAACTTCCAACCTCACTGTCAATAGGCTATCAATCTTAAATATTCACATTTAGTAATTCAGCTATATGCTTTTATTTATTTGTGTTTTCTTAAAGGCATATATGTCTACTGCATATTTATTTTAAAAAGGGTGACAGTGTTCTGGTTAATATTTGAAAATTTAAGATGTCATTTTGTAAATTGAAAGTTCATGACTTTAAATGCTTTTTTACATCTGGGTTGTTACTATGTTGTCGGGTAATTCGGCGCATACAAATCATTTTCATGTTAATGCACATAATTACCCGAAATGACTGTATCTGATTATATGTAAAATGGGACTAGTGACAGTATTGTTCAAGCAAAACACATGCCATTAAGTACAATTTCAATTGTTTCTCTTGAGACTACAGGCCACATCTTTGTATTCTAAAAATTAAACTGTCATGCAACATTGCCACTTGCAACTAAACTCACCCAAAATCATCGTCCACCGACTTGAAGAAAAATTTGTAATTTGGTCGATTAAGTGCGTTTTTAAAATCACCTAGATTAACACGATCTGCGGGAATTGGCAACTTGATTAAATAGGGGGTGTCTTCGTCATCTATATAATAGATGATTTTTGTCTCCTCCATCCCAAAGGAGGGAGCTTTTCGGCGTAAAATCCACAATGATTCTCTGATTTCTGTGGAAAATGGCGTCCAAATGTTTTCCTCTGTTCAGTCCTAGAGTGTAAATCGTGTGGAGGACTGATATAATCGTTTCCTAAAATTAAAACAGGTATACATAACGTAAGAGTATGATTACCATGAATTCAAAGTTTAAAAAAACAAATTTAATGTTAAATGAGAATAAATTAATGGTTCAATCGTAATTTAATGTTAATGAAAGGATTTTCTTGTTTTCGGAAATGATTTGTCTAGTGATTTCATGGTTCTCAAAAAAAATGCCAAAACAAGTGCTTACTTTAAAACACCAGAAAAAAATTAAAGTTTGCTAAACATAAAAACACGCAACCTCATCTAATTTTCTCTTATTCTTTTCTTTTTTGTTTCTAAGTAATGGCTTATGTCAATTTTTTTGCATTTAAACTTAAGGAATGAATCATCGGTGGTCTATAAACCACCTTAAAGATGTTTTTGTGGAAAATATATTTAGAGAATTTTTAAAGACTACTGTAACTATTTAGATTGCATTAGAAATATTCAACTGGTAAGCATAAAAAGGTGTGCTGTTCAAACTTTTCATTTTTTTTCTAAATTTGTCAACAAAGATTCTCTGCGGATCACCAGGAGACTGACTTCCGGCAGCAACATATTCCAAATTTTCAGCATCGCAATGCTTTAAACTCAACAAGTTGGTATAGTTATTTCATTCAAATAAAGTTAAACAGGTGCAAACCTTTGTTATGGTTACTTTTAACGTACAATAGCACCTTAATTAGCATTGTAACTGTTTAATTTGACACGAACATGGCCAGACTTGGTTTCAAGAATGCGGAAACCGCAACATAAATTTATCACCCCAGTATGACATCAACCAATCGTTTTAGCCAATTAAGTCTACTTCTCTGTTCATTAACAATACTCAAACTTTTGTTTTTCAAATGAAATCTAAAGTTGCATGACCCTATGAAACTGAAACTTAATTTTGAGTATAATTTAGAGTAGCTGTTTGAAAATGTTCATCCAGCAGACATGAAGTTGAGTATTTGGGAGATTTCTGAGGTAAATTTTTAATTAAAAATTATCCTGTTTTTTTTCTATTTTAATCTTTTTCATCAACTGTAGATTAACAAACATCCTTTTCAGGTATATTGTTTAGATTTGTCATAAGTAAATGTAATATAAACTGTATGGTACATGTACCAACAGAAAAAAAATGAAGAAGATAACTGCATTGTGGAGCAATTTAACCTAACGCAAGGGTGAGCTACTTTTCCAGAAGTTATTTAAAAACTGGGTTAAAAAATATTTAGTAGTATCTATAGATAATTTGGGTACCAGATGTAATGTTTAGAATCCACAGTGATTTTTTAACTTCTTTTCAAAGGTGCCTGTGCCTTTCCATTTGGGAAAAACTAACGAAATAATAAACAAATTGGGAAATTTGTAAAACAATTTTATTGCACTTTAACAGCACAAGTTTTCTGTTTCTCTGTCCCTTAAATATGTCCACAAGTTTGTCTTTATCAGTGTCTGATAATGTTTTATTCAAATTACAAATTTTCTTTAAAATCTTCTATGATGATTGGTTTTTCATGTTTCAAATTTGAGTTATGATTATTCTTTTTTTCCGATGGAAGAGGTACTATGTGTCTTTTTTATTTTAAACTGACAGTCGTTTGTCATGAATAACTCAAATATTCCATTATAATTAAAGTAAAAAAATATACCTATACATTTTGTTTCCAATTCGTAATTAATTATTATCTTTTCACCGCTTAAAGGCCTCAAATATTTTACCAGAACAAATTTTATATTTATTTACTAGTAGTGCAATTTGTTGATTTTGTCATAAAGTATGACGTTACCACAAAATGTGACTTGCTGAATATATACCAGTTTTGTTTCTAAAAGTACAAACCATGTCGAATTTTGGGATATACCATATCGTAATTTGAAATGTGCAGAATTGTAATATAATAATCTCATTAGTTTTTTATCGAGAAATCAGTTGCTGAGATGTGGGACATGCAATGCTGTTGTGATTCGATAATTGTCATTTAGACGCCTTTTGAAGTAACAAACGACACATGTAATTAAATCATTTGGGTCAGGCTGCGCAATTGTTTTCCTGTTACAGAAGTCATGAAATAATAGGCTGCCATTAAGTCTGTACGTTTCGTTGAAACATGGGAGATGGCTCAAAACGATCGCCATACAATGGCACATATCCAGTTAAAATCTCGGGGTGTGAAGTCAGTCTACTTTTTCTGTAATTTGAGAAATCACGAGCCATGGTAAAAAAGTCTCCGTCCGCAAAGTAAAATGTACCTCTTTCATGCTCTCCATGTAGAATAAAAATTTTCTTGGTTTTATTCATTCAATCCTTTCAATATTTCTATGTCAAATGTCTCAGGTAAATACGCCTTTAAAACAACACTAGTTATTCAGTTATCATGGTTGGTTTTGTTACAGTAGGTCCATATATCATGGTGCAATTATAATTTTTTTAATGGACTTCTTTTGTATCCCTCAGGTCAAAGTTCATTGCAGGTCTTGAGTCATTTAAGGGATTATCCGTACCTTAGGACAGTTGGAACAACATCGATCTTTCTTTACACAGTTATGTAAAGGGCAAGGATGTTCCGATTGACTTGAGGCTCTCAATGGGTATTTAATCGTAGTATTTATGATGAACTCTGTCTGTCATATCTGAGAAATTTGAAAGCAAGATTCGGGGAAATTTTGGGAAAAATTATCACATTTTTGCCATTGGGAAACAGCCGATTTTCGGTTCAAACTCATATGTAGAAAAATCACGGTTCGATGTTTCCACCCAGTGCTGCACTTAGCGTTAACTAGAATTGCTACATTGTGTTGGAAGAATTGCTCCCATGAAAATTGATTTTAGTGTCTCATATGTATTAAGAATGAGTTTTCAGGGCATGTTGAATGTGACTCGATAAGTGTCAAGCAAACGGAAAATTTTAAAAATATTATAAACAGACCAATCTTTCAAACATCATTTTGCATTTCAAGTTGAATGTTAACTTTAACTTGATTTATTTGAATTCATATTTGTTTAGAATTTTGTATGTTTATTATAGAGAACTGAAAAAGTGTGATTATTTCCGTGTCTTCAACAATGTTCAAGGAAGATCAGATACACAAAATTTAGGGTAGTTTATTCAAACAGTTTGTTGTAAAGATTAAAAGATGGAATATAAAGTTTAATTGAAAATAGTCTTTATTTTAAGTGTATAAATGTATGATAAGTTTCTGATTTACTGATTCTGATATATTGTACTGGTAATCATATTAATAACTTGACTCTATTGAATTTACCTTATTTTATTGACAATTTAATTTTCAGTTCATCTACAATACTGTGACAAGTGAATTAGATACAGTACATCAGGAACTAAGATTCATAGTTTATTTTGCCTAAAGCAAGTCCAAGGCTCACCAACTGGGTGAAGTGGGCAAAAAAAGTTGCCTTCCAAAAGATGAAATCGCCCTAATGATACCCCAAAAGCGAATTTAGTCGAGTTGTTGTTTCTGCATGTCTCGCGTATGGTTTCAGATTTTGTCAAATTTTCATAGGGAAAAGAAAAATCTTGTGATGAAATGATTAAAAACTTTTGTTTTTGTAGCACTATCAACAATTCTACAAAGCGGGAAGTGTCTGTGCCATGTGACACAAAGGGAGATAATCTGCCTTTTAAATTTGACTTGCCTTCCTTGTCTAATTACTGAATAGTTAGGTGTTAACTGACAGCATACAATCTTAAAACAATAAAGAATTGATTTGAAGGGGATAATGTTAAACAAAACAAAGGGATGAAAGGGATTGACACCATATAGGTTTAAGAATTTCTGTTTGAGGCTTTTATGAGGGTTTGGTTGGGATTAAAAGAATACAGAATAATGACCCTATAATGAATGAAGAATAATTTCTAAAAAATTGGAAAAATACAGCTTAAGAAAAGAATAATTCTTCAGAGAGAAAGAAATTTTTAGCTCAAAATCTTGTATCAAAACATTCAGCTAGTTTTTCAATAGAAAAACCTTTCACTTCATCTTTCACCTACATGTATTAACCAAAGCCAATTTTTAAACATTTTTTTATAATACCATCCTCATAAAATTTTACTAAACACAATTTTTTTGTGGAGGGAAAATCAGATCGAATTTTAATGAAAACCGAATTTGAGTCCCCCCTTCCAATACAGTCCCTATTTTATTTCATTATTTAGCTACCACATGAAAGGCAAAATTTAACTTATGATATTTTTTTGCCGCTATCATATAATCAAAGCCACAAGATATAATGTAATAAAGCTAAAATTGAAATAAGGGGTGAAAAGGCTTTAAAATGAATATACACATGTACATGTATATAAACTAATATGAAAACATTGCAATGATTCCTAACTTCTCTCTGAAGTCTTCCTGTCAGATCCTCACTTCCCTCTGTTTGGTTACAAGGGAGAGGTGACTTCTCTCTCAAATTTTGAATTTTGGTGAGTCCTGATAATCTGTGTTGTAACATTATTATTTCTGATAAGTGGGAATGTAAATGGTTAATTACACAATTTCAGAGTGGGCGACATGTTAGAAGTTGGGTTACGAGTTATTCGTGGACCAGACTGGAAATGGGGAAACCAAGATGATGGAGAAGGTCACTTGGGAACAGTGGTAGAAATTGGGAAACCAGGTAGTTCCACATCCCCAGATAAAACTGTGGTCGTGCAGTGGGATTCAGGATCACGTACCAACTACAGAGTTGGATATCAAGGAAAATATGACTTGCGGGTATTGGATAATGCACCAGTTGGTAAGATATTTGTTTTATAAATCTGTAAAAGGAAATATGATTAACCTTTGATATTTTCATTTTCTTTTAGACTAGCTTTGGCATTTTATACTTCTAGTTCAGTGGATATTCAAAAAATTCATTTTCTCTAATCCCTAAAGCTTTCTCAATAAAATGTAGCACTCTTACATGCAGTGTGGTTATTCTAGATATCCCTTAATTTGAATGCAAATTTACTACCAAAACAGTTAAAAATTTTCAAAATTAGTTTTTTGTTTCCTACAATTACTGAACCAAGAATGTGAAAACTATTTTCAATTGTAATATGTAATTATGTTCCACCTGCATTCTTTTCCTTTGCGCAAATGTCTCCTGTAACAGTTCGTACTTTAAGGAGTTGTATTGTACATTTGGCACGTTGTGGGGCCGTGGCAGACACAGGCACTTGTTTCTGTTAAAAAAATACCATATATCCTTATGTTATTTTAAGGATATGTTTTTTTTTAACAGAAAAAAGTGCCTGTGGATAAAGTATCCTGACATATTTTGTTCAACAATAAACAACAACAAAAATCCACACACATTTGAAGCACAAAATCATAAACATTTAAAATTCATAAACCAGTCTTACTTAATTCACAGGCAGTCGACACATGTATCTAGTTTCTAATTTGTCTGCTTTCACTTTTAATATTTCAAGACAATATATGACATTATAATCTATTTCCCTGATGTATAGGACCAACCCAGCTGTTATGAGTAAAATTAGAGGGTCGCAGGGGTCTGTATTATTCCCTGGATTTTATTTGACATCCATGTTAAAATTTGGTGTGTCCAGTTTATAATTGTTATAAACTAGATTGAGGCAGTTGGAAACGACAGCTATCCCCACACTCCCCACGTGATGTATCCCTGTGCACCTCTCTCACATGAATCATATCTTTGAAATCAGGTCCAATTTTTGGAAAATTAAAAACTTTACTGTGCATCAATCTGCATACAGTGTATGACAATACTGTATAGAAATAAAATGCATAACATGAAAAATGAAAGAAGAGTTTCAGTCACCAGCTTATAATTTTGAAATTTGACCCCTGAAGGCCCCAATTTTTGAAAATCAAAATCTAAAATCTTATTGCGCATCTATATACAGTGTGACAATATTGTACAGAAATTAAATACATAAAATGAAAAATGAAAGAAGAGTTTAGGTCACAAGCTTAAATTCCCAATTTTCAAAATTCAACCCCTGAGGGCACCAAGTTTTGAAAACCTTATAGTACATCTACATACAGAATGTTATAGGAAATTAAACCAGAAAAGCCCAGGTTAACTAATTAGGGCACTGACAATATTTGCTTTCCAATTGGCAGCTTCGTACCATGCAGTGGTCATTCATGAGAGCTTTCGAATCCATTGGTCAAGTAGTTTCAGAAAAGAATATCTTAAATTTAGCCCACCAGAAACTAAACCATATAATGCTAAAGGGCACCTTCTATGTTATATTTTTGTTCGAATTATTTTTTGGGGTTACCTTATCAAATTGTAAACCTTGTAAGGGCCATCATTTTGCCGAGCTTTGCTCACACTAACATTGTTTTTTAATCAATTTATGGTATGTTAACATGCCATCTGTGGTAAATGTTAACCAAACTAATTATCCCCGCACTTTCAAAGAAAGTTCGGGTATAAAGCGATTGTCCCCGTCCGTCAGTCCATCCGTCACACTTTCGTGTGACATCAACTCCTTCTTCTCTTTTGGGTTTAGGAATTTAATTGTACCCCCCACAATCAAAGTTTGGGGTATATAGGGTTTCAGTCTGTCTGTCTGTCCGTCTGTCCGAAATAACGTTGTTCACAACTCTTCCTACATTACTTACATGATTCTCATGAATCTTTAAGGAGTGTTAGATCCTATATGGAGATGTGCATATTGTCAGGAATTTCTGTTTGGACAAGAAATGTAAAAGATATGGCTGTTTGGACTAAGGCATTTTCTAACAAAACGTTGTTCCATGTATTGTCTGCAATCGCAATTCCTCCTACATTACTTGCATGATTCTCATGAAACTGTATAGAGTGTTAGATCACATTATGCATATTGTCAGGATTTTCTGTTTGGGCCAGTAGTTTGAAAAATATGATGATTTGTGTAGGCTTCAAAACAGACATGTTGCTTCAGGGTGTATTAGTCCCTTTCAGGACAGTTCTAGTTTCTATATAGAATGGTTGCATACTACCTGTAAATACGCAATAAGGTTTAAGAATTTGAATTTTGATTATCTTAACAAGGGGACCACAGGAGTCGATCTTCGAAAATTATGAATTCAAGCTTTTGACCTAAACTCTTCTTTCATTTTTAGCTCACCTGACCGGAAGGGTCATTTGAGTTTTGTCATTACTTAGTGTCTGCCATTCACAAACCACATTTTAATCTTCTCTTCAGAAAGCACTTGGCCAATTAGGACCACACTTTGGTGGGATGGTCCTTCGGTGGTCCCCTTCCAAAATTATGTCTGGTGTCCCCAACATTCGACCAAGATGGCGGCAATCTAAAAATAGGGGAATCCAAATTTTAAAAATCTCCGTTGAAGCTAAGTATGCCAATCTCAGCTAAACTTTGCTGAAATGATCCTTGGGTAGTCTCCTTCCAAAATTGCGTTCGGATTCCCAACATCTGACCAAGATGGCCGCCACAGCTGAACTTAGTTTAACATAGGACCCTATTGGAAATTCACATAAAAATCTTCTTGTCTGAAACTACTTGCCCAATTAGTACCAAAGTGGTGGAACGGTCATAAGGGGGTCCTCTTTCAAAATGTGTCTGATGGCCCCACCCTCCGACAAAGATGGCCGCCACAGCCAAACTTACTTAAACATAGGACCCTATGGGAAATTCATTCCAAAATCTTCTTGTCTGAAAATAATGAGCCAGATGGAACCGGACTGGACAGTTATGGTTCGTAGATGGTCGTCTGATAGAAATATGTCCTATGACCTAGACTGTCAACCAAGATGGCCGCCACAGCCGAACTTAGTTTTACATGGGATCCTACAGGAAAAATTCATTAAAATAGTTCTTGTTTGAAACCATTTGGCCAATTGGAACCAAACTTGACAGAAATGGTTCATAGGTGGTCCTCTTTCAGAATTGTGTCACTTTCACTGTCAATGCGACAGTACAGATTTCTAGTTTTTACAACCCACATTGTTGTGAATTGTTTACATTTACAGAGATACTTTGTTCTAACTTCTGAAATCATGGTTTTTGTTAATAGTCATATATGTGTAAATCTGGATTTTCACGCTTCTCACCTGTTGTCATGGTAACCGAATGTTTTTAAGATAAAATTCACCATATATGCCACATACTGTACATAATTATAAATATAGACAGAAAAATGCCATTTATTTCTGTTTCCATGGGGTAAAAAACATGTGTATAGTTCCCAAAATAGTCTGGGGACCAATATATTTCTGTTTATTATTTGAAAGCACATTGTTTGGACTATCATATGTCAAATTTTAAAAAAAATTCAATGAATTTTTTGGAAATTCAAGGAAAACAGAAATTTTTACAGAAATCTTCGTTTTTTGTGTGTTCCTATGGTGAATGCATTAGGTCAGAAATTAATAGATAGGCTTACCAATGCCATTATTTGTGTTCTATTTACTTTTTAAACACTGTGTATGTGATAACGGCAGAACAAACTTTCATTTTACTTTCAAAGGCTCCAAAAAAATCCATAATTATTACTTTGAGTATGTAATTATTTATACAATGGAAATTCCAACTTTGGAAAACGAACCTGGTGACATGCTATTTTTTTTTCTTAAATTTTGAAAGAGGTCAATGCAATGTGTGTTTATGCAAAAGTTTAGAAAAATGGGTAGAAAAAAAAGCTATATCTATAGGCATCCACCTTAAATGGTGACTAAGAAACATCAGTAAGTTTTATTTAATCATCTATGATAATTGAACAGTAGGTGTTTCAATAGTAAACAAACACAATCGATAACTCTTAGGTGCTGAGATCGTTTACACTTGACTGCTCAATTGATTGACCACTCTGAGGACAATTCAATTTATACCCTAAGATGGTATTTATTTTATCCAAATTTTTATTTGGTAATTTTATTAGTCATGAAATTAAATATTCATGCTTTTTAACACCTTTAAAAGGTGTTTAAGGGAAAACGATACAATAAGGTTCCTCCACGGAATATTTGCTGAAAATTTACGAGATTGTCAATTTTTATGTATAATTTTCAAATAAGTAAAGAAAAACATACCTTCATACCTTCATACCTTTATGACTTAGTTTTTAAGATAATTACTGAATTTGGTATATTTGAGCCAAAAACCCTAATGTTGTTATTTTTCAAGACTGTCATAAAAATTGGTGTCTTAACTTTTTAACGAAAAAAGATAGCTTCACCAGGTCTTTTGTGAAATATTCCTAACTACATAGACATTGTCTTCTGGTAAATACCTGATGAAAAAGATTGATAATCTAATTAGGAAATAATGCAAATTAATTTAAGTTAAATAACGAATATTGATAATAATTTGGTAACTTTAGATGCATGTAGAAAAAAATTCTCCACTGATTTTTTCTTTAAATTGTAGTATACTAAATTTGAAGTAATGAGCTTCTGTTTGCAATAGAAAAAGTTGGGGTCCATCTACTTATTGCAGAGATATTTGAGAAAACCCCAAATGTTAGTATGGTATAAAGGTTTTTCTTGAAGGATACTGTGACGTCACAATGATTATCTCTTGGCAACATTATTATCTCCCCCTGCTACTGTATCGTATTCCCTTATATCATAAAATTTCCAATTTGCAAGGATTATGATGTCACTTGTGGCTTAACATCAACAAACAAATGTGGAAAAATCAATGCTTTATTAGGCTTGCCATCAAAAAAGGTCATTACAGATGAAGGTTATCGGTCATTAAAATTATTTGATCAAAAATACTTTTAGGTCATGTTATTTCAAATAGTAATGAATAAAAGAACAATCACGTATGGGAGAATGCTTCCAAAAGGGGGAGGGTGACTTGGCAAACAAATTTTGAAACTGGCGACAAATATGACGCATTGGCGATATTTTTGGCAACAAATTTTTGAATGCCATTGCGACCCCTGAAATTAGAAACCAGAGTGAGTTATATTTTCCTAACGAATGTAGGTAAGGGAGATAATAAATTTGTCCCCCTTTTAGCCTCAGGACAAAAGGGAGAGAATTTAATTATCTCCCTTACCTACATTTGTTAGGAAAAGATAACTCACTCTGGTTCCTCATTACTTGTATTTTGCAATGTAATTGATAAAACTACAATTAGTTTCGTCTTGTATTGATTACTTTTGATTACTATATGTTTGTTTTCAAATTTGAGTAAATGATAGGTCAAATAATGCAAGGTTAAGTCAAAAGGACATCTAATTGTATAACCTGTTTTTTTACCACCATTTAGTGGAGGATGGCATCAAAAGAATCAAAATGCATAGAATAAACTTCAGTTTGGAACTTTTTTATATCATGCTGGAAAAAAAATATAAGAAAAATATTAATCAAAAGTAGTCATCATTACATTGAGTTTTGGATATCTAATTGATTAAATTAAATTACTAGTAATCATTTTTTTGATAATTAATGATTACCACAAGTCTTATCCATGGCCATGGTTGAAATATTGCACTTTGAGAGAAATGATTATTATTATGGTTGCAACCATTGGTACTCTCTATAAACCTCAGTCTGCAAAATAGATTTTTCAAAATTTGAATACCTTATCCAATGTAAATTGTCTAACTTTGTCACTTGGCTGACAGATGCAATTAGATAAGTCCTAAGTAAAACAATTGAACTTACCTTATTTTGTTCAAACATGTCTTCAAGGGAAACAAAAATATTAAGCGTATGGAATTTTCAATGTAAAAGGGAGACAACTCTTCGTGTGAGATTTGATTAAATGAAGTATTACATTCCTGTGTTGCACAAAATATGTATGAAGTGCATTGAAATTATTAAAAATGATGGTGTTGCTAATTATAAAACAGGACTGAGTTAGTCATTTCAAACTTTAAAATTTTTCAAGTTTTTGAGTGCATTTATTTTTCTATCGTAAATTCCCCATCAAAAATAATATTTGCTGTTAAAATTATAACCTTTTTAAAGAATTTTTTAGTTCCTCTCAACGAAGTTGATTGGGGCTATTTGAGTCACCCCTGCATCCATGTTCGTGTCCCCATCCACAACCAGCTCTCAGTTATTAGTTGACATAGGGTCATCTACTTTTGTGTGCAGATGCATGATGAAGAGACATGTGACACAAGATAAAGTCACATGACCCATATTACACTGTTGACTGGCTTTTAAGTTTTATGTAAAAATCAGTTTTGATATACAATCATATTACTTGGTGTGAGGGTGCATCTCAGGGAGTAACACAGACTCCTACCAAAATTAGGTCACTCTGACCTTATCACACTTTATTGACTTAGGTTAAGTTTTATGTCCAAGTTCAGTTCTCTGATACCAAGAGACCTACAATCATATTACTTGGTTTGAGGATGCATCTTGGGGAGTAATACAGCCTCCGACCAAAATAAGGTCACTCTGACCTATTATCGCACTTCATTAACTTAGGGAAAGTTTTATGTCTGAGTTCAGTTTTCTGATCCCAAGCAACCTACAACCATATTACTTGGTGTAAGAGTGCATTTGGGGGAGTAACACAACCTCCGACCAAAATTAGGTCACTGTGAACTACTTACTGCACTTCATTGACTTAGCTTAAGTTTTACATCTGAGTTCAGTTCTCCGATACCAAGCGACCTACAATCATTACTTGCTGTTAGGGTGCATCTCGGGGAGCTACACAGCCGCACACCAAAATTAGTGGTGGAACAAGGGGAACAGTGTTTTCTAGAGATTGATTAATCTTCAAAAAAATTTTTTAATGCTGACATTCAGACTTTCAATTGCCAAAAATCCATTCCACAAATTGAGGTTTCCAGATTGTAGTGCAGAGTAATCAATTGTGACATTATTTTAAGTTGTCAGAGGGAGTATGATTTCCAGCTGAATTATAGGTAATCCCAAGGCTGTAAAAAATATAAGACGATTGCATCTTTTTAATTCTAGATCAATTGATGATAGGTTCACATAAGATGATTAATTAACATATTATTTTGTATTACAATTTCAATACAATATTTATGTTCACATCTACAGGTGTAAAACATCCAAACATTATCTGTGATATTTGTAAGACGCAGGGAATAGCTGGAATGAGATGGAAGTGTACCAAGTGTATGGATTATGATTTGTGTACAGAGTGTTACATGAACGATAAACATGATTTAGGACATGCCTTTCTAAGACTGGAGACATTTTCTTCCAAAGGGTGAGTCACAACAGTCAACTCTCAAATATGGATTGTATAAGCGATTCAATCTCACAGTGAGATATATTTTTTATCTAAGATTGAGATCTGCTGTTCATATGTACCCATGATGGACCATCACAACATCTTTCTTGGTTATACATCATAACATGTATTAGTACTATGTTTCTTTCCAGTACGCTTTAGATTTTTCCTGAGAAAAATATATTGTGTAAAGAAACCATATATTTCCAGAGATGCAATGTCAACATTACCTACATGTAGATGTGATTTTGGTCAAAATTTTGCATTGTAGTCCAATTGTCAAAAAACCTATGATGATATGTCAATGATATTTTACATATATACAAGTGGTTTTTTAGCTCACCTGACCCAAAGGGTCATGTGAGCTATTGTCATCATTTGGCGTCCGTCGTCTGTCGTCCATCGTCCACAATTTACATTTTAATCTTCTCAGAAACAACTGGGCCAATTGGGACCAAAGTTTGATAGAATGGTCCTTGGGTTGTTCCCTTTCAAAATTGTGTCATGCGTCCCCGACCTTTGACAAAGATGGCGGCCAAGCTAAAAATAGAAAAAAAATTTTTAAAATCTTCTCCTCTGAAGCTACTATGCCAATCTCAGCCAAAGTTTGCCGAAATGATCCTCAGGTAGTCCCCTTCCAAAAATGTGTCTGATGGTCCCGACATCTGACCAAGATGGTCGCCGCAGCAGAACTTAATTTAACATAGTAGCCTGTGGGAAATTCACATAAAAATCTTTTGTTTGAAACTACTTGCCCAATTAGAACCAAACTATGGTGGAATGGTTATAAGGAGGTCCTCTTTCAAAAATGTGTCTGATGGCCCTGACCTCCGAGCAAAATGGCTGCCACAGCTGAACTTAGTATAACAAAAGAACCCTATGGGAAATTCATTTAAAAATCTTCTTGTCTGAAACTACTGAGCCAATTGCTTCCAAATTTAGCAGCAATGGTCCTTTTTATACGACCGCAAAATTTTTGAGGTCGTATATTGGTATGACGTTGGCGTCGTCGTCGTCGTCGTCCGTCGTAGTCTGTAGACATTTGGTTTTCGCACTATAAATGTAGTATAAGTTAATAGAAATCTACGAAATTTAAACACAAGGTTTATGACCACAAAAGGAAGGTTGGGATTGTTTTTGGGAGTTTTGGTCCCAAAAGTTTAAGAATTAGGGGCCAAAAAAGGGTCCAATAAGCATTTTTCTTGGTTTTCGCACAATAAGTCTAGTATAAGTAAATAGAAATCTATGAAATTTTAACACAAGGTTTATGATCATTTTTTGGAGTTTTGATCCCAACAGTTTAGGAATTAGGGGCTAAAAAAGGGCCCAAATAAGCATTTTTCTTGGTTTTTGCACAATAACTGTGGTATAAATAAATAGAAATCTATGATATTAGCTTGGTGGGCTAAGGAAGGTAATCCAAACACATTCCAAACACATTTAAAGTAAAATATTGTGTATGATTCAATTATGTATAAAGAAATGTTGATTGTTTTTGGGGTGATTTATAGCTGTCAATTTATTTTTAGAACTTACTATGAATTAATATTAATTTTAGCCATATGTCATTTTTTATTTTAAGACTTCAATGATGTATTTAAATGTTTAATTATGTTTGCAAACTTCATGATAATTTTGAATAGGGATTATGACATTATCTTGAGGGAAAGATTTTTTTTTTTGAAAAAGGGAAAGTGGGGGGGGGTGTGTCAAAATTTATGGGGTAAATATTAAATTGGCGGGGGGTGGGGAAAATTTTTTTCTCATTTCAGATTTGTACTTAGTTTTGTTATTATGGGCCCAGTTTTCAAGTTGGTTCAAATTGGGGTCCAAAATTAAAGATAAAAAAGGGGTAATTTTTTTTTTTTTGGGGGGGGGGGGGGGGGGTGGGGCATTTATCCACAGCATATTGTATTGCACAAGAAGAAAAAAGTTGAATATAAATTCAAATCATATGACCAATTCTAAGTTTTTTGATTTCACTTATTCTGTGTCATAAACCTATTATGTATCAAATATTTCAATAAATTTTCAATTGCACAGTATTGTGTAATAGCAAGAAATTGATATGTGCAGAAAGAGAGATAACTCTTTCATTTTAATATCACAAATTTAATATTTTTATCTGTCCAGTTTTATTATGGGCGATATTTTTCAGTTGGTCCAAATCTATAAAAAAGGGGTAATTTTTTTTTTTTTGGGGGGTGGGGGAATTCTAAACAGCATATTGTATTGCACAAGAAACAACAACTTCAATATAAATTAAAATCATATGACCAATTATAAATTCTTTCAATTCAATTATTCTGTGTCAGAAACATATTATGTGTCAAATTCTTCAATTGCACATTATTAGTTTAATGAACTTCATTGGAAATTTGCCAATATAAAATGTGCTGATGAAAGTTTTTTGTTTATCTCATCTATAATGCCATTTTCAATTGGTTATTTGGGATTTATATATAAAATCAAATAATACTGATATGGTTTGAATAGGTAAATTAAAAAATTTTAAGTTCTTACAACACATTAATTCTGTGTCAGAAACATATGCTGTGTCAAATATTTATTCACAATCCAAATTCAATGTTGTATCAAGCTTGAATGATGTGTCCATACTTGCCCCAACTGTTCAGGGTTCGACCTCTGCGGTCGTATCAAGCTGCGCCCAGCGGAGCATTTTATTCAGAAGTGTGTGCGATGAACCAGATGATCAACCAAGATGGCCGCCACAGCTGAACTTAGTTTAACATAGAACCCTATGGGAAATTCATTTAAAAATCTTCTTGTCTGAAACTACTTAGCCAATTGCAACCAAACTTAGCAGCAATGGTCCTCAGATGGTCCTCTTTCAGATTTATGTCCGATGAACCGGACCATCAACCAAGATGGCGCCACAGCCAAACATAGTTTAACATTGGACTCTATGGGAAAATTCATTAAAAAATCTAGTTATCTGAAACTACTGATCCAATTGGAACCGGACTTGACAGCTATGGTCTGTAGATGGTCCTCTGTCAGAAATATGTCCAATGACCTGGAATGTCAACCAAGTTTTACATGGGACCCTATGTTAAAATTCATTAAATGATTTTCTTGTCTGAAACAACTGAGCCAATTAGAACAAGACTTGGCAGCAATGGTCCTTAGATTGTCCTCTTTCAGAATTGTATCGGAGACCTGGACTGTAAATCGAGATGGGAGCCACAGGCGAACATAGTTTAACATTGGACCCTATGGAAAATTCATTAAAAAATCTTCTTATCTGAAACTATCAATCAAGATGGCCAGCACAGCAGAACATTTAACCCTGTGGGTCTTGGTCACTATATGTTATAGGCAATGCACTATCAGGTGCGCGATACAGGCTCCTGGGAGCCTCTGGTTAATGCACAACACTGATCAACAATAAATGAAACAGCATGACCTATATTTCATGCTTGAGTGACTCTATTGAATTTAAGCCTCAGTAACTGTCCATTCATTATTTTCCATTGGATACCAATTAATGTAGGCAGGACATAATGTGAAACTTATATATATCTACAATGTCTCTCAAATAGATTTCCGATTTGAATACTTTGTTCAGGAGGACATGACATCCATGTCTTATAGATACAATCTCTAGTTCTTAAATTATATAGCCAGTCATTGAAGTTCAGGAATGGACATGATAAGTGTACAGTTAAGTAACATCCAATTTTGATTGTTTTGACTCTTAATTTTGTAATTTGAACAGGTATGTCTGTCTTAAAACTCAAAATTGGTACAGAATAACATCCTTTGATAACATGAGCCTCAGGAATTCTGAAGATAAAACACTGTTGATTATTATTCTAGAGTAGGTTTAATTTCTTTTTACTGGTATCTTTAGCCACAGGTCTAATGTTATAATGATATATATAATAATTGTTTTTTTACTGTTAACAATTCTGATAGTGTTAAAATGCCGAGAAGAAAAGATACAGTTAACAGTACAAAGATACGCGCACAGGGTATTATAGATGGTGCTAAAGTTGTTCGAGGGCCAGACTGGGATTGGGGAAACCAGGATGGTGAGTAAAAGTGCTCTGCTATGTTAGTCAGGGTGTTTTATAAGGTAATAGAGTTCATCAAGGGTCAGACTGGGACTGGAGAAAACCAGGACACTGAGTAAAAGTGCCCTGCAAAAGATATTATAATTGTTTGGGGGCTGGAAAGGGACTGTGGAAACCAGGAAGGTAACAGTACATGGCATAAGGCATTTTAGATGGTGCAGGAAGTGAAAAAAGATTAGGATGAGACTGGGGAAACCAGGATGGTGAGTAGTATTTGGTGCCACATGGCATTGTAGATGGTGCTAGAGTCCTACAATTGCCAGAGTTGGACACTGGAAACCAGAATTACGAGTAACATTATCTGGCATAGGGTGCTGTAGAAGAAGTGCCGAAACTCATTAAACTGGGACAGGAGAACCCAGAATGGTGAGTTATAAAACGAAATAATGGGCACAGTACCCATAAAAGATAACTTGGAATAGGGAAACTAAAGAAGGATAATAGTTCAAAGATATGGGGGCATTGTAGAAAGTGCTGGAATGGTCACATTGGGATTTGGGTTATTAGAGAGTGAGTAACAGTTCAAGGTTATTTAGAAGGTTTTTCTGAAATATCTTAAAATGGTGTATACAAAATCCAATTACTGTACCATTTGTTTCTTTATTTGTAATTAATGAGGAACCAGAGTGAGTTATCTTTTCTTAACCAATGTAGGTAAGGGAGATAATTAAATTCTCTCCCTTTTGTCCTGAGGCTAAAAGGGAGACAAATTTATTATCTCCCTTACCTACACTGGTTATGAAAAGATAACTCACTCTGGTTCCTCATTACTCATACTGTCTTTCCCAGAATGTAAATGCCTAATATTTCCATGAGAGTAAATTTTCTGTGAAGTCGTTAGAGAAGCAGAAATTTAATTTCCAACAATTCCAATCTTGTTAACTTTCAGGCCATACATGATTGCTATTTTAAATACACAATATTTCATAAAGAAAATATTGAAGTTGCAGAAGTATGTGGGACACACAGTATTTAAGTAATAATATGATAATGTGATGTAAGGTGACGGATGTGAACAGGGCTACCCATTGAGTATGGGACCTTATCAAGTGTTTACTGCAACAAAAGAGTTGATGGTTATATATGCTGAATTCAATATAATAACCAGTTGATTTTCTGGCTGTAGGTGGAGAAGGAAAAGTAGGTAAGATAACAGAAATACGAGGCTGGGACTCCGAGTCGGGGAGGAGTGTGGCTAATGTTGCATGGCACTCTGGATCTACTAATGTTTACAGAGTGGGACATAAAGGAAAGGTAGATTTGAAGTATATCACAGCTGGACAAGGAATATGGTACTACAAGGAACATCTTCCTGTGCTAGGTTAGTAATAGTTTAGTTATCAATGTAATAAAAAATAACTAATCCTTAAAATACAGATGTTGAGGATGAGTTACACTTCCTCATGCATTGTGTTAAATAAAGTAAAGAGTGTGAAGTTTTGTTTAGTAATATAAATGATGTTGTGCCTTCTTTTACAAATATGTCAATCATCAAAAAAATTAGTTTTTTATTATCTAGTCATGATTTAGATTTATGTAAGTTAATAATATTAGGTATTAGTAATATGTACAAGGTAAAGCAGTTATTGAAGCAGAATCAGTAATCATTTAATCGGTTACATGTAACTATTTTGATATCAAGTTCTTTTTAATGTGTACATGTAGTTGTCTGATTAAAGAAAGATAACTCTAGTGGGTATGAATAATATGCTATGTGTCCTGAGCTGTGATGTCTAGTGTTATTTAACACATTATTTTTTTTTCAATGTCTGGTCTTTAAATCATTAAAATATAAAATATATTCTTCGTATTCTTATTCTTTTACCAAAAATCCACAGCTAAAGATCTAACTAATGATACAGTTATAAGCTACATGTATTTGTGAATTAATGTATTGGATTTAAATTTAAATTTATAAGAATTAGTTGATATTCCAAAAAAAAAAGCTAATTTATTACTTGTTATCAGATTTGATGTAAACTTTATTTTGAAAAATTTTAGGAGAATTTTCAGACTCTGTAACACAATCAGGAGTTTCTTGTCCTTTCAAAGTTGGTGAGAAGGTACGAGTTGACCTTGACCCTGAGATTTTGAAGGCCATGCAGGAAGGTCATGGTGGATGGAATCCCAGAATGGCTGATGTAAGTAGCTATCCCATCTGAACAAACTTTCTTTGGAAACTGAAGATATTCTTTGGATTGGACAGATGTTTGATTTGTATAATAGTATTCAATTTATATTTCATTTCAAGAGTTCAGGAATCAGTTTAGTAGACAATAAATTTAGGATTTGTGGCTTGCCCTACAGGTTTCAAGGTTGCAAAGAAAGTTACAGACAGAATACTGAGTTCAAGTAAGGAGACATACTTTCCTAGAGGGGGGATTTGGAATGCATTATGCAAACTCTTTTAGAATTGTTTGGTTGATCTTTTGTTAAACATATTATTTTGTTTATTTCAGTATATAGGACAAATGGGTATGGTACACAGAATAACTGACCGTGGAGATGTAAGAGTTCAATATGAAGGATGCTCAAACAGATGGACATTTCATCCAGGGGCATTAACTAAGGTATATTTGTTAATATATTGTTTATTCTATATATCTTTTTCCTACTGATTTTTTTTTTTTTTTTTTTTGGAAACTGAACCAATCCACTTTTGGCTCTTGTTGGATGAACAACATAGCATTCCAGCAGGCCGTCTTTGATTTTGATTGGCCAATTTTCAAAAATCTTCTTCCTTGAAACTTAGGATTGATGACAGCAATACCGTCTACAAGCCTTCCACTTTTGGTTGAGATTCATCTGCTTTCTCAGCGGCTGCCTGATCAAAATTTCCATGGAAACCATGAGAATGCTTTTTTTGTCATTTGCTCAGGAACTAATTGGCAGATTTTAACCAAAGTTGGTAGGAATGATATATGGAAAGACCTCTATCTTTGGGTCTGGTTGGATGAACAACAAGGCTTCCAGAGGACATGAATGAAACTATATTATGAAACTTTGCAGGATTGATGACAACAATACACTGTACAAACGATCCACTTTTGGTTGAGATTCATCTGATCAACCGACAGTTGCGGCAGTTCAAATGGCCTAATAAAAGTCAGCTGAGTGATACAGGCTCAAGTGAGCCTCTAGTTTTCATTTGCTCATGAAGTAATGGGCAGATTGTAACCGATGTTGGCAGGAATCTCATATGGAAATACAGATGCAAATGATCAACCCTTTTTTAGGTCAAAGGTCAAATATCAAGGTTACTTTGACATTGTGCTTTTCTTTAACAGCCTTGTGGATACAAAAATACTTTCTATATCACGAAATTTAAATTTCAAACAAAAAAACAGACAAATTGATACCTACAAAAAATGAATCAACTTTTCAGATAGTAAATAGTAAAAATCCAACAGTTTTATCATGGACTTATCTCTATATCATGTAAACCTAACTTGATATTTGTTAAAGTGATAATACAAAAATGGCATTCTCATACAAATTCTTTAAAAAAAAAATGAGAAATAAGAAAGATCAGAAGAAAAAACATAAACTACTGAAAACAAATAAAATGTATCAAGAGTAGATATATAAAAGTCCAGTAGGTACTGGAGTTCTTCAGAAAGATCCAGTTTTATAATGTTACATTTTCTTATGGAAGGTACATTCAAAGACAGTGGAGTTTAAAGTTAATGATTCTGTGAGAATATCTGATAATATACATCAAGTGAAGGAGAAACAGAAAGGTCATGGAGAATGGACAGATAATATGAAATTAGTAAGTTTGTATTTTGTCTGTTTATGAATATGTGTTTTGCAAGAATATCTGATGACATCCATCAGGTGAAGGAGAAACAGGAAGATCACAGTAAGATGAAATCAGTAAGGTTTGTATGTATGTTTGTGTTTGTGTGTGTGAGAGTGTGTGGACAGTGTTACCACAATAGTATCAAATAACAAACATTATTTAAGTCAAGGAATGTGAGATTGTCTGTTATATTTATTTGTATGTCTTCATGTTCTCATTGTAAGAAATGTTGTAGATAGACTTTTATCTCACTTTGCTTTTGTGAGACATTGTATTACTGGAGAGGAAATTGTTTTCAGTTTCTTTGATTTTCATAGATAACTCATATAAAAACATTTATTGCATAACTCATATAAAAACATTTATTGCATAACTCATATAAAAACATTTATTGCATAACTCATATAAAAACATATATTGCATTTCGTATTTTTAGATTTATATAGAAACAGTGTGTTTCAAACTGGTCCATATTTTGTGATATGGCAAAAGAAAAGTGATATTGCACAGTGAACTATTTTTAGAAACAGGTGATTTATGCTGTAATAGAACAATTATAGCACTTCACTATTGTGTCATATCATGTTTTATGGACCACTTATAGCAATATTGCCCATGGCCATTGGCCTTGGGCAATATTGCTGTTAAGTGGTCCGTAAAACATGATATTGCGATCAGTAAAGTAGCATAATTGTATATAATATATTGGGTTATGGTCATAAATATTACTCATTCATATATGATTCAATTACAATATCTTATTTGACAGATATTGGGGAAAGTAGGTCGAGTAATACAGATCTACCCTGATGGTGACCTCAGGGTGACAGTTAATGGAAACACGTGGACATTAAACCCTGCAAGTTGTACACCACTACCATCAGAAGAACCAGATGTAAACAACACTGATCGTATCCCTGACAGAGAACATAGTAGTAAGTAATGAGTATACTCTTATACTATAGTTTAATACTGGCAAGCAAACACAAGAGAACTAAGTTAAACAATGACAAAGAATACCATTATCAGTAATTTTAAATATTTCGTTTTATTAGTACTGTTTAAGGATGCTCGCTGGTCATGTTTTGGTCTTTTTGTCAGATTTTCGGAATCCTCAGGTTTTATCCATTTCTTAAACATGAAATTTTTTGCCCATGAACCCCCACTTTTTCTTTTATAATTCAATCATATATACCTTAAAATGGTATTTCACAAAATTTTATGAAATCCTTTTTATTTTTTCATACATCTTTGAGAGATGTTGTCAATGCAAAGACAATAAAAAATCCAGAGAAAACCCATTTCCTGCAAATTTTCAAGGCCTTATAGCTCTAAATTGAGCAAATGAACCTATATTTTTTTCTTGCTTATCAGATTTCTTAGATTTTGACAAATTTATAATCCATGAATGGAAGAACTCAACAAAATTATAATTTTTTTTATCAAAGCATTGTTTTAGTGAAGAAGGATCTATGTAGTAGAAATCTTGGTTTAGGAACTTAAAGTCCAAGATTTTTTAGTTACTCTAGTTCAATTCATTCAAGTTAGACTTTATTTGAAATCATTTTTCTGTTATTTGAAAAAAATATTCATATTTGTTCTATTTTGCAGCCTCCATGCATACACTGCTTGACCAGCTTATGGAAATTAAATCAATGGAAACTGGTCCCGACAGATTAGTCAGGGAATCAGCACAAGGACACACAGATGTTGTTAAAGAAATTGTTACCAAGCACCCTGATAAAGTATGTTCTATAAAATAAACTTGTATTATATTATAGTTCTATATGGAGGAAAGTTTTCGAGAATGGGATAAAGTTCCATTTTGTACCTTTGCTCTTATACAACATATTGAAGTTTTATTCATTTCTAATATTTTGGCAATTTTTGCTCTATCACTCATTGTTTAAAATTTTTGCAATATTGTGTTAAATTTATACAATACCAAATTTTCATTAGAATTGTCTGAAACATTAGCTAGAAAGGACAAACATATTTGTATGGGCTCTTTGGTTATTCATTTACGGTAAATATTTTGTTGGAGAGATTTCTTTGATAATAAAATGTTTAGTTTGATTAAATTTTTCACAACTTCAATAACATCATGACTGTCTTGAGCTTGAAATCAGTATAATTTTCTGATTCAGTATATATGCAATGTACTACATCTTTTGAAATCTTTCAGTACATCTCAGAAACTATGAAATAGGAATAATACGCTACGAAGTCACTGAAATTATCTTTGACTACTTGATACTGCCTTTTATTCCTATTAGATATTATTTAAATTTCATATTAACCCAACCCCCCCAACCCCCAAATAAATCTCCTTATAAAATATCAAGTTTTTTTTTATTATTTTGGTGACTTGAATCTCTGTTTTTCCATCTAGATTAGTCTCTGTTAATAAAGAACTTATCATTGCAGGTAGATTTAAAGAGTGCAGGTAAAACAGCTTTACAAGTGGCCTGCCACCAAGGACATAAAGATATAGTACATGTGTTACTAGAGGCGGGAGCTAACTTAGAACTTCAAGACGATGACGGAGATACTGCCTTACATTACTCAGCATTCGGGTATATATTTTCTATGTATAATTCTTCATACAAATATCGTGATTTCTCATTGGTTGACAGAGATATGGTATTTTAATCCACCTTAAACTAGGCATTTTACACTGCAAATAAATTAATCCTTAGCCACAAAATTTTTCATGGTGGGAGAGCAATATTATAGAAAAAAATATCCGTTTCTAAGGCATATAAGGGAAGATCAAACAACAAAATTTATTTAAACTCTTAAAAGTTGTTTTGAAAAGTTCATTTGGTAATCTAATGAAATGCAGGTACAAAATATAAGACAGATATAAACATCAGATGAAATTTTGGTTGAATTAATAGTGTTTTTTGCAGAGCATTTTATCTGTTAAAGTATTTTATTTTGAAAAAATGAATGTAATTTCAGTAACCAGGCTGAAGTAATGGATTTGTTACTGAAGAAAGGAGCAGAGATAAACTCACTAAACAATGGTGGATGCAGCTCATTACATGTTGCTGTAAATAAACAACATTTAGAGTGTGCTAAAATACTGTTACGATATAAAAGTAATGTAAATATACAGGTGAGTGTGTAGTAGTTTGACATTTTATCAGTAATACACAGCAAATGTTCACTTAAGAAAATAAAATTTAAATCAATAAAAACAGTTAAACATTCATAGAAAGTGGTATTAAAGCTAGCCATCTCGGCTAACAACATGCAGAGCTATTTTTCTGGGAGTTATTTAACAACTGGGTTACCAAATATTTATAAGCCATCTATTTAAAATTCTGGTACTAGATTAAATGTTTATTATCAATGTTTCTGCTCATTGTTGCAAGTAGCGTTAACTGAAATTTCTTGTACGTCGTGAAGAAGTAAGGACACCTTATACTTAGGTTAATATGGTCACAAGAGAGATATCCTCGCTTCTTCGTTCATGACTCATTTTCACAATGAGGGGCCTCGGTGGCCAAGTGGTCTAGGTAGTTCGTCATGACTACTAATGATCACTAGCCTTTCAATGCTGAGGTTGTGAGTTTGAATCTCACCTGTGGCGGGGAGTGTTCGACTCCAATCTTAATTGACAAGGATTGCCAATTTTCCTACTGAAGGTCAGTGGTTCTCTCCGGGTACTCCGGCTTCCTCCACCAATAAAAACTGGCTGCCGTGAAATAGCCAAATGTGCTGAAAACGGCATAAAACCCCAACTAAACAAACAAACAAACAAACATTTTCACAATGCCCTTTATAGGAAGTGACTGGTTTGAAGACAAGTTCATTAGAGTATGCTTGGCTTTATTATGATTAGAAAGCATAAATATTACATAATTTTTTTTCCATATTGTATGATATTATAATTACCATATGTACTTTATATCTTAGTCTTGAAATTGTTCTTGAGTCTAATCTTTGCTAGCATTCTCAAAACATTTGAAAAATTTATTACATTTCATAGTCCCCTATAGAACTCCTTTTCTTTGTGTGATTCCCTTTATTTGTAGACATATTTGGTAGCTTTACATTCAGATTTCTGGGAATCAGTATCACCATAGCAACATATGCATGTAAACATACTGTTCATTAATTTCATAAGTGTATAATGTAAATATTTAGATTTATTTTGAAGGAGTCCTACAGCCAAACATTAACATTTACTTGGCTAGTTTCAGATATTCAGAATTTTGAGAAATATGTATTCTATTTCTTTAGGATTCATATGGTGACACAGCATTACATGATGCCATTGGAAAAGAAAATAGACAGATTATTGATATGCTAGTCAACTACAATGGGATTGATTTTACTTTACGAAATAAACGAGGATTTAATGTTTTACATCATGCTGCTCTCAAGGGAAATAGCTTGTAAGTCAATTTATTGGTCAAGAAGAAAGGAAACAACTACATGTATTTGAGAATATATCATTCATACATTTTTAACTATTTTCCAACTGAAAATCTATTTTGTTGTCACTCAGACATTAGAGGTATAACTATATGCTTCAGAGCAAATGATACGTATTGTGATATTTTGGAAGATAAACTATGAGTATTGTAGAAAGGGTGGTCCTTCAAGTTCAAGTTGTATGTTTTGTGGAGGTTCCATGCGTTTCTGAAAATTTGTTTATGTAGATACACATGAGGCCTTTAATAAATATTTTGGGAAAGTAGAATGTGTTAACACAATTTTTCCATCAGATAACCTTATAATTTATTAATTTTACATGAAAAATATTTGGGTAATTTTGAAATTATAATCGCACACATTTTAATAAAAACCTCATTGGACTGTATCATTTGTATCGTAAGCAGCCCCTTGTACCGTGTATCAAACCATGAAAGAAAATACCAAGATTTGGTAATCTATGGTGATTCGTTATGTCACTAACAGACAGCCTATTGATTTTTCGTGATATGATTTCGTGCTTCTGTAATTTTCTGAAAGCAACACATAATGAAATATGTATTTCGTTAGATACTAAAATTTTCATCCAGGAAAACTTTCATAATTGGTACTTAACAAAATATAATGAATCCACAGTAACTGGTTATCATTTGACAATTAAAGATAACATTAGATCTATGGCAGTTTAGAAACTTCAAGTTAATAACAACATTTCAGTAAAAAAGTTTTTCAGTTTCCTTAAAAAAAGACGTTTTTAGTGCCAAATAATTAGAGAAATTATGGTAATTCACAGAAAGACAACTAAATTTCCAGTGTCAGAGTTTCTTTTTGTGAAATTGTCTTTCTAATAATTTCAATATATCCATCTTTGACTGTATACACTTGATAGAAATTTTTATTATCTTCAGGAAAAAATAACAAAAACTTAACAATTATCTTCCATGGATTACTTCCCTTTTCTTCCACATAATTAAAACTATTCTCATTTGTACAGAGCTACAGAGAAGATTTTATTGAAGTGCAGACAGATTGTTGATATAAAGAAAGATGATGGATTTTCGGCATTACATTTAGCTGCACTAAATGGACATAAGGATGTGACCAACGTACTTCTTTCTCAGGTGGGTATCTTGTATTTGATGTGATACAGTTGGGGGAGGTTGTTTGAAAAGGGACTGGTGGCAAGAAAAAATGATATGAAAAAAGATTGATGGACTTTCAGGTTTATCGGGACCTCTGTCTGAGATAGATACCTACTGGATTTGGACACTTCATCATGGCTCCAGTCAGACACAGGTTGCCTTTGTCAAATCTTTTGGTAGCTGCAACTTGCAGTATTTACTGTATTGATATTTGCAGTCATACTGATGGTCATAACTTAAACAAAAATTAATATGTTGCGTTAGTTTACATTGGATTTAGGTATTAATGATTTAAATGTAATTTTGAAATTGAAAATTTAAAGAAATTAATTTGGCCTGTGAGGAAAAAATGACAATTATAATTCCGATTAAACTTTTTAAGGGTACATGTTATTTTAAAGTTAAACAAAATCTTGTTATCAGATTATAAAATTGCATATTGTTTTCACTTGTATTTAAGAGGAGTTTATGAAAACAAATTTCATACCAGAAAATTTTCATAAAATTATTGGACATGTTTCAGGGCCAAGCTGATATAGAAATACGAAACAACAGACAACAGACTCCATTACTGCTGGCCGTGTCACAGGGACATACTTCTATCATCGAATTACTTGTAACCAGAGGTGCTGATATAAATGTCAAAGATGAAGACGGGGACACCTGCCTACATGTGGCCCTGATGAGGCAGTCTGTTCCCACAGAACGAGAACCTACACCAATGCTTGAAGCAGTTAGTTATCAATTTTCAAAATATATCTTTTAATTCATCTGGAAATTTGTTTTTAAACTTTTTCAAACCTACACTTATATTTGAATCTGTTGTTTATAAATTGTGTTGTACTCATGATAAAGCATTTCATAAAATTATTTAACTATAAATATGAAACAGCTACAAATGATTTTACTAAACCTGTCGGTAGTTGTGAAGAACATGAAAAAAACCCATAAATTTGAGCAGCCTCGGTTGATGTCAGAGCTGTCTTGAAAGTTTGTTTTACTACTAATGATCACTGGTCTGAGTTTGAATCCAACTTGTGTCTTCCTCTACTAATAAAATGGACCACAGTGATCAAGCCAAATTTGCTGAAATTGGTGTAAACCCTATGTAAACCAAACCAAATAATAATTTTGAGTAATCAGAGGTAAATTTAGTGCAAGGTATTGTCTTTGGAATAACAGGTTACTTTGATAAATCAAGAATTCTGAAACAAAGGAGTTGGAGAAAAAAAGTCATTTATAGTTTAAGCTAAGCTTTTGAGATATGAAACATTATAACTACTTTGTTCGGTGTTTTAATGCCTTTATTCCTATTTTAAAGTCTGTGATCAACATGGAATGCCAATCTTGGTGCTCATAGATTTTTTTCTGTTTTAAGATCTGTAATCAGCTTGGAATGTCAGATGATGAAGATCAGATGGGTGTGGCCATAGCCTGTTATCTTGCCCAACAAGGAGCCAGTTTATCTTGTAAAAATAACCAGGGTAAAACACCACTGGAAGTGTGTGGTGACCATAGAGTGGAGGAACTGGTTAAACAGTTCACTACTGCACAGTAAGTATAATGAACAAGACTAAGTAAAACACCACTGGGGGTGTGTGGTGATTATAGAGTGGAGGAATTTGTTAAACAGTTTGCTGCTGCACAATAAGTATAATGAACAAGGCTAAGTAAAACACCACTGGAGGTGTGTGGTGATCATAGAATGGAGGAATTTGTTAGTTTACTACTGCACAGTAACTATAATGAACAAAGCTAAGTAAAACTCCACTGGAGGTGTGTGGTGATCATAGAATGGGGGAACTGGTTAAACAGTTTACTACTGCAGAATAAGTATAATGAACAAGGCTAAGTAAAACACCACTGGAGGTGTGTGGTGATCATAGAGTGGAGGAACTGGTTAAACAGTTTACTACTGCACAATAAGTATAATAAACAAGGCTAAGTAAAACACCACTGGAGGTGTGTGGTGATCATAGAGTGGGGGAACTGGTTAAACAGTTTGCTGTTGCACAATAAGTATAATGAACAAGGCTAAGTAAAACACCACTGGAGGTGTGTGGTGATCATAGAATGGAGGAATTTGTTAGTTTACTACTGCACAGTAACTATAATGAACAAAGCTAAGTAAAACTCCACTGGAGGTGTGTGGTGATCATAGAATGGGGGAACTGGTTAAACAGTTTACTACTGCAGAATAAGTATAATGAACAAGGCTAAGTAAAACACCACTGGAGGTGTGTGGTGATCATAGAGTGGAGGAACTGGTTAAACAGTTTACTACTGCACAATAAGTATAATAAACAAGGCTAAGTAAAACACCACTGGAGGTGTGTGGTGATCATAGAGTGGGGGAACTGGTTAAACAGTTTGCTGCTGCACAATAAGTATAATGAACAAGGCTAAGTAAAACACCACTGGAGGTGTGTGGTGATCATAGAATGGGGGAACTGGTTAAACAGTTTACTACTACACAATAAGTATAATGAACAAGGCTAAGTAAAACACCACTGGAGGTGTGTGGTGATCATAGAGTGGAGGAATTTGTTAAACAGTTTACTATTGCACATTAAGTATAATTAAAATCTTAAGAATGGAAATATTTTGTTGATAAAATCATTTTTCCTACTGTAACTTTAACTTCGGGGTTTTCTTCATTGACATTACACTATTCAAAAAAGCTATGTGTTTTGTGCCAATTTATTTAAATACGAACAGTTAGAACTTTAGTTTCAATTGAATTTTATGCGGTCACTTCATTTACACAGGTTACCGAAGTGTAACAGATTAGATGTTAGATGTCGCAGGACCAATTTTTTTTAAATGTGGTTGTTGAACCTTTATTTAGCAGCTGTTTGCTACTTTCAACTACCAGGATCTTGGAAAGTTTGATTCGTTTGAAAAAGCACTCACATTAAATTTGTAATTTTGTATGAGAACTCTTATCACATCTTGACCTTCTGTCATTGACTAAAAGTAAAAACTACACTTCATTTTGAAGTATTCTTTTGTTAATGAAAGTAAATCAAAATTATACATTCATGAGAAAATAAGATCGATTAATTTTCTTGGAAATCTTAACCCCTGTATCTCTTATAGGGCCATTAAAAAGTATGAAGATCCACAGCAATTTTAATTATGTTTTTATGCATTGTAGAGCCACTAAATCAGAAGGTCCATCAACCAACAAGTTAGAATCGCTTTGTCAGGAATGTGTGGTGTGTTCAACTAACATGGCTTGTATAATGTTTAAACCTTGTGGACATATGATAGCTTGTTATGACTGCTGCCAGAAAATGAAAAGATGTTTACAGTGTAAAGAGATGATCGAAAGTAAAATGTGTCCAGGTATTTTACA
The DNA here is from genome assembly GCA_028015205.1 of Mytilisepta virgata. Taxonomy (NCBI): domain Eukaryota; kingdom Metazoa; phylum Mollusca; class Bivalvia; order Mytilida; family Mytilidae; genus Mytilisepta; species Mytilisepta virgata. The sequence continues at coordinate 27,184,352 of CM051511.1, forward strand.
TTTCAAAATTTTTTTTGTGTAATTTTTATGTATCATACTTGTAATCTTCTACTTAGCCAAGGTAGATATTATAATGATTTAATATTGAATGTAACGCATCATTTGATTGGTCAAATTTTTTTTGTCTATCATACGATAGACTAAATTTTCTTTCCTACTATGACGTCATTAAAGGGAATCCCAATGTTTTAGATGTCAAAACAACCATTGGAATTATAAGGATTGACAGTAATTTTGTTTTCAGTCTATTCTAAATAACCTCAATGCACATGGTGCACACCTTCAAATAACCCACCACGTGATAAAAGTTATTTCTTCATAGACTGAAAAAAAAATTCAGTCAATACTGAAATGTGGTATATCATGTTAAATTCCAATATGTTATTTTATACCAGAACAACATGTTAATCATAAAAATATTGCTAAATACTGATGCTGTTTATATAATTGCTTTTGTCAAAATAGTTGTTGTTTTAAATCTTTATTAATAAAAATAACGTCATGTCTATTTTTAGATGGCACAGAAGTATCAATAATAGGAGAACACCCACCAGCAGGTGTTATGGAGTCTAATCTATTACAAAGAAAATTACAGGAAATGGAAGAAAATATCTTATGCTCGATCTGCATGGAAAGGAAACGAAATATGGCATTTTTATGTGGACATATAGTGTGCAACGTTTGTGGTGATTCGTTAAAAACTTGTCACATGTGTCGCAAACCTATCACAAAAAAAATCAATTTGTATGCATAGTTTTATGGTAGTCTTTCAGAAAGTTGATTGTATTTGATTGTTGTTAGTTCCTTGAGTATTGTGGGTTTTTTTTCTACTAAACTGTCTTGTCAACTGTGACCACCTGTAGGTATTTTCATTGTTTGCCGAAGACAATTTCTTGTATGATTTATTTAGGTCAAGGATCATTTGATAATAGCAAATAGTCATTTGTCTCAGATGCATTTACCTTAAATTTCAATATATTTTCTGCTTCCAGGATATCGATTAATGGATCCATAGTTAACAATTTCAGCTAACACCAGGTGGAGCTATTTTTCCAGAAGTTATTTAACTGTGTTACTAAATATTTATAACCTGTTTAAAGTTGGATGCCAGATATAATGTTTACAATCAATGTTTCTTTCCAGTGCTGAATCTACTGTTAATGAGAAACCAGAGTGAGTTATATTTTCATGACCAATGTAGGTAAGGGAGATAATAAATTTGTCTCCATTTTAACCTGAGGACAAAAGGGAGAGAATTTAATTATCTCCCTTACCTACATTGGTTAGGAAAAGATAACTCACTTTGGTTCCTCATTGAAGTTACTAAGATAGTAACTTGTTTAAGTGATTTGTCTACTTTTAAACAGACTTTACAATGGAAAAAAATCTGGTTGTTAGTTCATTTTGACAGCTTGTTCTATGCTGGCTGTCATTTTTTGGTTTCTTTATCTTGTTTGTATATTATTTTTGTACACTCATTATCTCAGATATTTTAACCTCAAAATAGTTTGATCCCAATATATATACATATATATGTTCTTCAACTTATGTACTCCTGATATCTAAATTCGCAAATTACCTTTTGATGACCCCAGCATATGGAATGATCAGTTATATCTGAAAAAAAAAACAAAATACTCAATGAACTAGAAACAATCTAATTAATGTACAGTATTGTAATTGATTTTATGCAAATTATTTTTGGTACTTTGTAGTATAGTCTTTCATTCATCTTTATATAAGGTCAAGGTCATTGAATTAATGTTGCCCTTATTGTTAAATATATGTTAGTTTTAAGTTATATATATGTATTTAGTACTATTCTGAAATTATTTTATTTTGATTATTTAGTCAATTCAGAATAAACCCAAACCTGTTGGCAAATATTAACTGGATTAGTCATCATGGTATGCAGTTAGGGAAGGGTGTTATCAGGAACAATATGTATATCCTGTTCCTTGTATGGTCAGAGAAACATCTGTACATCCAGTTGTGGAATGTAATTTGTTTTGATTAAAGAAATACCTTCAGTGACCCAGTCAACAAAAAAACGTTATCGGATAGGTCAAGGTAAATTTGAATTTAAACAGTAGACAGTTTTCCAGCTAGAATTTAAAGGGCAGAGTGGCAAAATATTCAGGATAATGGTAAACATCCTGATACTGACATTTATCAAATATCAATAATGAGAAACCAGAGTGAGTTATCTTTTGCTAACCAATGTAGGTAAGGGAGATAATAAATTTGTCTCCCTTTTAGCCTCAGGACAAAAGGTAGAGAATTTAATTATTTCCCTTACCTACATTGGTTAGGAAAAGATAACTCACTCTGGTCCCTCATTGCTCCATTGTTTTGAACTAGCTGGAACACTGAATAGAAATTTTAGAGTGAGGACTGCCAGATTTATTGGAAATACTCAAGGTGTTCGACATTAATCAGATTAGGTACATCTCAAAAGAATTTTGATACATGATGTCAGTAAACATAGATGTATGTCCCATGGTTGGCAATTTATCTTTTCTGTCATAAGATAATGTGATTTTTGTCAAGTGATTCAAAATATATTGGACCAATGCACAATACATTCTCCTACAGAATGATATAATTGCCCCAGTTTGTATCTTTAACCTATATTCTTCAGTAACATGATTCAGCAGTATTTACTCACTTCCTTACAAGTTATGTATAAGTATTTCACCTATTTGACGTGTTTAATCGGTGGGATAAAAATACATAATATCTTTAACCAATTCCTGGTGATTAAATTTTAACGTGGGAATTATTGGAACAATAAACTGGAGAATTCCCGAACTGACGTCTATGTAAACAAACTACATAGCAACGACATTTTCTTGAGGTTTTTATCGAAAATTATAGGAGAAACAGATTCTCCTTCAATTTACTCGTGAGTTATGGAATTTCACCACCCTCAATAGTTAAATTTTAGATTTTAACACGCTCGCTAAAGGCTTGCGTGTTGAAAATCGAAAATTTTACTGTCTCAGGTGGAGAAATTCCATAACTCACTCGTACCTGAAGAAGAATCTATATTTATTTGTACTACAAATAACAATTTCAAGTTATCCGGAAGTAAAAAGATCATAAATCCTTTTTGACAGAAAATAAATTAATCCATATATTTAAAGCAGGATTTTCAGATATATTCTTAATAGAGTTGAAACTCATTTGGTAGTGTTTTTATGGCGTCTATGTAAATACGTTACATATGTAGAATTTCAGAAATTTGCCAAAAATTACTGAGGTCATTGCATGTTACGATGTATGGAAAATCCTGTGTATTTAGAATTATCACATGGTCAGTTATTGTCCGGATACCTTAAATCAGTTTTGCAGTCTTTATTTGTGTTTTTATTTCGCAAATATAAAGTACTTTTGACTTGACTCAGTTTGCTATTGAGTGGGTTCAGTTATCTACTAAAAAAAACCTTGCATTTCACATCTTGAAATACATTTGTTGAACCTACAAGGACATGGCAATTTCTTTAGAGTTAAATGAAAATTCAAGACATCAGAAGTAATTTGTATAGATATAACTATTGACAGTCCAAAGAATTTGTTTGAGTTACCAAAAATTTGACTTAAATATTAAAATCAGAATAATCAGCAGTAATTGTGAGTTACTGATGTAATAATGTAAAATAGAATCCAGTTCACAGAGGGAATTGAATGTATTCCATTTTTAATGATTCCAAAAATGTGTCTTTCTTTTTGAAAAATTCAATTTAATAATATCTGATTACATCTACATTAAATTTCCATGCATTGAATATTCATTACATGTAATTAAATAATCAATTCATTTATGCTATATTTGTTTATTAGAATGTAATGGTATATCTGATTGGTTTAGCTAGTGAAATTTGTTTACTTGTATCAAAGTCAATTACTAGGAATTAAAGTCCACTAAATGTAAAATTTATGTGGCATTTATGCATAAAATTTACAAGAGTAGCCTGTTATCTGTCCACAACAAATTTATTCAGGGGAGATAATACACTGGCTGATAGATCAAAGGTCTCGTATACCCTAACATATTCCTGCACGTTTTGGCCAAATTTCAAACTGTCAGCCTGAACGTATAGGTGTAAAGTTCTGAATGAGACATACCTCATTGCAAAGCTAAAGAATAGCAGATTTTAAAACTGCTACAAATATTGTATGATCATCGTTTAATTTTTTCGCAAAATGAGTCTGAAGGTAAAGTTTCTCTAATCACCATGTGCTTAATTTTGGAGACAGACTGAGAAAAGTGATGGACATTAGTCATGTTATTACTTCCTATATCATAAATTCCTACTCATGGGTGGAAAGTGGCTGTTATTTCTTTAAAGCAAATATTCTCAGCTTTCATTTAAGCCCTTAAATGTTACTTTTTACCATAATGGTATTGTATTAATTTACTCAAACAAATTTACTTAAAAGTTCAAATTTTTAAAGAACTATGGTGCTCAGTGGCCACTTGACCTGGAAATGTATAACGAGACCAAAGGAAGAAAAAATTATTATCTCCCCTTGTTAACTTGGTTAAGGGGGAAACTGTTTCTCAATGCAGTTTATTTATAACCAGCATGAGTTGGCCAGTAATTTTTGCTTTAAAATATCGCATATAAATATCAAAGCTTAGCTTGATTTTCTCTGAGAATAAACGTATAAAAGCTAAATCTGTCATGAACAATTATAGTAAAGCAGGATCTGTGTGTTTTGAACTTTAAACTATGGTAAAATTTTATCTGGTTTTGATATTGCATAGAAATGCGTTTAGTTAACTGGTGATTAAAGATTTATCTGCCGACTAAATTTTAAAAACCCTATACCCAGCACTTTGTTTTCCAAAATGAGCCAGTTTAAGACTGAGCTGTTAAGAAATATTTGTGCAATGCCAAGGTATCATATATGACAGGCAATTTCATATGAAAATTTTTGTTTTTCTGCTTTTTTTCTTGGGGAAGAAAGATTTTTTATCATGAAAAGAGGTTGGTGTGTGATTGTACATTTAGACATTGCCTTTTGTCAGAAGACAGAAAAGCTAATTAGATTTGAATAAAAGAATCATTTTTTTTCTTTTTTTTGCAATTTAGATATTGCCTTTTTTCTGATGATGAAAAGCTACTTTGCTTTAGAACTAGAAATGACTGAGGCATATGACAATGGAATAGCTTCATACTATGTAGTCATTGCTATTGTCAAGATGAGAGAAAATTTATACAGCTTTAGAATTTTAATAACATGGACAAAAGACAATAGCCAACTATATTTGGTCTATAGATAGTTCTTAGTGGATACATGCCAGTCTGACACCTGGCTTGGGACCTTGACCTCAATTTCATGCTTTTTCATGACTTTGTCACTTTTTTGTGGTTAAGTTCATTTCTCAGAAACTGTAACACCTTGACCCACCATATTTGGTCAAAAGATAGTTTTTGGTTGGTACATGTCAGTCTGACACCTGGCTTGGGACCTTGACCTCAATTTCATGCTTGAGCGACTTTGTCACTTTTTCGTGGTTAAGTCCATTTCTCAGAAACTGTAATACCTAGGCCCACCATATTTGGGCTATAGAAAGTTCTTGGTGGGTAAATGTCAGTCTGACACCTGGTTTGGGACCTTGACCTCAATTTCATGCTTGAATGACTTTGTTACTTTTTCAGGGTTAAGTCCATTACTCACAAACTGTAATACCTAAACCCATCTGTGTTTGGTCTATAGATAGTCCTTAGTGGGTACATGCCAGTCTGACACCTGTCTCTGCACTTTGTCCTCAATTGCATGCTTGAGTGACTTTATTACATTTTTGAGATTATGTCCATTTCTCAGCAACTTTAATACCTATACCCATCATATTTGGTCAATAGATAATGAATACATGTTGGTATGATACCTGCCTTTTGACCTTGACCTTCAACACAATTTCCTTTGACTTGCAATATGTCTGGTATCAGATAATCATTATTCTGTGTCAATGTGCATACCCAGGCGAGACATGTAGTGTGTCCACTCTTGTTAAATTTTTGAATAACATGGGCATTATCATTTCTTATCGCGTATATTCTTTAAGAAAAAAAGACAGTTTTCTTTTCCCTTTGACTGATTTTATTTAAATGATTTTTGTGATTTCATGTTACAAAAATTCATCCAAGATATTTATTTTGTTGTTTTTACATGTAAAAAATGAAGGGATATGGCATAAAGTTTTAGTTTTTAACAGAGAGCTTTATTTTATTGGGATTGAAGTATTGTCTTTTTTAAGATGAGTTTATGTTAACTTATTTATTTTAGTGCTATTGACCTTTGACTTACATATACAATATATTTATTACATTATGAGGAACCAGAGTGAGTTATCTTTTCCTAACCAATGTAGGTAAGGGAGATAATTAAATTCTCTCCCTTTTGTCCTCAGGCTAAAAGGGAGACAAATTTATTATCTCCCTTACCTATATTGGTTAGGAAAAGGTAACTCACTCTGGTTCCTCATTGAACCCATTAAAATAAGCACTTGTGTCTACCCAGTTTATATCTATTTTCCAAAAAATGGAATTCTAGGAATCTAGGTTTTATATTTGTTTAAACTGAGCACCTTCTACCCTATATAATCAAAACATCGATAAAAGATGTTTTAATTAAGGAATGTTCAAGAAATTGTTTTATGGAAATTTTGAAATGTATAATTTACTTCGTTTAAAATTTGTTATATGAGAATCATCTAAAAATTGCCCTCGCACAATAACGATACTAAATAAATTAGGATTTTATGTATGCTGGGTTAAAATAAGATGTGCTTTCCAATGACTCTGTTTATACTGGAGATTGGGAGGTAATATTGTGTTGTATGCTTTAAAGCTCTATATTCTTTGTAATGATGAATTTTGCAGGGTAATTTGGCTTTTTATTCAGTATGTAGATGTATTGTAAAATTTAGCTGATATTTGCTTAAAACAACAAATTGTCATTTCAATTTGGCATATTTTAATGTATCACTTACTTTAAATGTCAGTGTCAATAATAATTTAAAATCAGTTCCTATCTTTAGGACTGAATGTAATAATAAGGGGGGTAATGTTTAATTTATATATAAAAAAATATATGATTTATGAATGAATTCTGTATTAAGATAAACATTAAATAGTAATTTAATCAAAGTAATTTGGTCTGTTTACAATTTTTACACACCAAGTGTGATTGTGCTTTTATTTTTATTTATATTATATGGAGATTTGGACTGTGATATGATTGTTCAGGATTATTAAGGTTTAACAGTGTGTGATAGTGAGGTCTGAACTAAGAGACATTGTTTTTTTGGAAAGGATCTTGTAATCCTCATTCAGAACCTTTAATATATATGAAAGATTCTGTAGAATTCTTGTTTTCAGATGTGTGTAGGCTGAGAAATATTCTGTTTTTTGTTGCATTTGTAAGAAACCACAACCACAGTCAGGATACAAATCTAGTGATATCAAGTTCAGGAGTAAAATTTGTATTGAGATCAGGATTAAATGATATATTTTAATTGTTGTATATTTCAGGTTTGTATTTATCAGGCTGCTGCCAGAATCATTTTGTACATAAATTTATTAAAATATTTGTTGAGAGAGAAATTTTGTTTTATTTAATGCTGCCATTCTTAATGTGTAGGAGGTTTCTCCTCGTTGTTTTCATGCTGTTTTACTTTCTCATGATAACTGCAAGTTCTGTATGAAAAAATTTAGGCAAGCAAAAGGACAGATATAGTATACATGTAGCTAGAAAAACCCAAAGTATAGGTCTAAATACATTCATTAGACTGTTAAACACATATCCTTTTTTAGCTCATCTGACCCAAAGGGTCAAGTGAGCTATTCTCATCACTTGGCGTCCGTCGTCCGTTAACTTTTACAAAAATCTTCTCCTCTGAAATTGCTGGGGCAAATTGAACCAAACTTGGCCACAAGCATCATTAGGGTATCTAGTTTAAAAATTGTGTCCGACCACCCTGCCTGCCAACCAACATGGCCGACATGGCTAAAAATAGAACATAGGGGTAAACTGCAGTTTTTGTCTTATATCTCAAAAACTAAAGCAATTAGAGCAAAACTGACATGGGGTAAAAATGTTCATCAGGTCAAGATCTACCTGCCATGAAATTTTCAGACGAATCGGTCAACCCTTTGTTGGGTTATTGCCCCTGAATTGTTAATTTTAAGGAAATATTGCAGTTTTAGGTTATTATCTTGAATATTATTATAGATAAAGACAAATTGTAAACAGCAAAAATGTTCAACAAAGTAAGATCTACAAATAAGTCAACATGACCAAAAAAAACATGACCCCTTATAGGAGTTTTTGCCCTTTAAAGACGGCATCCAGCATAAACTTTCCTTTTAAGATCTTTTCCTCTCAAACCACTGGGCCAATTGAGACCAAACTTTGGTGGAATGGTCCTTGGGTGGCCCCCTTCCAAAATAATGTCTGGCATCCCCGACGTCCAACCGACATGACTGCTGTTACTAAAAATAGAAAAAAAGGGGGGGGGGGGGGTGAATTTCAAAAATCTTCTTATATGAAACTACAAGGCCAGTTTGAACCAAAGTTGGCAGTAATGGTTCTTAGGAGGTTCTCTTTCAGAAATATGTCCAATGACCCGGACTGTTAACCAAGATGGCCGCCACATCCGAACTTAGTTTAACATAGGGCCCTATGGAAAAATTCATTGAAAAATCTTCTTGTCTTAAACCACTTGACCAATTGGAACCAGACTTGGCAGCAATGGTCCTTAGATGGTCCTCTTACAGAGGTGTGTCCGATGATCTGGACTGTCAACCAAGATGGCCGCCACAACTGAACTTAGTTTAACATAGGGCCCTATAGGAAAATTCATTGAAAAATCTTCTTGTCTGAAACCAGTTGACATATTGGAGCAGGACTTGGCAGAATTGGTCCTTAGGAGGTCCTTTTTCAGAAACTTAGTTTAACATAGGACCCTATGGGAAATTCACTCAAAATACTTCTTTGTCTGAAACCACTAAGCCAATTAGAATTAGACTTGGTAGCAATGGTCCTTAGATGGTCCTCTTTCAGAATTTTGTGCGATGACCCAGACTGTCAACCAAGATGGCCACCACACCCAAACTTAGTTTAACAAAGGGTCCTATGGAAAAATTCATTGAAAAATCTTCTTGTCTGAAACCACTTAACATATTGGAGCCAGACTTGGCAGCATTGGTCCTTAGGAGGTCCTCTTTCAGAAATGTGTCCAATTACCTGGATTGTCAACAAGATGGCTGCCACACCGAACTTTGTTAAAAATTGGACCCTATAGGAAAATTCATTTAAAATTCTTCTTGTCTGAAACCGCTTAGCCAGTTGGAACAAGACTTAGCAGAAATGGTCTTTAGATGGTTCTCTTTTAGAAATGTATCCATTGGCCTGGACTGTTAACCAAGATGACTGCCACAGCTGAAATTAGTTTAACATAGAATCCTATAGAAAAACCAGCCAATTTGACTGCAACACTTAAATTTTTATACGACTGCAAAATTTTTGCGGTCGTATATTGGTATGACGTTGGCGTCGTCGTCCGAAGACATTTGGTTTTCGCACTATAACTTTAGTATAAGTGAATAGAAATCTATGAAATTTAAACACAAGGTTTATGACCACAAAAGGAAGGTTGGGATTGATTTTGGCAGTTTTGGTCCCAACAGTTTAAGAATTAGGGGCCAAAAAAGGGCCCAATAAGCATTTTTCTTGGTTTTCGCACAATAACTCTAGTATAAGTCAATAGAAATCTATGAAATTTTAACACAAGGTTTATGACCACAAAAGGAAGGTTGGGATTGTTTTTGGGAGTTTTGGTCCCAACAGTTTAGGAATTAGGGGCTAAAAAAGGGCCCAAATAAGCATTTTTCTTGGTTTTTGCACAATAACTTTAGTATAAGTAAATAGAAATCTATGAAATTTAAACACAAGGTTTATGACCTCAAAAGGAAGGTTGGGATTGATTTTTGGAGTTTTGGTCCCAACAGTTTAGGAATTAGTGGCCAAAAGGGTCCAAAATTAAACTTTGTTTGATTTCATCAAAAATTGAACTATTGGGGTTCTTTGATATGCCGAATCTAACCATGCATTTAGATTCTTAATTTTTGGTCCCGTTTTCAAATTGGTCTACATTAAGGTCCAAAGGGTCCAAAATTAAACTTAGTTTGATTTTAACAAAAATTGAATTCTTTGGGTTCTTTGATATGCTGAATCTAAACATGTACTTAGTTTTTTTATTATGGGCCCAGTAGGGGTCCAAAATTAAAGTTAAAAAAGGGGTAAATTTTTTTTTTTTTTTTTTTTTTTTGGGGGGGGGGGGGCAATTCTCCACAGCATATTGTATTGCACAAGAAGCAAAAAATTGAATATAAATTCAAATCATATGACCAATTCTAAGTTCTTTGATTTCAGTTATTCTGTGTCAGAAACCTATTATGTGTCAAATATTTGAAGAAATTTTCAATTGCACAGTATTTTTTTCTCATTTCATATTTCATAAATTAAAAAGGAAATTTCAAATTTTTTTTAGCAAAAAAAGGGGGGGGTTACAATAAATTTTATTGTTTTTTGGGTTTTTTTTTGGGAGGGGGGGGGGGGGGTCAATGTGCAACTTCATAGTGTATTGCACAAAAGCTAAAAAAAGGGGTAAATTAATTTTTTTTTTTGGGGGGGGGGGCAATTTTCCACAGCATATTATATTGCACAAGAAGCAAAAAATTTAATATAAATTGAAATCATATGACCAATTCTAAGTTCTTTGATTTCAGTTATTCTGTGTCAGAAACCTATTATGTGTCAAATATTTCAAGAAATTTTCAATTGCACAGTATTGCGCAATAGCAAGAAATTGGTATGTGTGCATAATTTTAAATTTTAAATTGGTTATTTCTGATTTATATATAAAAACAAATAATACTGATATGGTTTGAATAGGTAAATTAAAAATTTTTAAGTTCTTAGACAACATTCATTCTGCGTCAGAAACCTATGCTGTGTCAAATATTTATTCGCAATCCAAATTCAGTATTGTATCAAGCTTGAATGTTGTGTTCATAATTGCCCCAACTATTCAGGGTTCGACATCTGCGGTCGTATCTAGCTGCGCCCAGCGGAGCATTTTATTAGGTCTGCTAAAGGTGAAAAGTTAAATGCAGGTGAGCGATACAGGTTCTTGAGAGCCTCTAGTTTTGTGAGTCGGTATTAACTCCCCTTATACCCTTCTTTAATCTGCTCTTCCATGATTTTGATTATTGTTTCAGCTTTAATTTTTTTTAGCCTTGAGCATAACTGATGAGGTTAAAACAAATAATAATCTCGGCCATTTTCATACGTATGTATGTTTGTGAAGGTGTGTCTGTAAATTCTGCAACAGATACATTTGAATGAAATGAAGACCGTCAATTTTTTTCTTGAGTTCTAATAGTAAATTGTTTCATTAATATGTTCAGGTATACATGCATAAATGTAGACATGAATGACAACAGAAGGGGAGGAAGAGAAAAGGGTAAATTCTTGTACTAACTCAACAACAGGTGTACCTGTCTGTCTGACATAACACTCGACCTTGACCATGATATGCACGTATATTTGGTTTAAAGAATCATTGTCGGGTGTTCATTTCTGTGATATATATTACTTGACCTTGACCTAAAGTTCATGTGGCATTGACTTAGGTAAAGGTTTTGTGATTGACTCAGTTTTTCAGTAACTATTAACGGTAGGTCAAATGTATTTGATATGTAAGGTCATTGATGCGTCCGTCTAACATTTATCAACTAAACAGGATGCATGCGACATGTGCGAGACACTTTTGAATATTAGCTCTTGCACTGTTATAAAATGCCACAAAATATTACTTTTGTTGCAAGAAAGACCACAGGTCAAAGAAGCACTCATGATTGTACTTTGTCCACGAGAAACATGCATGGAATAGAGGATGGAAACAGGGGATGTGTCAAAGACAGCCGACCAAAGAGCAGAAAACGTATAGTTTGTGTAATTCGAAGCTTCGGCAATTTTTTATCTACTTCTTTTTCAAACTTTACATGCTGAAATTTGTTTGGTAAAAATTCCCCAAAAAGTTTTTAACTTACTTCGTGTTTCCTATTATTGTCATAAAATGCTATGAAGATTGACTAAATTCTGAAATCTGAAACCAAAAATTATTATTTTATTTTCAAAACGAAAAATTTGAACATTTATCAGCACAAGATGTCACTCCCGTTTGTGGTTGTTTCATATTGCTAGTGCTTTAGTTTCTGCGTTGTATTGTTTTAACTCTATTCAATTATTATTACCGCCTCGGTGGTCTCGTGGTAACGTGCTCGCCCCGATCCCCGCCCGGGTTAAACTAAATACATTAAAATCGGTATCTGCTGCTTCTCCGCCAAGCACGCGGCATATAGGAGTAAGAGCAAAGACTGGTCGGCTCGGAGTCAGTATAATGTGTCCGAGTGAGGTGATATGTCTTACTGTGGAAAGTTACCTCGTGAGTTAGCACATTAAAAATCCGACTTAGCGTTTCGGTCTAGTACAAAGCAGGGATCATATTCATCATCATATCAGCATGTTCTCGTCCTGATATGCACCTGGTTGCCACTGGAGGTTAAACAATCATCCATCCATCCATCCATCCATCATCTATTATTATTTACTGTATACTTGTTTGTTGTGTTACAAGTTTGTTATGTCATTGGATTTCGATTTTATGGACTTTTCACACTGTCTTGCTCTTTTGTCTATGTTAGATATATATCTTGAAGAATTCATCTCCTATTACATGTACTACTGAAAGGTTCTTTTTTTATTTTCAGATTTTTCTGTATTCAACTTAGTCACTGCCTCAAAGCTCCAAGTGAGCTGTTTCGATCAGTCACTTTATATCCGTTGTGGTCGTTGCTCTTCCGTTAGCTTTTCATGGTTTTATTTACAAATCTTTTGTGGACTTAAATATTCCACAAGGTCATGAAACCGAATTATGGAGATTCTGAAATTGTTGAGGTCCTACAATATTTTAAGAGCTGCAATCGAGTTGTGGAGGTCCATAGATATATTCAATGAGCACTAAAAAGATAATAATTATTTACTTATTCTGCTCATCATACTAATTCTTAATCTTATCGTATATTATAAAGAACTTAATTTCCTACTCCTTCCAGCGGCAGGTTCCTATTACTTATTTTGTATCCACCCTTTTCACGTAGGCCCAACAATGGATTACAGATCACCACTTTATAGGTCCAGGTAAGCTATAATAGATTAAATAGACAACGAACAAGAAATATCCTTAATTATTCTGTTTTGTTTTAGCTCTTCTGGCCCAAAGGGCCATGTGAGCTTTTGTCATCACTTGGCGTCCGTCTGTTAACTTATACATTTTGATCTTCTCCTCTAAAACCCCTACGCCAAATAAACTGAAACTTGGTATGAAGCATCTATGGAAGGACCTTTATAAAGTTTGCATATTTCGTTCCGATTGGACAACTAATATGGCCGCCATGATGAATTTTCATTTCTCATTGGTCATGATTTCAAAAATCTTCTCCCCTGAAACCGCAAAGCCAACTACACTGTAACTTGGTATGAAGCATCTGTAGAAGGACCTTTATAAAGTTTGCATATATAGTTCCAGTCGGACAACTAATATGGCCGCCATGATGAATTCTTATTTCTGATTGAACAAATTTTAAAAATATTCTCCTCTGAAACCCCAAAGCTAAGTGTACTGAAATTTGGTATGTAGCATCTCTGGAAGGACCTTTATAATGTTTGCATGTTTTGTTCTGGTCAAAGAATTTATATGGCCGCCATGATGAATTCTTATTTCTAATTGATCAAAATTTCAACAACAAAAATTTCTGAAACCGCAAAGCCAAATCAGCTGTAACTTGGTATGAAGCACCTCTGGAAGAACCATTATAGAGTGTGCGTATTTCGTCCCGGTCGGACAGCTTATATGACGGCCATGATGAATTCTTATTTTTAATTGGTCAACTCCTCTCCTCTGAAAACATAGCCAAATTAACAGACACTTGATATGAAGCATCTATGGAAGATCCATTACAATTTTCACTTGAAATAAAATGGATTGATTATGGGACTGTGAGGTGACCTATACAGGCTCAATTCCCTTGAGCCTCTTGTTCCAATACAAATCGGTTGCGACGGACTAAATGCAACTTTGAACTGAGGTTTGGCATATATATGATGAATCTTAATACGTTGAAAATTAAATAAATCCCGACGGCACCTCCAACTACGCTTTGCCTCATTTTAGCCATGTTTTGTCAAAAGGGGCGTGGCTACGCATGACATCTGAACGGCGGAACTAAAATTTCATTGTTCTAACGCAATAGCGTGACAACAACGTCACGTGTCACTAACCCATAGTTAGCGAAAGCGGATTTTACAAATCGTACAACAGAAGAAAAGGAAGATTTTAGTAATTACACGCGTTTTAGTTCAAATTTAAGAAGGTGAGTATGAATTGTTCTTTCAGTTTCTTATGCTTTTAATCTCTTTTTTTTCTCTCCGTTTTTCCCAACGAAAAATACCAATTTACAAAGAGAAGAAATCTCGGCCTATAGCTCTACCAAGGAACGCATGCAGTTTTTTGCTTTTGTTGATTTACTTAAAAAAGTAGAAAATGAATATTAAATTGTTGTTAAATTATCTTTGAACATGAAATCATTTATATTGCTGTTTCTGTTGATGGCATTGTGATATTCCTTGTTCTGTTCATTCACAAGAATAAATGTTTTCCGCCTATCGGTATTTACGTTGATAGTTACCCCTCGCCATAAGGGAAATCTCCAATACATCAATGTACCATACGAATTTCTATATACATATCTATTTTATCGGCCTACTGTAACTTCTGTAATCTACGGTGTAACTTTTAGCTTCTTGGATTGCAGATTTTTGTAAAGTTTTATTTATTTACGAAAATAAGCACCCAAGAAGAATTGAAAAACGTGTTCGGCATTTTTGATTCTCAACTGGATACAGAAACAGAGTAACCGCGAAAAGAAACCGTATAATTAAACTATATGATATATTACTTTTGTCTTTTATTTTACATGCTATTAAACTTAAAAGAAAAGAAAAACCTTTTGTTTATTCATGCTGTTCATGATGTGATGTCAATTGCCTAGAAAAAAAACTTTGACATAAGGAAACAAATGAAAAAGTTTGAAGTAGCCCAAGGGACCATGAAACATATAAAATGTGCAGCAATAGCCCATAAGACCTTAAACATAAATATATATACAACAAAAGCCCCTGAAACCATGAAATAGATAAAATATACAGGAGTAATCCAGAACATAAAATTGACACCAAAAACTCAACCATGTGATATGGAAACATTAAAAAAAAGACAAAACCATTTATAAATAAAATATAACATATAAAATATACTGCAGTAGCCCATGCGATTGGGGAAATAATAAAAAATAGACATTAATACTTTAGGAAATATATAAAGTTGACGAGAGAAAAAAAACATAAATGATACACCAGTGGCCCATGAGACCAGGAAACATAAAATTTACCAGTAACTTAGGGGACAAAGAAACATATAAATTTACAACAGTAGCCCATAAGACCGAAACATAGATACAATGTACAACATTAATCCATGGGAAAAAACAAATAAGATATAAATCAGTAGCCCATGAGACAAGGAAACTTAGCTTTAGTAGCTTATAGCAGACAAAAACATATACAACAGTAACCCATAAGACCAGGAAATATATATAAAATTTTAAACAACACTGAACCAATGAGATTCGCAAACACACAAAATGTACAACAGTAGCCCATAAGACCCGAAAACACATAAAGTGTATAACAGTAGCCGATGAGATCAGAAAACACATAAAGTGTACAACAGTAGCGGATGAGATCAGAAAACACATAAAGTGTACAACAGTACAGTTGCACATGAAACTCGAAAATACATAAAATACAAAATTATAGCCAATTTGACACAAAAACACATATAATATACAACAGATAACAAGGAAAATAATAAACAATAGAATCCCATGAGACCCGAAAACACATGAAGTGTACAACAGTAGCCCATGGAACCCGAAAACACATAAAATACAAAACAGTAGCCAATGTGACACGAAATCACATATAATATACAACACTAGCCCACGAGACCCGAAAACACATAAAATGTACAACAGTAGACAATGAGACCCGAAAACACATAAAATATACAACAGTAGCCAAAGAGACCTGAAAACACATACAATATACAAAAGTAGTCCATGATACCATGAAACATACAAAATATACAACACTAGCCCACGAGACCCGAAAACATATAAAATGTACAACAGTGGCACATGATACCCGAAAACACAAAATGTACAGACCCGAAAACACATAAAATGTACAGACCCGAAAACACATAAAATATACAGCAGTAGCCTATGAGACCCGAATACCCCTAAAATGTACAACAGTGGCCAATAAGACCCGAAAGCACAGAAAATATACAATAGCCGATGAGACCCTAAAACACATAAAATGTACAACAGTATACAGTTATTGACTGGGTCCGAAGCCGTAGGCTGTACACTTGATTGACTTCTCTGTGGTAAACGTCAAAATAAAGATTCCATAGTATTTCAATGTGACGTCACTTCCTCCGGTTTATGAACAGTGGTGGCATTATTTAAGCTTATTGATCCCACTACTCCACTTAAACCCCAATTGAATGGAACAGATAAATGGGACAAAAAGGACAAAAAGAAGATATATATGTTTTCCATGATACCAATTTTGACGCAAAAGATGTTCACACTTCACCGATTTATGAATAATCTGTTGTACTCAAGGCCGACAATACCCGGGGGGGGGGGGTTTACTTCCTATATTTTTAGTGGTACGAGTGTGCCGCAAAACAGGGTCGCTTTTTCCTGCCCTGCTGGTTAGAACAGGGTCCTTTTTTCATGTCCTGCTGGTTAGAACAGGGTCGCTTTTTCATGCCCTGCTAGTGAGAACAGGGTCTTTTTTTAAACAAAGTATTTGTCTAGAACAGGATCGCTTATTTAACTGTTAAAGATACAGTCTAGAACCCGGATCTAGAACAGCATCTATTTTATACGGTCTAGAACAGGGTATACATTTTCTGAGCGTGTCTAGAACCGGGTATGTTTTTCAATGTTTTCTGGTTAGAACAGGGTATGATTTGGCAAGTGCTGTCGGCATAGTTATACCCGAAAGGATAGTTAATGAAAACTAATTAAGCATACATTCTTCTTTTTGTGGTTTAAAGTTTCTTTGAACAAGGTAGATGCTGAACAAATATAATTTACAGATATATGAAAACCGAAACAATAACCCTGAAAGTTTTCAAAGAGCAAATTTAAATGACAAAATGAACAAAAACCGCTAACGCTAAAACCATCTAAGGACAGAACTTTGCACGAGGGAGATACTTCTTAATTTTCACAAAAAGTTTTACCATTTTTGGAACAGTAAATTCAAAGTATTAATTTCATCAAAACAGAGGAACTGAGCTAGTGATTATATCGAGGCCATGGAGTCCACCCGCAGAGGTAACGACTCGGTGGAAATTAATATTGGCCGTCAAACCAATTTAGTTTTAGTAACTGATGGCAAAGATACGGAATGGCTAAATGCTGATAATTTAAAAAAAAACTCGGGTACATGAATGATCTATTGGACAAAATTCAAGTTAATTCTAGGCCTGGTACATTCATTCTTCTTAAATCATTAAATAAACAGACAGCTATCCTCAATTTTCCTCACTTTTTTCAGATGACTAAGCGTAAGATTAAAGTGATAACCCCTCCAGCATATGCTGAGGCAATGAAGATAAACAATGAGCAACCACGCCGTCTCCTTAACCGCCCAGAAGTCTCAAATAGACTTGGTGTAAATGTGGAATATCCGGTAACCAAGGTGACACGCAGCAGCAAACCTAGGGAAAAAAATCTAATTGATGTCAATGCAAATAACTTTCTCCCTAAGCTTTCTGCCTCAAATACAGGCAATACAAATAGTAAGTATACACTTAGGGACGAGATCAAAAGTTCAATGTAGGATAAAAAACTTAATTCACATAGTTTTTTCACTGACCCCCCTATACCCCCCCCCCTTCTTAACTTAATTTGGGAAAAATTGATTGCCCAATATGGGCATATCCGAAAATCGATGTCGGATAACAAAACTTGCAACGATTTTTACCCCCCCCCCCCCCACCCCCAAACTATTTGAATTAAGTTTTTTATCCTACATTGAACTTTTGATCTCGTCCCTTAAGGTTAAATAGAATGTTGGCAACTTAGTCGTGTTCTAAGACGTAAGTACGTCTACGACCACAAATAATACGCCGCGGAATACAAGTTAACAAAACAGAAGTAATGACTCGTTGCATGAACATAAGTACTGATATTAAGACCCATGGGACATAAATAAGTAAGAGAAAAAAGCTAAGTTAATTTCAGTGTGGAAGAGAGCAAGCATTAGAATGTTACGAGACTAATTCTTCACTGCGAGTAAAGATGTATTATCATGAGAACAACAGATTTCAGTTAGAAGCAAACTCGTATCCAGAGACTGTTGGCATATTTTCATAATGAAGTGAAATGAGGTATGCACGTATGCATTTTTTAAGGACAAAATGATTTGTTTCAGATTTCAGAATCAACTCAAATAAATATACAAAACTTTAATATTCAAATTCAATTAAATTAATATATATTTCTTTCCAGTAAAGCCATTTAACCGATACACATCAGAGCCAATGGACAACAGTACCTCCTACCTGGATAGATATCAAATGAAACCAGGATTCCATTTCCCTGATGTTCAGGATAAAGCAGGCATAGCTGCTCGTCACCAGCTACAAATCCGAGAGATTCCGAAACAGAACATCAAAATGATAGAAGATATAGATGAACAAGATGCAATGGTAACTCAAAAGACTACCAAAAAGGTATCTATCGTTACATTATTTTTAAGGTGTGGCAGTTTTTGTTACTATAGATACGTGGTATTTATGTAGGTGTTAGATTTTGTTGCCATAGAGTTACATTTGTGTTGTAGTATTCTTGCAAAAGCAAACCCGATCTTAAAATATTTAATAAAACATCTAATTAAATCATATGGAAGTAATTAATAATTAATTTCAGCATCAAGCCAATACGAGATTATATCCTTCTGACCATGATGCTAACTCTGTCTACATGCCACAGAACGAAGAATATCATAGTCCAGACTTGTGTGTTGGAGTTGGCAGACCACAACCATCAGAAAACTATATGCTACACCACCAACCTATCATGCCTCAAGGAACCCAACCTCAAATGCCATACCCACCAGCCGCTCCAAGGGGTAGGGCTCATGCTTACAGACCATACCCTCCGAAAGCTCCACTTATGGATGTAGCTGATGTGCCAATGCCACAAGCACAACCAGATGTTGAAGGTAATATAGTACTTAAGATGTGATACATTCTGCGTTATCCAAAATCCGATTCTGGTGAGGCTATGTGTACTACAGTAGTTGTATTTAAGTCAAAGATACAAGGTGTGAGTCAGTGAGACACAATCCCATAAGATTAAATATGAGATCAGTTTGTTAACCTCTAGGGGTCATTGTGTGACCTTAAATGGTGAGTCACAGCCAACACAAGCATCTAATTCTGAAATATTATTTGTGATAGTTTGATATTAATTGCAGGTGCGAAAGTTATGCCTACTCGACCCAGCGCTCCATGGAAATGTGGATCAGAGGGAAATATCCAACCATGTGCAGATAACTCACAAAGGGAAGGAACCAAAAAGAAACTGCCACCACTGAAGAAATTCGGAACCAAGAAAAGAGCTTGCTAATTTTTTCATTAACGTATCGAAAGCCATACCCATCTCTAATATTTTAACTGTATGTTATTGATATTTCATTCATCTTATATAATACTTTCCTGGTTAACAGTCTTTCTACATATCATTTATAATTACACGTTGTTATTAGTACATCAAAACACGGTTAGTATTTTGATAACAAGGAGCACATGCTAGATCTTTGTCTATTTATATTTTTACATTCTGTTAGTTGCCGTATCTCGATATTTTTTATACATATGTATGCTACAATTATACCCACTGTATTATTTAGTATGCTAAAGAGATTTATAGTGTATTATTTCGTGTATTCGATGTAATATATTAAGCTAAAGAGATCTGGTTTTATTATGTAGCTTGTGCTCTTGTTTATCTCATATGCTAGCTGTTTATTGTAATGTACTCTGTCTTGTGCTAATTTATCACAGTAATTTGAAACACACTTTTTTGTTGTCAAGTAAAAATGTATTACTTCCATAGTTTACTCCTAAGAAAAAGAAAAATGTGATCATTTCTATATTTATTTGCTCTGTAGATCGTCTTGCTCTGACTGTACAGTTTTTGAGTATTATCATCCAAAAATGTTAAGACTTATGGCTTTGCTTGGGCTTGCCAAGTCATAAACAGCTGGGGCTTTGGTTAGCCATGAGGTAAGGAGACAAGTAGCTGGATACCAAAAGTCCAACTGGAAAAATATATGCATCCCAAAAAAATATTTAAAAAAAGGAGAAAAAGAAAAAAAATTAATAAAAAAAAATTAAAAATAGAAAAATAATAATAAAAAAAAATAATAAAAGAAAAAGAAAAAGAAAAAAATATTAAAAATAGTTTTAAAAAGAAAAAAAAAAGAAAAAAATATAAAAAGAAAAAAAAAATTTAAAAAGAAAACAGTTTAAAAAAAATGTTAAAAATAAAGAAAAGAAAAAAAATAGAGAAAATCATTAAAAAATATATTGTTAAGGAAAAACAAAATCATATGTTTTATTGTTGAAATTTGTGTCAATCATTGTTAATTTAATACTGATCTTTCTGCCATTTTATCACTACATTGTACAATTTTTTTCATTTAATGATACATATTCAGAACTTCAGTTCACAGTTAAATGTTATCTGTTGTATTAATATGCTACTATTGCAATGCAAGAAACGTTTTAGTCAGTGAGCATGTGATCGGATAAGAAAGCAAGAAAATTTTCTTATCGATTTTTATTGATTTTATTGATTGTATTGTTATATTGTAATATATATTTTCAGCTGATTATGTTATTATTGTATTATTATTTTAATTTTGTTATGCTATAACAATTTTGTCAAGAATACACACTTGAACTTTTACCACTGATTACGATTACAGTTTGAATTACATCAAAATTAAATATATATGCTTATATTTGTAACTAAATAATGACATAATCAGTTTACAAATTTTCAAGAGAACAGAATATTATTTTGTATATTGTAAACTAAAGAGAATTTGGGAGAGGGAAACAAAAAACCAATAAAAAAAAATAAATAAATAATGTAAAAAATCCCCCCAAAAAAATGAAAAAAAAGAAAATATTGAAAAAAAAATTTATAAGCAAAAAAACAACAAAAAAAACCAACAAAAAACTTTAAAACATAAAAAAAATTTTAAAAAATGTATTACAAAAATTTAAAAAATTTAAAATAGAATAAAAAACCTAAAAAAAAAATTAAAAATTTTAAACATAAAAAAAAAGTTTAAAAGAAAAAAACTATGATAAAAAAAATTATAAAATAGAAAATATAAAAAAAATATTTAAAACACAAAAATATGTAAAAAAAAAAGAAAGAAAAAAAAGTAAAAACATAAAAAAAGTATAAAAGAAGAAAACTATGATAAAAAATTATAAAATAAAAATGTAAAAAAAATATTTAAAACACAAAAATATGTAAAAAAAAAGAAAAAAAGTCAAAAACATAAAAAAAAGTTTAAAAGAAAAAACTATGATAAAAAAAATTATAAAATAGAAAATATAAAAAAAATATTTAAAACACAAAAATATGTAAAAAAAAAAGAAAGAAAAAAAAGTAAAAACATAAAAAAAGTATAAAAGAAGAAAACTATGATAAAAAATTATAAATTAAAAAATGTAAAAAAAATATTTAAAACACAAAAATATGTAAAAAAAAAAAGGAAAAAAAGTCAAAAACATAAAAAAAAAATTTAAAAGAAAAAAACTATGATAAAAAAATTATAAAATAGAAAATATAAAAAAAATATTTAAAACACAAAAATATGTAAAAAAAAAAGAAAGAAAAAAAATTAAAACAAAAAAAAGTTTAAAAGAAAAAACTATGATAAAAAATTATAAAATAAAAAATGAAAAAAAAAATATTTAAAACACAAAAATATGTAAAAAAAAAAAGAAAGAAAAAAAATTAAAACAAAAAAAAGTTTAAAAGAAAAAACTATGATAAAAAATTATAAAATAAAAAATGAAAAAAAAAATATTTAAAACACAAAAATATGTTAAAAAAAAGAAAAAAAGTCAAAAACATAAAAAAAAAGTTTAAAAGAAAAAAACTATGATCAAAAAAATTATATAATAGGAAATGTAAAAAAAATTATTTAAAACACAAAAATATGTAAAAAAAAAAAAAGAAAGAAAAAAAAATTAAAAACATAAAAAAAAAGTTTAAAAGAAAAAAACTATGATAAAAAACTATAAAATAGAAAATGAAAAAAAAATATTTAAAACACAAAAATATGTAAAAAAAAGAAAGAAAAAAAAGTAAAAAAAAAAGTTTAAAAAAAAAACTATGATAGAAAAAATTATAAAATAGAAAATGTAAAAAAAAATATTTAAAAAACAAAAATATGTAAAAAAAAAGAAAAAAACATAAAAACATAAAAAAAAGTTTAAAAGAAAAAACTATGATAAAAAAAAAATAGAAAATAGAAAATGTAAAAAAAAATGATAAAATAAAAAAAATGTAAAAAAAAATATTAAAATACAAAAATATGTAAAAAAAAATAAAAAAAATAAAAACATAAAAAAAAAGTTTAAAAGAAAAAAACCATGGTAAAAAAAAATTATAAAAAAGGAAATGTAAAAAAAAATTATAAAATAGAAAATGTAAAAAAAAATAATTTAAAACACAAAAATATGTAAAAAAAAGAAAAAAAATTAAAAACATAAAAAAAAGTTTAAAAGAAAAAAACTATGATAAAAAAAAATTATGAAATAGAAAATGTAAAAAAAAAAATATTTAAAACACAAAAATATGTAAAAAAGCATAAAATAAAAAATAAAAAAATATAATTAAAAAAAAAAAAAACAATAATAAAAAAAAAAATAAAAAAAATAAAAAATGTAAAAACTATTTAAAAAAAAAACCAAAATATTCCCTCTCCCATTCTTTTCCACTATTGATCAAATGTCTTCATTTTATAATATATTTTAATATGTTTTAGATAATAAAATATATGTGTGAATCATTATTTCGAATTATTGTCTTGTTACCAGTCAATATTGTACTCTTAAAACATGCTTTAATGCAGGACAAGCCGAAAATCAATACAATTTTCAAATATTTCCTACGCTGATAATATCTCCTTTGCATAGCTCTCTCTTAAGATGGCTTTATCCTCTTGGGCATTTTAATCTGTTCTGGGTATTGTCTTGGCTTCTAATATACCCGGCCTTTAGCACAGGTAATGAGTTGTAATTTGACGAAATGTGCAAATCCTGTATATAAAAATATGTATTGATACTGAATAGACATAAGTTAGAGGGGTTTTCCAAATCGCATTTTAAATGTATGCTGTGGGTCTTCAGTTGCATGTAGAAAGAGCTTTAGTTCTCACAGACCCCATCAGGTTCAAATATAAATCACAGTCCACAATGTTGTAGACAAACAAAAGAATTTTAGACATAGAAATAACTCGATCGGTCTATACCGCAGTGTGAAATGACGAAATGTGACAGTATTGGCAATATCTCAAACTCTATATCAGGGAAATCAATGTGATGAGATATTGGAATCAATCGCAATGCCATAAACGTAGCTATTCGCTTCCTGTTTGTAACATTGGCCTCTTCATGAGACTGCAAACTGAAAACGCCAAATCGTTTCATTCAAAACCAACAACGTGCACATGTGCAGATCTTATAAAAGAAGGATAACCCCATCTAATTTTTACGGAAACATTATCTATATAAGCAAATTTTGACCCTGGTATCTAAATTATGTATCGTTCAACCAATTTTGACTTTTTCAGCTAGCCGTCACTTTATAGGGAAGATAAGAGGTTTTGGTATCCACAAATCCGGTTTAACCCAACCGCTTATTATCCCCGCGCTTATTGTTCTGCTGTTCGGCAGCCTAAGGGTACACTATTCCTTGTCACGCAACTTTTCTCAGGTTATTTGGAATACGGAACTGTAAGTTGGCTCAGTAATCGCCCTGCCAGTGTTGATTGTACCAATAAAGTCTTCAGAATTTGAATAGCGCCCAGGGGTGCCAAGCTACACGGATGGCCTAAGGATACATTATTCCTTTGTCGCGCAACTCCTCTCACGTTAGTTGGAATATGGAACTGAAAGTTGGCTCAGTAATTGCTCTGTCAATGTAAATTGTGTCAAACGTATCGGAATTTGAATAGCGCCCCTGGGGCGGGCTACACGGATGGCCTAAGGGTACATTATTCCTTCGTCACGCAACTCCTCTCATGTTATTCGGAATACCGAACTGAAAGTTGGCTTAGTAATTGTACCCCTATTTATGTAGATTGTGCTAAAGGTTTGGAATTTTTCTAAGATGCGGTTTCGACTTTAGTAAATTTTCTGGAAGTTTTTTTTATTTTTGACAAAAAACCATGTATTTTCTGGGTCACATCAGCAGTTACACATATTGGGATCATCTAGATGTCAAAAATATGTGATTCCAACTTTGGTAAATTTCCTGAAAGTGTCTAAGACTATTATTTTTGGAATTTTACGTAGCAACTATAGATTTTTTGTATCATATTAGCTTTAAGACTTATCAGGATCATTTGGATTTAAAAAATATGTGATTTCAATCTGGAATTTCCGGAAAAACCCAAAGACTAGTTTATTTATTATAACCATAAATATATGGAATCATTATACCAACAGCACAAGTTTGGATTGTATGGATTTCAAAAATATGTGATTCCAACTTTGGTAAATTTCCTGAAAGTGTCTAAGACTATTATTTTTAGAATTTTACATAGCAACTATTTTTTTTTTATCACATTAGCTTTAAGACTTATCAAGATCATTTGGATTTCAAATACTAGTATATGTGATTCCAATTTTGGTAAATTTCCTGAAAGACTCAAAGACTAGTTTATTTGTGATTTCTACTTAGCAACAATATATATATGGAATCACTATATCAACAGCACTAGTTTGGATCGTATGGATTTCAAACATACATTTATACTTTCAAACCGACAGAGTAGCGCGGGGATGCTTCAACTAGTCGATATGTTGACGGGTAATTCGGCGCAGCGTCTAATTAGGCGCATTCAAAACATTTTCATGTTAATGCGCCGAATAGAACGATGCACAGAATTACCCGTAATGACTGTATTTATGCATATTTTGATTGTCGATAACGCCACGCCCACAAGTTAGACTGTTTTTTTTTCTCATGTAAGTGGTATAACAAAGCAGAAGACTTAGTATCGTTTATATAAACTGTCTCGAACATAGTCAATTACTGTATAATAATAAATACTGATTACGTGTACAACAGATAGTGCAGTGACGTCAATAGCCAATTCCTGAGTTTAGACAACCACCCTGAAATACGGCTAATTTACACCTTTTCATGAAGATAATAGTATGGACTTTCAATTTCGACTTACAAGTTGTGCAATTTTCCGAGAATAACAGTAAAAGGTCAAAAGTCAAAATCAACTTTTCCGACAATTTCAAAGGTTTCACTGTATATCCGTGCAACCCAGAATAAATTGTCATTAATTTATCTTTTCTGTTATATCTCAGATATCTTGATCTAAGAAATTGAAAACAATCATGCAAGGGAAAAACCAATGAGAGATGTTAAATTATGCCCCCTTTCTCTTCAGTCAAAATTGGTAGTCTCCAACTTTAAACCGGAAGTTCAAGTCGGGTATTAATCGTACAATATGAATAACTACATTGATTTACATTGATTATGAAGGTATCTGATAATTTTTTACTAATTATTTTTATACAATCGATAGAAAAAACATGGATGATGAAACTACCCCGACATGAAGTAATGAACTTTTCATTTTCTAGCAGATTATTTATAAACTCTTGTTAATCAAAAGTTAGGTATGAAACATAGAACATTAAATCATATTTATTACGCATGTAAAAAACCCGTATCCATATAATTGGAAACTCCACAAGTACTACACTACCCCTGGAAGTACAAGTCTTGTACAAGTCATTCTTGTAAACATCAGTGCTGAACGATTGCGTATTTGAGACGGAAACTACGGTAAAGAACTACTACCTCAAAACAGATACAGGACTCTCCACAAAATTTTTTACCTTCACAGGTACGAATCAGATCTTTCAGAAAATCTGAAGACATCTGACCCTCGAAGAAGTTCTTAATAAGGACATTACTTGACAGTTGCCAACCGTATTCTACAGGCAATATTGGTGATGGCTTCGCCTGACCTGCATTTTAACTTGAAACGAAACTCTTTGCTTATTTAAGTCCAAGTGAGAAAATGTACTATTTACCTCTCGGGAAGGCTTCCCGGCTTTTATAGCCCTGTCCCCATCCGTGCTACCAAGATCTACCAGAGACTGATACATGTCAGGGTTTGCCATCAAAGTCTTATAAACTCACTTTTTACCTATGAAAATAGGAGGATGTGGTTTCAAAGCCGGTAAGAGCATGATCAGCTGATAATATCTGGCATACGGTGGACCAATTGATTTGCAAACTTCACTGACGTCACACTATCGGTATGAACCACATTTCGCTTGTGTTCAGTAGCTGAGGGAAAAAACTCACACATAACAACAAAACATCTGAAGCCCGCCTCCGGGTGCGGGATTTTCTCGCTGCGTTGAAGACCCATTGGTAGCCTTGAGCTGTTTTCTGCTCTTTGGTCGGGTTGTTGTCTCTTTGACACATTCTTTGTTTCCATTCTCTATTCTATCTGTGTCAGAGGACTTAATCACGATCCTACCAGGTTCATCATCTACTCAAAACTATTTATCAGCTGATACCGAATGCAGAATGAGTCTCGTATCTGCCTCTTCTCGTGTGCTGAACAACTCTAGGATATCAGTAACAGTAGTGGATGTAAACCTCTTAACAACCCCTGTGTTAACAAAAACATCTGCCAAAATAAACTGTTGTTGGTCATTTAATCCAAGTTCTTGAAAGTGAAGGAGCACACAATCGCCTAAAAATTTAGTCAAATTCTGTTTATTCTTTGTCGACCCTAAAAATTCCTTCCATTCTGGGATTTTCATACTTTCTGTTACATTGTATATCCTTCAAACAGTAGACCGTCTGATTTATTCAGCTGATTTTGTAGAATCTTGAGTATCATATCAGTCATAAACATCCATATAGGACGAGATCAAAAGTTCAATGTAGGATAAAAAACTTAATTCTCATAGTTTTTTCATTGACCCCCCCCCCACCCCCCTATTAACTTAATTTGGGAAAAATTGATTGACCAATATGGGCATATCCGAAAATCGATGTCGGATAACAAAACTTGCACCGATTTTTACCTCCCCCCCCACCAACAAACTATTTGAATTAAGTTTTTTATCCTACATTGAACTTTTGATCTCGTTCCTAATACACCCAAAGGAACCTGTATAGAAATTAGCAAGTGAACCAAAAGTTTGAAATAGTGTTTTGCCAAGTCCATAGAAGCAACTTCTTAATATGGAAAGCCACAACTGCCTTATGTTGTATTCGATCTTTATATTCGGTGCTTTTTTTAATATATTCGGTCCATACATCATTGTGTGTGGTGCTTATGCCACTGTGTGTGGTGCTTTTACCATTATGTGTGGTCATTTGAACATTATATTCGGTACTAATTGCATTATATTCGGTGCAAACTTCATTGTATGTGGTGCTTAAACCATTATATGTGGTAGTAAATGCATTATATGTGGTAGTAAAGGCATTCTTTGTGGTAGTAAAGGCATTCTTTGTGGTAGTTAAAGCATTATATTCGGTACTTTTTAAATCATATCCGGTGCTTATTTCATTATATTCGGTACATTGATCATTGTATTCAGTGCTTGCATCATAGTGTGTGGTGCTTTTACCATTATGTATGGTCAGTTTAACATTATATTCGGTACTGATTGCATTATATTCGGTACTGATTGCATTATATTCGGTACGAACTTCATTATATGTGGTACTTAAAACATTATATGTGGTAGTTAATGCATTATATGTGGTAGTTAAAACATTATATTCGGTACTTGTTTCATTATATTCAGTACATTAATCATTCCATTCAATGCTTATGACATTATACTCAGTAGATAAATCGTTATATTCAGTGCATACATCATTGTGTGGAGTGCATTCTTTTTCCATTGTTATATGCAGTCACAAAATCATTATATGCGGTAGATAAATCATTATATTCGGTGCATTCTTCATTATACGATTTTTCGATGATGATGATACTTGACGGAAAAAGCCGGAAAAACTTCGGCAATTTTACGAATGTTAACGAGAACGGATAAAATTCATAGACATATATTTTGTATACACCGAAGAAAATGGAAGCTGTGTTGCAGGAGTGCAATTTACAACATTTATATACCAATTTTGAAAGGGAAAAGATAACGCCAGACATAATATGTAAATTAGGAAAAGATGACATGGTAGCATTAGGCGTCCTGAATCCAGCTGACATGATGCGTCTCCGAACCAGCTGCATTAGCTTTGGTTCACAGAAACCGAGCAAAGTGGCACAGCCACAGGTATATGAATTAATGTTTTAACAAATGACCATATTATATACTTAATTTCGAGGTAATTTTCAACATGTTCACACAAAAATACCCTTTCTTTTCCCCCCCAAAAAATAACAGAGACATATAATACAAGGGATTGGCAACTTCTTAAGAGTCCTGTTAAAAGTTCAAAATATCATCCAGCCACACATTTACTGGTTCGATTTTATTTCAATTATATTTCTGCATACAGTAAAACAAGTTTTATATTGATAACTTTTGTCATATTTTAATTCGAAAATGAAAAATATAAACACTAAAATAACAATATTAATGCAGCTTGAATTTGTATTGTTACCTTTTTGAACTTCTTTTTTAATCATTTACATGAAACAGCACACCCACCTGGCAGTTTTTTAAAAGAACTGTTGAACCGATGCAAATGAAAAAAACATGAAAAATGATGCATGATTTTTATGAATTCATAGGGGGTTGAATGAAATGATTGTTTCGTACATTATCGGTATAGGATGTGCATCTTTGAAAATCATAATTTATTGTAAGATGTAAGATGAGTATTACAATTCAGATTTTGCTAAAAAACAGTTTTGTCAGAGAAGAAATTACAATTTTCAAAGTTGCACTTTTTATACCGATAATGTTAGAGTAATGTAAGGACAAATATTGGAATTATACGAGTAAATATTATAAAAATCTTTTTATGACCTGAAAAGTGCATGACATATATGTAAGGTGAGTAAAATAATTAAGTTTTCATTCAAAGAAGTTTCCTCAAAGGAGGAATTTCAATTTCAAAGATGCACTTCAAATACCGATAATGTATGAAATTAACTATTAGAGTAATGTAAGGATTACATAGCGTCATAGGCCACTATTATAAAAATTTAGCTTTTTATGATCTGAAAAGTACATGAAATATGTGTATTAAGTAAAACAATTAAGATTTTGCTCAAAGAAGTTCCCTCAGAGGAGAAATTTCAATTTTCAAAGTTGCACTTTTCTATATCGATAATGTATAAATAGAGATTATATACATAGTGTGATGGTAAAACTTCTTGTATCAGGTCGAGTCGGTTGAATGAGCTGTATCACTACGAGTCGCACAGTCATGCAAACGACGAGACCTGATGCAAAAATTGTTCCATCACATCTTTGTGTATGTGATCAGTTTATCTATAACATTTAACAAAATAAAAAAACAATTTAAAATTATGTAACGTTACAAATGTTTTAAAAAAGGGAACTATTTGAGTGAGTGATGTCGTCTTGTTTTGGTTTACAAGTAATGTAGGGACAAAATTGAAATTACATGTATATTGACAACTTTCATAAAAATTTGGCTTTTTTTAAACTCAAAAGTACATGAAATATGTAAGGTGAGTAAAACAATTGAGATTTTGCTCAAAGAAGTTCCCTCAGAGGTGAAATTCCAATTTTCAAAGTTACACTTCCTAGTATAAAATCAAATATTAGAGTAATGTAACTTGTAAGGACAAAATTGAAATTATATGGACAACTTTCATAAAATTTTGGGTTTTTATGATCTGAAAAGTACATGAAATATGTAAAGTGAGTAAAACAATTGAGATTTTCTTCTGCTGTGAATAAATTATGATTTTCAAAGATGCACATCCTATACCGATAATGTACGAAACAATCATTTCATTCAACCCCCTATGAATTCATAAAAATCATGCATCATTTTTCATGTTTTTTTCATTTGCATCGGTTCAACAGTTCTTTCAAAAAACTGCCAGGTGGGTGTGCTGTTTCATGTAAATGATTAAAAAAGAAGTTCAAAAAGGTAACAATACAAATTCAAGCTGCATTAATATTGTTATTTTAGTGTTTATATTTTTCATTTTCGAATTAAAATATGACAAAAGTTATCAATATAAAACTTGTTTTACTGTATGCAGAAATATAATTGAAATAAAATCGAACCAGTAAATGTGTGGCTGGATGATATTTTGAACTTTTAACAGGACTCTTAAGAAGTTGCCAATCCCTTGTATTATATGTCTCTGTTATTTTTTGGGGGGGAAAAGAAAGGGTATTTTTGTGTGAACATGTTGAAAATTACCTCGAAATTAAGTATATAATATGGTCATTTGTTAAAACATTAATTCATATACCTGTGGCTGTGCCACTTTGCTCGGTTTCTGTGAACCAAAGCTAATGCAGCTGGTTCGGAGACGCATCATGTCAGCTGGATTCAGGACGCCTAATGCTACCATGTCATCTTTTCCTAATTTACATATTATGTCTGGCGTTATCTTTTCCCTTTCAAAATTGGTATATAAATGTTGTAAATTGCACTCCTGCAACACAGCTTCCATTTTCTTCGGTGTATACAAAATATATGTCTATGAATTTTATCCGTTCTCGTTAACATTCGTAAAATTGCCGAAGTTTTTCCGGCTTTTTCCGTCAAGTATCATCATCATCGAAAAATCGTATAATGAAGAATGCACCGAATATAATGATTTATCTACCGCATATAATGATTTTGTGACTGCATATAACAATGGAAAAAGAATGCACTCCACACAATGATGTATGCACTGAATATAACGATTTATCTACTGAGTATAATGTCATAAGCATTGAATGGAATGATTAATGTACTGAATATAATGAAACAAGTACCGAATATAATGTTTTAACTACCACATATAATGCATTAACTACCACATATAATGTTTTAAGTACCACATATAATGAAGTTCGTACCGAATATAATGCAATCAGTACCGAATATAATGCAATCAGTACCGAATATAATGTTAAACTGACCATACATAATGGTAAAAGCACCACACACTATGATGCAAGCACTGAATACAATGATCAATGTACCGAATATAATGAAATAAGCACCGGATATGATTTAAAAAGTACCGAATATAATGCTTTAACTACCACAAAGAATGCCTTTACTACCACATATAATGCATTTACTACCACATATAATGGTTTAAGCACCACATACAATGAAGTTTGCACCGAATATAATGCAATTAGTACCGAATATAATGTTCAAATGACCACACATAATGGTAAAAGCACCACACACAGTGGCATAAGCACCACACACAATGATGTATGGACCGAATATATTAAAAAAAGCACCGAATATAAAGATCGAATACAACATAAGGCAGTTGTGGCTTTCCATATCTTAACATCTAGGCTTTGAATTATACCATCTCTGATCAAAACAGATTTCATGGGACTACATGGTTGTAATATGAATGATTAGCAGCCTTCAATTTCAAGAACATGGATAAAATCAGACTTACAGCATTACGCATAGACCCTTCATCGTGAAATAGAGCATCTATTAACATTTTTTCGTATATTGGCCAGAAAAAGAACACAGCGAAAGAAAAGTTCCGGATTTATATAGGACTTGACCAATTCTCCTAATCGGCATTTAAGATGATACGCCTTGGTCATGTTTTCAGTGAAGATCTGGTAAGCGAAACATAGAAATCACTACTTTCTTGTACGTCAAAAAAAAAGACAAATATACCTATAAGGAGCAATCAAACAAAGCGTAATCCACTGGACAGAAAAACCCGGGAAGATAAAATGACAACCACAAGCACAACAAATAAACACAGAAAACTAAACAACAATGAACAACACGAACTCCTATAAAAACCAGGAGTGAACCCAGATGCTCCGGAAGGGTAAGCAGTTCCTGCTCCGTATACGGCACCCGTCGTGAAGTTCAACAAAGTCAATCCGGCGGAAGTCACAAATCGGTGGAGGCACATGAAATGTTACGACGTTGGGAACAGGTACAATATCATCATCAAAACTCGTCAGTAAATAATTTTTGCCAGTGGATGAGTCTGATCTACGCAATTCAATGATTTTTTGACATCTTTTGTAGCAATCAATATATATATATATATATATATAGAGAGAGAGAGAGAGACAAACTAGCACAAGAAGCAGAAGAGGCAGCCTCCAAACAAGACATGGGTACATTGTACAGGATATCAAAAACACTGAGTAAAGGGTTTACCAGCATAGAAACACCAGTGCATAAGCTGGACGGGAAACTTGCATCAAGCATTGAGGAAGAACTTAAATGCTGGAAAAAACATTTTGAGAAAGTCCTAAACCAAGAACTTCCAACCTCAGAAGCAGAAATAAATGAAAGGGAAGAACAGCTTGATATAGACACCAGTACGCCATCGGAAGTAGAGGTAAAAAGGGCAATTAAATCATTAAAGAATGGAAAATCTCCAGGAATAGACCAAGTAACTGCAGAGATGTTAAAAGCTGAAGAAATAGAAACACCCAAGCTTCTGACAAGATTACTCCATCAAATATGGGAAACAGAAACAGCACCAGCAGATTGGAAGGTTGGTCTCATAGTAAAACTTCCAAAGAAAGGAGATCTCTCAGATCCAAATAACTGGAGAGGTATTATGCTTTTGTCAATCACAACCAAAATACTGTGTAAGATCATTCTTAATAGAGTATCAGCAGTTATTGATCCATACATAAGAAAGGAGCAAGCAGGGTTCAGAAAAGGGAAGTCATGCACAGACCAGATATTCACCATAAGACAAATTTTTGAGCAGTGCAATGAATGGAACACAACTCTCTATTCGAACTTCATTGACTTCACCAAAGCATTCGATAGTATTCACCGTCCAGCTCTTTGGAAAATCCTCTCGCACTATGGTATCCATGAAAAGATCATTTCAATTATTAAGATGCTGTACAAAGACTTCCAAGCAAAAGTAATCTGTGCAAATCAACTTGCAGAAAGCTTCTTCATCAATACTGGAGTTCGTCAGGGATGTGTTCTTTCTCCCCTTCTCTTTACTTTCTGTGTGGACTGGCTCATGAGACGTACCACTCAAGGAACAAGCAGAGGAATAGCATGGACCTTTAACACCACCCTAGAAGATCTAGATTTGGCAGATGACATCGCCCTGCTAGCACAGCGACACAGGGATATCCAAAGCAAAACCAATGATCTTGTAAATTATGGTAAACAGATAGGCTTGAAAGTAAACAACAAAAAGACAAAAATTATTAAAGTAAATTCTACAATTGAAAATCAAGTGAAAATTGATAACAGCATCACTGAGGAAGTTGAAAGTTTCATATACCTTGGTAGTAAGATCAGTGCCAATGGAGATCCAAACTGTGATGTTGATAACAGAATATCAAAAGCCAAATTCGCCTTTGCAAGCCTGAGAAACATCTGGAAATCAAGTAAAATCATGACAAAAACTAAACTGAAAATTTTTAAAACAAACGTTATTGCTGTCCTCCTGTATGGATCTGAGTCATGGAAAGTCACTAAAAACATCATCCACAAGCTTGACACCTTCCAAACAAAATGTCTGCGACGAATCTTGAGAATATTTTGGCCTCAGAAAATAACGAACACCGAACTGTATGAAAGAACAAAGACAGTACCTATATCAACATTGATTAAAGAGAGGAGATGGAAATGGATTGACCATGTGTTCAGAATGGAGACTTCTGAAATACCTAGAATTGCAATGAGATGGACACCACCAGGAAAGCGAAGTAGAGGAAGACCAAAGGAAACGTGGCGGAGGTCAGTTGAAAAAGAGATGAAGGATGAAGGGTGGACGTGGGGCATGGTCCAAAGAATGGCAGCAGACAGACAGAGTTGGAGGTCCTCGGTCAAGGCCTTATGTGCTATTTAGCACGAAGAGGACTATATATATATATATATATATATATATATATATATATATATATATATATATATATATAATATTAAAAAAACTCTTTTGGGGGACTCCTCTCATATGAATGGATTTGTCATGTTTTTTCGGAAAATGGCTTAGTACACGATCTTCGTCGCGTGCCATAGCTTTCTGACGATTTGCTCATGTTCGGACTCAAAATCAGTCGCACTTTTAGACCTATCCTTCCTGTTAGAAGCAAAATGTGCTAAAATTTGTCTGGTAATCGTCCATGGAAGCAAAGCTGACTTTTGTCGAGTCAGACAAACAATACCACTATTTCTCTTGATTTCTTTTATCACTGTCTTCTCTGTTGCCATACCAGTCCATACTCCATTAAATGTGCCGGCAATTTTTCTAACTGCAAGCCTGTCC
The DNA here is from genome assembly GCA_028015205.1 of Mytilisepta virgata. Taxonomy (NCBI): domain Eukaryota; kingdom Metazoa; phylum Mollusca; class Bivalvia; order Mytilida; family Mytilidae; genus Mytilisepta; species Mytilisepta virgata. Next base: position 27,219,362 of record CM051511.1, read on the forward strand.
GACAGAAAAGCAGACGTGACTTAATTAACCCGGCAAATTTAACATGTCTAGGATCTATGCTGGAGTCTGACAAGCATAGTTTGTTTTGTTTATAGAAAAAAAAATATGGTAACATAGAAAACACTGCATGACTTCAAGTAAAGAGCCCAACTACCCGATCACTCAGCCCTGGTCTTTACAAGAATGACTTCCACTGCTTCCAAAAACGTTTTCTTAAATTTTTAATGTTGGTGATACCTGGTGAGAAGGGTATTTGATCTGCTTTCAAAATTGTTATAATTACATATTGACAATATAAACAGTACTAAATGTTTTTGTTAGATGTTAAATTATTGTAAAAAATAGAAATTATATTATATATCTACATTATATCTAAACATCGAAGTTGGAATGCAACGAAAATGACTAAAAATACAAATATTTTTGTAATATGCAAATACCGCTACAAAAACTGATTTCGAACAATTTAAACGTATATAATTTGATATTTATATCACGATCTTCAACTTTAAAAAGGAATTAAACATATAATACAAACTGATAAAGAATGGGAATCGACCAAAAAATAGTTCTTGATTTTATGAAAAATGAAAGGCCCTCCACTTTACCGAATTTAAAAAAAAACTGCACGACGGGAAATCTTTAGAAGTTAGTCTAAGGTATACTCTAATCGAGCCTTGTGTCATGCCGGTTGACTAAAGTCTTAAAATAAGTTAGCCATCCGTCACGGCTCTAAGAAGTTTCCTATTATTGATACGTTTTAGTGCGTTGTTATTAAATATTTTAATTAGGTAGTATGTTGTATCATTGTAATATTGCTTAGGCCCTACTCTTGCCTGGAAAGAAGTGGATTGCAGACGAATGCTGCGAATAATGATTTGAAAAAACTAGAATGACAGATCTTGGAGAGTCACAAAATGCTAATGGTAGTAATTTTTGACAAGCCATTTCGTTTTTAGCTCACTTGGACTATAAGGCCATGTCATGTGAGCCGTAAACTTTCCTTTAAACAGATCTGCTAAAGATCTCTTCTTACATCCCAGCTCCTTTGTTTTTACAGGGGTGATTTGAGACGGATCACCCCTGCCAGATCACCCCAGCAAGAGTGCTTTGTTAGTTTAAAGTTGACGGGAACAATTTACTCACGATTAAAACTTAGAAAATTTATGCAGAAACATAAATTACAAATTAAAAATTAACATTAAAATTTAGAAAGAATGTACCGAGAATCGAACCTGGGACCGTTCGTTTATTAGCCATCCACTTAGGCCAGTGAAGCTCACACCGATTAACGTTAATTTTACCTATAAGAATATTAAGTTCGGGGTTCCAGTGGGGAATACAATATATAATATATATAAAAGTATATTATAACGTAAAATAGTACTGAAATGTTTACTTTACTTGGTGTGTCTGTATAAGATCATCCCTCGGGCCTCCGGCCCTCGGGATGATCTTATACAGACACACCGCGTCCTTGTGGGATAACTATTACTGAAACCACTGATTGGGCAACTGGACAAAACTTTTAAGTCAGAATTTACCAGCATTGTCCAGAATATGGTATACCAGTATCTGCTATTCTGGTAAATTCTGGGTGATTCATGATTTTCTGTGAAAATTTGTTACAATGCTGGTTTACCAGAATTTTCCGGCATCTTCCAGTATCTGCAATGCTGGAAAATTCTAGTAATAATTCTGGAATGAATTTTTCTACCAGCATTGCACAATTCTGGTTGTACCAGAATCTAGTTCTTATTCTTCACTTTATCCCTTTTAGTGGAATGATCCTTGGGTGACCCCCTTCCAAAAAGCCCTGACTCCCAACCGACACTCCTGCTGTTACTAAAAATACAAAAAAGGGGAATGAATTTGTTTTTATTTTTATACAAACACACTACAGTAGACAGAATAATCTGTCTCTTGTGTGGTCCGTGTGGACCAAAAAAAAATAATAATAAATAGCCAAATGATAAAAAGAAAATATGAAATGACAAATGTAACCACACAAGGGATAAATTATTCGGTCTACAAACACACAGCCCTATACAATACAACATAATATTGTTTGGGGCTTTTTAAAATTCTTTAAATTTAATTTTTCTTTGTTTTTTGTACACAACAGATGTCTGCAATTTTGTCACAACCTCAAACTTTTTGAATATATTCCACATTTTTTGCATTTATTGTATTGCCTATTGGCGAAAAGTAATCAATATTAATATCTAGTCATATCATTAAAATACAGATAGTTATTATAAGGATATGGGCTTCAGAGAGACGGCATCCCATCAGATTGACCATGGAAAAAGTAACATATATTTGGTCATCATGTGGCTTTAAAATTGATTCTCATATTCCTAACGGTTTGATCTATAAATGGGATAAAATTACATAATATTTTTAAGCACTTCCCGGTGGTTAAATTTCTGCATAGGAATTCCCGCAATTTTTTTTTTTATTGGAAAGATAAACTAGAGAAGTTCCAAAATGGCCTTCATGTAAACAAAATGCATAGCAACCGCATTTTAATGAGGTTTTTGTTAAAAATGCATAGCAACAGCATTTTATTAAGGTTTTTGTTGAAAATTATAGGAGAAACAGATTCTCCTTCAATTTATGAGAGATAAAATTTCTCCACCCTCGATAGTTAAATTTTAGATTTTAACACGCTTGTGTTGAAAATAAAAAATTTAACTATGTCGGGTGGAGAAATTCCATAACTCACTCGTACCTGAAGGAGAATCTATTTTTAACTACCGTTACTAATGCTAATGTAACGGAAATGAGTTTTATAATAATGCCAAGTTCAACAAAATATTTAGACAGTTATTTCAACGATTTTACTGTTATTTATCCATACAGTTTAAATAAATCCCTCACCTTAAATCGAATAGAAATATATTTAACATTAATTTTGGATGTTCACAGCTTGAATAAAGCATCTTGACCACACTCAAATATCATGTTTTTCTCTGACATCATAAGTACATTCCTGCTTGAGCCGGGTCATCCGGGGCGACCGGCCCAAGAATGAAGAAATGGCCAGGACAAGTCTATCAGCAACGGCAGTAAAATGCAGTACACGTATATACTGACTGTGTTTAGGACACAGGATTTGAATACATAAATAAATTAAACAGCAATATAATTTTAAAATGTACAGTAATATTAACAATTTACAAAACCCCATTACACTACAAAGAAAAAATCTAAATGGTGTCTTATTTTCATTTGTTTCACAATTTCAACAAGTCACCACAAAGTACAAATTCACACAGTATTCCATCCATAAAATTATGACAAATTTGTACCACAGCAATTATTGTGATCTATTCCAGTTGGAGCTGATGTATTCTGTGAATTTATAGAGGTGGCCATACATTGTATACTGTATACACGAGGACTGTATCCTCCAGGTGTATTTGAGAAGAAAAAGAAATACAGCGTTCCTGTTAAAGTAAGTACTATACAAGGACTTCCCCAGTGTGCAATAGAAGTTGAACCTTAACAGGTTAATAACCATCCTCCATTATCCACGCTACTTGAGTACTCCTTTAGCTCAGTTGGTAGAATGGTTGATTGCTGTACCAAAGGTGTCGGGGTCGGTAGGTTGATGCAGTAGGTAATTTTGGTTGACAAAATATGCTCTAGTGTTGCACATGTGTAAAGATCAAGTTTTTTATAGAAATGCAGTACAACAGGGTCATAAAAGATTTCGCTGGAGTTCCATATATTTTTTTATTTAGAAAGTAGAATTTTCATTTCCTGGCATGAAAAAAGAAAGTTTCACATTTTCATCAAACTGCATGGAAAAAAGGGAAAAAAAATCATTTTAAACAGGAAAACATGTTAAGAAAGTATCAATGTGTTATGGAACTTTTTTACTGCCATCATTGGAGATTTCTCACCTTTCAAACAATTTTTAATTTTTTTTTTTTTTTTTCAATTTTTTTTTTATAGATTTTTTATTCTTATCCAATGGGGGCCTCGGTGATCGAGTGGTCTAGATAGTTCGTCATTTCGTCATGACTACTAATGATCACTAGCCTGTCAACTCTTAAGGTTGTGAGTTCGAATCTTACCTGTGGTGGGGTGTGTTTGACTCTTAATTGACAAGGACTGCCAATTTTCCTACCGAAGGTCGTGGTTCTCTCCGGATACTCCGGCTTCTTCCACCAATAAAAACTGGCCGCCGTGAAATAGCCAAATGTGCTGAAAACGGCATAAAAACCCCAACTCAACAAATCTTATCCAATGAAAGGGGTATTTAGTAATGTTAACAAAATCCTATATCATAAATAATATAGGCATTTTTCACCTTAAAAAATTAGTATGTTTCTTGTGTTTCATTTACCAAAGAAACATTTTACAATTCTAGCTACAATTAAGATACTATCCATGGTCAACATATGGTGACAGTTGTTATTGCATGTTAAATTTTGTATATAGATGTAAATGTACAGTAGTTATTTGTACAGTTTTGTATAATTTCACATACATTCTGCTGACATGGTGATGAATTTGATATATTTATTTTAAGATATGCATACATCCAGATGTTCTGGCCTACGTCACTAACATTGTTGACAGTATCCGTCTTTTGCTCAGGGAAAATGCTGTTGACAAAGTGACTGTTGTCATAGTAACACCAAACAACAAACCTACTGAGAGATTTGTGTTTGAAGTAGCTAAACCTTCCCAGGGTACAGGGTATATTATATATATTTTTTATTTAAAAAAATATTACAGTAAAATTTTGTATTGTTGAAAATGAACTTGTTCCTGAAAATATCACAAGAAAAATTTTTATATTTTGAAGTTAAGCTTGGATTCTCATATAATGAGATGAAACATTTCAGTTGTCTTGTGTGTTTCACAACCAGTTTGAAAATATAGTTAGAACTAAAAATTAGCTGTACCTGTGTACCTGTATATAAATAACATCTCAGTAAAACCTGGATACTATGTTGTGGCTAGAAAATTGCTAAAACTGATTTAAGCCAAATTTTAAACAATAAACAAATAAGAGAATAACTAAGCATACATATCCACAGCACTAGAAACAATAAACAATTTTTGTTTGCATTGACTTTTTTCAAGTATCTGTATGAAATCACTCGTAGTTGACCTTTTTGTTAACCCAAAAAGCTAAAAATAGTTGACAGTAAATAATATCAATGTAAATTTACATGGTGTATCAGGGGTCAAAAATAGCATTAGCCCAACATCCAGGACTGGTGTTTTTTATCAGCAGACTATCATATTTTGTGTAAGTTAAGGTTACTATCATCCCAATGAGGCTGGTAAATTCTCAGTATTGAAAAGCCCTGTGCTAATATTAAGTGTGTCCAGAGAAATTCAACCCTTGTGTATCCATAATTTCAGTGATGACAGATATCTGTATCGTTTAGAAGAATCATTGAGAGCTTTCCTGTTGAAATTGAATGTTACAGAATCGTTATTGAAACCATTACCTTCAGGTAAGTTTAAGGATGATAGATCTTTTCTTTCTTTTTACCTGCATTGCCGAAGACTGAAGCAGGTCTAAAACGTGCGGATTCAGACAGGGGCGCACACGGCCCTAAAAAAGGGCATGTTTCTGACAATTCATATGATTTTTTAGGATAAAATCGTCCAAAACATTTTTCGCCTCGCTATATCAATCATTACCAACACTTAAACCCCCCTTCATTTGTTGAATTAAGTCATTTTTAGCTCACCTGTCCTAAAAGGACGTGAGCTTTTGCCATCACTTGGCATTTGTGAAATTTTCAAAGATTCTGATTTTATTGTAGATGTGAACCTCCCCTTTTAGGGTAATTTGAGAAAGAAATAAATTAAAATTGATTTTTTGCTATTAGATTAATATAGAATAACCTTTCGGTACTACATTCAAAGATAAATCTTACAATGGTAGTTAACTTATGGAAACTGAGAACAGTGGATGCTAAAAATTCTCTATTTGCATGGTCCAGACATCAAATTGGTCTTGTTTATGTTAGGATCACATGTTCTTTGGCTATGTTATAACATCATATTTCATTGAATAAGGTTCACATATTTTGATTTTAAAGGCACTTTACAAAGATAACAAAACCTGTGATTGGTTATGGCCCTTTTCTTCTACAGTCCCAGATTGAGATTTAATGATTCTGGTGTTTTATTAAAACAAATTCTAATTCATTTAAGGTTTGGAAATTAATCAAGGAACATAATTGGTTAATATTCAGAAAATGTTTACTGTGTATTTCAGGGGTTGAAAATATCACTAGCCAAGTTAAAACCAGAACTAGTTGTTTTTATCAGCAGAATGTTAAAGGCTAACACACAAGATTTCAAATTGGAGAATAAATCTCTATTTTTGGGTAGCTAATACAGTCCAGTTAATTAAGGATAATGCTGTTGAGGTCTAAATTAAAATTAGGTTTGTTTGCTGTGGGGCATTTCCCTCTGAAATATGACTGGCTAAAAAATTTTTATTAGTGACATTTTTTTTCCAGACACATACATTATTTTTGTTCAGTTGAGTTCATCAATTTAATCATCAATATGATTTAAAAAAAAATGCCTACCTACTTATTCTACCCTCCCAAGTATTGATTGGGTTACTGCAAACAAAGAATATTTTAAGCCTGGCCTGATCAGTTGCATACACCATATCCTACAAGTTCTTCTGCTAGTAATTTGACTTATCATGCTTATTAATTTTTCAGTAGTGAAAAGCCCTGGGCTAGTGTGTACAGAAAATTTCAAACCCTGTGTTTTCCCTGTAGAGCAGTATATTATTTTTTTCTCTCTGAAAAGCACATTATCCTTATTATAGTTATTTTGAAGTTTTTCACCATCAACCTGGATGTTCACTATACTAAACAAAGTCCCATTTGAAAATGTGCAACAGACACAACAGATTTTGAATACAGGTCATACATAACATTTCAGTAGCTTGTGTGTTTGATCTAGGGACAGTAAATTTCCGTACAAGTTGCTGCAGTGATTTACTTTGTGATATTTCAGAAGTCATATCATTGTCATACCTGGAGTTTAAACCTACAATGTAGCTTTATCATGTAATTTCAGATTGTACATGGACTGTACAAGTTAGTACAAAAGAGTCTGCAGCATACAGTATTGATCAAGGACAGATTGTCAAGGTTTATAAAGTTATCTTAATATACTTGACTGCTATGTCAAAAATCATTTTATGAGTAAACACATGTAACGGTATATTGAAAAGAATTATCAACATGTTACTTTCTTAAAATTGTTAATTTACCTTGTTGATTGTCAGGATATGCCGATATTTGTTTGAAATGTGTAATAAATTGCTTCGCTGAGTGCAGCTGGATACGACCGCAGAGGTCCAACCCTGAACAGTTGGGGCAAAAATGGACACAATATTTGCGCTTGATACAGGTCTGAAATTGGATTATAATTAAATATTTGACACATAATAGTTTTCTGACACAGAATAACTGTAGTCAAAGAACTTAGAATTGGTCATATGATTTGAATTTATATTCAATTTTTTGCTTTTTGTGCAATACAATATGCTGTTGCAAATTGAACCCCCTCCCCCAAAAAATAAATTAAATTTTTACCGCTTTTTTTGCTTTTGTGCAATACACTATGCTATTGACCCCCCCCCCCCCCCCAAAAAAAAAAAAAAAAAAAAAACTTATTGTGTACCCCCCTCCCCCAGCCCTTTTTTTTTGCCAAAAAAAAAATTTGAAGAAATTTTTTTTAATTTCTGAAATCTGAAATGAGAAAAAATTGTCCCCCCCCCCCACAATTTCTTATTTACCCCCTAAATTTTCAACCCCCCCCACCTTTCCCTTTTTTCCAAAAAAAAAAATTCTTTCCCTCAAGATAAGGTCAAAATCCCTATTCAAATTTCTCATGGAGTTTGCAAACATAATTACCCATTTAAATACATCATTGAAGTCTTAAAATAGAAAATGACATATGGCTAAAATTAATATTAATTAATAGTAACTTCTAAAAATAAATTGACAGCTATAAATCACCCCAAGACAATCTACATTTCTTTATACATAATCGAATCATACACAATATTTTACTTTAAATGTGTTTGGATTACCTCCCTTACACCAAGATAATATCATAGATTTCTATTTACTTATACTAAAGTTATTGTGCAAAAACCAAGAAAAATGCTTATTTGGGCCCTTTTTTAGCCCCTAATTCCTAAACTGTTGGGACCAAAACTCCCAAAAACAATCCCAACCTTCCTTTTGTGGTCATAAACCTTGTGTTAAAATTTCATAGATTTCTATTTACCTATACTAGAGTTATTGTGCGAAAACCAAGAAAAATGCTTATTGGGCCCTTTTTTGGAACCTAATTCTTAAACTGTTGGGACCAAAACTCCCAAAATCAATCCCAACCTTCCTTTTGTGGTCATAAACCTTGTGTTTAAATTTCATAGATTTCTGTTAACTTATACTAAAGTTATAGTGCGAAAACCAAATGTCTTCGGACGACGATGACGACGCCAATGTCATACCAATAAAAATAGCCAAGAAATCAGGTTATGAAGTATTGGATACACAGAAAGAAGTCAAATTTCCAGTAAATAGAAAAATCCTGAGAAGGGACTTGTGGAAAATTTATGTTATTTGTCTTATATCAACAATCTGTTGCTTTGAATTTTTATCATGTATTGTGTTTCAAGAAAGGGTGTCCTTTCCGTATATTCAAGCTTAATCCTGTAGTACAGAAAAATTTTATTTCATTGATTAAAGAATTTTTCATACAGATCAATAGAATTTGTTTTTAGGAATGAATTATTAGTTTATCACAAGTTGTTATTTTTAATTTGAAATTTCAGATTATCTTTCACAAGGAAATTACAGTAATACCTCACCACTATAAATGTACTAAATGTTTGATTTTTATGTTTGATCACAGAATTTTCCATGGGTTGAAGCAGATGAAAGGGAGACAACTATGGAAGATGCAAAAATTATACCACTAAAAGCTGTCAGCTCTGATTATCTACAGGTATTTACAGTCTCATACCCAGCAGTCCCATGTGATTTGTGGTAGAGGCTGACATTAATGGATTAAGAGGAATTAGCATGATAATTTGCCGATTGAATGCCTAAATATACAGAAATGATTTGATATAGCCCTTTTCAGAAACTCATTTTCGGTATCATGATTCCGACTCTAAAATTACAATTTGATTTTTGCTGGGACATGGTACTGGTTCGCTGCAATGTAGAGTAAAGGATTAACAGTATTTAAAACTTCTAAATCTGCACGTAATGTTTGGTTTATATAAATTGGGAACTACTTACGATCTTTTTGCTTCCAACATACTTCTTATCAAACTTGATTATAAAGCTGGTGATATTTGTATTTCAAAGTAATAAATAATTTCTATTTACTTCCTACTGGTTGTTCTGCACTGCAGCGAACCAGTACTATCAGCCAGCAAGGGAAATAACTTGTTTCAAATTATATAATTTTTGAGTCGGATTCGTGAGGATGGAATCAGGGAGATAATTTTTCCAACAAAATAAAGATGAGGTTGCACGTGTTATCATGCAAAGTATACCCCACTCTTTTTTAATTTTGAAAACTGGGAAAACAGATTTGAAAAGTTTGACGAAAAATTTCATGTAAAGATAAGGTATTGTAAAATTTGTAAGTATTGGCAAACAGGAAGTGGTTTCTTGACAGACCTGAAAATAGGAGAGACGATACAACTCGTGGTCATAAAGCTACAGGCCAAATATCAAATTTCGTTTCACAGAAGCCTTGATAAGTGTGGCGAAAAATTTCAGTTTGAATGGACGGACAGACGGACGGATAAGGTGAATCCAGTATACCACCCACTCCGTAGAGTGGGGTTATAATATTAACATTAATCGTATCATCTTAAATGACATATATATTAATAAGAAAATTAGTCATATAATATGTGTTAGTCTATATTTGTAGCTGACCTAGTCCAAAGTGAGTGTTTAGCATCCATCATTTGACTCCTCTCCTGTGGAACCTCTAGGCCAAATGAACTGAAACTTGCCATCTGTATAAAGTTTGCATATTTTGAAAGGGACTGACATGGACATCATTACATGCTTTAGTTTTAGAAAAAAGATCTCGTCCTCTGAAACTTGTTGGCTAAAATTAACTTGATAGTTCTGTGTAGTTTAAATATTTCATAATGGTCAGACAACTAGCAAAGCTGCTATAGAAAGTTCTATTTCCTTGGTTGAATTTTTAAAAAATATTTCCGGCCAAATGAAATGAACCTTGATATGAAACATATACTTGGGGATCTGTATAAAATTTTGACAAATTATTCATGTTGAACAAAAAGATGGTCAACATGGATAATTTAAATTTCTGATCGCATTATCATTACTAAACTTAACTGGTAGTTAAGAATAAATTATTATTTGGAGAAATATCTATCATGGACTGCTTCTTAAATGATTAAACGTCTGTGATATTAAGCAGCTAAGTCCGTGCACGTACCAAAATCTAAGTGTACACCGCCTTGCACATACCAAAAAAAGTTTTAATGTTATGAAATGACTAAGAAATGGCTAACTCACACTGAATTAGATATTCTATACTTTGGTCTTTGGAAAGGCAATATTTTTCAGTCGAAAAAATGTTGAAACTCTGCAAACAAATACTGATACACATCTAAAAATGTTCAACGCTCCAAATTTTTCCGGTATCCTCCCCAGGTTTTCCTCCAATAGCTTTTTAGCTCACCTGGACCAAAGGTCCATGTGAGCTTTTACCATCACTTGGCGTCCGTCGTCTGTCGTCGTCTGTTAACAATTTTTCAAACGTTAACTTGTCCGACACCATAAGTCCAATTGCAACCAAACTTGGTACATTTGTTTAGTGGCATTATGTGTACAAAAATATCGTTCAGATTTTTGATTCGTAAAAAAACATGGCCGCCATGGCTAAAAATAGAACATAGGGGTAAATTGCAGTTTTTTGCAAATAACTCAAAAACCATAACAGATATCAAAATTCTGGCATAGGGTAAAAGTGTTCAGCACCTCAAGATCTACCTGCCCTGAAATTTTGAAGAAGATCCAATGACCCATGTAGGAGTTATTGCCCTTTTTCTGCATTTTTTCCAAATTTTGCACTTATTAAGCTCAATATCTTGGATACTATAAAGGAAATTTGAAAAATTTAAATTTCATATTGTTAGGCACACAAAGATCTACAAAATTTGTAACAGGATCGAAGTTGTAGGTTCATTCCTTTTAGGAGTTATTCCCCTTAGATCATCAAAATTGACCATTTTTGCAGTCTTTATTCATTGTAATAAAATCGTTAACTCCTCTTACACCATAAGTTTAATTGCAACCAAACTTAGTGTAGTTGTTCCTTGGCATGAGTGCTACTAAACTATCGTTTGGATTTTTGATTTGTAAAAAAACATGGCTGCCATGGCTAAAAATAGAACATAGGGGTAAATTGCAGTTTTTTGCAAATAACTCAAAAATGGTGACAGATATCAAAATTCTGATGGGAGCTAAAGTGTTCAACACCTCAAGATCTACCTGCTTTGAAATTTTGAAGAAGATGTAACCACCCATGTAGGAGTTATTGCCCTTTTTCTTGATTTTTTTTTGAAATTTGTACTTATTAAGTTGTTGTCAATAGAGAAAAGCTGTTGTTTGCTTAAACAATCAGCTCATTGAGCTCTACAAAAGTCTGAATTGGGTCGAAGTTGTCAGATGATCCATTATAGGGGTAATAGCTCATGAAAGACTCCCTTAAAGCTTAAGGACCAGGTGAGCGATTCAGGCTCCTGGGAGCCTCTTGTTACACAGAGTTTTAATCACAACTGACTGTCCGTGCGTTTCTTTGAATAAATGGGAAGCCGAAACATAATAATTTTATGACATAAATCAAGCAGTTTGACAATATGACACTGATTACTCTCCTTTCACTTTTTGTCCGCTTTGAATCCGCCATTTTTCTTAGCACTTACCAAATTAAGCAGTGCACAGACCAATGAGATTGGACCCCCTGGATTAGTTAAATTTAACCACATACTCAAATAACTTGAAACTTAATGATATATCTAATGAAGTTTGTATTGAATTTTGAATATTCAGTCCCAATCAGTCCACTATTGCCAATATTTTTGACAGGTCAAATTAAAAAATTTTACAACTTGAACCTGCTTTAGCAAAGAAACGTAATTTGGTACGAGACGAAATGGATATATTGATGCATCTGCTACGGGAGTGATTTAAGCTCTTTGTTTGGTTTCCGTTGCAAAATTTTTTTATGCAGTTAATAACTAATAATTTTAAATTTTATTTATTTTCATGTTCTTTATTGTGGAAATGGTATTGCAGTAAAGTTTCAAGTTGAATTTGGTTGATAGAATAAAAAATTATTCAGTTGAAGTGCATATTGTTACTATCAAGAATAGCTATTTTCTTTGTCACATATCACTTAAAAAATAGTCATTTTACCAATGTTAACTTTTCAGAGAGACATCATGATATTTGGCATACATTGGTGCTTTGTGTATTATTAATCAAAATATGACCCTCTATAGTATCTCACATAGTTATCTCATTGATGAAGAGGTTATTTTCTTCTTACAGATGCAGTTATATGCTGAAGAGAGTGGAAAGGAGTGATAATCTAAATGGTGATGAATAATTCTGACAACAAAAATCTTGTTTCAGAGAGACCATCTTACTGCTCGTAGCCTAGAAAGTGGACATATTTTGTTAATTTTGTAATTTTCACAGCAGATGTCAGTGCTATCATGGACATTTAATTTTACATTATTATCATGAGCTTGTTGACATTTGAAGTTCTATAAATTGTAAAACGGTTGATGAATTTTTAATTTTGCCACTTTTTATTTGTGTCTATCCCATGTAGGAACTCTTCAGTTCGTTTTCGATATCTGTTGTCTCCTTTGTATTGCTAATACTTCAAACATAGAAAGATGCTTTGCTCTCTCTATTACATTTTATTTGATAGAAAGGTGCCTCATTAACAAATTTTTATGTGTTTGTGTGAAGATTGAATGATACAATGTGTGAAAATTTGTTTTGCTTGTTTGTTTAGTTGGGGTTTTATGCCATTTACAGCACATTTGGCTATTTCGGGCAGCCAGTTTTTATTGGTGGAGGAGGCCAGAGCACCCGGAGAGAACCACGACCTTCAGTAAGAAAATTGGCAATCCTTGTCAATTAAGATTGGAGTCGAACACACCCCTCCACAGGTGAGATTATAATCACAATGGTTGAACCTCAGTGTTTTGCTGATTTTTATTCACTTAATAATTACTGTGAGTCATGTTTTTAGATCATGCCATAATTTAGATTTCTGTAAGAAAGGATATGGTGAATAAATTCTAGACACAAAATCTAAAAATACTTGTGAAAAAAACTAATTTCAAAATCCCATCAATACACTAATATGACACCTTAGCCAAAACATGTTTCTGATTGACAATGAATTGTGCACATTGCCTTGCATCCCTTCCTTTTTCAAGACCACTATCATGGTGTAGGACTACAGGTTATTATACCCTTGTCTATATGATATACCATAAACTCTAACACATTATGATAGCTAAGTCAAAACTGTAATATATCAATACCATTTAATTTCAAATGAGCAATTTGATTGGTCGAGTAAGTTTGAATATACTGTATAATCTTTGGTAGTGTGATGTTACCAACCTGAAGTACTTGGCAATCTACAATTTAAATATTCCTTGGGTAAAAAAGTTATATAAATGATTATACTTGTATTTTTGTAACAGAAAATTCTTGAAAATTAAATTATAAGGATAATTTTAAATATTGGAACATTAATCAGTTAAATGCTTAAGGACGTGTAAACAACCTCAAATATAACCTGTTCCAAAATTGAAAAAGAATACTTAGGGACGAGATCAAAAGTTCAATGTCGGATAAAAAACTTAATTCAAATAGTTTGGGGGTGGGGGGGGGGGGGGGGGGTAAAAATCACTGGAAGTTTTGTTATCCGACATCGATTTTTGTATACGCCTATATTGGTCAATCAATTTTTCCCAAATTAAGTTAAGAGGGGGGTGGGGGTCAGTGAAAAAACTATGTGAATTAAGTTTTTTATCCGACATTGAACTTTTGATCTCGTCCCTTAAATAGAACAATGCATTTCTGATTAATTTCTTTATTAGTTCACATCGGGAAATCATAAATTATTCATTGTTCTCTGATCAACATTCATTTTGTATTCTTATCTTTACCACATGTTGGTGTTTTTCACTCCATGAATCCTGGAAATATCTGCCTGCAAAGGGAGACAATTCCCTATAAGGATAAAACCAGTTTAATTTAGATAGTAAGGGAGATAATTTGGAACACTCCTGTCAGCTAATCTTGATGTCCATTTTGAAATGTTGAATTGTGGTTGGATCAGGTATATTTATTCCACAGATTGGACAGCAGTACCCAGGGTCTGCTTTGTAATTACTCTGTAAAATATAACAGTCAAATATATAAACATGATGAAGAATATTAGTATCGTAAACTAAATGAGAAAGTTATTTTTTTTCACTTTAATGTACTGGAAGAAATATATCACAGATTCTTAAACTGAAACCTAACAAGAGGCTCTCAAGAGCCTGAATCGCTCACCTGGCAAACATTGCGCTATAAACTAAATCTCATCATCACCATTCACTAAGGATACCATGTTTACTTTAAAAACCAAATATTGTTGAAATCCGAGCAAGTGTAAACAAGAATTGCCCATTGCAGCCATATTTGTAGTCCATGTTTGTTGCCCAATCGGGAGGAAATGAGGAAAATTTTTAAAGAACCTCCCATAGATGCTTTCTGTCAAGTTTCGTTCCATTTGGCCAAGTGATTTCAGAGGAGAAGATTTTTTTATATCAGCCAATCAGAAACAAGAATTGCCCATTGCAGCCATATTTGTAGTCCGATCGGGACGAAATGAGGAAACTTTATAAAGGACCTCCCATATATGCTTCCTGTCAAGTTTTGTTCCATTTGGCCATGCAGTTTCAGAGGAGAAGATTTTTAAAAACTCAGCCAATCAGAAACAACAATTGCCCATGGTGGCCATGTTTGTTGTCCGATCGGGACGAAATGAGCAAACTTTATAAAGGACCTTACATAGATGCTTCCTGCCAAATTTAATTCCATTTGGCCCAGTGGTTTCAGAGGAGAAGATTGAAATGTGAAAAGTTAACGGATGGACGGACGACGGACGGACGGACGACGGACGCAAAGTGATGGCAAAAGCTCACCCTGGCTTTTAGCCAGGTGAGCTAAAAATGACCGAGAAATCAGGCTCAGATTTATTAAAACATAAATTTAAGGATTTTCTCAACTTGTTCTCAACCGTAACCAATTCTGACTATCCGATAACATGCAATTTTTCATCTGTTCACAAGTCCGAGGAAAAGCTCAAGGATGAACATTAAATAATACAGGAATTTCTCAATGAGACATCTGATGTCAACTGTAAACATCAAAATTTACCACAGCATCAGAAATCAATGGTTTTAAATCACTTTTTGTACATCAAGGGTTTAGGATTCCTGTACCCTTGTTTACAATCAGGTTTATGGGATATAATGAATTAACCCTTACCATTCAAACAAAACTTTATGAATACTATCATGTGTTTTTGTCTGATTTTCTGTTTATATACATCACACATGTAATTAATACACAATGTCAAAGGGAAGAGTTTTCCCTGTCAGGGAAAATTAATGTTAAATAACAAAGAATTGGATGAATTTTAGGAGTGCAGTTTTTATAATTTTACCCAAATTTATTTAATAGGACCAAAAAGATCCCAAGTGCAAGGTAATTTCATCTATTATATATTGTTGGTCTACTCTATATCTTTTTTTTTTTTATAGTTTTAACTAAATTTCTTCAGTTTTCATATGGTACCATCTTTATAAACTAATAGGCAATTCCAGGTTGGACATTGCTTCATTTTTTCCCCAAATGTTAAGCTCACCTGGCCAAAGGCCATGTGAGCTTTCGTCATCACTTGGTGTCCGTCGTCCATTCACTTTTCACATTCTAATCTGCTCCTCTGAAACCACCGTGCCAAATGGAATTAAATTTGGCAGGAAGCATATATGTAAGGTCCTTTAAAAAAATTGTCATTTCTTCCCGATCGGACAACAAACATGGCCGCCATGGGCAATTTTTGTTTCTGATTGGCTGAGTTTTCAAAAATCTTCTCCTCTGAAACTGCTGAGCCAAATGAAACAAAACTTGACAGGAAGCATATATGGGAGGTCCTTTATAAAGTTTCCTCATTTCGTCCCGATCAGACTACAAATATGGCCGCCTGGGCAGTTCTTGTTTCTGATTGGTTGATATAAAAAAATCTTCTCCTCTGAAATCGCTTGGCCAAATGGAATGAAACTTGACTAAAAGCATCTATGGGAGGTTCTTTACAAAGTTCCTCATTTCGTCCCGATAGGGTAAAAACAATGGCTGCCATAGGCAATTCTTGTTTCTCATTGGTTGATTAAAATTTTTTTTTCTTCTCTGGAACTGCTGGTCAAATGGAACGAAACTTGACAGGAAGCATCTATGGGAGGTTCTTTACAAAATGTCTTTATTTCATCCCAATCAGAGTACATATATTGTCATCATTGGCAGTTCTTGTTTCTGATTGGCTATTATAAAAGAATCTTCTCCTCTGAAATTGCTTGCCCAAATGGAACGAAACCTGACAGGAAGCATATATGGAAGGCCCTTTATAAAGTTTCCTCATTTTGTCCTGATCGGAATACAAATATGGCCGCCATGAGTAGTTCTTGTTTCTGATTGGCTGATATAAAAAAATCTTCTCCTCTTGGCCAAATGGAACGAAACTTGACAGAAAGCATCTAATTGGGAGATTTTTTACAAATTTTCCTCATTTCGTTCGGACCAGCCAACAAACATGGCTGTCATCGGCAGTTCTTTTCTTTCATTGGTTGATAATCTTCTTCTTTGAAACCGCTTGGTCAAAGGAAACGAGACTTAACAGAAAGCATCTGTCTGAGATTTCACAAAGTTTCCTCATTTTGTCCAGTTCAGGCGACAAACATGGCCGCCATGGGCAATTCTTGTTTCTGATTGGTTGATGGCCTTCAGCAGGACTTAGGTTAACATAAGACCCAATGGGAAATACATGCAAAAATCTTCTGGAGAACTGCTAAATTTTAGAATATGCTGACCTGTAAGTTACATAAGGACCTTGAAGAAAAATTTGGTTCCTACAAGACTTACCACACTTCATAATGATAGGGAGAAGTGAATTCTCTCTTTGAGGTACATCAATAAAAATTGCTTTTATGCCAGGTGAGCGATACAGGCTCTGCCCTCTGAGCCTCTAGTTGTATATAGAATAATTCCCTTTTGATTACTGTTTTTACATACCATTGACACTTACCTGTATGCAATAGTAACAGAACACATGTGGACAGCCTATTTCTTGTGGATTTGTTGGCCAGTTTCCACAAATTCCACATTCTGTTAAATTCCTTTTTAAGGACGAAAGCCCTGACATTTCCCTTGGTAAAAATTTTCTGGTCACATAATTCTTCACTCGTTGGAAATTTATCAATGGCAATACAAAGAACAGTAACTCCTTCAAATAGAATGAAATTAAAATAATTCAAGAAATGTAGTATACTTATTGTTTTTATTTTTTTTTGGTCATGACCAGGCATATGATTTGGTTTCAACTTAACTAGTGTAACTACACTGCATAGTATTTACCCCTGTCCGAATACAGGAATATTTAGGTCACTGGCATGTGATTGTCTCTTTATATTCTTTAGTCCTTCAACCATACATGTATTTGATTGGATAAAGTGGTCACATGATGAATGGTTTCCCATTGCATTGAAGATCATAGGTCTATTTTTAGTTTGTTGAATTCAGAGATGGGATCCTGTCTCTCTGATATTAATTGGCCCATATCAGTTCTTTTTTATATATATATTGTGATACCTTGCATTCAAGTGGTGAGAGCTTAAACTTATCAAATCTAAAATTTCTTACATATTTAATACCGTTAACTTAACAAGACGCTCAAGAGAATTGAGCCTGTATAACTCTCATGACAGTCCCACAATCAATCCATTTTATTTCAAGTGAAAATTATAATGGACCTTCCATAGATGTTTCATACAAAGTATCAGTCAACAGATAACAGGGTATATATCAGTAGTATTGAGATAATAGTCATATTTGTCTTCTTGTTATTATACAGTTTTGTATAAAAACAAAATACTTACGGCAAAACCATGCCACAACAACTCTCTGGTCATAAATTCAAAACTCACCTGCAAATAAATAATTGTAGGATAAGCAGATATATTTTATAAAAAAATATAGTTTATTGTTTAAGGGCCAGCTGAAGCCCTCCTCCAGGTGCAGGAATTTTTCCCTGCGTTGAAGACCCATTGGTAGCTTTGAACTGGTTTCTGCTGTTTGGTCGGGTTGTTGTCTCTTTGACACATTCCACGTTCTCTATTCCATTCTAAGTAAGACAATACAGAGTTACCTCCCTTATGTTAAAAAAAAAATTTAAAAGCAAAGAAGATTACTTTATTTCTGTTTCTATTGTCAATGTTTCTGCGGTGAGAAAATCTACAGGCTCACAGGAGTCTGTATCGCTCATCTAGAAAGCATTTGCAGACTTAAACCAGAATAAACTGTTTGACTATGTCAATCTTGACAGGCTGTCTAAAGGAACATTCCTGTTTTACCAAATTGCTCACTGGTTTCAAACTGGTTTAAGTTAATTTCACATAGGGTCCTTTGTTAAATTAAGTTGGTATATCGTGGCCATCTTGGATTGAAGTCAGGTCATCAGATACAAGTTTGATAAAGGATCATCTAAGGACCACTGCTGCCAGGTTTGGTTCCAAATGGCTGATTTCAGACGAGAAGTCAATTTTCCCATAGGGTCCTTGTTAAACTATGTTCAGCTCTGATGGCCATTTTGGATGGTGGTCTGGGACCATCTAAAGACCATTGCTTCTAAGTTCGGGTACTGATTTCAGACAAGATTTTTAAAACAATTTTCCCATAGGGTCTATGTTAAACTATGTTTGGCTCTGGCAGCAATCTTCGATGGTGGGCAGGGTGATCTGATATATTTATGAAAGAGGACCATTGCTGCCAAATTTTGTTTCAATTGGCTCAGTGGTTTCAGAAGAGAAGATCTTTAAAGGACTGTTTATGATGACGAACGACAGACGCCAAGTCATGACAATAGATCACCTGGCTGAAAGGGCCAGATGAGCTAATAAAAGCATTCTAGTAAACTTACTGGAGTAGAACAATGGAACAACAAATTACCTAGATCCCTAGGCAAATGGGGGCTCCCACATATACAAAATGAAATAATTACTTGTCGTATGCCTTGTTGGTCAGGAAAAACTGGCTGTATACTAAGAACTCTCTCTAATAAAGACTGATAAACTCCTTTCTGTAGGAACACTAGAAAATTCACTAATGCTGCTATCTTTAAACTTACATCAGACCAGTGAATAACTTTCTCTAACTGTGGATATTCAAAGCATTTTAAAATAAGGAAGATATATAAAACTAGAGGCTCTCAAGAGCCTGTATCACTCACCTGGATTTAACTTTTCACCTTGAGCAGACCTAAAAATTTCAGTGTTGCAGTCAATTTGGCTGGTTTTTCTATAGGATTCTATGTTAAACTAATTTCAGCTGTGGCAGTCATCTTGGTTGACAGTCCAGGTCAACAGATACATTTCTAAAAGAGAACCATCTAAGGACCATTTCTGCTAAGTCTTGTTCCAACTGGCTAAGTGGTTTCAGACAAGAAGATTTTTAAATGAATTTTCCTATAGGGTCCAATATTTAAGTTGACAATCTTAGTGATTGAACACATTTCTGAAAGCGGACCTCCTAAGGACCAATGCTGCCAAGTCTGGCTCCAATATGTCAAGTGGTTTCAGACAAGAAGATTTTTCAATGAATTTTTCCATAGGGCCCTATGTTAAACTAAGTCTGGGTGTGGCGGCCATCTTGGTTGACAGTCTGGGTCATCGCACAAAATTCTGAAAGAGGACCATCTAAGGACATTGCTACCAAGTCTAATTCTAATTGGCTTAGTTGTTTTCAGCAAGAAGATTTTTGAGTGAATTTCCCATAGGGTCCTATGTTAAACTAAGTTCTGCTGTGGCAGCCATCTTGGTTCACAGTCCACGAAATCAGACACATTTCTGAAAGAGGACCTCCTAAGGACCAATGATGCCAAATCTGGCTCCAATATGTCAAGTGGTTTCAGACAAGAAGATTTTTCAATGAATTTTCCCATAGGGCCCTATGCTAAACTAAGTTTGGTTGTGGTGGCCATCTTGGTTGACAGTCCGGGTCATCAGACACATCTCTGTAAGACGACCATCTAAGGACCATTGCTGCCAAGTCTGGTTCCAATTTGTCAAGTGATTAAAGACTAGAAGATTTTTCAATGAATTTTCCCATAAGGCCCTATGTCAAACTAAGTTCGGCTGTGGCAGCCATCTTGGTTAACAGTCTGGGTCATTGGACATATTTCTGAAAGAAAACCTCCTAAGATCCATTACTGCCAACTTTGGTTCCAACTGGCCTTGTAATTTTGAAATTCACCCCTCCTTTTTTTCTATTATTAGTAACAGCAGCCATGTCGGTTGGAAGTCGGGGATGCCGGACATATTTTTGGAAGGGGGCCACCCAAGGACCATTCCACTAAAGTTGGGTCTCAACTGGCCCAGTGGTTTGAGAGGAAAAGATCTTTAAAGGAAAGTTTATGCTGGATGCCATCTTTAAAGGGCAAAAACTCCTATAAGGGGTCAATCAATGATTTTGGTCATGTTGACTTATTTGTAGATCTTACTTTGTTGAACATTTTTGCTGTTTACAATTTGTCTTTATCTATAATAATATTCAAGATAATAACCTAAAACTGCAAAATTTCTTTAAAATTAACAATTCAGGGGCAATAACCCAACAAAGGGTTGACTGATTCGTCTGAAAATTTCATGGCAGGTAGATCTTGACCTGACGAACATTTTTACCCCGTCAGTTTTGGTCTAATTGCTTTAGTTTTTTGAGATATAAGACAAAAACTGCAGTTTACCCCTATGTTCTATTTTTAGCCATGTCGGCCATGTTGGTTGGCAGGCGGGATCATCGGACACATTTTTTAAACTAGATACCTCAATGATGCTTGTGGCCAAGTTTGGTTCTATTTGGCCCAGTAGTTTCAGAGGAGAAGATTTTTGTAAAAGTTAACAGACGACGATGGACGCAGGACGACAGACGCCAAGTGATTTTTCATACTTTTGTGATGTATACAAAATTTTAAACTGCAGTAAAATTATAAAATATAAAAGCTCTTTAATTTTCAGCGAACTGTTGCCAAACAAAAAATCTAATTTTTTCCACAGACATATTTATTAAACTAAAATTTTAAACTGCAGTAAAATTATAAAATATCATGTTTGATTTGTGTATAACAATATTTCTTTCTCTAGTTCTATTCTAGTTTTGTTTTAAGTCTGAAAGTGTTTTTTTCATACTTTTGTGATGTATAAAAAGTGCAAAATGACAATCAATGTTAGGGATGTGAGGACTTATGTGTAATGGGTAGTAAATGATTACTTTTGGGCAACATGTCTGCAGCTTTTACTTCTATGGTCTTTATTCAATGTTTATGCAAATCAATACCAATTTTTATTTTATCATAAAAAGTGTGTTTTATTTTCTTTTGTCTGTGCTTATACTTCCCCTTTAAAACCCCCTATAAGGATACACATAATAAAAACTTAATGTAACATGTTGCTTTTTTATACCACCCCTTCGATCTTTAAATATAAGAAGACAAAACACACGTTATTACTTTGGATCTTAACTCCAAAAGTCCAATGGTCTTCAGTATTTCACCTAATCTTTCTTTTAACCATGGTAACCCAATTAAAATGGCTGCATATAACAATTTCTGTCGTCTGCTCATCCATGTGTTGTCCTTGTTGTTCAGGTACCTTAGGTTTAAGATATTTTGACCAATGGTAGCCTCTTGTACAAGAACTGAAAACTGTAAAGAAAACATGATTTATACTGAAACATCATTTAAAGATAAAATCTCTGAGACATCAATTTTCATAGTGCAACACAAAAACTTGGTAAGCTGAAGTATCATGGATATACATGTATGCTGATTTAAAACCTGTCCAAAGTGAACTCCTTTTGAACAAGATTCTTTCCATAGTAGAAAGGTGTCTGGTTTACACAGGCTAATTAACTAAATAAAAACTGCTGTACAATGTATTTTTGATACCAGATTTCAGTGATGTGAACTGTGCTGAAAGTATTAAGGTATTGTGGATTCATTTGTATGTGTGGGTATTAATTAATGTGGATTTGGTGAAAATTCAGTTCTGAGGATACTTCCTTTCATGTTTTTGAAATTTGACAGAGAAAACATGCCTTTTGTCAATTACTTTTTGTGGTTCTAATGCACCAACAAAATCAACGATAATTGGTATACAACCAAATAACATCTCCAAAGTTACATAAAAATCTGCCAAAAAAAAGAAAAAATACTGCAAAATAAATTAAAATAATAAACTAGAGGCTCCCATCAGCCTGTATCGCTCACCTGGACTATGTCCAACTTGACTGGCAACCTGTCAAGTTCCAACTGGCTCAATGGTTTCAAACAAGAAATCTTTCAGTGATTTTTCCACTTAGGTCCTATATTAAAACTGTTCGGCTTTGGTGGCCATCTTGGATGATGGGTGGGGTCATGGGATATAATTCTGAAAGAGGACCACCTAAGGACCATTGCTGTCAACTTTTGTTCCAATTGGCCACATGGTTTCAGACAAGAAGATCTTTAAGTAAATTTCCCACATGGTCCTATGTTAAACTATGTTCGGCTCTGGCGGCCATCTCGGATGACCGGCCGGGTCATCGGATATAATTCTCAAAGAGGACCACCTAAGGACCATTGCTGCCAACTTTTGTTCCAATAGGCCCAGTGGTTTCAGAGGAGAAGATCTTTAAAAGAAAGTTTATGACGATGACGACAACGGACGATGGACGCCAAGTGATGGCAATAGCTCACATGGCCCTTTGGGCCAGGTGAGTTAAAAAATATATGTTCAAGCATTGATTAACTGAAATAGACCAATGAATCTGGTCTGAAATTTAACCATATCATAATGCTATAGTAATATTTAAACTAATAATACATTTTATTTCATAGCTTCACGGAAATCTGCAATTAAAACTTTACTCAAATATGCAATTTACTGAATAATTGAACAGGAAATATAAAATTTGTTAGAAATAAAAATATAAATACTAGTAATCATTTTGTAGTCTTTAGAGCAATCTGACCTTTTAGAGAATCTCTAGCTCTACTCCAAAAAATTACAACAGATGGTAGCTATAATAGTAAATAGATACCAACATCTGTTACCTATGTTTATAGCCATGGTCATTGAGATTGTACCACTAACAAGAGGCTCTCAAGAGCCTGAATCGCTCACCTGGCAAACAATGCACTATAAACTAAATCTCATCATCACCATTCACTAAGGATACCATGTTTACTTTAAAAACCAAATATTGTTGAAATCCGAGCAAGTGTAAAACTGGATGTACTGTGAGCAAAGCTCACAAAGGATACCCCCCGCTTTGAAGTCCAATTATCTCCCTGGTGTGATATCGGAAAGCAAATATTTTTCTTCATGCACATCTTTGGTTGATGTACTTCCTTTCTGTAAAGTTTCATTGAAATCCATTGAGCGGTCTAGGAGAAGTTGCGCTTACGAGGTTCATATATAAAGTATAAGCAAAAAAAAAATAGAAGTCCAATTATCTCCCTTGTCTGATATCGGAAAGCAAAGATTTTTCTTCATGCACATCACTAGATGATGTACTTATTTTCTGTAAAGTTTCGTTGAAATCTATTGAGCGGTCTAGGAGGAGTTGCGCTTACGAGGTTCATATATAATGTATAAGCCAAAAAAAATAGAAGTCAGATTATCTCCCTTGCGTGATATCGGAAAGCAAAGATTTTTCTTCGTGCACATCTTTGGATGATGTACTTCCTTTCTGTAAAGTTTCGTTGAAATCCATTGAGCGGTCTAGGAGGAGTTGCGCTTACAAGATATATGGACAGACGGACAGACGGACGGACAGACGGATGCACAAGGTGATTCCTATATACCCCCCCAAACTTTGTTTGCGGGGGGTATAAAAAATGGTGGGGAAAATGGCAGCCATTTTAAAAATGGGCATCCAAAACAAACTTTCATCATCACCATTCAACTCGGGATACCATGTTTACCTTGGAAGTAGCTTTCATCTTCATTTTCTTTCTATAATTCAGGAAAAAATAGCAAAAAACAGCATTTTGACCCCCTATGTTCTATTTTTAGTAAGAGCGGACATGTTTTTCGACCAATCAAAAATCCAAGCATTAACTTTCGCAGGATACCCTAAGGAACAATCTTACCAAGTTTCATTTGATTTTGAATAGTAGTTTCAGAGAAGATTTTTGAAATAATAACATAAAAAAAAGCCAAAAATGTCAAAAAAGGGCAATAACTCTAACATCAGTTGACAGATTTTCACGAAAATCAGCACACAGGTAGCTCTCATTATGCTGAACACTTTCAACCTGTCAGAATTTGCCATAACCTAATGATTTTTGAGATAATTGCGAAAAACTGTTGTTTGACCCCTATGTTCTATTTTCAGTAACAGTGGCCATGTTTTTTGACGGATCAAAAATCGAAGCATAAACTTTGTGCAGGATACCCTAAGGAACAATCATGCTAAGTTTTATCCAAATCCATTCAGTAGTTTCAGAGGAGAAGATTTTTGAAATAATAACATAAAAAAAAAGCCAAAAATGTCAAAAAAGGGCAATAACTCTAACATCAGTTGACAGATTTTCACGAAAATCAGCACACAGGTAGCTCTCATTATGATGAACACTTTCAACCTGTCAGAATTTGCCGTAACCTAATGATTTTTGAGATAATTGCGAAAAACTGTTGTTTGACCCCTATGTTCTATTTTCAGTAACAGTGGCCATGTTTTTTGACGGATCAAAAATCGAAGCATAAACTTTGTGCAGGATACCCTAAGGAACAATCATGCTAAGTTTTATCCAAATCCATTCAGTAGTTTCAGAGGAGAAGATGTTTGAAAAAATTGTTAACGACGACAGACGACGACAGACGACAGACGACGACGGTTGCCAAGTGATGAGAAAAGCTCACATGGCCTTTTAGGCCAGGTGAGCTAAAAATGAAATCTATATGCACACTTGTGCATTAAGGTTAATGCACAGACAAAGTTTCATCAAATTCCTTTGAGCGGTTTAAGAGTAGTTGAGGATAGAAGAAAAGTGTGACGATGCAAGATGCAAGACGACAGATAGTGATCCCTATGTGTCGACCATGCATTCTGCAGGCGACACAAAAATCAGTGTAGTAAAACACAACCTCCATTACATAATGTAACGGTATGTGACATAATTTTTTATTTCTCAGTTTTCTACTATAAATATAGAATGCTTAATTTATGTGAATGTAATTGGATCCCTATAGGACTTATGTTAGGTAGGGAATTTTTAATACATATCAGAAAATTTCCCATTTCCTCAGACAATAAAGCATACTTTCACTATAAAATATATTTTAGGCATATTTTAAAAAAATTCTGTCCTTCTGGGAAGCTTTGTGAATAGTAACTCATCTATCAGTAGATCTGGGCACATTGGCCATGTGGTCTTACATAGTTCGTCGTAACTACTAATACTTTGATTCCAGTGAGATATTGACAAGGACTGCACGTCTCTGAGCCCTATATCTGCAGTTTTCTGGGCCCAGTTGTTCAAAAGTTAATAACTTTTAGCTCACCTGTACTAAAAGGACATGTGAGCTTTTGCTATCACTTGGCATTCATCGTCCGTCCGTCATAAACTTTTTCAAATATCTCCTCTGAAACCACTGAACCAATTACAGCCATACTTGGAATGAATGATCCTTAGGGTTTCTCGAATAAACTTTGTGTTTTATTTTATTTGTCTGTCAAGAAACATGGCCGCCATGGCTAAAAATACAACATAGGGGTTAAACTGCAGTTTTCGGCTTATATCTCAAAAACTAAAGCATTTTGAGTAAAACTGACACCAGTGAAAAATGTGCACCAGGTCAAGATCTACCTGCCATGATATTTTCAGACGAATCGGTCAACCCTTTATTGGGTTATAGCCCCTGAATTGTTAATTTTAAGGAAATTTTGCAGTTTTAGGTTATTATCTTGAATATTATCATAGATAAAGACATCCTTTGTATGAAAAAAACATCCATTCATCCACTTTGGGAGATATACATGTTATCAATGTTCTGTAATTTAATATTAACTTATTTAAATGTTTTTCAAATCTTTTTATTCTTATTTCTAAATAGGACAATTGCCTTTAAAACAAACAAACAATAGTGAAATATATGAAATTTATTCAATCTTTTAACAATGTGCATAGCAAAAAAATATTTTTATTAACAACTTTGTGGAGTTAGTCTTAACAAGGGAGATAACCCAACATTTTAGAGTTATGCAATGATCACTATTCAAGTACACAAGTTACCTTTCAAATGCTAATTTCAATATGAAATAAAAATGAATTAACACACATTTCTGTATTTTTCATGTCAAGAACGATGTTTAAAAGAAAAATATCCATTTACCATTTAAAGTTGTGTGGCTTTTGTAAACATTATATTTTTCCACGTAAGTTAAGGTATGCGTGAGAAATCGTTGCCCGCGCATGAGGGTGTGAGATTGGTCCGAAATGTGTGACTCTCGCACACAATGCGTGGGATATCACATGTATGGGCATAATAAAGGAAAATCTGAAACTGAAAAATGTGGTGAACTTTTGAACAACAGGGCCCTGGCTTCCTCCAACAATAAACAAGAGGCTCAGTGGGTTGAGCCTGTATCGCTCACCTGACCATTTTGTTTCACGGACTGGGAAGATTTATGCAAACTTTGCAAAGGACCTTTCATAGATGCTCCATAACAAAAATCAGTTCATTTGGCTTTACGATTTCACAGAAGAAGTTTTAAATTTCCACGAATCAGAACATGTAAATGCTCATGGCAGCCATTTAGATTCACGGACTGGGATGATTTATGCAAATTTTGTAAAGAACCTTCCATAAATGTTCCATATCAAAAATCAGTTCATTTGGCTTTACAGTTTCAGAGGAGAAGTTTTAAATTTGGACCAATCAGAACATGTAAATGCTAATGGCGGCCATTTTGTTTGACGGACCGGGATCATTTATGCAAACTTTGTAAAGGACCTTCAATAGCAGCTTCAGGCCAAGTTTCAGTTCAATAGGTCCAGGGGTTTCAGAGGAGAACATGAAAATGTAAAAGTTTACAGATGGACGGACAGACAACGATGGACGACGGACCCCAAGTGATGCTAAAAGCTCACATGTCCTTTTAGAACAGGTGAGCTAAAAACTGGTCATCTTGATTAGCCTGTGTTGTAAAAACCCTGTAAAACATACCAGTATCTTTCACTTAGAAATTAAATAGCTTTCTTTCCACAAATTGTACAAAGTTTAACAACATACCAATTCAATGATTTCATAAATACCTATTACCATATATCAGTTCCAAATCTTTTTAATTCAGTTTAGCTACTAATTTTGAAGGTTAAATTATTTCACCTTTTTATAAAAAAATTCTTATCTAAAATGTATTTAGTCATACAAAATAAAAAAAAATCTTAAGGTTTTCATGCTAAAAATTAATTAAAATCTGCAGCAAGTATTTTTTAAATGGTGTATTATTTACACAAATTATACAGTAGGGTTTGCTGTTTAACACTGAATTAAAAAGAAAATGAATGACAAATATTATAGCAATGAATACAGCAGAATTCTCTGGTCTTTTTTTGTTAACTTTCTTTCTAATTAAGATATATTTTGACATGAAACACCAATTAATAAAATATTAGGATACAGTATGGCATTATAATCATACAAAATAAGTCAAAGTCTCAATAGACCGAGTTGTATTTATATTAATCTGTATAAATGGATTTCATGAAATATCCACTCAATACCATGGATATGTTTTTGATGACCAGTAAAAAGATCAATCTGACATGCCACACCCAACATGATATGAATAAGCAGAGGTTCCCAGGATCCTGTTTAGCTCAACTGGATATCTTTTGCAGACTTAAAGCAGAATAAATTGTTCGACCATGTCATTTTGGTTGGAAGTCCAGATTTTTCAACAAATGTTCTCATTGTTAAACTAGGTCCAGCTGTGGCCACTGTCTTGTGTGGATTATTGGCTGGTTCCGACTGGCTTGGTGATTTCAGGCAAGAACATTTTTTACCTAAGTGGATTTCCCATTTGGTCCTATGATGAACTAAGTTCAACTGTGACAGCCTTTTTGGTTGACAGTCTGGGACATCCAAAATACCAGGTAATTCTGAAAGAGGACCACCTAAGGAACATTGCTGCTAAGTTTAGTTGCAAATGGCCAAGTGATTTTAGACAAGAAGATTTTTATGAGTTTTCCAATAGGGTCCTTTGTTAAACTAAGTTCTGCTTTGTTGACAATCTGGGTCATCAGACAAACTTCTGAAAGATGACTGTATCTAAGGACAACTGCTTCGAAGTCAGGTTCCAATTGCTTAGTGGTTTCAGACAAGAAGATTTTTAAAAATGAATTTTCCCATAGGGTCCTACAGCTGTGGGTTGATAGTCTGGGTCATTGGACACATTCTTGAAAGATGACCATCTAAGGACAATTGCTGACATGTCTGGTTCCAACTGGACATGTAGTTTCAGAAGAGATTTTCAAATGAATTTGATAATAATGTCCTATGTCAAACTACGTTTGGCTGTGGCAGCAATCTTGTTTGCCAGTCTAGGTCATCAGACACATTCTGGAAGAAGACCATCCCTTTTGCTTAGCTTGGTTCCATCTGTCTTTGTAGTTTCATAGATAATTTTTAAACTTCATCCCCCTCTTTTCAATTTTTAGTAACAGCAGCAATGTTGACTGGAAGTCAGGGGTGCCAGATATACGTTTGGAAGGAGGCCATACCTAGCTAATTCCACCAAAGTTTGGTCTCAATTGACCCAGTGGTTTCAGAGGAGATGATGGACAAAGGTGTGCAAAGTGATGGCAATAGATTACATGGCCATATGACACAGGTGGGCTAAAAATGCTCCTTTTACTCCTTCTCTTGTTTTCAACCCGTTTCATAAAAATTTTACAACTACAATAATAATTTTAATTGTGAAACCAGAGGCTCCTTGGAGCCTGATCGCTCACCTGTGAACCTGAGCACCATGGTTACCAAAATTGGTTCACATCTGACTTTTTAATAAGAATTGTTTCAGACAAGAAGATTTTAAGAATGTCAATTTAGTCATTTTATGGAGGATTTTTTAATGTAATTCACATAGGTTCGTATCTTAAACTATATACTCTGCTGGTGGTCATTTTGGATGACAGATTGGCAAAAAAATAACAATAATTGGTCAGAAACTCAAAAAAAAAAACATTTGCACCATATTTGGTTTAAGAATCCAAAAACAACTTTTGATAGTTTCATAAAAAAATCTAGGGGTTTTTCCCTAAATATATGACGTCATAAGCATGGAATCCCCTCTGTATATAAGAACTAGGTACTAATATTGGATTTTTTTGTTTCTTTTATTATTATATTAAGAGTCTTGGCTGTATTTTAAATGCTAAAAAGAACATTAAATATGAAAAGTTAAACCTGCCCATAGAATCCTTACAAAGGGGAGTCCTCTCCATAAAGATAAAGATTTCTGTCAAGTCAAAATACAACATTTTCAAATCGGGTAATTTAGCAAATTTGGAAGGTGGAATCCACACCATTTTTTTTCTTGTGTTAAAACCACTTTAACCTGCCCTTCAAAATGCACATACACTAAGATCCCAAATTTCTTCAGAAAGCTGCCATAGCATGTCCTTAAAGTGTTCATTGTTTTTGATATTTTAAGGGGGGAGGCCCTTTTTTGTCATCTTCTGCAGGATATTGTAAAAATCAAGTAGGATTTAGCCCAAAACCTGTTATATACAGTGAAGGCTGGTAAAAATCTGATTAATTTGATATATGGATGTCTATGGTCATATTTATAACAAATTATTAAGCTTCAAGCCTATTCATCATACACATTCAATTTATGAAGTCATGATTTTGTCTGTAAACAACCCTTGTGTGGACTCTAATCCATTCCATGTTTGTCTGGAAGACCATTTTTGTATGTATTTTCCATATGGTTCTATGTTAAACTAAGTTCAGCTATGGTGGCCATCTTGGATCACAGACTGGGTTATTAGACATAATTCTGAAAGAGGACCACCTAAGGATCATTGCTGCCAGGTTTAATTCAAATTGGCTCAGTGGTTTCATACTAGAAGAAATTTTAGTGATTTTCCCAATAGGGTCCTACAATGTATTTTAAACTTAGTTCAGCTATGGTGGCCATCTTGGATCGTGGACTGGGTAAGCGGACATAATTCTAAAAGAGTACCACCTTAGGACCATTGCTGCTAAGTTTGGTTCAAATTGGCTCGGTGGTTTCAGAAAAGAAGAAATTTTTGAGATTTTCCCACAGGGTCTTATGTTAAACTAAGTTCGGCCATGGCAGCCATCTTGGATCACGAACAAGGTCATCAGACACAATTCTGAAAGCGGACCACCTAAGGACCATTGCTGTTAAGTTTGTTTCAAACTGACTCAGTGGTTTCGAACAAGAAGAAATTTTAGTAATTTTCCCATAGGGTCCTATGTTAAACTAAGTTCAGCTATGGCAGCCATCTTGGATCACAGGCCAGTTCATTGAACACATTTCTGAAAGAGGACCACCTAAGGACCATTGCTGCCAAGTTTAGTTCAAATTGGCTCAGTGGTTTCAGACAAGAAGAAATTTTAGTGATTTTCTCATAGGGTCTAAGTTCAGCTATGGCAGCCATCTTGGATCACAGACATTTTTGAAAGAGGACCACCCAAGGACCATTGCTGCCAAGTTTTGTTCAGGCCAGGTGAGTTAATAATATATATATAATATTATCCTTTGACGTCATAATTACAACAAACCATAACTAAGTTTTTTTGTAAAACCTGGGCAAGTTTTATAGATATCAAGGTAACAAGAAACTTCCCTTCTCTTTCTTACAATTCAAAAACTGTGCAATCGATCTCCTAGAGAGTCAAAATTAGGGGATAACTGTATTGTATTTTATCAGTTGCTGACGTAAACCGCTGGTTTTACCGTTGCAAATTGAGTTTACCTGGCGACGCATAGCAGAGCCAGGTAAACAAATATTTGCGATGGTAAACTCTGGTTTATGTCGGCAACTGAAAAAATACAATACAGTTATCCCCATTCAAATGCAACCTCTGTTAAACGTTAAAAAATAGAATAAAATGTAAACAGGAAACGTCAAATGCGTTTGCGTAACATTGTCGTCAATGGTTCCGACGGTAAACCGTGGATTTTACGCTTGACATTATCCAATCAAAAAGGACGTTATATGTTATGTTGTATTAGAATTTATTTTCTATTGTTTTTATAAAATAAAACAAAAATCAATTACATTGTTTATAAAATGTTTAACATGATTTAACATGATTAAAGTAGTAAAGATCATATCTGAGATGTCAACTGCCAGGCTGGTGATAAATATCAAGTGTCAAATCAGCATTTTTATATGAGAAAACGCCATAGAATGTTATCATGGTAATATGTACAATGTGCCCAAATAAATATTCCACCGTCAGTTTCTTGGCTCTCTTTCCCTCAAAAAAAATGTTTCAAAATATGCCACATTTATGCATATCAGTCTTTAATAATATTCAATATGCTGCAAAATTTACCACTGAACTTATTGTTGGGGAGACTTATTGAACTAGCTCTGTATGGCTTATCTCATTGATCAACATTGTGACTACCATATATAAATAAATACCAGAAATAAAAACAATGTTCCTCTGGTTGTGTATTTGTATCATGAGTCTTTTTTTCTAATACATGTATTTGGTTTGTTCGTGTCCAGCCCACTTTTTAGCTCACCTGTCCTAAAAGGACATGTGAGCTTTTGCCATCACTTGGCGTCCGTCGTCCATCCGTCCATCGTAAACTTTTTCAAAGATCTTCTCCTTTGAAACCACGGAACCAATTACAGCCATACTTAGAATGAATGATTCTTAGGGTATCTAGAATAAAATTTGTTTTTTATTTTCTTGTCTGTCAAGGCGAAAAATAGAACATAAGGGGTAAACTGCAGTTTTTGGCTTATATCTCAAAAACTAAAGCATTTCGAGCAAAACTGACATGGCGCTATTAGACCAGCGATCATCCTAAGACTAATTACAAATAAAACATTCTGGACACAAAACTAACTACAACCATATAACTTATTAACCTGCAATGAAATAACACAAGAACAATGATTATAAGGTTAAACGAATTAAAACTTTAGACAGAATAGATAAAACCTTTGTTGGTGGTTGATTGTTTATACTGTATCATAAACAAAGAAGTTAACTAAATGGACCTGTTGGAGCATCAAGTTGACAATTTTAAATCAAGAAGGTTTTATAAAGGTTGATGCACTGATGCCACCATGTGTGATAACTAATATACCCGTAGGCCAAGAAAAAAATATTTTCTGTTTTTTTTATTTAAAAATTCTCTGAAACCAATAATGATAATCTGATTATGGCCACATTTCCACAATCTATGTCTCATCAGCATTTCTGAGACCAAAAATGTGTAACTCTGTAATGGACACAGGATAGAAGACAGCAGTTGTTGTGATTAGATTTATTTTTACAGAACAACACCTCTGTGAACAGTTAAAAAAAAAATAATTCACTCCCCATACAGGAATTTGGACAAATTGAGAAAATTCACTGCACCAGTTTTATGGAACTGACAAAACCCAGAGGATACAAGAAGAAAGTTTAGGAAAGGATCCATTATCCATTCATATGTTCAATGTCACACTTCTTTTCAGTCCAAAGATTAAATAACGGACTCAACTAACAACTATCATGTTAAGCACATCATCCTCATCAAGTTACAACAAAGTTTGTATGGATTTCTTGCAAATTTTATATGCTTTTTTTTTTCTTCAAGGTGACCTTGTCGAACAGCATCTGTCAAAATTACAAAGGTACCAAAAACCTGTCATTGAAAATTATTTGATTTGCCTGAAATATAATTAGCCAGCATTTAATTTATCTTGTTAAAACTTGACGATTTAATATTTAAAAGCTTTCTGTACCAATTATTTAAATAGGATAATTTAGTCTCCAGTATATATGTTAATTAAGAAAATCACGAATATTACACAATTACATTAAAGCTAATTGATCGGTTTCATGTTGGACTGGAAATTTCAACTGGAAACACATTCACTATAAATGTGTATTATATATTGATAAACTTTCTTGAATTATAAACTGGTTCTTAGAAAAAAATAATTGTGAACCAGTCATTCACAGAGATGAGTTTCAAAGGAAATAACAGTGGCAGTACTGATGGGTTTTTCAAGGATTCTGGGTATTACCATGGTGATCCATGCTCCCACAGTACATCAATAGATGATGATATAAATTCCCTGTCAATATCATCCAGTTCACAAAGGTCAGCCGCAAGTGGGGTAAGTTAAAAAATCAGTTCACTAGAAACCTTCAAAAATATAATTATAATTAAACTTAGATCAATAATCCATTTAAATTTAAACACCAACATATTGAAATGAATGTTTCGTAATTTTAAATACAAAGTTACTAAAAAATTAAAAATGCTTGGACTGTACAACATACCAGAAAATTCCAATACTTATCTTCCTGTGTTTCCATATACTATGCTAAATATGTACATAATCATTTTTTTAGCAATCTTATGAAGTCTAGGTATTCAGACTTTTTTCTGTTATGTCAAAAATTTCTCCCAGCTGAAATGAAGCACAATAAGACTTAACAAAGGAAATAAAATCTAAATCCTAAATCATCTCCCAGATACTTCGCACAAATCTTGTCAAAATTCATCTGCATGAGTAACATATTTACAGTTACAGTTAAAGGCCTTCTATATCTTGTACATATAAAGGATCTATAAAGGAAGTATACATATTCTTACCCCTTGGATACAGCAGTCCTCAATTTTCGGTGGGCGAGATTTTTCTGACTTGCATATAAGTGGGTGTCGAGACAAGCTACATGATCTATTTCTCACAAAAACAAATTTATACTCCTTAAATTCCAAGGAGATTCACCCTTATTAGGTTGTTATCATGGTGAGTAAAAACATTTAGAAGCTTAAAACATTTTCATAAAAAATCGCAATAAAATATGCTAAAATCACTTTTCGAAAATTCAACTCGCCCAGAAACAGTGGGAGTAACTTGCCCAGTTTAGAATAGCATTGCCTCATAACTCATTTGCTTGTATTAATTTGATTTATTTCTCTATCTCACACTTTCAGTGGTGTTAGATTCTATATTACTACATATAACACTATACTGTCACATAAAATCATTATGAAACACAACAGAACACTATACCTTTTATATGGACTCCCAGTTTCAAGGGAAAATTAAACAGATTGGCTAGGGGAAAGGCTGTACCAGTCATTTGGGGCTGTTGGAGCCAGTACTTGTCAATTAATTGCTTATCATGCAATTCTTGCTGAAAATGAACCATGTACTTACAATCATATGTAAAACCCTTTTAAAAGTTTCTATACTAGGTCACATTTTATACTGAAAATGATTTATACCAGTTATAATACAAATATCTATACAAAGTTTCTATGTTATATAAGACTATTTAATACTTATAGCTGTATATAAAACATAATTAAACAAATATTATACAAGTTTCTTTATGATACAAGATAAAAGTATTACTCGTCAAAATTCAGTCCATGAATTTATATGTAAATTATACTTTCCTGTCAACATGGTCAATATTAAATGATTAATATAAAATATTTAAGCTATGTAAGAGCATCTGTCCTTGAATATATTAAATATGAATATTGGTCCGAGAGCACAACTCAATGTTGTTCCATATTTTTACATTTTTTAGCTATTCTATTTAAATGTTTCATATACCTTAAGTTTATTGTCTGTATTTATCAAGCACTTGTAAAACTTGGGATATGATCAATATCAAAATGTCAGACTTTAGGATGTCAGGACTGAACCAGTGAACGAATGATAAATTTACCACTAAGACACTTTGAATATTTTCCTAAGTTTGCCATGGTAGATTTTTTCCCCATAATTTAGTACATGTATCAATTCCAGTTATTAAAGTACTTTCATTAAATACTCAGAATTTATGCAAATAATTTTTTCTTCTAAATGATTATGTGTACTTTAATAAATTCTTGTTTAGGTCCAGTACAACAAAGTTATTTCCCTTTAATAACAAAGTTTTTGAATTCTACATTGCAGTTTATAACAAACAGATACCCTTTAATAAAAAAAATTTCAGCAGTGAAATGCCTTTGTAAAATGTTTACACCCTAGAAGTTTATAACCATGCACAAATGACTTTTTTTTAAAGTTATCTCCCACTCACAAGTTTAAGAATTGCATGTCATTGTGTATGACAGTGCTATAACAAACAGTTAGCTCCCCTTAATAACTAGCACTGAAAAATAATCTGCAACGTCGTCATGTCACTTTTTATGACCAAAAAAAATTCCAAGCAAAGAAAAGGCAATTTAACTGCAACATTTTATGTCAAATTAACAACGAGGCCTTAACATTGAGCCAAATTGAACAGCTGACTATATTTGAAAGCTAGACTACTCCAGTTTCCAGCTTAAATAACTGAGATGAAGCTGAGGAATTGAAAATATTATAATCATCATGAAAGGGGAGAATTTTTCAGCCAAATTCATTCTTCGTGAAAACTGAAGGATATCAGACAGATAGCTCTCTATAATAAAATCTCTCCCTTCAACAAACATATATTTACAATCTTCATATACATGTATAAAAACTTTACAAATTTACAAGTAAAATACAAATAGTACAACAATCTATTATTCAATACAATAGGTGTCACCACTGCATCATTGCACACTGCTTACAATTGCACAAATACACAAAGAAAGAAGTTAACAATTATTTTATAGCTGACTTGATAGTATTGACATATTCAGAAATACAATAAGCTTGACTTGCATATTTTGGTTGGTCTGTCTTGGGTCAAATTTCTTTCATAATTGAGTAAAATGTGTAATATGACATAAAGTTGCTTCATTTGCCAAAATCTTATAGGACTTATTCATGCAGAAAGCAGTTTGGATTAATTCCTTTTGTCATTAAGAATGCTATAAATAATATTATAAGTTCAGTGTTTCTTAGATCTCGGCCAACGGACAAATTTTTCATATTTATGGGTATATCTTATACATTCAGGAATGGTAATTAAAAAAAAACACACCCAGTCCTAAGACAACTGAAAATTTTTATCCACCGGGGGAGTAATTTATAGAATAACCAAAAGTGAAATAAATTTTTATTTATGGAAGTAAAATTTTAAGCATTAAATTATGCTTTTAAGAATTATTAGTCTGTTATAACTTCATAAATAAGAGGCTCCCAAGAGCCTCAATCGCTCACTTGTTATCTTTTGTGTACAAGTAGATCTTGCATCAATGATTATTCTTGCTATTTCATGTATAACGTCACAATTTTCTCCTTAATATTGACCTGTACAGCTAAAATATAGAATCCTGAACCCAAATAGATATGGTTGCTAGGGACTTTTTCATCAGTTGCTATGGACTTTTCAATGGCATTGACTCTTGACCTTCAATTTTGACTTGTACAGGTAAATTATAAGGTCCTTAATCCAAATATATATGGTTGCTAGGGATTTTTTCATCTGTTGCTAGGGACTTTTTCATCAGGTGCTATGGAATTTTTCAAAGACCCTGACCCTTGAAGCTCCATTTTACTTGTACTGCTATCATTTAATTTATTTCAAGTAACGCCCTAAACATCTGTGACAATGTCAGACCATTATTTTCTGTTTACATGTAAATAATCTTTCAATGGCAAAAACTCCTATAAGGGGTCAATTGACGATTTTGGTCGTGTTGACTTATTTGTAGATCTTCCTTTTTGTTGTTTACAGTTTGTCTTTATCTATTATTATATTCAAGATAACAACCTAAAACTGCCAAATTTCCTTAAAATTAACAATTCAGGGGCAATAACCCAACAATATGTTGTCCGATTCATCTAAAAATTTCAAGGCTTGTAGATCTTGACCTGTTGAACATTTTTACCCCTGTCAGTTTTGCTCTAAATGCTTTGGTTTTTGAGATATAAGCCAAAAACTGCATTTGACCCTTATGTTCTAATTTTAGCAACAGTGGCCATGCTTGTTGATAGATCAAAACTTCAGATATAATTTATAAACTAGATACCCTAAGGAACATTCAGTTAAAGTTTGAAGGTATTTTGCCCAGTAGTTTCAGAGGAGAAGATTCTTGAAATATGTTACGACAACGACACCATCGACGCTGACGACAGACGATTATTTTTCATATATAGGAATTATTACTCTCTACCAAACACTGTATCCCTTCTTTCATATTACAGATATTGTTATCAATTTAGTTATATCTGGACAAACAACAAAAAGGATAACAAGAAAGGTAAAAAATGACATACCAATCAATCAAAGCAACCCAACTAACACAACTCCATACAAAAAATAGCATAAAAGAGTACAAAACACAAAACATGAACACAACAGTCAGGATAGTCTGACTTGGTAGACACTGATAAGTGGTGGGGTTAAACCGGTTGTATGGGTACCCAAACCCCCCACTTATCTATTTTGACACTCTGGTGTATAAAACATACCATAAAAACCAATAGAGTATGATTACCAACAAGGTGACAGCTTGCTAGACCTGCAAAATTAGACTGGACAGTACATAATTTAAATAGCAGGGTCAGAATGTGCTCATTTTAACTGCAAAACTAGCTAAGCCTAAGACTCTCATAGCTGCAGGTCGGATACTGTCGATATTGTTATCAATTTGGTAATATCTGACCCTAAAATGTTTATTGTTTCAAGTGGATGCAAATGCTGGTAACAGAACAACTGGTAATTTATTAAGTCTAGCTTCTGTGAACCATCTTCTGTGAATGAGTCAGATTTTTACCGAATGCTGTTGATCATATAAACTGGTAATAAGATAGATTGTTATAATAAAAAAATAAGGGTAATGCAGGGTGTGTATAGTTTGTGTTGGTAGGTCGTTATTCACAAACTGAGTAAAATGCAACATGCAGGTCAAATTCTTATTTTCTTTCATCGTGAATGTCATTCGCCTAATTGTTTTTTTATATACCCTGGGAAACTCTCAAATAGTTGGTCGAATTTCTGTAGGAAATCAAAGTAAGAGTTATGTCCCATACATACATGTAATACTGTGGGAGAACTTTTTGCCAAATTCTTCTTTATTAAAATGAATTCTATAATCCAGATGAAAAAGTTTTGGTTTTTCACATCAACATGTTGTTTTCCTAAAATCGTATTCAGATATTTTTGTTGACAGTATTTAAAATGATCTTAAAATGACTTTTTTAAATATTTAATTTCATCTTAATGTATTAGATATATTTATTTATTTATTTAAAATATCGCTTAATATGTTTGTAAAAAAAAATTATAATGAAAAATGAGTTTATAATGCGTATATGGATCTTAAGAAGGTATTTAGAGCCTAACTGTATTTTTATCTACAGTGTTATGTAAATACCGAATAATGTCAGTATTGGACAAACTGAAGTAATATATTTAACTTGTGACCTTGGTTTCTATTAAATATATTTATTTTTTTTTAATTTTCCGATTCAAACTGATTATCTGAGATCTATGTTTATATGGACACTTTTTGTCATGAAATTTAAGTACACACCTGAGAAAACAAGTGAATACAATGTTTGTATCGTATTGTAAACAAACGATAAGACGTACATTTTCTAATTAAAACAGATATCATCTTCACACTTACTTGGTATTGGTCAATATGATATTGGAGAAACATGGACAAATTGTCATGTCAAAAAGCAATTTTTACATCAAAAGTGCTTTGATAATATTTCAGTCCATTAAATCAAATTCAATGGGATGGGTTTCAAAATGCTGTTTATCATTTGTTAAATTTGAAGTAAATATCATATATGAAATAGATAAATCTTGCTGTCTCTTGATAACTTTATTTTAGAGAATGAGCTACATACACAAATTTTGTTGAGTTGCTCAGTTGGTCGATAACAATGTATAAATTCAAATGACTGACAGAAATAAATACGGGAAAGTGGGAAAGGACCACAAAAAAAATCACACAGTAAACATCTCTTATAAATATTTAAATTACAGTTGACACATTGTTTTGGTAATAATGCTTTACAGCTCAGACTCACATCTAATTTGTAATATAACCAACTAAAATTATAGATCCAATAACAAAGCAATTTTTTTATATATTTTGCTGAAAATTCATCTCATTTTTAATGCTTCAAACGACGAAAATGATATAATGCATTCTTAATGCAGAAAATCAAATGGATACCGTTTAAAAGATTCATTTAAAATGAGGGATGTTGATGTTTGTTGGTTGATTAACGTCCAGTGACAAATATTTCATGCTTCTTCAGGATGAGAACCAGTTCACAATTTATCAAACAATTCAAATAGGGATGGGGTTGGCCACCGAGGGAGACCAATTTTTACTGCCACTGTAAAGGGTGGATGGATGGGTAGGGTCTGATAATTTAGCCTTCTGTAGTGGTATTAGCCTACTCTTTTTCGAAAACTATGGAAGGGGTCTTTAGCATGCAGCGAGTGTGGCATTCTCCAACAAGTTACCCAATATGGTCCACAGTCAGGCTTTCCATATTAGGATATGACAACTCCCCAACGAGAGGGACCCTATCTGCCACCTGGGGACATGCTAGGCAGTTCTGTGGGTTGAGCTACCATGATCAATCACAGGTGCCTAGTTTAAAATGAGCAAAAACACATGGAAAAATATTGTTGACCAAAGCCAGTTATATATTTCCTCTGCTATGTATCAATGTGTAATATACTTTTCTGATGTGTCGGTATTGGATTACACAAACCTCTGTAATGTCACTATATTCAACTGTGCTTTATCCAATAAAATATTTTTAAAAAAAAACGAAGTACTGATGTCATATGACAGCATATTTAGATTATTTTTATTACCATAATTTGACAATTCTTCGTGCAAAAAGTGGTCTTATTCTTTAATAAAAATTTTTGAACGTTAAAATACAACCAGGGATAACAAAAAAAATAGCTAAAGGCCCTTTTATACTTTATTATAAGGTCTTTTAAATCATATTATCCAACAAAACAGTTTAGTGACAAACCATCGAATTAATAATATTATGTATGAAAAATTTGAATTAAAGAATAAATTTATCATTGAAATTTATTTCATTCTTATTTTCCATAAAAGTACCATGCACTAATACATGTAATAGGTGTATTGAATGGCAAACCCTGAATTCAATTATGTTCATAGGAATATATTTTCATAGTTTACCAAAATATATTAAATTTCGTTGTTTTCTAAGTTTTAATTAATTTCATAAAGATGTCAAAAACCAGAAATAATGAATCGATCTATATATTTAAAAAAAAATTTAGATGCAGAATTCAATAAATTAGATCCAGCTTATTCAGGAAGATTTTCATTATTGCATGAAGGAGATTCCCTCTTTGAACAAATGTACTTTATATGTATGCTTTATTAAAAATTTGTAAGGGTTCCACAGAACCAAATGTTTTGCCTGCATTCGCTGTTGTCTATGTTTTCAGTGTAATAGTTGAATGTACATATTTCTTCTCCACATGTTATTTATTGATCATGAAGAAGCTTCTGTTCATGTTTGGTAAAAATCCAGGATGGTTTAAGAAAGTAATTAATGTTTTAAAAAACTTTAACTGAAGATTGTATGTAATGTTAACTGGGAGAAAAACTAAGTCCATTTATAAGTAAAATACACAAAAATTTACAGACAGAGATTTGATGAATAAATAGGCTTGACTGTACTTTAAAAACTATAGCCAATTTAGTACCAAAGTTTATCAAACAATCCTACAATACAATTGTTAAAATACATAATGTAAATAAATGCTGTCAGATCTAATCTAAAATATTGAGAATTTTTAATATCTAACCATTATTTCTTTTTATTCTCTTTGACACACACACACAAAAACATAAATAGTTACAAAATTTTAACCAATGAAACCTATCTGAAATAAACTGCTTATTTTGCTGAAATCTTTTAGTTGTGACCTGAGAACATGTGCTCTGTAATGTATTGTAATCATTAATTAAATGTCCGTTTTTATTCACAGGTAAATTCTACCCTTCTGGTACCCATAATTACCCGATATTTCTAATAAAATCAATAAAATACTGCACTGATAAAAAAAAAAAACTAACAGCCCTGTGTGTATTGTTTAAATGGAACTTTTTATTTGGCTGTTAGCCATGTTCATATAATTTCAAACTATAGGACTGTGTGCCCCATGTATGAACTATATTGTGAATTATACTACCAGGGAAATCGTAAAGATTTCTGTAAGGAATAATTCAACGAATACTCAAAGAAGTTTTTATGAATGAAAATCTATAGATTTTTTTCACCGATAACTGAAGAAATACTTGGAATCAATTGAGATTATTGAATCATGGATGACAAAGAAGATGGGGACCAGAAACAGGATACCAGTAGTGGGAATGGTACCATGCTGGAACAGGATAGTACTATTCAGTATGAAAATGTTTCCATGGCAAAGAGTGACAGTGGTGTAGCAGGTCAGGCTTCACCTAGAACAGGCCAGGAAACAGATGTTGATACTGGGGCACCAGTCCAACAGGAACAGGAAGTGACTGATAGGTCAGAGGTCACAGGTACAGTAAAATCACCATTACAAGAAGAATTCTACTCTGTTACAAGTGAACCCAAAGCAAGTGATCAATCCTATCAATCTATTGATAGTGAACTTTTTTATTCTCTGCCAGAAAAATCCCCTGTTTCTTTCTCTGACGATACAAAAGGGGAGGTGATTTATGAGAAAATTGATGATGAACCTGACAGTCTTCCCAAACATAAAGATGATGATGAAGATGACAATATAGGAAGTGTCAGTGATGAAGATTTCGAAGATTTTGAAGATGTTCCTCCTAAACCTACAAAACATTCTACTGACACTGATGAACTTGTACACGATTTCAGAGATGACAATTCTTCTGTTGTAAGTGACATTTTTACGGATGTCAGTGCTGCACTTCAGCGTTTAAATGCTGCATATAAATCAGCCATTGATAAAGAACCAAAATCAACTGATAACTATCCATCTCGATTTGACTCTTTAAGATCAAAATATACCAAACCTAGAACATATCCTCCATCCAGGGAACCAGTTTACGCAAGACCAAGTAAACGTGAACCTGCCTATCAGCCACTCTTACCAAAAAGAGACTACCATCCTTATACCTCTTACCTTACCAGTACACCAGTTGCAGTTAGTCCAAGACAAACCTACACTCCCAGTCCAGATATTACACCATCTTATATACCTAGTTTACAAATATCCAAGTATGACGAAGATCAAGATCAGGACGTAAGTACTTCATTTGTTGATCCAACTTTCTTGCTGAAATTTCTCTGTCACTTGAAAAATAGAAATATCTAAGCCCAAGAGTGCGAGATAGCTGAGTCAGCCTGAAATGTGGGTGATTGATACTTTTCCTCACATTCAAAACATGCTTTTTTAAACTGATGCTAAGGATTGAGGGTCAGACAACGCTATCTCATACCTTAAAAATGGTGTGACGTCACTGCCTCAAATGTGAGAATATTTTTCTCAAGTTGAAACACATTTTTGTTGTGTGTTTGTTGCATCTGTGAAAACATTAGTCAGGTATTGGTATGTTGCATTTCCTATGTTTTCCTATAATTATTGAGGTCATTGTCATTAATGGAACGCAGGATGGAACATCTGTTATAATTTAAGGAACCACATAATCATTTGTGTTCCTAATAATTTAATTCTTCTGATGTAAACCTCAATGTGTCCAATTTTGGCTGTGCGTACAATCAGCTAAGCCACAAGCACATAAGGAAGCTTTAGCTGTGTTTTCAATCAGTTAAGCCACAAGATAATAAGGAAGCTTTGGCTTGTGAAAATTTTCAAATAACATAACAGGAACATCAGAATATGCTTGACATTTATCTTGCTTAAGTGAACATAAAAATCATGGTGCAGTTTATAAAACAACAACTGAGTGGGTACTATGCATAGAAATGATGTTAGATTATTAAAACGAATCAAAAACAAAATTTGCAATCACTATTTGAGGGCTAAGAATAAATTTTTGTGTGTTTTGGTGAATTCTCCAACCAAGATATCTCATTTCAAAAGTAAAAATTCTCATTCATCAATGACAACCATTAGACAACTCATTGAGATAAAAAAGATGAGACTGTGAATTTAAGAATCCATAAAACAATAAATTGTCCTCAAACATCACAGCAACAGTTTTAGTGTGTGATATAAAAATACCTATAAATTCTAAAGGATTGATCAACATACCAAGTTACAAAACAATCAATACAGTTTCTAAGAAATAACAAAATAAAACAGGAAATTACACTGCACATGCTTGTTTAATAATTGGCTGAATGTTTTATGCTAGGTTATCTTAGTTGAATTTATACAAACATGCTTTATTAAACATGCTAGAATCCAAATTCTCTTTTGTGCTGTTTTACTCCCAAGAGCCCCTATCTTAACTCCAGTCCAGACAATACTTTTATAATACATTGTACTGTTAGGGACAGATTATTTGTGCACATGATAGCAAAACAAACCAAGTTTGTACTAATCAGCCCTGTACTTAATATTGTAATTAAAACTTCAAAACTATTTATACAACCAACATTAGGATACACTTTAAATTAATTATAGCTTTTATGAAAAAGGGCTCATGACTCGATCCATTATTGAGCAGGACAATTTTTTTACTTAAACACTCTTACATTCCCTTTGTGACCTTTCAGTAATTAAGCATTAAAAAAATTTCCAAGAGTGTCTTTCTTGCTAGCCCCTGGCTCTCTCACTCTCAATGAAAGATTGCAATTAATATTTACTTGACAATTTATTTGATCATACGAGGTGATAAAAGACTTGTATTATCAACCAATACACATTAACCTGACATTATTTAATGTTTAAACACCTGAAGCTAATATTGATGTGTCCAGTGTTTATTCTGTTATATATATATATTCTATGATCCATTTAAACCATTGGTTTGCTCGTTTCAATATAGATATAAATATTTCATTAAGCAGGAAACCAGTGGGTACCATTAAGGGTTAAAATTCAAAGTATACTCAATATACTACATGGTTGTATATGTGTACCCTTTGGTCAACTGTACAAGAATATGGTTCATGGTTGACTATTATTTTTGTGTTCAAATTAGAACAAATGTTGCCATGATATGACTGATGTGCTCAATATTTTATTAAATGGATGAAATAAAGAATGCTGTATAAGTTTATTAATGAACTGGAAGCTCCCACATCAGTATTTGTTTCAAGATCTTTTTGGATCATTAATGTCTTGGAAACTCTAGTTCCATACCGGGATCCATTTTAAAATCAAATTCAAGTATAGGCT
This sequence comes from Mytilisepta virgata, assembly GCA_028015205.1. Taxonomy (NCBI): domain Eukaryota; kingdom Metazoa; phylum Mollusca; class Bivalvia; order Mytilida; family Mytilidae; genus Mytilisepta; species Mytilisepta virgata. The sequence continues at coordinate 27,264,273 of CM051511.1, forward strand.
ACTGAACATGTAACAGGACCAATAATGAAAAAATGTACAATTCAGGTGTCCAGTTTAAACAAACCTGAGCATACCACAAATGTACAAAGGGGTCCAGTTAAAACAAACTGGTACACACTATACAGGGGTTCAGTTCATGGTTGTCTTTAGGGTACTGTTTAACATAAAGGTCCATAATGAATTTGTAGATATTGTACAAGACTCTTGTTCATGTTCAACAAGTAAGGATTCATGATAAATTAGTAAACATAGTAGAGAAGAAAATCAAGTTCACGTTCATTGAAATAGACATTCTGTACAAAGGTCTGGTTCATGGTTAACACTTAAACTACAGTAAATTCGGAAATTATTGCTATGTTTTTATATTGCAAAAAATGCAACAGGGTTGTAATCGCAATAATTTAAATTCGCATTTTAAAATTTTTCATATGAATGAAGCGGGATTTTCTCAATATCGCAAAAATTAAACTCGCATTTTGGTCTAAAATCACAAAATTGCAATTATAAATGCATTCATTAATTTCTGAATTTACAGTATACAGCATTACAGAGGATTTTTTCATATCAGTCTATATTTTTACTTACAATCAAAAGCTACACAATGTTTCAGGGCTTTGGTTAATTTCAGTATTCATTCAGTAATACAGTGTGGTCTGGTTCACATTCAAGATTCAAAAATTCAAAACTAAACTGTATTACAAATGGTCTGTGATAAGATTTTTCAACTACGGCACTGATAAGAGTTAACTGATGTTTGAAGTAAGATTGCTGAATTTAACAATAATAAGGAGGTGGATTATAATTAGCTTTTGACGTGGCTTTACGTTTAAAACTTTCATATAGAAATATTTGTTTTAATTTTTAAAGTATGAAATACTTGGTACAGTTAATTAACAGTATTTCTCTTTTGCCGTTTTCACTAATTTACATCTAGAAATAATAATTTGGCAAATTAGAGGTATATTTTAACAAATAAAGTCTTGTTAGTAGCAATGACTGATGCCAACATCACAGAAAAATGTCACATTAACCAAACATGAGTATAAAAAATTATCCCCCCCCCCCCAAAAAAAAAATTAAATGTTTCTTAGGAAAGATCTTTGCAATGAAGATACGTGTAATACCTATTTAAGCGTAGTTACAGAAAACGTTTAGTTTGATAAAGGTATATTTCACAGTTAATTATACAACATTTGAGACTCTATTCAGATTATTTGGACTCTTTTCAATTTTTTTTGGCAAAACATTACATAAAACTCAACTTGATTTTTGATATACGTAATACATTTAATAATATCTATATATCTTTTATAAAATTAACACGTTATATCTTTCAAAATGAGTTGTGATTATCATGAAAATTCTATGTATAGAAATGATATTATTATTTTATAAATACAAATTTACATGCAAATAAGCATATAGATTAAATTGATTTTGTGCAATTAAATAGAAGAATTAATGTGTATTCAGCTTTATTATCAGTATAATAGACGCACCTGGATTAAGTAATTAATACCTGCTCAGCCAGGTAATATAGACTTTACAGGCATTATAATTGAATGGTTCTTGGTAAAGTTAATTATGGTTTTACAGGAAACTGAATTCTGTAATTCAGTATAATCATTTTGCAATAAAATTTTTTAAGATACATTAAAGTTAGAACACTAGCTTAATCTTAAAAAGGTGAAATAATTTTTACTTGATTGTTACACACCTAATAAAGCATTGTTATATTAAAGTGTACTTCATAGAAAGTTTTCACATATGGTAAATAATGTCACATTAACCACGTTTACACTGAACATAAGCTGATACTTGTAAATTAATATTCTGGAATGACCGATGTTTGTGTGGGCATGGTGGGTGCATCATGACATAGAATTCGAACATTCCTTGAAATAATCTTTACTGAGCAAGCTAACATACCAAACATCCACATAATAGCCTATATAGTGACTTGCTGGCCTGCAAATTTGTCCATTTTTTTTTTGTGCAGGATATAAAGATTTCATATTTTGCAAGTCTCCCTCAAAGGAAAATGGTTCCCAATTTCTAAGATTTTTTTTTATATTCAAAGTCGTGAATGGTTTTGTAAGAGGACATGTTTAATCAAATTACAAGTGAGTCCAATAAAAATTACTGGTGCTACTAAGGCAACAAGAATTAATATTATATTTTCACAAGTCCCACTCTCAAAAAAATGGTTCACCATTTAAGATTTTTTTTTATAATCAAACTCATCCAAGGTGCTGAAAATTGGGAACCTTCATCAAAATTTAATGAGGATCTGACAAAAAATGAAGGTGCAATAGACTGGTTCTCTGACCTCTATCCTTTAATTACATATCCATATATAGTATGGTTTAACTGCAGGGAACCTGTCTATTCTGGCAACAACTATCTCCTGGTATGTGATGACAGACACATAGACTTGACTGATTTATTATACCTCAATCTACTTTATTGTGTGGGGTATACTGTGTCATGAAATATGAACAAAAAGAAACACGGAAAGCGTCTGTAAAACACAGATGATGTGTCCACATGAACATAAAACTGTCATGTATTAATTATTAGCAGAAATCCTTTTACTAATTATTCTAAATATATGAATATGGGATGTTATATCCTGTTCACATGAATTCTGATCCCCTACATATTCTACTATCTGAAAGGATTTTAGTGGTAGAGTATCACTTATATACAGCGAATTCATTTAATTTTGTTGTAATTTTTGTGGACAAGTTGATATTTGAGGATATTTAATTTCATGGTTTCATCAATTACTCATATTAAAGTAACTTAATAATCAATTTCGTGAGTATTTAAATAAAAAACAGAAATCAAGCAACCCAAATAAGTATCAATTCCATTAAAATCTGGGAATTTTTCAGAAATATTCAGGGGGTCTCAGTGGCCGAGTGGTCTAGGTAGTTCGTCATGACTACTAATGATCACTAGCCTGTCAACACTGAGGTTGTGAGTTCGAATCTCACGTGTGATGGGGTGTATTCGTCTCTTATCTTAATTGACAAGGATTGCCAATTTTCCTCCCAAAGGTTGGTGGTTCTCTCTGGGTACTCCACCAGTAAAAACTGGCTGTCGCGAAATAGCCAAATGTGCTGAAAACAGCGTAAAACCCCAACTAAACAAACAGAAGTATTCAGAAAAATAAGGGAGGTAACCCATCCTTACATGGAATAAGATATTACTAGTAACTTAGTGTATTGCATGCCTGATCTCATGAAGAATTCAAACCAAGGATCTACATATTAAATACATTACCAGACATACACCATACTTCAATGGAAAGCCTTAATCTCCTTATTGTAACAATGAATGGTTTTAATCACACAACCTTATTCTTCATACCTTCTGTTAAATACAGTTATATAAACTTGTAACTAGTCTATTGAATTTTCTCAATACGTTTTGTTATCAAAATCCTGCAATTTAATCCAACACACAGATATAAAAGAGGAAAGTACAGTTTTTCACTTATCTCTTACTGTAAGTAGAATTCATTCACAAAAATGTTACAAGTTATGGTTCTTATAAATTTAATAACATACTGTAATTAATTTCTGTTTTGGACACATACAGTTAATGTAGCTGTATATAAAATATAATCTATTATATTATATTCCCTCAGGAATTTTAATCAGAAAACCAAGGTCAACAATATTCAGCTTACAAAATGCATCATGTTCAATTATAAAATAATATTTAAGGCCTTGCTGCCAAAGTTTTGCATTATTTTCTTGAATATACAAGATAAAATAAAAGGTAACTGGGTATGCAGCCATTAAAGAACAGATTAATGTATCGGACTATAATGGATAATTCTAATTCAGAAAATAAATAAACCAAAAGTTTAAGCAGGAAATATTTCCCAAGACAGAAACTATGTTTAGCAGATCTGTGGAAATAAGTTAGATAAATAGTGTATCCAAATTTTGGGGTTACATTTTACGGAACATCCAGGGTTTAGAATGTTCATTTGTCAACTATGGTCTGGATATATACCTTAAAAGGCCTCAATAAAGCAAATCACTGCCAACAAACAACACATGAGCATTAAGCTTTTCATTAGGGACACCTGTTCATTAAAGGCACTTAGTTCTTGTCCCCTAATTGTTCTTCAATTACCAGTTTGATTTTTTTATTCAAATTGAACCGAGAATGTTCAATACTTTTAAATTGGTCATCAAGGCTAATCCTTAAAAAATATCCAAAAATTACCTAAAAAATTTCTAACTTGTGTCTTTTTATGAAACTTACCTTCCATATCAGGAGTTTTAACAAGGCACTGACTTCAGGGTCATACTTCACTAATATATTTGTCTGAAAAGCAAGGATTGAAAAAATTTTTCATCAGAATTTTCCAGGTTTAAGATGACACTTAGCATAAATAAGTACATGCTATCCCTTCAACAGCTCGTGATGACAACTGTATTTTCTATGAGGAAATTAAAATAGAAAATGGTATTTTTTTTTATTTTTTAAATCTGCACTAAAGCTGGTCAAACTTATCTGTAGTTTAGATATCCTTTTTTACAAGAACTTTGCCTCACCTGAAAATTATTTTTTACCAAAAATAATGATGGACGAATGAATTATAGTTTAACATCCAGGTGCATATCAGGACAAGAACATGTTAATATGATAATGATCCTTGCTTTGTACTAAACCGACATGCTGAGCTGGATTTTCAATGTGCTAGCTCACATGGTAACAGTCCGCAGGAAGACATATCACCCAACCCGTAATTTTGTACTGACTCAGAACCTACCAGTCCTTTGCTCTAACTCCTACATGCTGCATGCTTAGCAGAGAAGCAGCAAATACCAATTTCAATGTCTTTGGTTTGACCTGGCCGGGAATCAAGCCCTCGACCTTCCACACTTGAGGCGAGCAAGCTACAAAGAGTCCACCGAAGTGGACCAAAATTAATGACGATTGACTGAAAATTTAAAACAATGTATAATCTCTTTTATCTTAATGGCATCTTTGGCATTAGTACACTGTCACAGGAGAATATGTTGTGGAAGACAAATTCACCCATTTTTTTCATAGGCCAAACTATTCTACACCAACATGTTCTTTAAAACTAAGAATTAAGACTTTTATTTAGAAATATGTGCTTCATATATACCGTTACAAGTATTTTGAAAATGAATTGTTTTAACTACTTTAGTACTTACCTTGTGATATTTGAAAACTTTTGTAAGCTGGCTTTTTATCAAAGATATGACTTCACTGTCTAATTCCTGAGCATCTAACTGTAAATATAAAACTAGCAAATCGTAATTATGTCACTGGAATACAGTTATTGATACCTTTGAAGTGAGATCTCATTCAAAGATCATGTGTTTTAATAGTATAGGCTTAAAAATATGATACATGTCATTTTAGAGATGGATGGATGGATGAGATATTGTTTAACGTCAACTGGCAACCATTAGGTGCATATCAGGGAGAGAACATCTTGTATTATAGGATCCCTGCTTTAAACTAGACTGACACACTGAGCCAGATATTTATCCTGCAAGCTCAGGCCAAAATAAATCAAAAGTGTGTTTCCAGTTTCCTGACCCTAAACATTTTATTGATGATATATAAAATCCAGATTTTTCAGTCTTTCTGGATTCAATTATTCATTTAGAATACTAATGTTCCTCAAAGCATTTGATAATTATGAGTAATACACATAAGTAAAGCGTATCAAGAACCCAGATTTTAAATAGCAAGCATGACTTGTTAACGACAGTGCAGTGTATTAGCTGTCAAATATGGGAAATGTGTTCACATGGACCCAAAAAATATAATGACATTGTGTCTTTGGGAAAAAACAATAGAAAACAAAATAAAATGTTTTAGCAAAACCTACCTACATGTACATGTACCCTACCTAATTTTTGGACGGTCAAAAATGAAACACACAATTTATTTTGACCTCACGTGGAGACATATCATTCCACTCAGACACATTATACTGACTCTGAGCCAACCAGTCCTTTGCTCTTACTCCTATATGGCGTGTACTTGGCGAAGAAGCAGCAAATTTCAATGTCTTTGGTTAAATATTTTGCCTTTATTGTCCGCACAGATTTTTTGTAGCAGTCATTGTCTACCAGGGGAAAAACTTACTGTGTTTTTTTTATATACCTGTTCACCCAACTGCCGACTAAAATACTTTGCAGTAAATTCAATTCCCCATGCTATTCTTTCCCACAATATCAATAAAAACTGTTCCCCAATGAAGACTTGGTTGTCAAATTTACAAGGAGAAATGATAAAGGTAATTTCAGGAAACCAGCAAATTCATTTTAATAGCTAAAAACCCAGTTCAGTCATCCTCTAGTTTTCAGTGTGGAATCACGATGAATGTCAATACTGCTGATTGATCAAAATAAGTGTTAGGATTTTGTTTTATCTCCAGCTATATCCATACTTGTCATGGAAAGTTCCCATATTCCTTCTGTACAAATTTTAATAAATAACACAGTAGAGCTAATCCCTTTTGGGATAATTTCTGTGTCTGGAACTATTTTTCTGAATTGACACAGAATCTTAAAAGGGATTACAGTAGAACAAGACTGGAGCATAAGTTTGAGTATTACAAATTTTAAAAGAATAAAAATTAACATTGTTACATATAAGGTTAACCTTTAGTAGCATAAAAAATTATTGGGCCCCTGAAAAAAAATTTTAGGTGCCCAGCTGGTCGCTGGAGAAAAAAGTTATGTTTTGTGCTTGTCTACCTTTCATAAATCAGTCATTTATGTGCATTTCCAGCTTAATCAGCAACACAATCCATTAGCTGGAATGGAAGTTGAGAGAACGATTCATTCCAAATATAATTTCTGCCATGGAAATTTGTGCAATGTTCGAATGAACTTATCTGGTGTTTTCTTTGCGCCAATTTATGAAATTTCAAAATTGCAGTCAATATGGTACAGTGGAGCTGTCTTCTTTGGATTTATAGCGACTTCCATCCCAGCTAATGGATTACGTCACTTTCAGCTGGAAACACTCATAAATCACTCATTTATGAAACATAGACGATGACTGTTACAAAAACTTGACATGGACAATAAAGGCAAAAATATAACTAATTCATTGGTGCATGATAGTCGTATGAAAGCCGTGTCCATGTGAAATTAAGGATGGGATTCCACAGGGAGGTGAATGATATGGAAAACAAAGTTGCAAACTCTTTTACACTATCAGTCGACGAAATCTGGATATTTGAATTATGAAATTGTGAAATTGCATTTATTTCTTTGATAAAACGATGAAAACCAGTTAAAGATATATATATACTGATGATTTAATTCGCACAACCATTAAAATCAAAGCAATCAAAACAAAAGGAAACCAAACTCAACTAAGGGTTACCTCTTCATCAACAGGAAGAGCCTTAGAAATTTCTGATAATTTTGTCAAATTTTGAACAGAAAATTTAGAGGCATTTGATTAATGAATCATGCCAGAACAAGAGTTCTGGCTACTGGTCTGATAATGCCCTCGGGGACTTACAGTCCACCAGCAGTGACATAGACCAAGTGGCAGTAATAAAACGTGTCACAAAATACCGAAATAAATTTAATGCACTGTATGGCCATTTCGTTGATTGACAACATATTTCCTCTTGTCAATCTCTGTATAAATTAATAATAACGACTTCTAAGGATATCCTTTTAAAAATTTATAACAGTGTTCATTGAAGATAATCTTCAAAAACACCTGTCAATATTGTCATCACTCAATTTTACCTGACTAACACGAAGTGCACGTGTGCAATTCTCTTGTGAAACGTCCACCATATTGTTTACATTTTCTAGATTATGGTTGTATAACGCCTACTTCGATTAGATATTTTTGCGAAGTTCGGCCAATCAAAATAAAGTTTATATTTCTGATCTTATTTGTTTCCGTTGTTCATACGGAAATGACCGGAGTTTCGCGAATGATTTAGGTTCAATTAAACTGTTTACAGGTAAGAAAATCAGCTTGATTTGTTTTTAATCAATAGAATTGATTGTTTTAATTTAATGTAACATAAAATTTAATTCAGTGGTTTCTTTTTCATATCTCTTGCGTAGGTTCTTTAATGTAGTGATATCTGACACTTTTTCAAACAATCAAAAAAATTATTGATCAGAAAAGATAGGTTTTTACTTGTTCTGGTATGGGCTATTAATATACTCAGGTTGAATAAATCAAATTATTGTCAAACTTGATTTATTATGTATTTCCTACATTTTTTAAAAATGATGATATTTAATTATTTATACATTTAGTCATTTTTTCGTCCCTTTATAGCTCCGTTAAGACTCACATGAGTATTTCTAGCTGAAATTGCTTCTTTGATATTTTGATTTTTTTCTCAAATATATTCTTACCCTTTGAAACATATTCTATGGTAAAAATATATTTATTATTTTCACCCCGCCGGTCGTTGACAAATTGATACATAATATCAGCAAGGACGTATGTTAGTTATACGTCCTTGATATCAGATACAAATATATTGTTTTATATATACATATGTCTCTGATCATATAGTTTCAGTTTCGATATGCTGTGTAGATCAAAAGATTACCCCAACAAATACTCTGACTGAAAGGCAAATTAAAAAATAATTACAATAATAATTTTTTTCTTTGCCTTTAGAAGAATTTAAAAAGATCAGTGGTTCTTGAAACACAAAAATGAACAAGTTCTTATTAGATCCTAATAGACATTTTAGATCATTTTAAACTAGAATCGGATCTGCAGAATCTATTTTATAAAAATTACCAAGAATATTTTAGCCCATTGTAGGGCCTAGAAAGAACCACTGACATGCAGTTAAAATTGGAGTCGAACACTCCCTCAATGATCGAGGTGATTACATGATTAGGTTAAAAAACCGGATAGCTTTTATAGGAGTATAAACTCACTTCTGGCAAATACGGGTTACATTGTAAAAAAAAATCCGACTCGATCAAGATAAAATTTGAAGGTCTATGCGAGGGAAATTGGAAATGTTTTTTTCCCTAGATAAACAAGAAAATCTAATTTTCATCCTAACATTTCAAATTATTGTCGAACTTGATTTATTATGTATTTCCTGCATTTTTAAAAATTATGATATTTAATAATTTAAACATTTACGGTAATTTTACGCCCTTGTATAGCTCCGTGAAGACTCACATGAGTATGCCCAGCTTGCTTCTTTGATATTTTGATAACTCAAATAAAATATAATTTTATGATTGATTGATAACTCAAATAAAATAAATTGATTGATTGATTGATGCTTAACATCCAGTGGCAGATGTTTCATGCTTCTTCAGGACGAGAACCAATTAAGTTTATCAAACAATTCAAATAGGGGTGGGATGGGACTCAAAGGGGAAACAACTTTGACTCACTGTTAAAGGAGGATGGTTGGATGGGGTTGGATAATTTTGCCTTCTGTAGCGACCATCAACCTAGTCTTTTTCGAAAACTACAGAAGGGTCTTTAGCGTGCATGCAGGGAGTGTTGCATTCTCCAAACCCATTACCAACTATGGTCCGCGGTCGGACAACAAATATTATCGGAGCAGTTAACGGACATGTATCGAACATGTGCCTTTTCTGATTTCAAGAGATTTATCCTGAAAGATGAAGTAAAATTTTACTTCAGTCTATCGCTTCTTATAGTTTTACCTTGTAATTTTACTTTGGGACGGGTATCCACAAATATTTTAAAATCGTCTATACTGGTTGTAACGTTAATTAGTGAACATTTAACAGTTTTTGTATAAATATAGAGTACCAAAATGAGACTCATGCAGCAGCCTATTGGTGTTGGAGCCCGGTGTAGGAGGCAATATGTGATTTAATTTTGAGATTAAACAATATGTTCAGTTTGCCTCCTGATTTTTACCAAATTTCACTATGTTATTAGACAATATGAAACTCTGAAGCCTATGCATTTTTCGTGTCCGTTAGTAACAGTTTAGGGAAAACTTGATTCTTTTCTCGGAAATACAATATATTTAATTTGACACAATCTGATTTCAATAATTTTAATTCTAGATTTTGGAAATATCCTGGAAGATCTCAGATCTTAAATGTTTTGTGAAACGTACCTAGCAACCATATATTAAAGTAATCAATTTGAAATCGAGATTGCTTGGAACAGTTGAAATTCACAATTTTTTAGGAAAGTAGCATGCAACCATCAATTAAAGTAATAAACTGTAAAATAACAATTGGTTGGAACGATTGAATTTCAAACTAAGGTAAAAATTCCTTGAATTTTCTCTTGTGGAGAGTACCCATCAACCATACATTACAGTAAGCAACTATGGAATAGCAATAAATGAATTCAAAAATTGCAAGTTCAACTTTTGCTAATTCTCAGATGTTTCATTTTTTGTATGAAAAGTACCTAGCAAACCGATATATTAACGTAATCAACTTGAAATCTAAATTGCTTAGAACATTTTAAATTTAAACATTACGATTCCATCATTGGTAAATATCCCGGAAGACTCTCAGACCATTAATTTATCGGAAAAGTACCTAGCAACCATATATAAAAGTAATCAACTGTGAAATATTCGTTACTTTTGACAGACGAATTCCAAACATTTCAATTCCATCTTTGATATTTCCCGAAAACCGCGGAATTTCAACAATCTAATTAAAATTAATTCTCCGTACTTGTTCATTACTTTTTTCGGTTGTTTATATGACCCCAGACACGACCCTCAAGCTAGATCTCCCACGTGCGACATATAACAACCGAACGAAAACAAGGAGCAAGTGCAGAGAACTAATTTTAATTAGACCGGAAATTTCAATGAATACAAATTACGGTTGTCATGATTAAAAGCCTTAATGAAATAGTTCAAATTATGTTGCAACTCGGCTTTTGCATCTTTGATGCTCATTACATTTAATTACAGTCTATAATTTCTCTATTGATCGTTAGTGTTGACTTTTTCACGAATATGGAATCCTGTACAAAGTGTAATATTAGTAAACGTAAAACTGCCTTTACTATGACCATTATGAAAGTTTTCAGATTTATACCAATCACTTTACATCATGAGTGGCACCTGACATCATGCAGGAGAAAATCCTGTTCTCGTGCGATTATCTATAGTGTTTTGCATAAATACCAACAAACTTGTCTACATAAACCGATCATGCAGTGGGTACAAAAAGGATGATTTTAAGGATGATCGCTGGTCTAATAGGAAATAAATAGGATTTGAAATAGGTGTTTTAGTTTGAAAGAACATATGAATAGTAAACAAATAAGCAAGAAAAAATATAGGTTCATGTGCTCATTTTAGAGCTATAAAGCCTTGAAAATTTGTAGGAAATAGGTTTTCTCTGGATTTTTCATTGTCTTTGCATTGGCAACTTATGTATGAAAAAATAAAAAGGATTTCATAAAATTTTGTCAAATACCATCATAAGGTATATATGATTGAATTATAAAAGAAAAAGTGGGGGTTCATGGGCAAAAAATTTAATGTTTAGGAAATTGATAAAACCCGAGGATTCCGAAAATCTGACAAAAAGACCAAAACATGGCCAGCGAGCATCCTTAAGTTTTCTTTTTGGCAATTTATTGAGCGATTTCCTTATAGCTTCTATCACTGGTATCCATTTGATGGTGCTCTTCTACTTTCACATTCATCATTTAAATCAGAGACATATGTATATGTTTCGGTTTAAACTAAGTATCTTATTTCTAGATAGTTTTTAGGGGAGCGGTTCTAAACAGTAAGGTTTCCGTTTGTTTTTCATTGAGTTGTTGGTCAGATATCCACCAAAGATTTTAAATTCAGTAGCATTTGTCTGTTATAATTGTTATCCTTAATTGTATGCCAAGGGTTTTGTTAGGAATCTGATGGGATGTTTCGGCAGTAAACTCCATTTGTAACTATCAACTTCACAATGAGCCGGCATATACAGTTATATCCTCAATTCTGAAAATGTGAGAAGATCGATTACATCTGCGGTTGCACAGTCAGCGGGCTGTAATTAAGCCTACACTATAGTACACTAGAGTTTTAAGCAATCCTTTGCTACACTACACTACGCTACGCCATTTGCCCTCAAGTAAAGTTAAAATAATATTAAAGTGAAGTATAAAGTGAACATATACAATCCATAGATAGATAACATACAGTTTAGGTCACACCAAATTGTTGAGTTCTTTGGATTATTGGAAGGCAAAAAATAGGTGAGAGCGAGCGGAATTTTAAGTTTGTTTTTTTTTTCTTGAGAACTATTTTTTTCGGACGAAGATCAAATTTTCGTGCGGCACACATTTGTGCAATGTTGCAAAAATGTGGAAAAATCCCAATTTTTACAAGATTTAAGCTGCGGGCGATAATTTTTGATTATTTAGTTCTACAAAAATGAAGAATTTGAGTCGAATTCTTAACACTTTTGTAAAATGAATCGGCAAAAATATTTGTTTCTTAAAATTTACATAGTCCAAAAATCAGAGGTGCGAAATTCTAAGACTAAAGATCATTTGGCGTGGCCTTGAAAACACAAAAGCGTACAATTTATGTAATATATGAATTAAATAATATGCTCCCATAGATCTATGAGCTATAGTGTCAGCGGCATAACATGGAATGCTCATAAGAAAATGTCAAAAAGTAAACATAATTACGATGAGCTGCCATGAATGATCAGAACTACACAAAGAGATATATGATAAATTCGCTATTCAAATTCAAATCCTTTAATAGTAGGCCTTTTAATATATATATAATTACCTTATCAAATTAGAAATGATATATTTTCATTAGTGCACCAATATGATCTTCAACAGAAGCAAGGCCATAGCAAGTAAAATTTTAAAATTACTTTGTGGAGTATTAATAGGGATGACACATTTTCACTGAAGGCCGCAACCGATGTCCCTTTATCCAACCCCTGCATGCAATGAAGTTCATTCCAGTGAATCATAACTTGCATAAAATGAATTCATTGATGAAGTATCTACATTTGATCGAATATTTACATATTTTATTATTTGAGACCCAAAGGATAAGAATTGTTTACTTTGTTTTTATAAAGAATTAGTCTTTATTTAGTTAAACCTTAATCATGATATACAACAACCGAAGCATATATTTTCTGATATAGGTAAATTGTTTATTGCGATAAGTAAAATGCAGCAGTATTTAAACAACATCTTGTCCACTGTTTGTCCGAAATTGCTTCGGGTGTTAAGCAAATAGATATTGTGTTATAGGACACTTTGTGTATTGAATAGTTATCCATTTAAACAATAATAGTATATTCCGCCAGATAAAAGAAACGTGTGTAGACTTGATACATAGTATTGGGAACAATTAAAAAATATAAATACGCCACCTGTAGAGACGGTTTCGCTTCGAATGTTACTTTCGAATCAGGAGTTTAAACTTTTTATTTATGGTGATATTTTAAAACAGTGCTGATAAGGAAATAAATTTGGATATCTGAAGAACAGCTCTCTAATGGCTTTCGAAGGCCGGGATCAGCGGTTGGAGAGGGTCATTCAGGTGACATATATTTATTGTTTTTTTTTCTCTATCTAATACACACACATATATATAAGGGACTATTAGTTATAATAGTCCCAGATGTTATTTATTTAGTCAGCTGGCAGATACCCCGTTTAAGAGGTTTTATAACGTAAATATATATTACAAAGAACTATTTAAATCGTATTTAAACGAGACCATATACTGACAGTTCATGAATTAATTTGAATCGAAGTACAGAAGGACGATCGAAACGTCGGCACGTGTATTTTGTATTTTTAAAACGGTGTACTTTCGTTTTGACTTGAAAACTTGAAAAAATTATTATTACACCAGAATTTATAATAAAAAATATACAATTTAATCCATTAAATTATCACTTAACGAAAGAACTAATTGCTTATATATAAACTAAAAAAAGAACGATATTTTGTTAAAGTTAAAGAGACGCCGTTACTTAGTTACATAATTTTTCTGCGGAATACGTTGACTGAACCGGAAATAGAGTTGTTTGCGGAAGTGATAAATTTCAAGAATGCAAAGATGAATTCAATCTTTAGAAACGATGACCATTCACCCCCTGTTAGAGACCAAAACAGTTTGAACAAAAATAGCAGGAGCATTTTGGCACCACGACTATCCTTACTTGCAGAAAGTTTGGGTTGCTATGAGCTGGTACTATGCCTATTTGATTTTATGGAAGGAAAAAAAGCATGAAAGGGGGTCTGAGAAAAGTTTAAATCCTCATTTTTCTTAAACATCCATGTGCCAAGATTTCTTATAAAATTTGAAAACCATGAAATTTGTGCCAGGGTTCCAAGATTTTCAGGTAGATGCCAAATGAGTCTTTCTGATTTGCAATCTCTTCATGAAATAAGGTTAAATTTTACTGTCTACAAACCTAGGTCTGTAGAGTATAATTTGAGTATATTAATCAATTTTAATTGCAGTGGCCAATTATGCGAGCACAGCAATAGCCCTTTCCAGAACTCATTTTCTGTATCACGATTCTGACAAATTATAATTTGAAGCAAGTTATTTCCCTTACTTTACTTTACTTACTTCCGCTTCCAGTGAACGAAACTTTAAAGTATGTAGCACAATATGGCTATATTCGCTTTAACAAATAAATTCACTTAGGATGACTTTTCTAAACGACCCATAGGGCTCGCTATCATCTCACTTAGCTGACAGAAGAAATTAGCCGAGTCGTTGCTAAAAAAGTTGAAATATATCTGGTTTTGTTCAATGTCGCATAACCCCCTAGAAGGTCTCGTGATAGTGTAATCGCCAGGAGTCTGGAACGTTGCAGGTTTAATCCCCGGGCAGGTCAAATGAAAGATATTAAAATTGGTATTTGCTGCTTGTCTGTCAAGCAAGCAGCATTTAGGAGAAAGAACAAAGGACTTGTCGCCAATGTCGGGTGAGAGTCAGTATAACATACATGTAAAGTGGTGAAATTTTTATGATTCCTTGTACGGTTATGCAGTTGTAAACTTGAATTCTACTGGCTGCCTTGCCATCTGCTAAATAACCATGTTCGCCATACACAACCCAATCAAATTGCCCCCAAAAAGAACACTTCTTACAAAACATGTGCCTGTAGCCAACCAGCAATCGCGTTGCAATATGTTGACCTTTAATCATGTGTGCTCAACCTGTTGACCTTAAATCATGTGTGCTATAAAAAGAACAAAGTAAGGAACACGCTGTCTTGTGATAACCTTAGTGTATTGCCCTACATAAGGCAAGTTGACCTGTTAACCGGTCGGCGAATGGAAAATTCCACTGGTTGACATCTATACATGCATGACGCAATCCAGGGCTTTATCGATCTAGAGCAATTCAAATAAAATATATTTATTATACTTTTCTGTAATATATCATACAAAATTAAAAGTGAAAACACATCAACTATGCGCTACATGGAAAATCAATAGATCATCAGGTTACACGATCAGTGGGCGGAGCATACACATTAAGAGTGAGGGTCAAACACGCGGTCAGTGGGCGGAGTAAACATGTGTAATTTTGCGAAGTGAAATCTAGGACATTTGTGTGTTTAACGTTTAATTAATTATATACTCAATACGTTTAGCATAACCGCACAAAAATGTTATCATGCTTTGACCCAACTAGCATGATTATTTAGACAGTGTAGAAAATTGTTGAACGGTTCGGGCTTTCGCCCTCACCGTTCAACAATTTTCGACACTGTCTAAATAATCATGTTAGTTGGGTCAAAGCATGATAACTTATAATACGCCACCTGTAGAGACGGTTTCGCTTCGAATGTTACTTTCGAATCAGGAGTTTAAACTTTTTATTTATGGTGATATTTTAAAACAGTGCTGATAAGGAAATAAATTTGGATATCTGAAGAACAGCTCTCTAATGGCTTTCGAAGGCCGGGATCAGCGGTTGGAGAGGGTCATTCAGGTGACATATATTTATTGTTTTTTTTTCTCTATCTAATACACACACATATATATAAGGGACTATTAGTTATAATAGTCCCAGATGTTATTTATTTAGTCAGCTGGCAGATACCCCGTTTAAGAGGTTTTATAACGTAAATATATATTACAAAGAACTATTTAAATCGTATTTAAACGAGACCATATACTGACAGTTCATGAATTAATTTGAATCGAAGTACAGAAGGACGATCGAAACGTCGGCACGTGTATTTTGTATTTTTAAAACGGTGTACTTTCGTTTTGACTTGAAAACTTGAAAAAATTATTATTACACCAGAATTTATAATAAAAAATATACAATTTAATCCATTAAATTATCACTTAACGAAAGAACTAATTGCTTATATATAAACTAAAAAAAGAACGATATTTTGTTAAAGTTAAAGAGACGCCGTTACTTAGTTACATAATTTTTCTGCGGAATACGTTGACTGAACCGGAAATAGAGTTGTTTGCGGAAGTGATAAATTTCAAGAATGCAAAGATGAATTCAATCTTTAGAAACGATGACCATTCACCCCCTGTTAGAGACCAAAACAGTTTGAACAAAAATAGCAGGAGCATTTTGGCACCACGACTATCCTTACTTGCAGAAAGTTTGGGTTGCTATGAGCTGGTACTATGCCTATTTGATTTTATGGAAGGAAAAAAAGCATGAAAGGGGGTCTGAGAAAAGTTTAAATCCTCATTTTTCTTAAACATCCATGTGCCAAGATTTCTTATAAAAATTTGAAAACCATGAAATTTGTGCCAGGGTTCCAAGATTTTCAGGTAGATGCCAAATGAGTCTTTCTGATTTGCAATCTCTTCATGAAATAAGGTTAAATTTTACTGTCTACAAACCTAGGTCTGTAGAGTATAATTTGAGTATATTAATCAATTTTAATTGCAGTGGCCAATTATGCGAGCACAGCAATAGCCCTTTCCAGAACTCATTTTCTGTATCACGATTCTGACAAATTATAATTTGAAGCAAGTTATTTCCCTTACTTTACTTTACTTACTTCCGCTTCCAGTGAACGAAACTTTAAAGTATGTAGCACAATATGGCTATATTCGCTTTAACAAATAAATTCACTTAGGATGACTTTTCTAAACGACCCATAGGGCTCGCTATCATCTCACTTAGCTGACAGAAGAAATTAGCCGAGTCGTTGCTAAAAAAGTTGAAATATATCTGGTTTTGTTCAATGTCGCATAACCCCCTAGAAGGTCTCGTGATAGTGTAATCGCCAGGAGTCTGGAACGTTGCAGGTTTAATCCCCGGGCAGGTCAAATGAAAGATATTAAAATTGGTATTTGCTGCTTGTCTGTCAAGCAAGCAGCATTTAGGAGAAAGAACAAAGGACTTGTCGCCAATGTCGGGTGAGAGTCAGTATAACATACATGTAAAGTGGTGAAATTTTTATGATTCCTTGGACAACTTATCAAGGTTGATTAACCAACAAATAATTGTCTTAATATTAAAGCATTTAGACTTTAAAACTGCCAAAAATCCATTCCAAAAATAAAGGTTTACAGACATTAATCTGATTATACATGACATGTTAGTTAGGTTGAGCAGTTTTACCATGTCAATATTACAAAATTACAAATTTCACAATACAATATTCTTTTCTAAATTTTTTGAATATGTCAGCATAATATTTTTTTTTATCTCTCTCAAGTCTTTATACATGTATGATTGTGGCATTATTTGTATAAAATAAATCTTTGAACCCATTCACATTGTGTATAGAGAGTCAGTGACAGAACAATGATTTATTTGTTAAAAACTCTGACAGATATTCCTAATGTACAAACTATCTATAGGAAAGATTTGTTTATATATGGCATTTGGTAATGGGTTTATTGAAATTTTGAAAATGGAATGTCCTTTGAACTTCTTTTATATGACACTCCTAAGAACTGAGTATGAATTTCTTTTAATTTGTTCTTTTTCATATTATATATCTATGCCAAATGAAAATTAAAAATTTCTTCAGAACTGCTGATCTCAGATTTTTAGTGCCATACAAAAAATAAACTGCAATTTCAGAAAAGCTCTGTTCTTTGAAAGATGCCTATAGAAAACAAAATAAACTATTCCTTTGCTCTTTCCATACATGTTTTCTGCTCTTTGGTTGGGTTGTTGTCTCCTTGACACATTCGTTTCCATTCTCTATTCTATGTAGGTTATATTTCTTACCCAATTTTGATTATATTTGGTGTTATGATATATATTGATATATTATCCAGTTTTCTTTTTTCACTAAATTTATTTTGTACACGTTGGGGGATACATGTATATGAGCCTGCTATTTTTGGGAGATACTCCATCCTTCACATCCATCTTCGTGTCCCTTGACCTCATTTCCCAAAATCAAATGTTTTTCTTGCTAAAACTAAAGGCAGGACAATGTGAATTTCTATAAAAATCAAAGTGGAAATCAGATAGTTTAGAAGGGGAAACTATATCTTGATTTAAAAAAAGTTTTGATTCTTTGGCATTTTCTAGCGTGGTAAGGGTTTGATATGCAGTGTTGTTCTTTTCTGTTAAGTCAGACTATGAAATTAACAACTTTTTTCCTACCACGAAATTATTTTCTAGAGTAGAAGAACTCCAAATATTGCAGAATATAAACAAAAATGTACATAAAATATTATAATGAAGATTTTGTTTTGTCAGGTCATGTTTAGACTGTACGGCTACACAATTATTATTCACCTAGTATCAAATAAAAAATTCATCAGTTATATGATTACAGATCAGAAATAATTATACCCTTCAAACTATAACTTGTGGATATAATTTACATTACTGGTCCATGATTTAATGAACAAAATAAATGTTTGGTTGTCTTGACAGTGTAAAGTGAGCACATACAGACAAATGTTGTAGATTTTTAATTGAAACTAAGACTTCAAACAAATCAGGAAAAAACTTAGATGCATTTCTGAATGAATTTGTCTCATTGAATATTTTCACCTGTACCTTTTTTGAAATATTTAGCAGGAAAATGGACTTGTTAACTGCAAATGTACTAGCATATTACTGCATAAATTGTCAGTCAAGTTCTGTCTAAAGTAATTTACAAAGCCCTGAAGGACTACCGTACTTCATTACAGGCAAACATTTACTTAGATAGGGAATATCAGAATTAATTTTAAAAAAAGTAAAATATCAGAATTAATTTTAAAAAAAGTAAAATATCAGAATTAATTTAAGAAAAGTAAAATATCAGAATTAATTTAATTTTACTTTTTTACATTGATTCTTTTACCTAATATCATCTAAATGTTGAAATTTTGAATCTTGTTTTTCTAGATTATTTCTTTTGATTTCTTATGATCAATAGTCCATAATTACAGATCTTATGAGTACAAACTCAATCCACTGAAACTAATAATTTTCTGTTCTTTTACAATATCTCACCCCTCAATGTGTAGATTGAGGTCTGATAGATTATCAACCCTGCCCACCCTTCGAAAATTGGCATGCCGTATATTTTTCTATTTAATGGAATGCGAATTTTAGTAATTTCTCTAGTCTCTTTCTTATAAAATCTTTTCTTCTGCAACTATGCTTTTAGCTGACCAATATAGCCTGCCCAATATTGTTTTTCGATATTGGGTCAGTAGCCCAATATAGTCTCCTGGTGCCTTTGTCCTCACATTCAACGATATTTTGCATTTTGTTCTGGTTCAAAATGATTATGACATCGTGTTTCCCTAGATTACGTGCCAAAATTGGCCCTTCCTCAAATCAGCTATAAATGTTTCATTTCATGCCTTTTTGCTCAAACAGATAACAATTTAATGTTGCAGGATAAAAACAATATACGTACATTGTCAGAAAATATAAAGTTTAAATCGACCACAAGCGCCCTATACTGGACCTGCAGACGGTGAAAATTTTCGTTCATAATTGTCTTGCTAACCATATGTTGAAACAGAACTTGATCCATGCAATAAAAAATAGAATCCTACCACAAGCCCCATATTTTTTAGAAGGAGTGAATAATAATCTATTAATTAACTCAATTGGCCTAGCAGTTTACTTTTGCAGAATAAAGACAATATACCATGTATGTACATTGTATTAAAAAATAAAGGTTATTTCTACTCAGTATCAAACAGCGGATAAATGATCGGTTAACCTCTCTTAACTTTCTTAGTCTAGTACAAATAAACTTTATATTTCCGAAAATATACATACATGTATATTGTATATTTGATGAGAGACTGTATGAGTTTATATTGAGGACTCCTCTGGCTCAGGGTCAAAGGCACCACCCATGATAATTAGTGATTTACATGTATCTACTGTGACTGTCAATTATATAAGCCTATCTAAGGGAGTTGCTTTTGACTTTAGGAACATCTGTAGATACACATGTATTTTATGTGTTTGTAACTCTTTCCAGACAAGTCATTAAATGCCACATCTATGGTTTAGTTGCAACAGAATTGTAAATATCTTTGAAGTTATTTCTTGACAAATGCTACAACACTATCAGATCTTGATTTGAAAAAAAATATTTGACTCATTCTTCAGCAAACTTTAGAAGCATGCTATATAATTCCTAGGCTAGAATAACATTGAGATTGTGTATCTGAAGCTCTTATATATCTTTGTCTAACTAAATTCTCATTTGTTATGAGACGTTAAGAGTGTGTCTTGTGGAGTATGCTATAATTCATTGTCAAAAATTACAGGATAAGCTCTACATTTTATCCATAACCCCGCATTTTCTGTGTTTGCTTGCCCATATTTTTAATTTATTTATACCTTAGTGATTAAGATACTATGTACATTTAAAAGCCTGTAATTTATTGATGAAATAGAAGTGAATCAATGTGTGAAATTAACAACTTTGATTTTAAGTTGTATGTATCGTTTACATGAGTAAGCTATTAAAGCTGTTATGTATCGTTTACATGAGTAAGCTATTAAAGCGTTCTCTGTTATTTGAGTATTTTTACGTCAAATTTAAATTTCGGTTTTAGATTTATCTCTTTAAAGTCCAGTATTTGATCTTGTATGCTCATAATGCAGTTAAGATGTTATACCATTTTATGATAGAATAAAAATTTTGTCTCATCGGGAAAAAAAGCTCAGTGCAATAATTTAAAACCAATGTCAGTACCAACACATTGATTTTATTTTTTAATCTGTGATTTCAGCAATTTTTTTATCTGATAAGGTGGTAATTACATAAACTATAATACTAGTAGCCTCCTTACTGAAAATGATATATATCAAAGAAGAATGGATTGCAATCAAGAAAAGAGTTAGTTCCCTTTGATATGAGTTTTGTAGAACTTTGAATTGAAAAGGATCATGAAGAGGTACTGGTTTTCAAACAAAAGCAAAAGAATACAATGATCTGAAGTACTTTTATTTGTGTCATTGTAAGAAATTAATTTGTGTCCGAATGCTTACTGACAATCTTAACAGGTAAAATGAGAGTTCCAACCACTGCATCAAAACCTTTTCCCATCTGGCTATGCAGATGTAAAATAAAGTCAACTCTCATAGCCATTCTGAAAACAAGCGAAAAAAAAATAAAATGAGTACCGCTAGTCTTTTGTAATATCAACTTACTTACAGATATTTAAACCTTTTATTTTCAGAGGCTTGAAGATTCTGTACTGAAGGATAGTGAAGACTACACTGTAAGAGGTGAGGACAGCAATCCATCGAAGATCCCTGCCCGTATAAGGGAGATTATAACAAAGAACCTAGCTACTGATGATACAGAACCATCTCCAAAAAGAATGTCGACACCAACCGTCAGTCAGCTACAGGAGGAAAATCGTCTGTTGGCATCTGAGCTGAATCGTGTAGAGGATCTCTTGGCAGCTAGTCGTGCAGAGCGTGATGAAATTGGCATTAAATATAATGCATTGAGTGAAAAGGTAAGTTATTCAGATCAATGTCTAAAAATTTTATATTCAAATAAATATGATAGAATACATGGAATTCTTAATTTAGGTTGTTGATGAAATGCATGAGAACTACGGAGGATAAGAATAACAGTGAGTAAGTACAAAACTGTGTATTCGATTAAAAAAAAAACCCAGGAAATCAGGGATGATGTTCAGAGCATAAAAAATAATCAAATAGATCAAATCTTTGTTCCTTTTTTGCTTTGTACATACATACATTTACATTTATATTTATGACTGCATGCAAAGAGAGTCAAATTTACAGATGGCAAGGTTAACTTCTAGCTATGCAAATTTATATGGTCTGTCTTAACGATTTAAGATAGAATTACATATTTTTTACAAACTAATTTATTTTTTATAAAATCTTGTGTACCAATGAACATCATCAGTTACCTTTTATAATTCTATAAAATTTAATTTAATCAGTGTTTTTTATGTGTGTAATTTTTATATCATCTTTTTTCCTTTAAAAGAAAGCACTGAAATTGTATTGATTTTTATTATTTTTATTATTTTGACAAGTTAATTTACTTTTAAACTGAATCAAATTTTGTCAAATTAGGAAGATTTCATTTTGAAATCTTCCAATAATTATTGTCAGGTTTTGCTTAGTCTTATTATATACAGTCAAACCTGTCTATAAAGGGCAGCTAATGAACCAGAAAAAAGTGTCCTTTATGTAGAGGTCAGTTTTACAAATTTTGGTCATGAATGGGACTTTTCACTGTGCCCTTTATAAACAGTGATTTGCTATATAGAGGTGCCCTTTAGGGCAGGTTTGACTGTAATATGGATAATCGGTTTTATGTTAATTTTTTGAAATAAGATTACTTTCGGAGAGTTTTTTTCAAAAATATGTTTTAAAATGTTCTATTTTGCTTCTCCTGAAATTTCCAAGTGGAGTATTAAAAAAAAGCAGCCATTTTGAAAAAGCCGTAATAACCGGTTATTATGAACAAAATTCTGTAATGGCCCTGCTGTAATGCATTCATTTTGCTTATAAAGATAAGGCATTTTTAACGTATTTTACCCTACTGGTTAATAATATCAGGTAAAAATTGCATAAAAATTTTAAAGGTTTCCTTTTATGTGGGAACATGGCCTCTGATGAAGTCTGTACAAACCATGGTCTGTACTTTCAGAGTCCATTATAGGGTTGTTTTCTCATCAGCGTTTATATTATACTTTAGCTGTGCTCCAAAGAAATTTACAAATATTTTAAATCCCCCAGTATATCCGAGGTTCTTGAACACAAACTTTGAAATATTTAGTACCAATAATAGAATTGCCATAAATGATTCGGCAACACGTAGTGATAGGTTTGACAGCCCTTATAAACTAGATTATACTGATACAAAAGTATGATATGGCCTGTAGGAAATTTTTTGATACCAGGTCATTTTAATTGAAATGTAACAAATAAAAGTTAAGTATTGCTTTGATTTTAAAGAGAGCTTTTTCCAGAACAGTGATTGTTTCCAACTGGTTGGGCTATAAATTTGGTTTACTGTACATAAAGAAAATATAATAGGGTGTTTAATGAGAAATGAAATGTGACCAAGTTGTGCCTGGGTAGATTTCAATACACATAATCTTATTTAAGTCGCTACAATAGATTTTATTACCTGACAAAGTCGTAATTTTTAACCCAGACCTATATAATAAATTGCATTGTTCTGACAGGTTTTCACAGAGTTGTACAAATATACAAACATAATTTTTTTCTCATACAGAGATCGCTGAACAAACAATATTTGATAAAAAGACCACCTCCATGGTCAGAAGTTAGATTCAGATTTTTGTTAATTATAACATGAAACCCTAGAAATATATAGATTTAATCAGAATCCAATAAAAATTTGACAATTGACAATTGTCATCAGTAATTGCATTTTTAACAGAAAATAATGTTGTTAACACATCTTACAAAAACATTTATGTAAAGGTGACAGCTACCCATTGTGAATATTGTCAACCTGATTTATTAAATATATTATTTTGATTTTTGATCATTTTTAATCTGAACGGGCAGTTTTTAATGTTGAATGAGATTATTTGTCCCAATCATTTGATCTTGTTAATTGTTTGAGATATTATGAACATAACAACATTTAAAGTTATAAGGTTTCATTTTAAGATAAATGGTAGGACATGTTTCTGTAGACTTTCATCTTAAATTTACTTTACTCTTTAGATTAGAAATATTCATTTCCGACTTGGTAATGCTGATGTTTTATTTGAAGTTTTTAATTTACCTACATGTATTATATTATCTGTTTGTTGAAATGAACGTCTAATGCATACAGATCTAAATTGGTCACTAAATCACAATATTTAGAATCGGATATAATGGAAGATGTTCACAATTAACCATTACACATCAATAAATGTAGACAAATTTCAAAACATTGCAAAAATCAACCCAAAAACCCCATTCTCGTGTTACATTACCAAATGTCACACATCCAGAGCTTTCTACAGTGGTTTTCTCTGTTCATTTGGCCAATACAGAGAGCATAAGATCAGGGCATGGCCTACTTCAGTATGACAGGGAGAAGGTACTTCTCTCTCTGAAGCTGACAATGAGAAGTACTAGTGGATAGGGACAGGGAGAAGTCATTCTACTACATTCCAAAGAACCCATCAGCACTATATGTTTTTTTTTAAAGAGTTAGTCCTATTCTAATGTTTTTAATGTTTTTTTCAAAGAAATTAAGATTCATTCTCTGATTTACAGTTCAGCTGGGTAAAGGCAAATTAAACTTGCATGCCTTCTAAGCCAGTCTACAAAATGTGTATGACACAATCTTATTAAGATGTCTTCATGTTACCACTCTAGATATAAAGCTAAGGATGATTGCTGATCTAATAGGAAATAAAATAGGATTTGAAATAGGTGTTTTAGTTTGAGAGAACATATGAATAGTAAACAAATAAGCAAGAAAAAAATATAGGTTCATTTGCTCATTTTAGAGCTATAAAGCCTTGAAAATTTTCAGGAAATAGGTTTTCTCTGGATTTTTCATTGTCTTTGCATTGGCAACTTCTTTTTTCAAAAATGTATGAAAAAATAAAAAATGATTTCATAAAATTTTTCAAATACCATTTTAAGATATATATGATTGAATTATAAAAGAAAAAGTGGTGGCAAAAAATTTAATGTTTAAGAAATGGATAAAACCCGAGGATTCCGAAAATCTGACAAAAAGACCAAAACATGACCATCGAGCATTATTAAGATAGTTGCTTCTCGTAAAGTAGTTTTTTATTCATCTCTGAATGAAAATGAACATTATAGCTTAATATCAGGAGAAATCTGTTATTTATTAGGACTATAATCAATAGAATTATCTGAAATTAAAAAGACAACAGTTATATTACTAACTATCTCATAGCTGGAATTACCAGGGATCATATAATACTTCATATACAGTTCCTGGAATTACGGACCATAATTACAAAAACTATATAGTTTGAAAGTTCTTAGCAACTATAACAGAAGTCTGAAATTATTTGAATGAGGCTGCATGTTTAAAGAAAGGTTAATTGAAATTGTAGCATGTTTAATTATAAATTTATCAGTTTATCCTGTGAAAAATATGGAAATTTTCTATTTGATGCCTTATCATTGATTTGTGTGAGCTGTTTTTAAAACAGCACAATGTTTAATGTATTAGAAGGACCCAGGTTTTCAATTCACTTTGATCTGACATAAAGATGATCTTGACAGTTAATTGTTATCATTTCTACACAGTTGAATGGCATCGTGTGCTCAAGTACAATTTTAAATAATAAGATGGCGACTTTCATGCTGAAGATCTGAGTTTTTGTCTAACTTCAGTCAGCAAAAAAAAAAACATGAAATGGCTTCAGCATTAAAATTTAAAAAAAAAAATAAAAAAAATCATGTGGATTATCAGAACATTATAGGGTACATGTAAATATCATGGATATTGAAAAAAAAACCATAAAACTTACAGAGAGTCTCATTTTCATTCTTAAACAAAATTACATCTGTTATCCATAGTTGTATATATGATATTATGAATTTTATACTGTTAAAAGTTGTCATGGTAATCACTGAGATTCTGACATGTTTATTTCACTCTTCATATTGTTACACAGAATTATTCACTAGTTACATCAAGTGTGGACACATAAATGTGTTTGTCTCAGGTGCCAATGTAATGGTAATTGTATCATTTTACAGTGAGAAATACTTTCTCAAAGAGTTAGAAATTTAATTTTTTAATAGGCTCAAGTATAAATTTTAATTTCTTGGGGGTTGGACATTTTTTCCAACTATTACATCATATGCAATAACAACATAAATTAAATTTTTTTTTTATATAAACAATCCTGTAAATATTAAGATATTTTAAAGTAAATAAATAGTGTGTTTTTAACTTACTTCTATAAACCCTATCTAAAATAAATATAGCCCTTGTAACCCAAATATAAAATCATGGATGTCAATTTCTTGTGGAAGGATTTTGACGAAATGTTACTAATTTTAAAAATTTCATGTTCTGCTCGAAAGTGGTGTTTTCTCTCAGCAGTCTCTGCCCACAGATTGCTCTCGACTATGATTGCTCATTTTTTTCTAAAAAAAAATAGTTTTTTTCAGTGTCACTTCTCTTGAATCTTTCTTCCTGCTAAAGTCAGTTGTGGTTGAGATTTTTTTCTCCATAAAGTGGCTAAAAAAAGTGGCCTATAGAACATATTAAATTAGCATATAAAATGTTGATATTTAAATTTTGTAAGTTTTACACATACTAAAAAGTCATAATTAAGATTAGTCTTTGGAATAAGGCCTTTGAAGGGGATTTTGAGCAGAAAAAAGCACATATTGCCCTTATGTGAGCATTGTATTTATTTAAGTCAATTGATGCACATAAATATTACTTACTGGTTGACTATTAAACGTAGATATGGTAGCTAAGAAATAAATGATGTTTGTCACAGATTTCAACTGAAGAATTGATTTGTTTGTCCTCATTAATAATACTAATTGTTTGTAGCAGAAATCAAATTGATTTTGTTTACAATGATATGTAAGAACTTGTCAATGAAATTATTACACATTATGACATTGTGTGTATATATATATATATATAAAGGCCAGTGTCAATGGATTATAGTAAAATTGTAAGGTCTGGTCAAAGGATTAACTAGTAGGGTATATCTAAAAGATCAATAAGATTAGGACAGAATGGAAAGGGACAATATAGAACCTGTCAGCATGGAAGTAAGTGGATAAATACACAATCTTCTTCTATATTGAATTCCAATGTAAATGTACAATACTGAATGTTGTATTTTTTGAAAAGATAAGTGATGGATCCATAGGGTTTTTAAAAGGGAGCTTGATTCTATCATAGTCATATCTTAATGACAAAATCGTGATTATTTTATATATATATCTCCATAAAGTATTTGTTCATGATAATATTGTCTGTATTTTATCTTGTTACAAACTTGTGAGAAGACTTGTATTTTGTCTTACCATGTTTTTGATTCATTAAGAGTTATCTCCCATTTAAACTTTTAAGAGTTGATATTTCTTAGTTTAACTGCTTTGTGTGTTGTATAAATGTACATCAACCTAATGATAAGTTTTTTCTCTTCTTGAATATCATTTTTATGGCAAAATAGTAAACATTA
This sequence comes from Mytilisepta virgata, assembly GCA_028015205.1. Lineage (NCBI taxonomy): Eukaryota > Metazoa > Mollusca > Bivalvia > Mytilida > Mytilidae > Mytilisepta > Mytilisepta virgata. The sequence continues at coordinate 27,291,897 of CM051511.1, forward strand.
CTGCTACATTGAGGTACTCACTTATGGAACTAAATTAATTCAAAATAATTACCTCCCCCAGTTAACATATTATAATTTTAGTGGAAATATATAATCCCAATGTCGGGAGCAGTACTTGAACATATTTTCAGGATAAGTAATTGCTTCAGACAAAATTTAGGGACTTTTTTGATAGAATCAGAAGATTTCTTCAAATATCTGTTTTGGACCTAGGTGGGACAGAGAGTTACAGTATTGACAACTAAACAAGAAGCCTACAAATTGTGATTTTATTAAGAATTTTGATGGTCATTCAGTTATTAAAGAGCACTCGTTAACGTGACCCTTTAATTACTCCTATTCATTAAACAGGGTTGAAAGACTGTCTAATTAGTGTCAAAAACTACTCTATTATTTTATTCCGCCATACCAAAACATCTAATTAAGTATTGATACTAGGTTTAACAATAGGGCAATAGGTCGACATTGTACCCGAAACATTTAAAATAAATTCCATTGTAAAAATGCATTGTTTTTTCGTTTTGCATGTTTTGTTAACTCACTGCACAATTTGTTATTTAGAAGACCGTTAGCTACAGGGTATTTTAATATTTATTAAACTACCCTGTTGTCTTTTTAAGACAAATTTTAAGAGAATTGGTTTTTCCATATCATAAAAAATTGAGGACTAAAACGTGAGTAGACGTTCATATCTGTGTATTTGGGTTATTGATCGTAAACTTTTATTGTTTTACAAAACTGCAAATTAATTGTCTGGAGATTGTAATTATTTATACATTTTGTTAATCTGCCAATTAATTTTGCTGGCTTGCATGATATTTTGTTTTTTATTAATGGAACATAAAATATTTTGGCACTTGTCAAATAAGCTTAGGTTCCTGATTTTATATTATGCAAGCTTAAACAGGTAATTATTTTTTGTGTTGAATAGTTTTAGAGAATAAGCTTTTTATATTTTATGGTCGTGTTTTGTAAAAATGCCAGTATTTTAAGTATTAAAGCTTGTACAAATAAGTTTCAAACTGATCAACAAAAAATTTCAAAGGTAAAAAATAAAATCAACCTTTTCCTATACATTAAATAAATAAAACAGGTTTTACTTGTGTAACCGACTTTTGTCAGTTTGCGCTAAAACTTGGTGCAGGAAGTCTTACATAAAAACCACACGGAGAGAAAGAAACAGGTTATAAATCCAATCTGGAATCTTCCTTCTCTGTTGAATTTTTTAGAGATTTTGACAAAGCTGACCTTTGTTGGAAGTTTTCCCCTTTTGTAACATATAAACACCTTTCTAGGACCCACAAGGGAGGAACAATTGGGTTCAAAATTGAGAGGATTCATGACAATTTCTCCCAATGCATCAATCCCAGACAGAAATATTCCTGGATTTTGATTTGTTTTCTCTTGGTGTTCTAGGAGTACATGAGCTTTTGTTTAACAATACATATAATTGTTTCAAGTACCCATAGTGTAATGCTGCTTTTATGCAGTAAGTCATTCTTCATTGTTGATTTTGGGTCTTTCTTTGATTATTTACCTAGTATTATTTCAATTATTTTATGAATGAATATTTATTCTATTAAAATAGAAAAAAAAACATAATTTGTTTTGTAAAATATTGCTAACGTAAGCAGGCCTTTTTATGCTACATTAATCAATTTTTCATTTATCCACTTACAAATGATAACTTGGATACGTAATGAATTCGTTTAATTATTAATTGCAGTTATGGTATATTAATTCTTTTTAAAAAATGAAGTCGTTAATCGTAATATTTTTTCAGAATTTTTTTTAAAGCCCCATTAAAACCAAAGTCGTTTATAGTTAGATCTTTTAACTGTATTTTAAGTAGACTTTCTATGAGATTTTAGTCTGAACTATTAAAATATTAAAGGCTACGCTTAATGGTGAAGAGTTTTCATATTTGTAAAAAAATTTGCTAATTATTTTGAATTTCAGTTTAATTGGCAATGTTGTCTCCATAGAGTATAGATATGTTTTTTTCGTGCAAGAGTTATTTCCCTGTATACAAAATTAATGAACTTTTGAATATGAGAAATGTTTTTACTGGTAAGAGTGTTTGTTTTTCAGTCACTGTAATTACTTCTGAAAAGCATTATTTTGTTACCTTGATTTTAAACAATTTAAATCCTTTTTGAAAAGAAAACGTTACCTCAATTCTTTGACCCTTTAAAGAAAGCTACATGTTAAAGTGGTTAGATTTTTATATAAAGTAAAGAAATTGAAAAAGTCATCTTATAATATCGTCATCGATCACGTAATAGGTCATACTATATCGTTATCTGATGTCAAAAGTCATAAATTTTTTTATTCCTATACGTTGATTAATGATAAGTTTGTCTTTCAACGACCACTCAGAAAATTTTTAAAGTTAAGTGCCTGTATATGCTTTGAATTAGCTAAATGTTTACTTTTAAAATGTAATACCATTAACGCAGACTTTTGTCTTGGTAACCAAATGTAAAATTTTCCACAAAGTGTCTGAAATTTCTTTACATTAAAATAGTCCCAAAACAATTATATAAATTATTGATTTATTTATCATGTGAAATAATTACGTATGAATTGTTCTTGTTGATAAATAATCAGTTAATGTAAGCTTAATATCAACAATTTAAATTTGGCAGAATTTAAACAGTTTAATTTTAGTTGTACGTGACATATTGTTTTGGCCTTGGAAACTAAGGGGTAGAAATCTGACAATGGTGAATTACGTATTTTTTTGGTAAGTTGCATGTTCTCTTTTGATAATCTTTGATTAATTTGTAACTGGATCATTTGGAAACAGTTCAATCTTTGTTTATTTTTACCATATTTTTGTGACAAAATATGACATTTGGCCAGGAAAATATTCAGAAGTTTAATCATGGTGATCTGTTGCTTTATTAAACAATCTAATATTTGTGCAACTTTTTTTGCTTGCTTTAAGGAAATTGATATGTATCAATGTCAAATTATGCATAAATTTTTTTTTTTCAACATGCAATTTATTGTATTTTTGAACCAAATTATCTGATTGGAGGGGATTTTGTGGCCGAATAGAATATTATATGATTTCATTATATTTCATTGAATACGGTGTAAAATTCATTTTAAAAAACTATTTTGACCACCTCAAAAGTAATATTGAATATTCTTTTCATTTATATTTAAATTTGGGGGTCTCGGTGGCAGAGTGGTCTATATTTGAGGATATTTAATTTCATGGTTTCATCAATTACTCATATTAAAGTAACTTAATAATCAATTTCGTGAGTATTTAAATAAAAAAAGGAAATCAAGCAACCCAAATAAGTATCAATTCCATTAAAATCTGCAAATTTTTCAGAAATATTCAGTGGGCCTCAGTGGCTGAGTGGTCTAAGTACATGTAGTTCGTCATGACTACTAATGATCACTAGCCTGTCAACACTGAGTTCGAATCTCACCTGTGGCGGGGTGTGTTCGACTCTAATCTAAATTGACAAGAATTGCCAATTTTCCTATTGAAGGTCGGTGGTTCTCTCCAGGTACTCGGGGTTCCTCCACCAATTAAAACTTGCCGCCACGAAATAGCCAAATGTGCTGAAAACGGCATAAAACCCAAACTAAAAAATATATTTAAATTTGAGGGTTTGCTACATCCCTGAATACCTAAAAAATCCAGGTCGCAAACAAAATACAATTTATTCATAGCATAAAAAAGTATATCTTGGGAATTATGGGATAAAAGAGTTTGAGGTAACAAGATTCAAATATAGGTCATTCTACCTACTGTTGGAGAATAGCCAGTTGGGACTGAGTTTTTGAGTTAAAACCAAAAGATTTGATATTCCTACTGATTTAAAAAAAATTTTAAGGATGTACGATCTTCTCTACTTGTGTTGTCTGTACTATTGTAACATTGCTTCATACTGTAATTCCTATTCAACTACAAGGAATTATCAGCTACACAGGATTTCATTTTACTCGTGTAAAGTTTTATGGTTACACATATATATAAATGTCTTTCCAGTTATCAGCTCCTTCAAGTTCTGGTGAAACCATCAAAAATGCAAATTTTTAAGGATGTTCGCTGGTCATGTTTTGGTCTTTTTGTCAGATTTTCGGAATCCTCGGGTTTTATCCATTTCTTAAACATGATTTTTTTTTGCCCATGAACCCCCACTTTCTCTTTTATAATTCAATCATATATACCTTAAAATGGTATTTGACAAAATTTTATGAAATCCTTTTTATTTTCTCATACATCTTTGAGAGACTGAAGTTGTCAATGCAAAGACAATGAAAAATCCAGAGAAAACCCATTTCCTGCAAATTTTCAGGGCCTTATAGCTCTAAAATGAGCACATGAACATATATTTTTTTCTTGCTTATTTGTTTACTATTCATATGTTCTCTCAAACTAAAACACCTATTTCAAATCCTTTTTATTTCCTATTAGACCAGCGCTCATCCTTAAGAGCTTGTGAGGTAGTGAGTGGGTTCATGCTCATTTTCAAGGCCGTAGAACTGTTCTTTAATTTGCAATACATCTGTGTAAAAAGGATCAAGTGCCTTATTTTGTACATTTCGAATTCTGTTTCAGGGTTTTTGTGTCATGGACATTTGAACTTTATCTCCTCTTCCTTCCAAACGGATAAATTTTAAAATCTTCAGTCTAAAATTTCTAATAAATTGGTTTCAATACAAGAATTTACATTGTAATCAAGATATGTGCTGGAATAGGGTCAGCTAGATTGTTTCAAATTCTGATGTATAAATTTTTTTCTATATTTTAATAGAAATTTCGAAGGTGTAAAGGGTAAAGTAAATTTTTATATAATGATAATATTGATTAGGAAAAGTAACTATTGAATTTTGACATTGACCAGTGATTTTTAAAAAGCTTTTTATACCAAAGTGTTTAAAATCTCCTTAAGTTTAAACTTATTAAAGCAGCTTAGCTGTAAAATTATTTGTTTTATAACAATGCTATTGCCTCTATATTATAAACATGGAAATAATGATTAGTTAGTCTGATAAAAGCAGAAGTAGAATTCCTGTTTGTATATAGTAATAATATTGGTCGGCCAATTAAATACCCTCGCGGTAAATTTATCTGGCGTGTTACAACAGGATAATTATATTATATATCACGATTGTCTGATAAAAAGACGAGAGACTTATTGTGTATTACACCTTCACAAGTTTGACAGCCTGTGACAAGAGATTTGTGAAAGTTTTTGGCACGGAGTTTTCAGTTTTGTCGGTTTGTCTGTTTGACCGGTGTGAGTTACAGTTTTCACTCTTTACATTAACCTTCACTCAGTAGTTCAGTTTAGAAAGGATAAAGTGCAGATTTAACTTTTAACAATGGAAGATTCTGAGGTAGACAGTTTTGTAATGAGTGGCTTGATTAAATGCACAATTATAACTTGCTCACAGCACCTTTTTAATAGAATCCTTTGCTTTACTCAGTTTTTGCTCTTTAACTCTGTATCTTTATGTGTGATTTCAAACTCTAAATTGTCCTTCAACTTATGAGCTATTTTGCACCTCCACTTTAGAGACTTCTGACTTAATTTGCATTGGTAATTTGTCATGTGATGTGAATTTGCTTTAAGTTTTTATTGAATTATTTAAATATCTCTTTGAAATTGAAGACGGTAAAGGTTTAAATGTGCATCATAATTCTTATTGGTTGAATATTTTCTATGCTAATTGAAATATGTCTCTTTTTTAATAAAAATGTTGCGGTATCTGAGTAGTGTACAATTCTTATAAAAGTATTAATTTACTAGTGATGAATATATTCATAATTCAGTTGTAACCGTAAAAAGTCATAATTACGTTTAGGTCATGTGACAAATAATGAATGTTAATTTGCTGTTGCAGTAGCATATTATTTGGTTAAACAAGAGGTTCAAAATTTGAGGAGTTTTCAACTCAAAATTGTCACCATTGATTACATTGACAAATTGGTGAACATAGAAGAAAATTTGTTTTATGCCTGGAGTGGTTTTTGAGGAGTTTTCCTTAATCTTGTTTCACTTGAAAGTGTGTGTAATTGATAATTTTTAGTTGGCAATTTTTGGCAAAATCATATCTTGCAAGTACATTGGAAGGAAGATGGCTGACTGATTTTTACATCTTCAAGAAGGCATATTGTTGATTTATATATTTTTCTCAAAGCAATATTATTTTCAGTCTTTGAAAACATTAGTCGTTTTATGATCAAGGGTGCTTTCCTTTATGTTGGTTCATCTGGTTTGTACCGAAATCTGGTACTTTTCATTTGATTGCTCATGATTGGCAGGGCCCCAGTAACGTGCCGATTTTCAAGGTTCGAACTGGATAATGGAAAACACCCCTAGTGACTCAACTCTCTTCGACATCTCTATATAACTTAATAGTCTTGTTGGTGTTAAAGTTGTACCATTGGATACATGTTACATATAAGAATGTATTCAATGTAATTCTAGTATACTTATTAACTGAAAATAATTCAATTTACAGTTTGTGACAGATTACAAATTTTTAGTATTGGTATTGCTGTTATAATAACCAATAATTGTTAAAATTTATGAAATTTGATCTGATTAAATTTAAAAAAATTCTTTAGGAAATACAATTGTTGTAATTTGAATATTTGTAATATTTTCAATTATGTTATAACTAATTTTACTATTTTAATGCTTTCTAATAAAAATGGCATTTTGTTATGTCTGCAAAATTAATTCAATGAATAAAAATTTTGGAAACTTTTCAAATCCATATTGATTAGGAATAATATTGAAGAACTTTGTACTTATGAATTACTTCAATACCGGAATACAAACATACCTTATCAAAAATTTGCTTTGCACGAAATAATACAAGATATATATTAAATTTCTGACAGGACTGGAAGGGACCGATAAAGTATATATGTACGGGTATTCTCGTTATATTGGAATTAGCGATACGAAAGAATGATCACACATGCCTCTAACAATGGGTTTACCGCAGATTATATTGATCTTATTAAATTTGAACAGTGTGAAGAAATTCTGCAGTTTAAATTCATAGATTTCAACACCTTTTGTTATGTAGTGATCCCAAGCAGAAAATACAAGATCGATATAATAAAGTGTAAAGTAGTTACATAATATAGATTTATTTTTACTTTGCATTGTGATTTTTTTATTTATTAGAAACTGATAACTTGGCAAGTTTTAATTCTAAATATTTTTTAAAGAATTTTCGAACATTTCAAGGGTCAACTCAATTTGTAAAGCCTTCCAGATCTGAGTAAAGTTATGCAGGGTTTCTGTGTGTAATTTTCATCAGTGAATTTACTAGTAATTTTTGTTGAAAGAATTTTCCCTTCATGACTCAAGTGGCTACAGAATGAAAGTGGTCAATATTTTAAGCAAAAAGGAAAAAATTTTTTATTGTGCCTGTTTTTGCCTGTTTTTGCCTACCTTATTTATATAACACTCACCACAAATTTCAAAAACATGTTAACTTGTTTTGCATATATTTGTAATTACCAAAGTATTTAGTAGCTTTCTAATTCTGGCCAAACATCAGTATAATAAATTTGTTCATTTTTAATGCTTTGACGTCAGGATTATAACATTTCGTATCTATGCTGGTCTGCAGTATCAGCGATTGGTATTTTATGGGTAATAATTTGATAGCTATATGCTGATTATCCTCCCGATTGGTCAATAAAACACATTTATATCTAGTGGTATCTATCTGTATTTACCTGACTTCTATATAACTGTGATAAGTCACTCTTCAAAGCTCCGGTCAAGTGGCGAGTGTTGATTTAGTATCTTGGACGTGTTTGTGAATTTGATGCTAGGGCTCAATATGTCAACAGATTTACATACTTCCAGTCGTAAAATATATATTATTTTGGTATACTAGAATAGTTAAGGGGATTATTGGAAAGAGTGTTTATATTTGTGATGATGAATGGAATTCTTTAAGTGTACACTAGTTTGATTACTTTCCATCGTTTTAAATGTTCAATAGTTTAATAACTTTTCACCATGTATATAAGTTTTTACACCTAATTTTTGGAAATCTCATAGAATCCCTTAAGAAAACATTTAAATGTTTTGATGCATTTTAAGTTTTAAATAAGCCTTGATTGCAAGTACTTATGTTTGTTCAGTTACAAAGAATAGATAACACCAGGTTTTACATGTGGGAAAACATCTATGATAATGGCATTTTATACTCTTTGGGCATTTTTCGTGTTTCAAGGGGACTGAATCCATATATATATATTTATTTCACTGATATTTATACCTCCCAGAGAAAAATAGTCTTTAGGAGATTGCCCAATATTTTCAAAAATGTTCTTATCTATCCGATAAATGTACATGACATTCTAAAGAAATACTGAAAGTTTTTATACCCTGAAAAGTATCTTGAGAGTTCTCTACGGGTGCCCTAGAAATATTTTTCACCAAGAGATATACTAGTTTGTACAAGTTATACATATTTTAGAAAATTCGTGTCTAGTGACTAATACAATATATTGATTAGTAATATTAATGACACCTGTATCCTGAAAAGTTCTCATTTTGACAGACAATTTTTTTCAACAACAAATAAATGTGTCCCAGCAAGTTATTCATATTTCATAAAACAAGCGGCTCGATTCTATAAAAAACATATAATAAAATGATTAGGTATGCTTGTGACAGTTTGATCCTCCATACATTCCTAGTTACGGGGTGATTGTTTGTCGTAGCATAGAAATCTTGCGACTTAATGCATCTGATTTGATAGACAGGCATCTACTTAACGGAGCAGTTATATTCTATTTATTTACTTATCTGTGAGATTGTGTCATGAACTGGCCTGGCAATTGAATTAATGGATAAAAATTTGGCTTATGTTTGAAATTAATAAATTTTATTTTTGGTATTTGAATAATCCAGTCTATAAGACATGTGGTCTTGTACATGTAGTTTCTGTGCTAGGAAACCATTACATGGCCTCTTCAGATATACATAATCTATAATACTAAATTTACGAATTAGCCGAATAGGTGGCAAAACGCGTGGTTCAAAATAAACGATGTATGGTTCAGATTATAAAGGTTATTATCGGATTTGACAATCTGCATTTATAAATTTCAACTGCAGTTTTGTTTATGTGCAAATGGAATTTGTATGCACTTTTCCTATATGAATTCTCCCAACATATCCCTTAGAAGGTTCTCGAATGCATCATTTTAACACATTGATTTAAATGAACAAGTATGCACATATTTTAAATGTATTTCTGTTTGAAATTACGGAAGAAGAATAAAACTAATTAAAAACATTCTCCTTCGCATGGGATGTTTCCGCTTCATGTATTCAGGATTGTTTTTCTACAATAACGCAATTTCTCCTAACTGTAAAGGCTATGAACTTTCAAGATTATATGAAGAAGTAAGGTAAAGTTCAGAGGAATTCCTTAGTTGTTTTTTTTTGGATTGCTCGGATGTTTACATTGCACAAAGTGATTAAACCAACAATTATCTATTTTTACATTATTTGTCATGTGACCTGTCTAAATATATCTCTACCATACAATTCCCTGTAAGCCCTAGATAAAACTATTTTTAACAAATGGTCATCTTTATCATTAATGACGAAATTTATCTCGGACATCTTTGATAAATATAAACGTGGACAGCACACGCATCCACACACTAAAAATGCTTTTATTGTCTGATTATTGGATATATTTGTGAAATTAAGCATCGCATGCCCTGCCCATGATGACAATGGAACAATTGGAACAATTATTTTCCAAACATATGCTCTACCTAACTCATGGCATCTTTTGAAAAATTCATCCGTCACTAAGGAAATGGTTACATCTACAATTTCATTTTCATATTTATTCTGAAGGAAAAATGTAATGCATTATGAAATGTGTATTTAATGAAAGCTTTTCATCAAGTTCCAGTTCAGAATTAATTGTAACAATAAAAATATTGACAATTTATGTGGTTGTGTTTTCGTCATAGATTTTGACTTTGATGGAACCTTAAGGTCCATTTTGGTAATTCTACGTGGCATACAGTCTACTTCATCAGTGGATACATCTTCGGTAGTAACGAACAGCCATATGACAATTGGGTCACGTTGACATACATTTCACGCTTCATTGACTTTGGTTAAAGTTTGCATTAACATCCATTTCTGGAATACTACAGCATATATAGACATGAAACTATCAGTTGATACCACATACTTGACAGGAAAGTTTATGGAAAGCCTGCTACAACATCCATATTGAGTCACTGTTCCATGAATGACATGGCCGCAACAACTTTTTATAGTCAACATGGCCACCACAAAAAAAAATGCTTATTTTCCCGCGCTCGCGCGGGTTCAATGTCTTGTTGAACTGTATAAACCTATTTGAAAATGAAAGTAAATGATATTATGTTGCATTAGTACTAAGACAAATAACTTTTGAGCTATTTACTTGATAGAAGATTGAATAGATTTTTATTAGGTGTACAAAGATGGGTCCTTGTTGACGACTGATACTTTTAAAAAATTGTCAAATAGAATATAGCATGTCCTTTTTAAAAAAAAAAAAAAAAAAAAAATTTTCTGAAATTAAGAATGTAGCTTGTAAGCATGTTATTTCTTACTCCAAATCTTAATGAAAAAAAGTTACATTTAGTTTACAGATCTCTTAAAAGCTTATGTTAACCTACTTTTTTTCTATCATAAAGTTCTTAATGGCTTAATTTATAACATTTTATCCTATACAAAGCTACTTAACACATTTTGTACTGTTCAAAGTTTTAAATTTCATTTACTGTTCTTTCCTGTGTAAAGAAAGTTGTAAAACCTGACATATTTATGTAACATTAAACAAGAGTACTAAGTTACTTCCAAGTGGGGTAATGTTGTGTATGAAGTAATTGGGTGCACCTTTATATCAAAGACAGACTGCAATTGTTTAGTGTTGTGAAGTATATTTGTTCTTATGAAGGTCATGGCGACTTTGAGTGTATGATACAGCAAAATATTTTAATAAGTCTGAAAAATGTAATAAATTTAGTTCTTTGTTTACTTACCAGTATATTGTATATTCTGAAATTGTACTTTAGCTGATTTTTTTTGTATCAGCAAATTTATTATTTGAAGTACATATGTCCCTAAAGATGAAATTTGATTTTGAAGTCATGTACTGAATCCTTATTTTTCTTTTAATACGAGATTTTGTGGATTTGAAGCTGTAAAGATACAAACAATTTCATCATTCAACAAAATAAATATTTGGTATTGTTCTGTAACTGGACAGCTTTATCAACAGCAAACTTCCCTTTTAAGATCTGTAATTGATAAGGAAAAGAATGAATATGTAGTTAATTGGTTACAATATCTTAACATGTTATTTGTACTTTAGGCATTTATACTGAAAAAAGAACAGAAATAAGATAGATCAAAGTAGACTAAAATACATCAGACAGTATCAGATATTGATAAATAAGTGCCAATTTTATATTTGTCAACAAGTCTTTAATGCTTTGACATAAATAATGAATGACGTGACACTTACCCATAACATCAAAAGATAGAATAATTTGATACTATAAACCTCTACAATAGGGATATGGTCCATTCGATGACTCTTTATTGATAAATATTTTTATACCCCCAATGATAAAACAATTGTGTATTGGAAACTTGTTATCTAACTTGTTACTACCTGTGAATTCTCACCTGCTCAGGTATGCTTCAGTGGTGTAACAGTCTTGGGAATAAAGAGACATAGAAAATGTAACATTTACGGGTGGTGCACAATGAAAATGCAAGATAATTCTTATAAAAAATTTATACAAGTTTGAAGTGGGACATATTGAATAACAGTTTAAAAATTTTCGATAAGAATACGTCTGATTTGAAAAATGGATTTAAATTTTAAGTTTATAAGATTAAAGGATTAAAACCTTTATCAGGTGTTTATTTCTGTTGAATTTTTGTGGGAATTTTTCTTTGCCAATATGGATGTCAGCGATACAACTGATACCCAGGATTTACTCAGTGAGAGCGATGCTTTGAGTGAGATACCAGAAACAGGATTTGTCAAGTCAAAAGTGCAAGCAGTTAGTAATCTTATTAACCTATTTTGCATACTGTAATCTTGTCATCAGTATATGCATATATTTATCTGATAAAAAATGACATTTAATTCTAAAGATCACAAATTCCAAAAATTTCTGTACACACACATACGCATGTATGTATGTACATGTGTGTTTGTGTATGTATGCATGTTGATGATTACAAATACATGTATGAAAAAAAATATTATCACATATAGTAAATTTCTTACATTAATTTCTAACTCTGCATCATTTATAAAAGCATTGTGCATCAGGATAGGTCAAGACATAGGTTTATGCGTATAAAGTTGTTGAACTCTTGTAAGTCCTGAAGGATCAAGAAGAACATTTTGAGATTATTGAATCAGAATATTCAAATGCTAAAACATTGCCTGCAGATTACTGAGAAGTGATTAAACTTTGTACTTTTTAAATTCAATGCACTTCAGGATAGTTTTCTCATTGAAATTTACATTGTATCTTCTTTTATTGGTTTACGAAGATATTGCTTTATTTTGAATTAAGATACCAACTTCTAGATATAGCAAGATAATTTTAAATCAGACTTGTTAATAATATTTTCTTTTCTTTTTGCATTAATTTCTGTAAAGCATAGCATAATAATGTATTAAAATGTTTGAATCGGCAGAATTTATTTTAGATTTGCCACATTGATTTAGCTGTCTAACAATTTACTGTCAACTTCACGGAAAAATATAATTGTTCGTTTCATTGATATCCAAACAAAAGTAAAATTTGAAATTCATACAATATCCAAAGGAAATGAACGATATTAATTAGTTATAGCACTTTCCACTGTTAATAAATGCCAACCTTCCCTTATTTGTTTGAACATTTTTTAACCATTGGCACCTGTAGTTCATATCAATAGAACATTAATTTGTGTAACATGTCATTCATAAAAGTGGTCTCTGAACTATTTCCATTATTGATTGAACCATAGTTTTAATGCCAAGCAATTTCAAATTTTTCAAACTTAATTTAACTTGCAATCAAAAGAAAACTTGTTTTCTCATTGAAACATATTTAAATGTTTTGTATATAAGGTTTAGATATTTTAAAACTTTACATGAAATATCAAATTTCTAAAACATGCTATTAGTTACATTCTTAGGTTATGATATCAAATTTTATTTTCAGTGGAAAATTCAACATTAGATTATAGTTTTAATGTGTGCATGTGGCTACATGCAGGTTTTAATGTTTTAATTAATATTTAAATAATTTATATATTTTATTTTATTATTTTCAAAGAATTTGATTGTAGAATCAGTATTATTTATTTGGTAAAATTAATATGAAATAAATTTTGATTGTATTATAAAGAAAAGAAAATAGACCAAAGAAAGGGAGATAACTCCTATATGTTCCCACGTTATCTTACTTTATATTTTTAGCATGGTTGTGATCTTAAGACAATTTGCATATATCTTAAGTTTTTTTTATAAGTAGATTCATTTAAATATTAACCAGGTTATTGCTTTACTGTAATTAATTTTGACAAGATGAGTTGGCAAGGTAATCCTCTGTGTTCCCTTATATATGCTAATATCTGCACGTGGTGTAATAACAAAAATTTATATTTGATTATAAAATTTAAAGGAATTAATTTTATTATGCTTCTAAATAGAATTAAATCCAGTTTTATATAAACCTAGTTAGATAATCTTCCATGTAACAAAACTATTTGATAATTCATTTATTGAAAACTTTTATAATTGATTTTTGATACCTTTCATACCAGATCAACAAAAGTATGCTAATTGATTTTCGACAGGATTTAATACTTTAATCCTATCATTTGTATGTAAAAACAGTATTTGACTGTATACATAAGTCACTGTGTAAACCATTTAAATTTCAAAGTTAAGAATTTTCAAATGCATTCTAAACTATGCCTTAGTTTTAAAACCTTTTGAAGTGGTGCAGTTGTAAATCTGAAGGTCAAGACAAAACAATAAAGGTCAGATAATTCTGTATAATTCTTTCTATTAGACTTTTACAATATCTTTTAGGTGAATTTATTTCACTGCCTTTTTTTTCCTTATTATAGTACAATATAAATGTTTCACATTATTTAATAGAATAGAGAATGGAAACGGGAATATGTCAAAGAGACAACAACCCGACAAAAGAGCAGAAAATAGCTCAAGGCTACCAATGGGTCTTCAACGCAGCGAGAAAATCCCACATCCGGAGGCGGGATTCAGCTAGTCCTAAAAAGTAATGCATACTAGTTCAGCAAAATGGACAGCACACTAAACTCCAAAACATACGAATTAACTCTACAATATTGTACATATTTTTTTCATTTAAATTCTTACATTATATTTATGTTGCTGTTATAAATATTTTGAGAAGAGGCGATATCAATTATTGATTTTTTTTTCTGCTTTGTAAAAGTTAAGAGAAGTTGACCTTCTGGAATTGTGTGTTTGGAAAAATGAAGTCTCTTCATCCGGTCGTTAAGGAAAACAAGACTTTTATATTGCCCAGGAAATTAGCAAGACATCTGGTTAAACTTGTTAGGAAATCAATAAATAGATTATTATTTGCTCTGATTGTCAATTAAAACCTCACAGCTAATTAGTTATGAATGAAAGTAACATGTCTCTAATGTGTCAGGTAAATCCTTCGGTACTAATTAAATCTGTATGATCAATGAAATTAATGAACTCTACAGGTTTTTACATGTCTCAGTGTTTCAACAGTCTAAGCCAGGACAGCATATTTATTGTAAAAAATGAATTCCCAAACATCAGGTCAAAGGTCAACTTCAGAGGTAAAATATCTAATTTGTATTTATTTTAAAAGCTTCATTTTCTTTAAAAAATAGCTTTTTGAATACATAAAATCTATGCAAACTTCTGTTAACAACTGTGAACATCTTTACTTCATTACGTCACTGTTGTAATGTATAAATTAAGCCAATTTCCTTTTGTTTCATGTTGAGATAAATTTCTGTGTAATAAAATTACTTGTTACATTGATTTCTTATCCCTGAAAGATAATGGGCAGTGATAAATAGGAATTTTAACTAATTTTTTAATAGGAAATTGGGAAATTAACCCATAATATATTTAAAGATTAATTACATTTGCTATTCAAGGATCCTGCTCATGAGAAAATGTCTGTCATACTGGTTTTCATTTTGTATGCTGATATGCTAGCATGTTTTTTTCGAGTGAACTAACTTTGTCTATTGATCTGAGAAAAGTAGGAATTAAACATAAGAAAATTGTTAATCTGACATGAAAGTCAAATATTTTCTTTGAAACACATGGTCAATCAATCTTTGAATACACAAGATGGATACAGTTATTTATAAGTACTCTATAAATCTTATTTACCAAAATAAGTGCCCTTCTTGTATTGTGACACCTAGTGAGAGGTGCGCTTGTATTGTGATGCCTAGTGGGAGTTGGTGTTACCTAGCTCTTGTTCTTGCATATTGTTTTGATGTCCATTTACTGTTGTATTTTTTTTGGTCATATTTAAATTTATGTCACCATCTTACTAAACAATTAATGCAGTAAACTTTATTATGAGCTAATTAATAGAAAAAACAATTAATATTTATTAAATGAATATTTGTTTGAAGGACTTGATGTCCTCAACATACAAGGATAGTCTTGTTTCGTTCAATATTCAGTGATTGTCGGATGTAGAAATCTGCTTGGGAAACATTTGGTACATTTTATCTATAGTTAAATCTGGCCGGGACATACATGTATTTCGTTATTTTCAACACTGCTGATTGTGTAAATTTATTGGTTTAGATTTTGCTGATTTATGCGATTGAACGATTTTGTGTATTGAATTTGATTATTGATTTTAGTATAATAATTCTTTCATATATGATTAGTAACGGTTGGTTATTAGCCTTTGTTCATTTATTTGTGGATATTAAATATATTGTTTGTTCGGTTATTCAGGTGAAGCCGTCCGATTTATTCTAATTAACTGAATTTTTTACTTTCCTTTTACTGAAGAGGTCAAATTCAAAGATTTAATTGCAAACATATACAAAAGACACGAAAAGCAAATACCGGAACTTGGTATGCATAAAAAATTACATAGAACCATATAAAAATTTACGGTACCAAGTTTTTTTGCTTGGCAACCAGGAAGGGAATCATGGAGGTTGAAGACAGTGAAGTAAGCATCTTTTAATATTTTTTTTTCTTCAAAATTTTCAATCATAATAAAATTATTTTCCGAATACTGATTTTGATGTATGAAATTTTGCCTTTGTCTTTAATGCTCAGTATGTTCGAAATAATACTTTATTTTGCAAAACATCTATTGATCTTGATAAAGAAAAACAGTGCAAAATTGATAATACAAAGAAATAAATATATAATGTAAAATTACAGATTTTTTGGTTAACCTCAAATTTTAAGTTTCAAACCAAAATTATTTTTGGGTTAATTGTAATGGAGAATTTTGTCATTAAATGATGGACATGTAAATATCACAAGTGATTTAATCAGTTTCATTGGAAATAAAAACCTAGATGGAATTGTAAATAGCCCAGTGCAATATATATTGAAGTTTGGTATAACACATTATAGTAATTAAAATGTAATCTATTGGTGGTATGGTATAATTTGCACAATACATGAATTTTCTTCTGAAGCTATATCTAGATATTCATTGTAAAACAAAGGAGGTATTTTGTATCAGGGTATGCGTCATAGACCAGGGATCTAGGTAAAGAAAGGCCTAATTGTTTTGTGAAAAATCAGGGTCTGTAATATGTTTTTACTTGTATAATTGATAAAACACTAGAAAATAAAGTAGGAAAAAATATGGACATGGAATCATTAGACTTGGAGACCTCTTCTTCATATTATTATAAGCGATCTGTCATGGTAGGATTTTTATAACCATTATTTCATTAGTTTTGCTTATATTTGTCAAAAGATTATTTATGATTTAGTAACCCAAAATAGATATCAAAGAAGTACAAGGAGGAGTAGTTTTACAGTCCTCAACACTTGGCAACAGCCTAAGCTTTTGATGGCCTGATCTAATAACTTTGTGAGAAAAAAAAATCAAAACCACAAAAACAATGCTTTAAAATGTGTGGACAAAAATTCAATTGCTTCTTGCAAAATACAAAAAACCATAGAGTTGTTCATTGATTTCAACCATTTGTAATGACAGATTTTGTAAAATTTCAGGAATCAGAGATAATGCATTCAGCTGGTAGAAAGTTGGTTAATTAGTTACCTTGTTAATTCGGATAATTCAAGCCAAATTTGAAACATAAGACCGTAAAAATTAAATCTTCTGTTTTCTTTTTCCAGCTTGAACAGAACTTGAAAGGTGAAGGTGGGGACTACAGTGAGACACCATCAAAGAACCTTGTCCAACAGAATATAGAGTTACGTAGAAAACTTGAAGAGGAACACCAAAGTTATAAGCGTAAACTTCAGGCATACCAAGACGGACAACAGAGACAAGCACAACTTGTACAGAAACTTCAAGCCAAGGTATGTTTCTGAGACTCAAGTAATGTAAAAAGCTTGTGTGATAGATGAGGGAACGACTGAAAACAATGAACACAATGGCTCCCATGGTCATCTGAAAGCAAAATGAAATAGCATTTAGAACTTCCAAAATTCAGTTTTACTAACATCCAAGTTGGGTGATATTGACAAATGTGAATGATATTTTGTCTATAAATTGTGAATAAAAGAAAGAATAGCTTTATCAGATTTTTTTTTTATAAACCAATTTTTTAAGTAAAAAAGGAAAGATTACTTGTGTGTTTATTATGCAAAATACTACACAGGTATGTGGTTGGTTTTATATACTATTGTCCCAATAAAAACAATGAAAAACATTTTGTTTTGTGTCGAGTTAGCTTGGAAGCCGTCAGGTGATGTTTAACTCAGCTTCTTAGATTTAGTTACATAATAGATGCTCACAATATATTGTCCCCCAGTGTTTTAGTAATTTTGTGATAAACCGTGTCAATAACATTTTTTCCCCAGTTATATAAGGTTCCTCTTTGTATTAAATGTGCATTATGTTATTTTAAAGAATTGTTTTGACAAAAATCATCAACTGGAAATTATTTCTAAACAATAATTTTTGAAAAATATGATGATATAGCTATTTAGATCCAATTTTAAATAAAGTTTTTGGTCTAGTTTCAAGTTTCCAAATTTTGATATTTTGATACAGTTTATACCACAGAGTGAGACAAATGGATTCTTTTTTTAATCACCGTTGCTACAAATTACATGTAATTAAAACCAATCAGCTGATCAATGTACATGTATCATGCACTCAAAAGCCAGACCCTTGAACTTTTTTTTGTGAGAATATTTTTTTAAGTCTAAAATTATATTGTTTGAATAGAAGAATATTTATCTTTGTTTCAAATCCACTAAATTTTTCACCTCTGAAGGTCAGTTATATAAAATATAAAGAAATTCTGTCACCTTGTGTATTGTGATAAAAATTTATATAAGTAGAAGTTCTTAAAATTAAAAAAGAATTATGTAACAAAAATTAAATATATTGAATTATAATTATGGTCTAACAAGTGCACAACCCCCCCTTGCTTTTGTATATACTCAAATTTATATGACAGATTTAGATTTAATTTGACATTATACCGTGTAGACTGCACTTATGGTATATCAACCTTTGATATAAATTACAATTGTAAATACATTTAAAATTTTATGCAACCATTGTAAATCTCAATAGACAATTTTTTGATATATTTAAAATAGTACATAACCATTATTTGTAAATTAGATTCAGAAAATGATGCACTGTTGATTTAATATCTGTTTGCTTGTAAAAATTGAATGGGTATGTTCTGTTTCCATTGATAAAATTTACATTAATGAAATTTATAATACGGATATTAGAATATCAATGAATTTATATATGATATATTTCTTCAAAAATGTTGTTTGAATAATGAGGGAGGGAAAATGTAAGAATTATTTATGTTATACTCTGCAAAGATGAGCAAGGGAAATATATAAAGGTTATTTTTGTAATATTCTGCCAAGAAGATTAGATTGTAAATTTCTTACATGTAGAATTTGGAGTTAGTTTCTCTTGACTTAACTCTACTAAGAAGACTTGATCAGAAATTAAAAATGTTCATAGGTGATGGGAGAACAGAGATTTCATTCATATTTGATTTGATCAGAAACAACTGATTTCAATAATAAGTTTAATAAATAAAATAGAATCTGTTTGGTAGGATTATTATGAAAAAACATTTTTTTTAGATAGAATTGTTTACATTTCAAATGTTTAATTATCTTCAACCATAGCAGTATTTCTGTATGACCTCAACAGAAGGATGAAGAGTTTTAATGATACAGATTTTAATTTTCAGCTGTTACAATACAAGAAAAAATGTTCTGATTATGAAACCAAGATACACACACAGTCAATATCACAGGTAATTTG
Organism: Mytilisepta virgata; assembly: GCA_028015205.1. Taxonomy (NCBI): domain Eukaryota; kingdom Metazoa; phylum Mollusca; class Bivalvia; order Mytilida; family Mytilidae; genus Mytilisepta; species Mytilisepta virgata. The sequence continues at coordinate 27,311,473 of CM051511.1, forward strand.
CATATTATACAAGTAATTTGAATATTAACCATTCATATTGTCCATATTCAGGTTCTGCAGTACAAGAAAAAGTGTGAGGAGGTTGAATTAGACCAGGCGGACTTAAAGTCTCGCTATGACCATTTGAAGGCGGTAAGAAAGAGTGGACGGAGTGTTTTAATTTAGGTGCTGGCTTCTCCACTGTTGAGAGAGTTTAGGAATTGTTTCATAAATTAAAGCATACAAAATTTTCAGTGAATTTATCATGAAAATTCCTAATTTTATCAGCCTTTTTAAAAGGTCAAGGTAAATAAGAATTACAGACAAATTTTGAAAATATTGTTGCTTTAATTAAAGAAAAGATGATTTTCTATGAGATATTCAGTTTCTTCGATTCCTTTTGATAACAAAACACCATATATTTAATAAGTATTGAAAACGTCTGATTTCATAGTGGAACAAACTGAGAAAAAATTAACATTTACTTAATGGATATATTGCCATTAAAAAATAAACATTAGCGTAATGTTTTTCACGAGACATGTTAGGAGAATAATTGATTGATTGACAGTCTCATAGAAATTATTAGTTTTGTGACCAGTCACTTGTTTAGTCTCAGTAAAAAAAAATTATTCCAGTACTGCAGTAAATAGTTTACAATTCTGCAGTGAATGTATTAGAAACAAGTGATTGGTCAGATAGTGCACTTCTGTTGGGCATGTTGTACTGATCCATCTTTAACCTGGTCTATCCATAATCTGCAGTAAAAATGTGGTGACTTTAAGATGGAAAAATTAATTAAAAATTAAACTCTGGTGTAAGTATTTCGGTGAAAGAAGTATAACTATTCATGGATAAGAGGAATGAAGGGGTAGAGTACTAAATTTTGATTTCAAGTTTATTATTATTTAAGGCAGCTTTAGAGTATTTTATTTTTTCAATTTTATTTTTTTGAAACACATATCACATCTGTTCACTGATCATTAGATTGACTCATTTACTCTTAGGTTATAAGAACATTTTAACTTAACCCTTTTTTTTGGATAAGATTTGCTAATTTTATCTTTAGGCCTAGCAAAAATATGAAAAACAAGCATTAAGGTTCAATAATTTGACCAAAATGAATTTCCTGACGAGTAAGAACTTACTAGAATCTCAATTTGTAAATTTTAGAGTTTAATTTTTCCAGGTACGATTTGAAATGGACAGATTTATTAAAACCAAGCTATGATATATGACGGTTTGATCTATAGATCACAATAGTACTTGTATGCTTCATAAAAATACTTATAATGATAAATTACCATTGATAAAACACAGAATATGGAACTGGATGACCAAAATGATAGACGACTTTTGATAAAATAAGGAATATTAAAAGCCTACCAAAATTAATACTATTTCAGCTTTAGTAAATCACTTCATTCACAACTGTATGATTTATTTGAAGATCTGATAAGATATATTTAAAATGGCCGATATTGTATCTTAAATTTTTATCGGTAATATTGGAAAAATGTAATTAGCTGTGTTGAAAAATTAATGTAGTACCATAAACTAATATCTGATAAGAGAATATTGGAATTGTTTGAAAATCGACAAGCCAAAATCATTTATTTGGTATGTTTTTACAAAATGTTCAAAATTGACTCGTCAGGTGAGATTTTATTAAAACATTTACTGGGGACAAAGCTTAGATTTGAATCGGATATCTCTGGCAATTGTGTTATAGTGCTTTAGAATTTTTTTTTTAAAATGAAGATAATATAAATATAAGGATAAAAATAAAAATATATTTAAAAATGATAAATAGTAATGGTAATTAGAAAATTCTATAAGAAAGCAATCACTATTTTTTAACTGTCGACTTCAACAAGTTTTCCTGTAATTCTAACTCTGTACAGATTATCTCCAATATTTATGAATGGATATGATGGATAAAATGTCTTCATGCAAATCATAAAAATTTAAGAAGCAGAACAGCTCTTTTATTGCTGTTCTTCATTTAAATGTCACCTCAAACATTTTTTTTAATAATTTTGACAAACTGCTTCACTTTCATTCTTTGCTTACATAGTCCAGCTTGTTTGTCACGTCACCTTGTTTGTGTGTGTTTGTCTGTAATGTAATGTCTCACATTTGTGAATGTTTTATAGATTTAGTCTTTTTTGCACTTTTTTTTCTCAAGGCATGATGGTTATACTTGTAATAAGAAAATAATCCAAAATCTAACAGAGTTTTATGTCAGATTACTGTAATGTAGGAAAATTATCACCCCTTGGTATTTGACTTTTTTGTCACCTTGTATGTTGTCCATTTTTGGACAAAAATGTTTCATCTCACTTAAATCTTTATGAAATTCTTAAAGATTTACAGTCTGTCACTTTCTATAGAAATCTTAAATTTTAATGTTTTAATATATTAAAGATATGCTTTACTGAGAGACCTTAATTAATATCAGAATGCAGATCTTTCACATAAAATGAATTGATATAATATGATTGGACTTGTTTAATACATCTGCATTTGAGGTGCGAAGTTCTTATATAGTTAATGGACAAATTATGTGACATAATTCCTAGAACAGAATTTAAATAGAAAAGGAAATTTAAGTTTAATGTCACAAATTTTGTATTGGGGAAATTTATTCAAAGTAAATTTGCTGATGTCCTTTGTTGGACAGAAAATTAAATTTCAATATCAAATCAATTTTGTCAATATTTGTGCACTCAGATCATGCTATATTCATCTAATGACTCGACTGTAGGTAATTATAGTGTTTACTGAGCAGAAAAAACTGTTTAATGTAACGAAAACGTTGTATAAGTTAATACAGGTATATATTACGAGGACGTGTTATGGTATTGTTATTAAGGAATATTATATAATCGTTTTCTGTAACAGAATTTCTAAATAAAATATTTTTCATAAGTTAATTCTTTTCATGTGAAATTTCTTTATCATTGAACTCGAAAGCTGCATAAATTCATACTTTATTAAAAATATTTGAATTATATATATTGTAAAATATCATATTAAAACTTATGGCTGATATTTTACGATATAAATCTGTAGCAAATGCCATAATCTATACGTTTCTCCTGGTCTCAAGCTTTAATAAAAATGAAAGATTTGTAATAAAAGATGACTTGACGGCAGCACTTTGACAGAATCCCAAAAATATAAGGACAAAATTTATTTGTCCTGAAGTATTTCTTTTCTTTGGTTCCAATTTACATTCTGCAAATTATGCATATTTTCATAAGGTACCTACTTAAATGATTTATAAATAGAAAACTATTGATCTGATAATGTCTAAATTTAAAGCTTTTCAATGCTAATCATGGAAACTTTGTACACCATTTTTCTTATATCCTTGTGGATGACCCTAATGACACATCAAAGCTTTCTTTAGTTTGCATTTTAAATCTTGAAAATTTTAATATAAATTTTATAAAATTGACTAGGATGTTTATAGGAAACAAATTATTTTAGCCGAAATTTAAAGTTTTCAAAAGAAGTCTTAACAGTTTAATGCATCGTAGCATTCATATATAGGTTTATTTGTATTAAATAATTTTGGACATTAAGAATAACTGTTTTTCCCATCAGTTCACTGTTTGATGTGGACAATTTAAACATAATGTTTATTTCCAGTTCAAAATATCCATTGTCAAATCTGTTTACTGTTATAAATAATGTTTATTTTAATCATTTACAGCAAAATTTAAAAGCTATTTGTCGAATGAAAATTTGTTTAGCATTGACGATTCAAATTAATTCTGTTTGAATGTTAATATCGGTATTATTGTCAATTTTTATCTGTGATGTATTTTATTGAGCTCTTAGTACGAAAACACTTTCAATTCTATCTGCATGACTGTTCGACTGATCCCCATTAAACTTGGATTAACCATTGAGTTAAATGTCTTCTCTCTATCTGCCATGAATCGTTCCTTTCTTTACAAAATTAATGCATCGTTTATTACTGTGATGTTGTGTGCAGACATATTCATACTTTTTACTGTGTAACTTACCGTAATAGTGAATAAATGTGACGTTCTTTATTGGGTCATTTTCGGTTCCTCATTCCTAAAAAAACCCAGTTATTTTGGAATTTGTTTACCTATACTTCAGTGGCAATTTGGAGAATAATTATCTGTTATTTTGAATTTGTGCAATTTGATTTGAAATGGCTGAATCCTCTGATCCTGACCATGATCTGTTGTCAGGAGAATCAAATGACTATAGAATACGTAAAACGTATAGTGCAAGGACTATGCTACGTCGTAATAAATCTTATCAGGTAGGGAAAACATGCTTGTTAAGTGTCTATTTGTTAGCCATTTTTTCAACAGAACTTTCTAAGAGTTACTATAAATTCGGAAATTATTGCGATGTTTTTATTATTTCGAAAAATGCAACAGTGTTGTAATCGCAATAATTTAAACTTGCGTTTTGGAATTTTTTATATGAATGAAGCGGGATTTTCCTCAATATTTCAAAAATTAAAATTGCATTTTGGTCAAGAATGACAAAATCGCAATAATTAATGCACGCAATAATTTCTGAATTTACAGTAAGTATTTGTTAGAAGCGTTGATCAGTCTGTAACCTTTGGAAACTCAGATATTGCTTAATTCAATCATAACCAGTTCTTCTATCACCGTTAGCATCTTCATAATTAGAAGTGGCCATGTAATTCATTAATTTTAGGCAATTTTTTCATTTTGCCTATAGCAAAGGCGATTTTACTTAACTTGTGCTATTTTCATAACACACTGGGCAAAATTTACATTTGTACTTTTAATATAAACGTGATGAAATTTTTCTCAGAATGGGAAGAGATCAAATTTATTATCAAATACATGTACATCGGATAGTTGAAACATTTGGCATTTTCCATTCTGGTTTACTTCTGGTACCATTGTCTATAAGCTCTACTCATTAATGGAAGGAGAACAGTATTATTCTAGTATGAATAGTATAAAAAGAATATTTTGTCAGAATGATTAAATAAATCAGAATTTTGTGAAGTGTTATTATAATTGGTTTACTTTCAGGAAATTTATAAATTCTTAGAAATAATATAAACGTGCTGATTTGTTTTTTATTGCGTTACAGCTACAGTCTCAACACGAATCTTATCAGAAAGACAGCGATAATCGTCTCCGTCAGGAAACAGAAAGCAACATGGATATGGAATCAGCTTTGATTAAGTTGGAAGAGGAACAGCAGAGGTCAGTACATGGTTCACATTCTAATGAGGAACCAAAGTGAGTTATCTTTTCCTAACCAATGTAGGTAAGGGAGATAATTAAATTCTCTCCCTTTTGTCCTGAGGCTAAAAGGGAGACAAATTTATTATCTCCCTTACCTACATTGGTTAGGAAAAGATAACTCACTCTGGTTTCTCATTGTATCAGTCTACAATTGTAAATCTTGAATATATACATGAAAGAATATGGGGGATACATCAATTAGAGAACTTCCCATTAGATTAAACTTGTTTCATTAATTTCTTTCAATTGTCATTTGATGTTCAAGTGAAAAACATTCCATAAGAATGTCCCAAACTTGGACATTGAAAGTAAATGTCAAAATTCGGTAAAAATAAAGAGCATAAAATGAGTTAACACCTTTCACAATTCTATAGTGTCATGTCAATGCTTTGAGTTTCTTAAGAGAATTTCAATTTCATTTTTTGAATGGAAACAACCAATACTTTTAATTTTCACTAGTTACATATTTTTCTTGATTTTGATTATATCGTAGCTTGAAAACCACCGTCTTTATGATATGGATTAAGGGTGATAAGAATACAAAGCATGTAATGTATGTTCCAAACACACATAATTAGTTCATTATATTTATCAAAACTATTTCGTCTACCGGTAGATGCAAGTAAAATTTTTATGCAAGGGTTCCATTGTAAATAAATGAGTCACTTAGAAACTGTTACACCTCTCTGTTAGAACATGTTTGTACATAATTGTTAAATCAGTGGGCATGTAAAATTTACTTATTAAGTATATCCTATGTTGGTGTGTAAAATTCTTAAATATTTTTATGATCAGAAAATAAATTAACGTAAATGGAAAAGAGAATTATTGATAGGATTTGTAATTGATTTGAATGATTTTCTATTGAAATTTGTTAAAATAAAAGAAAAACCGAGAGTTGAAATTAAATTATGTTATAAAATGGTCTGTGATTTTATGAATTGGAAGATTACATGAATTAGTTATGCATTCTTTAACCAGTCTTTTATTACTGGTTGTTGTTAAGGTATTATTCTATTGTAATATTATACCTATCATTTATTGTTCCTTGGAGGGTTTTTATTTTAAAAAGTCACCTTAAGAGAGAAAATGACATGAATATGTTACTTTACAATAAAAGTTTCCTGATTTGAACAATCTTAGTTTTAAATATAACATTCATGAATATATGGTTATATATTTACAGTGATAAGCAAACAATATGAAACTGCATTTAAATGTTGAAATAATCATTTTTTGCAATAAACAATTGAACAGGCAAATTAGAAATATGTCTCATTGGTGGTAGAAAATTAAAACTTTTACCCCTCAAGTTAATAGAGTTTAATTACATGTATTTTGAAAAATATGACTGAGTTGTATGGCTTATTTAGGAGTGCCAGCTTGGCCCATGTCAATGCTATGTTACGAGAACAACTGGATCAAGCCACGGCAGCCAACCAGTCCCTCACCAATGACATCCATAAACTCACCAATGATTGGCAGAGAGCTAGGGAACAACTGGAGGCCAGGGAATCAGAATGGAGAGAGGAGGAACAGGTGAATGGAGCAATTTGATTTTAAAAATATCAGGGAATTTCCTTGTTATAACCTATTTTCAGACTATGAATATTCATCATATTGATAGAGACAAAAAAAATTCGTGGTATATGGTAGATTGGGAAAAAATTCAAATCAGTAGTTTGAAAAATTTTAAATTCAACACCATCTGCTGTCGGACATGATTGAATGAAACTGACGTGAAATATGTCAAAAATATACTCTGTATAAGTTCAATGTTTTTTTTATCTATTTGTAGTCATTCAATGAATACTTCAGTAACGAACACGGTCGCCTCCTCTCTTTGTGGCGGGAAGTTGTCGCTTTCCGTCGCAGTTTCGGTGAGTTGAAGACAGCAACAGAACGTGACATGTCCCACTTGCGTTCAGATGTCACCAAGGCATCAAGGAGCATGCACTCTGCCTGTCTCAACCTGAGCGCCAACCAACGAAGCTCTGACACACAACTTTCGGTTCTGCTCGATCGTGAGAAACAGGAACGAATATCCTTGGAGAACCAGCTCAGAGAGAAGTCCAGAGAGGTGGCAGAACTTCAGTCTCGCTATGATACCCATAGTGCTGAACTTAATGCTAAGTAAGTAGTAATGCATTTATTGTTGTTAGGTAAATATTTTTTCATGCTCAGTTGTATAAAATAAATTTTATATCTTAAAAATCATGAAAAATTATTATTTTTATCTATATAAAACAGTATTGGGTAGAAAAGATGTGTTCAATGAAATACTACCACCAGATAATGGTATGTTTTTAATTCGTTAAAAATACTCATATTGAATGAAAGTAAACAGCCTGAAAAATGTCTTCTTAAGAATTGTGTTGAATATTCTAGACTTTCATAAATCTATTCTTTTACATAAGAAAATAAATTTTCAGATATGTTAAGGGATATTATGAAAAGACAGTTATAGAAAATCAAAAACGGTAATCAGGTTGCAAATAATATTATTATTATTTAAACATTTATGGTCAAGTATCGGTAATTGAGCTCCACCTGTGGATTTTTTCCAAAATTGAAAATAGTTATTTCCCTTTGCATTTTTGATATCCAAATTTATGTCATGTCATATGATTTTTGGCAAAATTCTTAAATATTCCATTTATCGATATCGCTTATAATTTTCGAATGAAGTAAAATGACATATATATATTTTTTAATAAGAATAGCAATAAAAAAAAGTAACGAAATTGTACCAAAACTAGAGTGGAAACAAGACATTTTCTTTTCAATGTTTACTTCTTTGCAAAAAGAAAAATGAAGATGCTCTCCCATGAAACTGCTACTTGACCTTAAAAGATGATATGCAGTTTGAAATGTAAAACGGTAGTACTTTGGTAAAAATTTATCAGATGGTAATGTTTTCACATTTCCAATTTATCTGCTTTGTCAAGGAGGTACAATTATATTGTCTGATTAATATGCTTAAAAAATTGATTATTATCGTCGCTCATTGTTATACATACAGTTAAGTTGGAATGTCTGGAGAACCAAAAGTATCTCAGACTGTTTTACTGTCCGTTTATAGATGTGGGAATTTGATGTTAATAATTTATACTCATTCATATGTATTAAGGATGATGGGTGGTCTAATAGGAAATAAATAAGATTTGAAATAGGTGTTTTAGTTGGAGAGAACATATGAATAGTAAACAAATAAGCAAGAACAAAATATAGATTCATGTGCTCATTTTAGAGCTATAAGGCCTTGAAAATTTGCAGGAAATGGGTTTTCTCTGGATTTTTCATTGTCTTTGCATTGACAGCTTCAGTCTCTCAAAGATGTATGAAAAAATAAAAACGATTTCATAAAATTTTGTCAAATACCATTTTAAGGTATATATGATTGAATCATAAAAGAAAAAGTGGGGGTTCATGGGCAAAAAATTTCATGTTTAAGAAATGGATAAAACCTGAGGATTCCGAAAATCTGACAAAAAGACCAAAACATGACCAGCGAGCATCTTTAAATTTAAAATATTTGAAAGACATTGGGATAAACTGCATATCATTTTTATAAAATTTTTCTATTTATATACTTTTAAAGCCATTTATATTTGCTTAATTCCTGAATGTTAGAGAAGATATATAATTTTTGTTAAATATTTATATAATATTGTTGAATTATACCAAGCTTCTAGTGAAAATATATAAATTGTTATATAAAAACTTCTAGTGGCCCTTTTATTTGCATGGGATATGAGGGATAAATTATGGAGCACATGTAAACCTAAGACAGGAATATGAAGAACAACAGTAATAGTGTTTTTCCTTTGTTTAGACTTTTTTCATTTGCATATAGAAATTGTGGATCCTTTTTAAATATCATTTATTTTTTGAAATATTTTGGTTCAAATTATTATATTCATAATATTATATAACTAGAAGTTTTAATTTGGAATGTTAGATTGGTATCAGTATTTATTTGATGTATTTTTGATAGTTTTCCGATAATTAGTCATATATATATGTGTGTTCATAATCTATATTAATATGGATTTAATATTAATTTACAAAATTTATTGGTTTAGAAAGTTTTTAAGTGGATTTTCAAACAAAAAATCTTGTTATTAGGCTGGCGAGGTACAACAGTGGGTGGCTTCAAACACTGATAAAGGAAATCGTCTTTGCTGTCAGTCAGACAACTTTTTTTATGTATTATATAATGTTGGACCTGAATTTAATGATCAGAGAAAAAGTTTAATAGTAAAGTGTTCATCTGAATACAGATCTAGACAAGTTTTTACAAGTAAAACGATATAAGGGCATTATACAAACTCTAGGTTTAAAGACATTACTGATTCATATCATAATTCAATGTTGAAGAATGACAATGTACATGAGTAAATTTCTCATATATACAATATAAGTTAAATTCTCATATATACATTAACCTTGCAGCAAGTCCTATCCATTTTAAAAAAACTAACAGTTATAATTTGAGTAATGTTGCTCTATTTTCACAAGTTAAACTGAATGTTTTAGGGTAAATGAGCTGACCATGATGAATGAGAAACTGAAGATCCAACTTGAGGAGAAGGATAAGACCATCACAAACCTTCAGCGTAACATCAACAACTTGGAAACTCGTCTTGGTGAACAGCGAAGCTTTGACTTGCCTGAGAATGAGGCTTCCCGTCAGTATCGTGAAGAGACTGATGCCATTCATGAAGCTCTTAGAAACATTGCCGAGGCAGTAATTAATGACGCCGATGAATTTGATATGGGTGAAGGAGGGCGCTCAGAATCACCATCTAGAGTCAGATCTATTTCCCCAACGGCTAGGGCAAGGTCTCCCTTGACAAGAGCTAGGTCAAAATCTCCACTGTCAAGGTCAAGGTCACCAGCGTTTGCAGATGCGACATTCTCTGCAGTCCAGGCTGCCTTGAACAAACGCCAGTTACAAGTGTCAGAATTTAAAGCTAAGTTAATAGCAAGTAAGGATCATAACGGTGCATTGAGGAAAAACTTGGATGATGCTGAAAATGAGAGACGAAGACTGGAAATGCAGATTATTAACCTCAAAGAAGATCTGGATGTTTCGTAAGTTTTATAATATGCAGTTATTACCGGGTACGAAAAAATGTGACAAGTTACAACCAAAAGTAGTCTCTGTACAGCTTTACAGCATCGAAATTAAAATATCATTAATAGGCAGTGGAATTGGGGAATTAATAGATGTCATTTTGACATCAAATAATTAAGGATGGTCAGATTAACTAATAACAACAATTGTGGGATGAAACTTGATAATTCAGAAAATTGGGCCATTTATCACCTTATTAAAAATGTAATTTTCAAACAGTGTTAATGGCTTGTTAGCAGTTAGTTAAATCACCATTATAAAAGATAATTTGTTTCACATCTATTTTTCAAATGAAATAAATGGATCAGTTTAGATAACAGTTTGTCAGTTAGGTTTCCTTTGAAGTAAAAAGACAATAAGGTTTTATAAACCAATCACTTATCCTATTATTGATCAGGTATTAGTTTGACTGAGTTTTGATTGATATTGGCATTGCCCTACATTAACTTCATGTTAAAAATGAAGCAAAAACAGTCTCATTAATGTATTTTTTGTGGAAATTTTTCATTTGATGAAGAATAAACATCACAGAAATTTTTAAGAAATGAACATGTCATGGGAGGAGTTAAAAGCACTTAATTATCTTTTTAGCTTGCTTGTTGCTATGGTATTAACTGCAGGTTAACAAATACATTCAACTCACGTTAACTTCTTTTAGACTTGTGTGAATATGATGTTGAACCCATTTGTATTAACTCGAGGAGAATTTGACTAATCAGCCGTTTTGTTAGTGTAATTTTAGCATGTAAGGTTCCAAGACACTGCCAGAATCATCATAAATGTATTTGAGATTATAGGTAAAAGAGTTAACTGACCATGCAAGAGATTGTTGTTTGTTTATTTATATTATTAATTGGTGATCATTTTCAAATTAATGTTTCACTAAAATGTCCAAAAATTCAAATTTGGAGAGAAACAGAAAAACAAAAGTAATGACAATATTTTATACAACTGTAGGAGACGAGACAAAGACGATACATCCAGAGAAAGAGACAGACTTAGGAATTCCCTCAATTTGACAGGAAATGAGAAAACACAGTTAGAGAAAGTCAGGATGGAAATGAATGAACAGATTGATCAATATCAAATGGAGAACGAAAAACTACAGGCGGCTAACACTGAGTTACAGAGACAGAGGGACAACCTGGAGGATGAGAAGGAGGATGTGAACAAAGACAAGGAAAGACAACTGAAGGAGAATGAAAGATGGTAAGTGTAGAGAGATTAGATAAAGGAGGTCATCAGAAATTTAGTAGGGGAGATAATCAATACAAAAGATCAGACTGCAGTTTCCAAAAAAAAGGAATAAAGACAAGGAAAGATAATTGAAGGAGAACAATTGGAAGTATGTCTGGAGATGTCAGGGTTGGGTGTTTAATGAGGAACCAGAGTGAGTTATCTTTTCCTAACCAATGTAGGTAAGGGAGATAATTAAATTTTCTCCCTTTTGTCCTCAGGCTAAAAGGGAGACAAATTTATTATCTCCCTTACCTACATTGGTTATGAAAAGATAACTCACTCTGGTTACTCATTATAACACAGACAGAGAGACAATTTAAAGGCTTTAAAGAAGAATATAATACGACAAGAAAATGCAACTGAAAGTTATTATAGATGCTAAGTGTATTTTATGTAGGGGCACAACAACAGACTTAAAAAAAAATAAATGAATAAAGATTTAGAAAAACTCTTCAGCTTGTCATTATCTTTAAATTAACTTCAAGAGATAAAGTATTTTTTCCTTGGTATATTTAACCTGACTTAGTTTATTTCATCATTTAATTTCTGTTGCAAAAAGAGAAAAATACTTTTTTTATTTTGTTATTGGCATTAATTTGATCTCTTTCGTTTCACTTTCTGTTCGAGAGAGGTTAGAGAAAATGAAACAATTTTTACTTGCATCCTAACTGATGATCAAGCATTTTCTTTTTTTTTTTTTGGTCTAAACATGATTGAAATATTATATATATGAAATTATCATAATACCGTAATTTAATACAAAATGTTAACCTTTTAACCTGCCAATGATGAAATTTACGATTGAAACATGAAATGTATATCATGTCATACCTTTGTTTAAAGTAAAACAATACAAACATGACTAGACTCACTCTCTGTTCAAAATTCAAAAATTCTTGTTTTACGTGATAGCAAAAATAAACCTTTGACTCTTCTGAAATTACATAAATTTGAATCAATGTATCCCATAGAATGTGGTTTTTGACAAAGTTTAATGCAGAGAATAATAATTCGATGCTTCCTCCATATTGACATACATGATCATAAATATTATATAGAGATGAAAGTGAAATAAAGCACAGGTAATGTTGATTGATTTTTTAATTATTGATGATGATGCAGATTTTAACAATTAAAGTCTTTTATTTTAAACAGATTGCCTGCGTATGGGACAAAATTAGGTATATAGGGGTTTAAAAATAAATTGTCATCACAGAAACTGTTTATATTATTGAATGTTTGATGAAGGGTTTACAGTATTTACCTTGGAAACAGGATATAATTGATGGTGTAAAGCTATAATTGATTAATTAATAATGCCAATATAATTAATTTGTAATAATTTTCCACAAGGCAGAAACTTTGTTTGTTTTGGTTTTTTTTCTGTCAGACAGTAGATTTGATTTTTAAAAATTTTATTTCCTGTAAATTGTGCTTTAATCAACATTTTTCTAAATGGATTCCAAAAATTAGTATATCATGTTAAAAATAAGTTGCTGAATTGTTTTTTCAAATCTTAAAGATAAATGTTGAATTTTTTGGCAATTTTTGTGTGTGTTAAGCTGCCGATTTCTTGTAACTTCTTTCTAGAGCAGCAAAATAATTTTGTTTCAAATTATTTAAATTTTTTTGTTTTAATTTCAGCCACAGAGTTATTGACCAATTAGAGCATAGAGTTAGCAGTATCAAGGAGGAGCTAGTGTCAACTAAAGAGACTCTTAACAGGGCACTGCTTGATAAGGAGGTTCTAGAACAACAAAAGGCTGAAGTCAGTTAGTAAAAAATAGGGATCATTTGAGAATATTTTTGTTGTGAAAGAAATTGAAAGTAGCCTTTAAATGTTCTAAGTATATAATATCTTTGAAAATCAGCTTCTAACTTATGTATCCTGAAAAAAAGATGGGCCTTCCCTCAAAAGTTTCTTAATTGATTTAAACCATGTTATGACTGTTAATTGTTATTAAAATGATCTACTAATTATCTATTATATTTACAGGTGGTGCATTAACCAAGGCCGAGATTTCCAAATCTGACCTTGAACTAGAAATTAACCGAGCCAAGACGGAGGAAGCTGGACTTCGAGATGCACTACATAAGATGCAACAACTGAATGAGGGGCTGGGTCAGGATAAGATTGAACTAAACAAAATTATTGTCATGGTAAGCTTAAATGAAAAAAAATCCTTGTGTTTGTTGATTTTAACAACCTCTGCTCGAAAAATTTTACATGTCTTTGTGAATATTATTGTTGGTTAAAAAAGCTCAAATGAAAAATTGTTTGCTGATCTACTGATCCTGTTGTGAAAAAAAATTAAAAAAATAATAAAAATTTTACTTAAATTATTATAAATAATAAAATTAATTTATATCACATATTTCTGAAAAATTAATTTCTTTTCAGTTGGAGAATGAGAAAGCATCCTTACTTGGTGAGAAATCTGCCCTAGAACAGGAAAGAAGTGGTATAAGGGAGGAACTTGTTCGTGTGGAACAAGAGAAGATGGATCTCGATACTGAAAAGATGGGTTAGTATTGAACAGGATTTTCCATTTAATACACTTCAATACAAAAATACAGAAACTTTGAATATAATTTCATATTTCACATATATTTTAAGTCCCTCGACTAATTACTACTCTATAGAGGTTGTATCATTTAAAATATTGGCATTCAAGTAATAAGATTTTTGCTGTATTTTCATTTTATTGAGAAATTATAGTTTTGGTTTTTGTCAAAAACATATGCTGTAATAACAAAATATTTTCAAATGATAAAATATTCTATTTATAGGATTGAACCAGACATTAGAACTAAGTGAGATGACAAGACAGCAGTTAGAGGAAGAGATAACTGCTATACACAGAGAGAGAGGAGAAGTCCAGGAACAACTTAACTCTGTATGTACTTCTTTGTATTGTCTTCTGATAAAGTATTTTATCATGCTAATTGTTTGTTAACTAACTAAATTAGGATAGTAGAATTTTATTCTACCTGCTGGTACCATCTACTCAGCTCCGGTCAAACTAAGGTATGAAAAATGTGTTCTGGTTTAAAGAATGATGAAAAAAAATGACATTTGTTTGCATTTACAATATTATTTTGAATAGGTTATGAATCTTAATTTCTGAAGTTTCAAATTATTAGCTGTTTAAATTCTTTTCATACCAAAACTGTAAAACATTGCCATATTCTAGATCAAAGGTTACCATATAGAAGCATTAATCATTGTCATATTTTTTACCATAGGTTGCCAGGCAGAAACAGGCCTTGGCAGAGGAGCTTGTCGCTGTCAGGAAAGAAATTGAGAGAGTCAACAATAATCTAAAACGTATTGCCATCGAGAAAGAGAGACTCACTCAAGAAAAGGGTGAACTTATTGTACAGGTCACTGATACTGAGAGAGAAAATCGTCACCAGAGTGAAGTTATCTCCTCTTTGAAATCAGACAAAGATGCATTGGAGAGTGCCCTCTATGAAAGCCAAGAACAAGCTCGGCAGTTGGAGGTCCGTAAGGAACAACTAGAAGGAGAGAACCAAGAACTGATCATCAAGAAAGAAAACTTACAATGTAAGTGATAATATTTTCATTTATTTTGAACACAAATGCTACTTTTGGAAGTCAGGTTCAATTAACATCTTAGAAAGACTCTTTCTAAACTTTTAAATTTAATATATGAGAACAATAAATGTCGCTGTAAAAAATTTCCTCTTTTCAGTTCTTGTTAAGATATAATAAATTTTGCCGTGTTTAATCCTGTAGGGTGTTGTCTAATTGACATTTATGTGATTCAGCTTAAAAGTTTATATATAATTGGTTTTCGGTATTAAGATTTATTCCATCTGAATTTCAGCTGAGATCAACCGCTTGTGTAAGGAGAAGGACGCTGACGGTGAGAAGTTTGACTTCCAGAGAGATGATCTAAATCGTCGTTTGGCTCAGTTAGAGCGTGACATGCAGATGGCCTTGACCCAGGAGAAACAAGCTCATGAAGATGATGTTGATCGTCTCACAAGAGAGAGAGTATGAATACATTTTTTGAGAAAGAAAAAGCAAAATTGAATTGAAAAAAATCGTACTTCCTTAACTAAGTCCACATGGGTTTCTCAGACTACATGTACTTTCACTAAACTTTATGTAGATGTCTAATAATTGAAGTTTTGCTGCATATATTTTACAGTTTAGTTGTGGACAAGACATTCATGTAAACCTAATGTGGTAATCAAAGTATTTGATGTATTATGATTTTTTATATAGGAAACACAGAGGAATGAGTTTGAAGCCAATAGAGAAGAAATGATTACCCAGTATGCAATGGAGAAAGAAGAATCTAACAACAAGTTTGACAGAATGAAAGAAGAATTGATGGAGGAATTAGCTGCTGTACAGAGAGATAGAGATAACTCTATACTGATGGCTGAGAATGACAAACAACAGGTAAAATTATCTCCCCTCTACACTTGATAACCCCCTCCCCCGACCAATAGTACACTAATAAAAAATGATGGAAAAGCAGCTGCTAGATAGTTACGGGTAACTCTGTATTGATGACTAAGAATGACAAATAGGTAAAGTTGTCTCCCTTGTAAGCTACTTGTCTACACCATCAATACACTGCTGTACAATGTGTACATGTATTTCTGTACTTATGGGTTAAAATGACAAACAAGAGGATAAATATCACACCTCCTCTCCCTATTCCTCTTTCATTAAATCCAGTCTACAGGGAAAGATGATTAAGATAAATTTTTGCTGTTTATATTGCAATTCCATCCCCCAAAATGAATACTTAGAATGGTATGACTATGACTGATTGAAATAAAAACATGTATATATATATATATATGATTGATTTAACTTCATGATAGATTCTTGTATTCACCCTACTTTCTCTCCTCAGATTTATTGCTAAAAAATGTAGCAGGATAGTCATTATTTGTATGTTTTAGACCATGTCACTATTGGAACAAGAGAAGAGCACCTTAGCAGAGAAGAATAATAACATCACTATGGATCTGGCTAATGCTAATGTAGAATACGAGAGATTGAAGCGTGAATATTATGCTAGACAGGAACAGGATAGGACTACCATTAATGGCCTCAACAGTGAACTGAAGAATTTCCGCAGCCAATTTGATGAAACTTGGTAAGCTTCGATCCACTGTCAATTGACTTTACTTAGCCACAAGTTCGACTCCGATCTTAATTGACAAGGATTGCCAATTTTCTTACCGAAGGTCAGTGGTTCTCTCCAGGTACTCCGGCTTCCTCCACCAATAAAAAAAACTGGCCATCACGACAAAGCCAAATGTGATGAAAACGGTGTAAAACCCCATCAAAGTATTGTAATATTTTGCTCAGATTTTGTCTTCTGATTTAGATAAAAACATTATTCATAAATAGTAGATTGCGTGGAATTGAAGTTAATTACACATACAGTAGGACTGTGATGGCCTGAAACCCAGTAACTCAAATTCCATGGTAATCACAGACTCCTTTCTATGTCAATTCCATGAAATTTCTTATTCTTAAGACTTCATTTACTCAGTAATTAGAATCCTTTATATTGGTTCCTAGTCAGTATCTGTAAAAATGGGGATTTTTTGCTACAAATTTACAGAAAAAGTACATGTACTAGCAAACTTTGTAACGAAGCTACAAAGAGTATTGTTTACAATAATGTACTAAACATCTTATCTCTACGTTTTGTAGTATGAACCATGAGAAAGAATGCAAAGATCTTACCAATCAAATCAGAGAACTGGAGAGACAGAGAGAATCAGCAATGAGAGAAGTTGCCGAACTTAAAACACAACTGAAACTTGTCGAGGAGAACCGTGACAATGTCCGTCGTGATCTCATCGAAGCAAATCGTAGAATTCGAGAAGGAGATGAAACAAGAGATCTAATGAGAAAAGACATTGTAGAATTAAAGCGTAATATTAATGATGAAGTTAGAGAAAAAGACACTGTTAGTAAGACTGCTGAGGAATTGAGAAACACTGTGAAGAGAAACGAGGCTGAAAAGATTGAATTAAACAGAGCTCTGCAGGACAACAGACAGAGATGTGCTGGTATGTATATATTTTTATGAACAAAATAACAATTAAAACTAAAACTGCATATTCTTGTATGTACTCAGAAATTGTGCTTATATGGCAAAAATCTAACAAAAAGTACATGTGTATTGAAATAATCTGGCCAATTGCTTTCTTCTATATTTGTATTGAATTTAATTCATTTTATTCACTTCATTGATAATATTTTTTATGTCCCGTCACACCATGGTTGTTAAGATTGATTTTTTGAAGCAATTAAATTTAAATGTCTATTTACACTTTAAAATCAATATTTATTTTTTTCCGTTAAACATATTATAAAATTGTGTTATAATATTTTATTCTTAATTATTCACCAGATGCAATTTCAGTTTTATGATAAAAAATTTTTTGTCCATTGAATTGTATTTACCTAAGACATATAAAACTTTGTTTAATTTTGTAAGCAGGCATATTTTATATAATGTAGAATCTACTTCAGTTTTATACTTGAATCTTAAACCAACAAAATAAAATTTCTTTATAGGTCTCTGTTCAGATAAATCAGACTTTAACATTTAAAATTGTATTGATGACATCAGAGAATAATCAATTTAAATTCAATAAATTTAAAAGGAAATTTTTTGTGAGGTGTTTTTAAAGTGAAGTTAACATTGTCATTTAATATAAAGTATTTCTAAATTGGAAAGTTTTATATGAAATTTTAGTATTAGATGAGCAGAAGGCTGATGTCCAGAAAGAGGCTGGTGATCTCAGAGCAAGTCTGCGTGAAGTTGAGAAAGCTCGTCTGGAGGCTCGTCGTGAACTGCAAGAACTGAGAAGACATATTAAACAGTTGGACGGAGAAAGGAACAAACTCGGAAAGGAAGTGTCAGATCTCCAGACTCGTGTGGCTCGGGATGAGGAAAAGGAAGAGGAGGCTAGAAGGACCTCTTTTGATCTCAAACAAAAGGTACAAACATTATGTAGATTAATTCTTTTGATACAAAATAAAAAATGGAAAAATTATGTATATTTAATAGTATTCACTCATGAGCTAATAAAGAGGAGCAATAAAAACTTCAACCTTTCTCCTTGATCATTCTTCTTTACATCTTATTTTCTCTAAAAAAGTATGATTCTTAATTTAAAAATGTTTGAAATTAGTTAGCTGTTGTCAGTTAAAACATAACGAAACCTTTTCATAAAAGGTTGTATGTTATATTTGTTAACACTCCACACACTCTTCAACCTTCATTATCTGTGAATACAAAGATGTGAGCAGACTTTTAGATAAGAAATGTTTAAAGAATTTAGAAACTAAATGTCTTTCTTTGTATATATTCACATTAGATTTCATTAGACAAAAAATATAAAACAGTTTCAATTGTTCTTTGGCATGAAAATCCAGGAAAATATATTTCAGTTTATCAAACATCATATAGGATATAAAATTTCTGAAAAACACATGCCCCATGTCCCCTGTAATGATTCTTTAAACAAAACCAATTTAAGACCTTAGTATATAAAAAAATAATTTAAGATATAAAGTTTCTGAGTAACAGTGGAATCTCTTTATCAATACATATTGATTTGATCTCATACATTTTAAAACAACAGTGTAATTGTTTGTTTTTTAATGTACCACTGTAGATATGAATTTGTATTTGATCAATTCATTAGACCAAGATGGTTGATATATTTTAAATAATCAATAAAATATTGGTCAATAGATATGTGGTGTTACATATATTCTTCAATTATTTTAATTATTTAGTAAAATATGAAAATTTAAGCATATGTTGTAAGCATCACATTCTGCAATGGAATTTTTTAAGCTGACATTAAAAACAATTTTTAAAAATATAAATAAAAAATATGTGTATTGTTTTACACAGAGAAAAGTAGGATGTTGTTATATAAAAAGTCTGAGAAAATTACCACTATAAACAAAGTAGGACCCTCAGTGATACACTGAATATAATTAACATATCTTCTTTATTTCTGAAATGCATGAAATATAAATCAAAACAATCCTCATCTTGTTATAATTATGAAATAAACTAGTGAAAAATGATTATATTATCTTATGAATATTTGAGGAGATGTTCTTTTAACCCAAAAGAAAACAGTTTTTAAACTTTTTCCACGGAACCCTAATTGAAAAACGATAACAAAATGTTTTAGTTTTAGAAATGTATATTAATTTGAACTAAAAATAAATTATAAATTCTTATGCATTTAGGTTGTTGAGACTGAGGCCAGTCGTGAAGCACTCCGAAAGGAACTTGCTAACCTTCAGCGTAAAATGGGTGAAATTATTGAAGAGAGCCGAATGAAGGAAAAAGACTACCAGTTAGCCCTTGAGGACAGCCGAAGAGTTGAAAGAAAGTTGGACGATCAGAAACGTAACTTGGAAATCCAACTTGAAAACACTAATGCCGAAAATGAAGAATTGAAATTGAGGTTGAGTGGAGCTGAAGGCAGAGTTAATGCCCTTGAGGCAACTCTTGCTAGACTAGAAGGTGCAAAGAAGGACATTGAATTTAAACTGAGCAGCATTGTATCCAGTCTGAGAAGAACCATTGGATTCAGACAAGAAATGCCTAGAGCCCGAAGTCCAGTTAGATCTCGTACACCAAGCCCAAGGCGATCCAGACCCACTTCTCCAGCTAAAGGTACATTTTGGTTCTGTATACATTGTATTAAAATGGAAAGAAAAACAATTTTGATGCTTCCATTCTTTGCAAAAATCTCCATTTCCATATTGTTGAATTTTTTTTATTCATTAAAAACTATATTTCCAGGATTTGATAATACATATGCCACCACAACAGAAGGAAGAGGTAGTCCTATCCCAAGAACAGGATCTCCTGAGAGAGCTGGTAGTCCTATCAGAGTGTCATCAAGAGGTGTGTCCCCAGTTAGATTCGAAATGGCTGCGGTTGATGTAGACCCAGAGGCTGTCCGAATGGCTCTCCGTGACTTTGTACAGCAGCTAGCAAATGCAGAAAGAGAAAGGGTGAGTAGATCTGGACACTTTCCAAATGACTTTTCAAACAATTGTAAAACTCTAGAGTAAAATATAATTTTAAAACTTTTCTTTTAATTACAGCGTTATAATAAAATGTAAAAAGGGGTGAAATTTTGTGAAGATTTTTAATTCAAAGCAGAAATCTATCATACTTACTAGAGCTGACATTTTTATATTTAATAATCTGTAGGATGACGCTTTAGCCAATGTCAAGAGTATGGGAATTCAGCTGAAGGAACTTGAGGACGAAAAAGGAAGAGTAGAAAGACGTTTAGAACAATTACAGAAATCTCTTGGAGATGTAGAAGAAGGTATGTACTTTATAATTTTTTAACTAAGGACAGTGGAGGATGGGAGTTTTCTTAGAAGAGAGTGTGATCAGAATTATAACCATGGATTGTAATTTGGGAGGAGTAGTATAGTGTTATAGAGAAAGCTCTGAGAGGTAAAAAAAAAAAGAAACTAAGTTTTAACAAAAGTGATTTGGGGGAATGTGTTAGTGTAATGGAGAAATCTCTAGGAGATATGGCCAGAGGTTGATTGAAATTATAACGAAGGAGTGTTTTATTTTAGAGAAGTGTTGTATTGAAGTGAGAGACATCTTGGTAGGTATGGAGCTGTTTTATAAATGAAACAGAATTGGGGGGGGGCCTGTGTCAGAAATCATTTTATGGTAATATACTGTAATTATTGAAATTATTGCGAAAATTGGATCGGTTTAGCATCGCAATATTATAAACTCGCATTTTTAATGCATATTTTCATGTCCGATTTATTCTAGATTTGTCCCCATTTGTTTTCATTTACTCGGGTAAGCATTTGGTAATTGATTTCCGACATGAGGAGACAGGTTAATTGGTAGACGCTTTGTTGTATAGGTATTGTTTTCACAGCTATTATATATATAATAACATTTTGATTTTTAATATTTTTAATCCCATTAATTAAAACGATTACTTTATATAAAACTTCCATTTTCAAAACTTTTTTTTCACACTGGCGGCGATCGCAATAATTTAACCTCGCAATTTTGCGATGGGTAGAAGAATCGCAATAATAAGTGCACGCGAAAATTTCCGAATTTACAGTAGTCAGACTTGGTGATTTAACGTGGACACATTGAAATACAGATTTGATATTGCACCAACATGTTGTATAGACTTATTTCATTTATCTGTAAGACTTTGCAAAAGGGGTTTAGGAAATATTCCTTTATGTGGGATTAAAAAAAAATTTAAAAAATTTAACAAAAGAGGGGTAACTCAGACAAACTTTGAAATGTTAAAAGTTCAATTTTGAAAGCATGGACAAAAATAAATTTAACTCTCCTGGGGTGGAATAAGTCTTTGTGACGAATCTTTTAATGACCTTAAAATGATCACTTTAAATAATTATCTTTTGATAAATGTGATAAAAGTAAACATATTTATCTTATATGGGCCATTTATTTCTTATCTAAAATATCTAAAGTGGTCATATGTCACATGTTTGACACATAACTGATATTTATTTTTATCAGGGAAATTTTAATATTACTAATATATTAAACAATAAATGTACCAACTTATTCATTTTAAGGAATGATTTTATTTAACATATGTTTTTAATTCGACATTTTCAAATTATAAATAAACTTGAGAATTTTTCACCATTTTAAGGGATGAGATCAAAAGTTCAATGTAGGATAAAAAACTTAATTCAGATAGTTTGGGGCTGGTGGTGGGTGGGGGTAAACATCGCTGCAAGTTTTGTTATCCGACATCGATTTTCAAATTGAAAAATACGGATTCAAGTGATGTCCAAGTCAATATACAGAACAAACATACATTGCTGAGGAAAAAAAGGACCCATGATACAAAAAGTATACTCTCAAAGCATATGCCCACATTGGTCAAACAATTTTTCCCAAGTTAAGAAGGGGGGTGGGGGGTGGGTGGGGGTCAGTGAAAAACTATGTGAATTAAGTTTTTTATCCTACATTGAACTTTTGATCTCGTCTTTAACAAATATGGCTTGGTTTTTACAATGTGAACAAAAAAAGTGTCCTTATTTATCTGACAGTTTTTTGTGAATGGTTTCCATGTCATAAAAATGATTATATAATCTATATTCATTTGAAACTCCAGTCTCCATTATACATCTCCTGATATTGAAATGGTCTTGCTAATGAAAACCAAAATTTGAAAATCTGAAGAAAAATACAAATTTCATATAGTCTCTTCATATGAAGTTTAAGCTCCTGTCCATAATTTACATAATTTGGTGTTTGAAATCTGTCACATGTATTATCTATATAATTATTAGTCACAGTTGATTTACAA
The DNA here is from genome assembly GCA_028015205.1 of Mytilisepta virgata. Classification (NCBI taxonomy): domain Eukaryota; kingdom Metazoa; phylum Mollusca; class Bivalvia; order Mytilida; family Mytilidae; genus Mytilisepta; species Mytilisepta virgata. Next base: position 27,334,504 of record CM051511.1, read on the forward strand.
GGCTACAGGCCTGAAGTTTACATGATGCAAATTTTTTGATTTGTAAAATAAAAACAATAAATTTATTATAAATGATGGGTCATGGAAACAATTGATGACATCAAAGATTTCATTCATAAAAAAATCATATCATCTTGTACAATCTATAGATTATCTCATGTGATAAATTTAAATCCTGATATTTATAAACAAAATGCTTTGTATATAAACATAGTCTGTCTTTGTATTTGCTAATAATTTAAGGATGTCAGCATGTTATTGTAAAGAATTGCAGTTTGTGTGTATATAATATATGTATGTTAACTACTGCTTAAATTTTCAAAGGTATACCCTGTCCACTTATAAAAGATTCAAGAATTTATAAAGTCAAATCATAAAATGTGATAAATTAATTACAAAGTTTATACGTTTAGGACTCTGGGGATATTTGATCGCCAAGTTTTTCATTATTTAAAATAATTGTTTCAGAAGCTGTACAAAAAGGATTAAGATTGAATTGAATTTGATAACAAAATTCCATATTAAGAATTACCGTGTGTTATTAAGGAAAAGAAAATTCATTTTATATCAATATTCAAAAGAATTTTATTACGTTGACACAGTAACATATTGTTATATTTTTAGGAAGGTAAATTTTCCAGAACATTAACCTTACTAATGATTTCACAAATTTGTGAAAAAAAGATATCCAGTTACTGTCTACGATGTTTGTAATGAAAAATCCTTGTCAAACTAATTATGTCAAAAAATATTTGTCATTCCAATTTGTTTTAAAATATTGAACTATTAAGGAAGCCGCTGAGTCGACTTATTTGTAAAATCTGGCACAGTGACAAATTAGCTGGCATGTGTTAGTTTTGATAGATAAGTACCAATGTTTGTAAGAACTGGGTAATAATAACCGTATTTTTTATCCCTTTGTTAAGTTATTATAAGATTATTAGGCCTTAAGACCATCTCAGTATGTGTATTCCCTCCAAGCTATGTGACAAGTTGACACCTGTTCTGTCCTAAGTAATCAATACACAATTATATGTACCCATATTGTAACTAAAATACATTACCAAAACATGTACACAATGTGAACTTTCACCTGGATATTAAAATGTGAAGTATTTGCCATTTGGAAATATTTTGTGTAATTTTATGTGACTTTTGATTTTTAAACATATTTTGACATTTCTATGTAACAGTTACTGAACTGTGGTGAATTAAATGTTTGGATTTAAATAGATACATTTTATAATTGTGTTTGGGAAATTATCCATTGAGATAAACATGGCTCATAAGATATATCTTATCCCGAGTAGTTTGATGTCGCATGCTCTCGGACCAGATAACTTGCTACCCTACAATAACGGTATGTGTGTGGTCAATCTCGATCTGTTCTATGTAAATAGTTAATGTGAAGGTGAATATATTTCAGCCAATAGAAATTAAGCCTACTTTCAATATTGAAAATCTTCCAAATTTATTTTAACATCAAACTTAGGAGAATTTTTACTGTCTTATAATTACTTGTACAAAGAATTTTAATGCCTTATATTTACTTGTACAAAAATTGAAAATGTCTGTTTTAATTTTTAAAGTAAAATTAAATTAGCATAAAAAACATTGGAATTTTTTGATAAAATTATTTCATTTGTTTAGCTAAAGTTTACTATCAAAACCAGTTAAAGTGTTTATAAAATGAATTTAGGATTTTTATAAAGTAAAGTATTTTCATTGTTACCACCTCTTATTCATTTGAAATTTAGGATCTTTTTTAGACCATATATTTAGATTTATCATTCTTCTAGTTTGTTTGGTCCTAAAAATTTGAAATGTAGTTCTGGCCTGATTGCAATTTTATGTTAATCTTTTGTGGCTTTTTTTTCATAAATACAGAAATTTCAGACCGATAGAGAAAAAAAATACAAACAAGAAAGAAAAAATGAGAAAAAAATCATCATTTCTTTTTTGACCTAGTTTATCATCAAAATATTTTTCAAGGAATTATAATATTGATTCCTTCTCTCATTATCATTATTTTAAGCAGAAAATCTGAGACTTGGTGTAACCTTATTTACTATTTACAAACAAGTCTCCACAAATAAGTCTACCATTGTTTACATTCTTGTAACAGTATATATATATATATAACAATGGGGTAAAATACAGTTTAAACATTTTAAATCAGTTTAGAATTGCCATTATACACATTCAAAATTGAATAATTTTGTGTAAGATTTTAAACTTAGATGAAAAATTCCTATTAGAGGATTATCCTTCAGACTGACACACAGGAGAAATTTCTAGTAATTATTTATTTGTAATGATGAAAGATTACTGTGATTACCATATGTATTCACAGGTAAATTACAGGTGTATCATACATTTAAAGGTAAAAATCTACCCATCTTCCTTCTATAAAATCTTTGATAAGGTCAAAAGGTGAAAACAAATTTATTTGTCAGTTATTTCTGTGAAATTTTATAAAAATATAATTTACTAACACAATCAGCTTGTACAAGTATAAGACATAAGACTCCCCCCCCCTCCCAATAAAAAAATATTTTATATTTCCAACAGAATTAATAAATGTTAATGTTTCTATTCATTTGAGATTTTATATGTATGTTGTGACGAATTTTGTAAAACTTTACTTTTTAGCTTGATTTTAATATTTGGATGAAAGAGAAAAAGAATAAACAGATAGTTATTTTATGAATGGGTACCATTCTTCTGAATTTGAGGACAATTCATAGGTTGATGGGTTCTTAAAATACATGATTTTGTCCTTTCAAAATATTGGTTACATTCTCTATAATTTACAAAAACAATATATGCTGTTGTAATATAAATGTAATAAGTATTGTGTCATTGATATTTACTACAGTATTTGGATAAAATAAAACAATTCAAAATTATGTTTTCAGACAAACGTGGAATCGATGGCCGTCTTGCAAGTGCCCAAACTGCCCTCATGCTCCAGGAGGAGACGATTCGTCGTAACGAAAGGGAACGTAAGACGATGCAAGACAAAATCAATGCACTTGAGCGTAGCCTTGTCTCCGCTGATACCGAGAAACGACAACAGCTGGAGAAGATCAGCAAAATGAAAGCCAATGAAGGAAGACTTGAAGATGATAAACGGAACTTAAGACAAGCCTTAGAAGATGCAGAAAATAGGTGTACGAAGTTAGAACTGGCTCGTAGATCTCTTGAGGGAGACTTACAAAGATTTAAACTCCTGATGAATGATAAGGAAACAGAAAACCAGGTTTGTATTGAAATATTGTAACAGAATTTTTTATCTGAAAACTCCTCATAAGAATTTTTTCCAAAGATTTGAAATTGCACTGATATCTCAAATACTTTTGATGGATATTTCAACCTTCAAAAGGAGAGAATCATTTGTGGTTATAAAAAATGGAGTGTGTTATTATTTTGGTAACATATCAAATTGCTTAAAAATCAATACATTTTAAATTTGTGTATACTAATATAATGAAAGCTATTAAATTGAAAAAAATTTTGACCAAAAACATAAGAAATATAAATTTACTGCAAAAAAAGTGTCGGGTGGAGAAAAATGGTGTATTTGCTGACTCAATCATCTTTACTTTTGTAAATAAATATAAGGTGGGAGGGTAAGATGTGATTTGTTTTTAGAAAATTTCAGTCGTGAGAATTTTGACAAGACAAAAACGAGCCTTACCTCAAGTAGTTAGTCTTTATTATATTGATTCTACACCACAACCTTCTTATAGATCTGTACAGAGAGATTCATTGTAAATAATTAATTAGAATATGTCTAATTAATATCCAAACCCTGATTTCTCACCTTTACCATATGTTTCAAAGGGGTGCTGAAAGGGTATTGTTAAATTTAAGAAAAGTTTTATGAAATGTAAACTTGATTATTTATTAGAAACAAATATTTAAGTCGGATGATCCTGGAATAAGACATGAAATTCGTAAAATCTGTCGTAACGAAAAAAAAAGAAGCTACTGGTAGGTGAACCTTTCCTTGTCCCCTGACTTAAGTGTTCATTGACTTAGTGATGAAGAATTATCAGGGGTAGATATAAACAGAATAGATGAGGGATTCTTTGGTGAAACTCTTTACTTCTGGATTTTTAGAATTTCCTTGGGATTTTCATTATTTAAAAACTTTATAAAATTAAGAACGAAATGGATGTCAGTAAAAGTTTGGGTCTGGATATTGTTTTAAGACATGTAAAATCTGATAGATTTAGGATGATTTTAGTCAATAATGATGCAAAGATTCCCCCAGGGGAGACAATCAAGGTACGTTTAAATTTCTTTCGGTTCTTGACATTTTTAGCCATATTTCAGGATTGCTAATCTTACAGTATTGATGAATTGAAAGTATATTGTGAAATTATTACTATTTTATTGTAAATTTCAGAATAACAAATGCTTTTTTATTCTGAAGATTGTATATTGAATACCAAAAATAATTTAAAAGTAGTGTTTTAGACATTTTTATATTTGCTTGCTAGAAGGAATGGGGCTTAATACGCAATGTAGTATATTGAATGTGACATTTTCAGGTCTTACAAGACAGAGTAGAGAGTCTGAACAAACAGATTCAGGAACTTGACTGCAAAGCTCAGTCTCTACAACTAACAATAGATAGACTGTCCTTGACCTTAGCTAAGACAGAAGAAGATGGTATACAACAGAAAGACAAGGTAATTATTTGGCAGAAGTAATGTCAAAGCCAGCTTCCAGAACTGTAAAAGATTGGCTTGTCCTTTACCTAGATTTAAGAGAAGAACCATTCTATGTACAATTTCTATTGAAATTTGTTTTTTTTTGACAGTCAGGTAGGCAGAGTATTGGTAAAAATGTTCTAAATTTATAATGCTTGGATGAAACGAAAAGATATGATGCATTAAAATCACATAACCATTTAGTTCTCAAATTTTGATTGATTATTTTAACATTGATGTATCAAGTCTTTAAGTTAAAAAAATATATCTTTGACTTTGATTAAAGTGAAAAACCAGCTTCTTTGAAAGTCTCAGTGCTACTTTCAAGATGAATATTAACAATATGAATACTTTTGGGAATTCTTATACTATAACATGGGTCGGTTTCTCATGTACTCGTTACTATAGATATTGACCTCTTAGTCAGTCCAAACTTGAAGATCCTAACAATTCAAGATAATAAGAATCATCTTGGTTCATTGTTATATGTGTTCCACATTGTTATATGTGTTCCTCATTCACATTGCTACATGTATATGTGTTCCTCGTTCACATTGTTATATGAGTTCCTCATTCACATTGTTATATGTGTTCCTCGTTCACATTGTTATATGTGTTCCTCGTTCACATTGTTATATGTGTTCCTCGTTCACATTGTTATATGTGTTCCTCGTTCACATTGGTATATGTGTTCCTCGTTCACGTTGTTATATGTGTTCCTCGTTCACATTGTTATATGTGTTCATCGTTCACATTGTTATATGTGTTCCTCGTTCACAATGGTATATGTGTTCCTCGTTCACATTGTTATATGTGTTCCTCATTCATTTTTTAGGTTCAATCTTTGAACATGTCATTGTCTGATAACAATGCTGTTGTGAACGAGCTTCAAGAACGTGTAGCACAATTACAGCGGGCTCTGACCAGTAGTGAACATGATCGTAGAGTTCTACAGGAGAGATTAGATTCCACAAGGTAAATGATTTTGTTTTGAATAGTGTATATCATATAAATACAATTGACTCTCCTTATTTCAAACTCTTTTTATCAAATACTCCTGTTATTTCAAAGTAATCTGTTCCTACCAACATAATACTTTGCATCATATGTAATTATGAACTATTTTTGAGATCCTAAAAATTTGAGATGAGAATCAGCAGTAAATTTATTGGAAATACTACACAAGACAATTTAAATTTCATTTGCTTTATTTAGGTCATTCATTCAGAAATAAGCATCCAACCTTTTACAATAAAAATGTATATTGTTGCTATGGGAACTTGTTTCAATCAATATATATATTGTTGCTCTGGGAGCTTGTTTCAATCAATATATATATTGTTGCTATGGGAACTTGTTTCAATCAATATATTAATTAACAAATGGAAAATGTAATTTCTGCTAAAATTTTCAAATAGAATTAAATTGATGATTTTATAAATTATGCACTTGAATTGTAATTGATTCACTCATAATATATTTTGTTATTGAATACTTAATTTAGACAAGCTTTGAATGAGGCCAAAAAACAGAACTACGGTCTCCTGGAGCGTGTACAGACCTTACAGAATGACAATTCTGAAAATGAGGTCAGGAGGGCAGAGGTTGAAGGTCAACTCCGTCAGTCCCATAGTGTAAGTTCAACTGTAAACAAGAAATACATTGATTAAATTTGAGTTATTTTCTTAGTAAACAGTGATGAATAAATGTATCTGTTTGGTACTGTAAAGCTTCTTTACTCATGTAATCAACCAAAACAAATTAAATGAGGTTGATGTACTTTCAGTTTAGAGCAGAATTTCTTACTCTGTTTATGAATAAAATGATCCACTTGATCCTGGTTCAGTCAGCAATTAATTGAAAATTGTGAGATGGAATTTTTCATTGAAATTGGATATAAAACCACGTATAAACACTTTTTTAAAACAATAACCTCTATTTGACTTTAGTTATGAGTTATCTCCCCTCTCAACACTTCCTAATTATAAAACAAATTTGAGTTCTTTCAATTTTAATAATATTTATTTTGTGTACTTAGATGCTGGTGAAGAGACAAGAAACAGAACAAGAATTGAACCAAACGATCCAGAAATTGAGCCAAGATAAACAGAACATGCAGGATCATATCAGTACATTGTCACGTAATCTGTCTACGGTAGAAACACAGAAAACTGAGATGGAGAGAACATATATCAGATTAGAGAAAGATAAATCTGCACTTAGGAAGACTTTAGACAAGGTATGGATTTTTTGGTCTGTTTCAGTGCATACAGTAAGCATGTTGCATAAATTTAATATTTCTTAATTTTAAGTTAATTGTGCTTTGCAGTACAATGTGGTCAGTCAGTTTACAAAATTACACAAATTAATCATGGAAATCATAATAAACTTGATTCAGTGAAAAAGGTAAAATATAAGTAAGCATGTATCAAGTGTTATTTGTAATAATTCAGAAATAAAATATTCAACCAATTGATAACACTCTCGATGCCAAAAATAAAATGAATGAATATAAATATTGGTGCAGTGTTTCTTTGTAACACGACTTTTAATACAGACTTAATATTAAAATACATACTGATATACTGAAGTAAAAATACACTGTAAGACAGTTAGTAAGTTAAAAGTTAATACATTTCAGGTTGAACGTGAAAAACTGAAAACAGAAGAAATAGCAAGCACATCACTGATGGAGAAAGGATCCCTCGACAGATCATTGGCACGTTTGGACGAGGATAATACTGAACTTCAGAAACAAGTACAGCAGCTACAGGCACAATTGGCCGAAGCTGAACAACAACATGCACAAAGGTTTAAGCTTGTTTTTGCATTATTATACTTTGTCATCATCTCCCACAGATGTGTATGAATTTTTTAAAGAAATTAAAGAACAATTTAAAACTGTATATTTTGAAGTGCTTCTTTAATTTGAATTGTGATTACATACATGTATTAATTAAAAGAAATTGATAGTGGCAATTGGTCAATAGGTAAAAAGGAAGTAAGAAAGAGTGAAAATAGCATGGTTGTTGTTTACAATAATAACATCAAATACATTTTTAAATTTACTGTTCGTTTCATACGCTTACATGTAGAGCTGTACAAAAGTTGTTCCAGGGGAGATAACTATGGAATTGTTTTCATTATGTATAACATTGAAAATCTCTGAAGAATGCAATTCATCTGATGACAAAATGGGTTTTCAAAAATTTTGAAATATTGTTTGCAATTTATTATTAAAGGCTAATTGATGTCACAACCAGACATAGGGCTGAAACAGAGATGGAGACAGAAAGACTCCGAACAGCACAAATTCAGGCAGAAAGAATGCTAGAAGCAAGAGAGAGAGCTAATAGAACTAAGATTAAGGGCCTAGAAGAAACAGTAAGTTTAATGAACTAGATTTTTACAAAAGGAAAATGAGGAAAGAAAATTCAGTTGTTGAAAGCAAAAAATTTAATGACTAGAAAATACATGTATGTAGAAATGTAGGTAGAATATTTACAAAAATAAAATAATTTTTGCATGTCAGATTTTCAGAAATTATAATTTTATTTTGTTGTTGTTGATATTCTTAAATATTTAAGTCAGGTATATATTTGCATAAAATGTATAGCATTTTGTAAATGATTTTTTCCACTAATTTTGCCTGACCTTATTTTTTCATAGATTGCAACTTTGAAAGACCAACTAGCAACAGAGATGAAAAAACGACAGCAATACATTTCACGTAGTACTCGCACTGGTGATGAAATCCGTGAAATTCGATCGATGCTAGACTCATCATTGTCTACCGTCACACGGGACCAGTCATTAGATCCCCTTATTCTGGAAACAGAAACCAGAAAACTAGATGATTCCTTAGATTTCCGTGGCAGTTACAGAACACAGACCAGACGTAGAACAAGTCCAGGACGTTCACCCATGAAATATTCAGACAGGCTTACATCAACACCAGCAACACGCCGAACCCAGAGTCCGATAGCACTCCGTAAAAAGTTACTGAAATAAACTGCCACAAGTGAGACTGTTGAATGGAAGACCATGTGATCATTTATTTATAGCAATTATGTGTGTTTGTTGACAAATGTCATTCCAGATTTTACTATAGACATTCCAATAACATGTTTTTTTTTTTTATTTCCAGCATTATACTTGATTCAAGAAACAGAATACAAATATATTTATACTAGATATTTTCTGATAGGAACATTTTAAGGTGGTACCCAACACTTTCACTAAAATTAATTTGGCTCGTTTAATTTTCATAAAATTTTGACAAAGTATTTACTTTGATCCATTGACAAAAATTTTAAAATTTCAAAACATTTGAACCAACCAATTCATCAGAAAAATTACACTGATTGTATAGCAGTTTGACAAAGACTAACATTGATCATTGAAAAGCTTAATATTCCCTTAACAACACAATGTTATTAAAACGTTTAGCTGATTTTACAGAGTTATCTCCCTGTAGTGTTAGGTACCACCTTAAAAGAAAAAGAAACATTTTCCACATTCTAACTTTACAAACTACAAAATAACACAAACTTCATTCATTATATTGGATTTTACAAAGAATAACAAGGATTGATATTTTGTTAGAGACAAAGAAAAGTATGAGTTTATTGATCTCCAAATGTTGAACCGTCCATTTTTCTGTTTCTTGAATATTCAAGTTAATTCTGTTATGGCAGCATGATATGTTTCAAATGCCTTTTTTTTATTTAATTTTTGCATGAAATCAAATATTTTGGTATTATTTGGTTGTGAGTAGTTCATTTTTTTGAAATGAATAGTAATATATTTATTAGTTCACCTATTTTTAGACTTTAGATTTTTTGTTTTTGTTGAGGGATAGTGTTTTTTTGGCATGTGACTGTTGTCATGGTACCTGCCAATTAGATTGTCAGAAATTTTGTGATGTAATCAGTATTATCAGTCATCACCAATCATTGATTTAACATGATGGCACTCTGCACATAAGATCAGCCCATTGGCATCTAAACCGCTTGGGCGCTCTACACACCTTTGCAGCCCATTGTCGTATGGGAATGAATTTTTGTATACTCTTAGTCTACATTTGCATGAATGGCATAAAAAGAGAATATTTATATTTTTATAAAGAAGTATGAACAAGTTTAAACTGCTGAAATGAATAATTTTGATATATTTTTACCAGTTGAATATGCCAGTAACATGTATGAGTGCTGTTCTTTGTGGAAGTTTCTTCTATGTTTAGTTTGATAAAAGATTCATCACAGAACAGAACAAAAAATGGAAAAAATCAGCAGAGCAAATTATTGCATCATATCTATTTATAGATCTTTGTTATTCAATAAAATTATCTGTGATAAATGTTAAAAAATTATGCACATTAGAGTGAAAATTGTTGTTGTAATTGTTTGAAAAATAAAATAAATTTATAGGTAGCATTTAAAAAAGTCAAATTTGGGATTTTGGCAAAGAAATAAAATTGTAAAAGATGATGTAACAAATTTGACTTTTATAATTGTTATATTTAAGTAAAGCTAGAATATTATGTAGCCCCAGCAATGAGTGGATACCATATTTAGTCTAAACACTTTTAAAGTAGAAGTTTTTTTTCTATCAAAGGGAGATAATCTGTTCTTGTTATTGCTTTTTAGTTATCAGTTGTTTTATTTTTGTGAATTAATTTTTCATATTTTCATTTTCTGGGTCATTCCATTTTTCCAGTTTCTGGGCAATTCAATTTTATTGTTATGCATATAAATTTATGATTAAATGAACTGGCAGGTTCTGAAGCAATTGTTTGTTTGACAAACTTGGATTATGAATATTAAGTTTTACCAAGAAGATTTTATCTATTTTATAGCCAGTATAAACCAGCAGAATATATAATGGAATGACTTCGGAAGAAAGGAAAATTAACCCTTCAGGTTGTAATAGAATATCCATAATGCAATTAAGATCTGTGATGAAATTTGTTATCCGTCCATTTTTGTTTTTGTTTAGTCATTTTAATTTCGTCCAAAGATTTGTTATTTAAAAGAGAACACTGTTTGATGTTTTTTATTAGATATTTTATATATAAAATTCTCTAGTTTTACAATGTAACCTTCACATTTGTGGATCATTTATTTACTGAGCTTTTCTCACAAGAAATCTTCAGAAATAAAAAGTGTGCATGCGATATATTTTGTTATCATTTATTCAGATAGTGGACTTAAAAAAACATACCGAATCATCGCTAAAACTACAACTGAAAAAAACAACAAAGCGTAGTTACATAAAAAGTAATATTACAAAAGTCGATTCATTTGCCCATAACTCACAATTACATTAAAGATGTTATAATGGAAAGACAAAAATCCATGAATTGTGGGAATTCCAAATGGAGACTTGGTGTTTTTTCCATTATCCGGTTCAAACCTTGAAAATCGGTAGGTTACTGGGGTCCTGCCAATCATGAGCAAACAGATGAAAAATACCAGATTTCTGTATGAACTCGCTGATCCTGCATAAAGGAATGCACCCTTGGTGTGTTTACATTGTAATGGACAGTCTATGAAGATGCCACCCTGTGGTTGAAATGGATATGAACTCATGCAATCAGAAACAAAAATTGGCACAATGAACAAAGAAATATTAATTTGACCTGCATGTAACATTGTTTAATTTTTATCAATTTGTACAAAACAGGGCTGATAACAACATTCCAACATGAAACCAAACAAAATAACTCTGCACTACCCTCTGTGCTTACAGAAATTCATATATTTGCAAATGATGATTACCAAAATAATAAATCACATATTTAAAAATATACGATTTGTATATGGTCTCTATTCAAGGATATAAGGTCATTGAATATTGACCCTTTTCAAGGATATATATATTTAATATATATACACTGTCAGAATTTGTATAAGCCTTAGAAACTGGAATACATGTATGAATGTGAGGTTTAATGAGCATTTCTCACTATTTTGGGGGGCCTTGGTGGCTAAGTGGTCTAGGTAGTTCGTCATGACTACTAGTGATCACTAGCATGTCAACGCTGAGGTTGTGAGTTCGAATCTCACCTGTGGCGGGGTGTGTTTGACTCCGATCTTAATTGACAAGGATTGCCAATTTTCCTTCAGAAAGTCGGTGGTTCTCTCCGGGTACTTCAGCTTCCTCCACCAATAAAAACTGGCCGCCGCGAAATAGCCAAATGTGCTGAAAACGGCATAAAACCCCAATTAAACAAACAAACACTATTTTGGGTGAGTAAAAATACTAGAGGCTCTTAAGAGCCTGTATCGCTGACCTGACTTTAACTTGTCCACCTTCAGCAGGTGAAAACTTGAGGGTAGCAGTTATCTTGGCTGGTTTTCCCTTAGGTACAATGTTGAACAAAGTTAGGCTGTGGTGGCCATCTTAGTTGACATTCAAGGTTATCAAACACAATTATGAAAGAGGACCATTGCTGGCATTGACTGGTTCCAAATGGCCAAGATTAAAGTATGATGATCTGCAAATTAAATTTTCCCATAGTTTCCCTATGTTAAACTAAGTTCAGCTTTGGTGGCCATCTTGATTGACCGGCCAGGTCAGCAGACACAATTATGAAAGGGGACCATCTAATGACCATTGCTGCCAAGTCTGGTCCCAATTGGCCAAGCGGTCTAATATAAGATTTTAAATGAATTTTCCCATAGGGTCCTATGTTGAACTAAGTTCGGCTGTGGCATTTAACAGTCCTGGTCATCGGACAAAATTCTAAAAGAGGACCATTGCTGCCAAGTCTGGTCCCAATTGGCTCAGTGATTTCAGACAAGAATATTTTTAATGACTTTTCACATAGGGTCCTATGTTTAACTAAGGCCATCTTGTTTGACTTTCTGGGTCATAGGACATATATCAGACAGACTACCTAAACCATAGCAAACGTAGATTATTTGCAGACGATGGTATTATGTATAGGCCAATCAGATCCCATAGTGACTCCATCAAACTTCAGGCTGATCTTGATGCAGCAGCAAAGTGGGAACAGGAGGGGGTGATGGCTTTTCATCCTGACAAATGCACAGTTCTATCTGTCATGCAGAAAAAACAACCTATTAAACATAATTATATCCTTCACAATCATACATTATAATCAGTATCATCTGCTAAATACCTTGGTATTACACGCCAATCAAATCTAAAGTGGGAAAAAACACATAAATGATATAACATCTTAAAGTAACAAAACTCTTGGCTTTCTAAAACATAACCTCAAAACATCAAACCATCATATCAGAGTCAGGCATATCAAGCACTTAACTTGAGTATTCTTGCTCAGTTTGGGACCCACACACCACAGAATCAATATCAAAGATTGAAATGGTCCAAAGGCGAGCTGCTCGGTATGTCAGTAATAGGTACCATAATACAAATGCTGAGCACGCTTAATTGGCCACCACTATCAGTCCGTAGACTGTGCACTAGACTTGTCATGATGTATAAGATCACTCGTCATCTAGTCGCAATTCCATCAGACATAATTGTTATACCTGCAGATCCAAGAACCAGAAAATTTCATCAACTTCCTTTTAAACACATATATACACCTAAAGATACATACTGGCACTCGTTCTTTCCATTGACAATACCGCAATGGAACATATTACCCATTTCAATAGTTCAGTCTCCGTCAGTAGACAACCTGAGAGAACAGCTCACTTCTGCTGTTCTCTATACTCTCATTTAAATATTTAACCTATTGTACATAATTTTATACCACTTAATGTACAATATAGCACTGAATTTCTTTATTTTACTTTGTTGATTAATTTTTGTAAATAGGCCACGCATGCAGCAGTATTTAATCATCAGCCTGCTTGATGGTATATTGTATACTTAAAGAAGAAGAAGAGAAGACCATTAAAGGACCTTTTCTGCCAAGTTTGGTTCCAACTGGCTCGAGGGCGGACTGTACGATGACAAGGGACGCTTGTCAGCATATAGGGACAAATTTAAACCCTACAGAAAAGAAATGACCAAGCAATAACTCCAACTGATTTTTACTTGCGTCACCAACTGTGAAAGCAGGTCTAGAACCCGTCGACTCCGTCTGTCCATTTTCCGTCCATCATGCTTAGGGGTTCATACTTTGTGTAATGTGTAACTCTGATCTTATTTAACCAATATTTTTCAAACTTTGCATAGTGTTTATATACATATTGAAGATGTGCACTTCCTATCTTGGGGCAAATTTTACAAATTTTTACTATGAAGTTTTGCATGTTGAACTCAGCCATTTTTCAGCAATACATGCTACGAACAGTGAATACTTTGTGTAATCTGTAACTCCGACTGAATTGAACCAATATTTTTCAAACTTTGCATAGTTTTTATATACATAATAACATTATGTCCTCAAACTTTTCAGAAGTGTTGGGTGATTAAAGTCTTTCAGTATACTAAAGTTGAAATCCAGGGTTATAAGATAAAGAAAGGATATGGTGTATAAATTCATGAAACAAAATCCCTATAAGGTCCATATCCTGAAAATATAAATGCAATCATGAACTGAAGAATACTAGGTAAATGGAAGCATCTTTTTATCTAAACCGCATACATATAAGGGTAATAATAACTTTGCACTGACAAACACATGACGGTGACGCAGGTCCAGACATGTAATTGCACAGTGCATTTCCGGTTAGGGATCTATGACGTTACTTATGCTGTCCATCTCAAATAATAATTTGCCTGTCCCTATATACTATTGTTTCCACTACCAAAACTTGGATGAGTTTGGTTATTATAAAAATTTAAAATTGGGAACCATTTTTGGGGATTGGGACTTGTAAATTAACAATTTAAATTTTGTAATAAATTGAGAATGTAAAAATAAAACAGAAAACCAGGCTTGTATGCCAGAAAGTCAATAAAGGCTGCAACTTCAATTTAAGTGGGGTGTGGGATTTGCGAGCTTGCTCGCTAAAAGCCCTTCCATTCACTGACATTTCTACAGGGATACAAACATACGCCTATCTGGTATAAGGTTATTAAAAGGCTTATTTCTCTAAAAAAAAACACTGATTCTAACAAAAAGATCTCTGAGGCTGATGTTACCCTAACCCTAAACCTAAACCTAACCCAAAATCAAACCCTTACCCTACCATAACCCTAACCTTAGTTCTAACCCTAACCCTAACCCAAACCCTAACCCTAATCCTAACCCTAAACAAACCCTTACCCTTACCCTACCCATAACCCTACCCTTAATTCTAACCCTAACCTTACCCATACCCTTACCCTTACCCTAACCCTAACTAACCCTAACCCTAACCCTAACCCTAACCTATAACCTTACCCTAACCCTAACTGCAACCCCAACCCCAACTCTAACCCTAACTTTAGCACTAACCCTCACCCTAACACATAACCCTAACCCTAACTGCAACCACAACCCTAACCTTAACCTTAAACCTTAACCTAACCCAAAAACAAACCCTTATCCTACCCATTACCCTAACCCTATTCCTAACTTACCATAGCTCTAACCATATAACACTAATTCTAACTTTTGCAAGACTGATATCATTAATTTTTGTTTTTAACCCTAACCATAAATCCAACCCGGACCATAACCCTAACACTAATCTTAACACTTAACCGTAAACCTTACTCTTACCCTAACCTAATCCTACATAACCCTTACCCTTACCATTACCACAACCCTAACCCTAACCTTAGCTCTAACCCTTACCATTACCCTAACCCCAACCCCAAAACAAACCCTAACCCTAACCATAGCCCTAATCCCAAACCCAAAACAAACCCTAACTCTAACCTTATACTAAAATTCTGGCTCTAATTCTAACCAAATCCTAAATCTAATTTGGAGACAACCGTACTCTTAACCCAAACCCTAACTCTTACCCTAACCCTGACCCTAAACTAACCCTAACCCTAAACATAAACCTAACCACAACCCCAGCCCTAACATTAAACTTTATCTTAACCCTAGCACTAACCCTAACCATTTTTAACACTAACCATCTTCTAATCGTAATCCTAGCCAAAACCCTAATATAGCCCTAACACTGACCTTTACCTAAACCCTAACTATATTCTTAACCTTAGCCTCAACACTAAACCCTAACCTCTACTCTTGCCCTTATTCTAACCCTAACCCTAACCCTGGCTCTAATTCTAATCCTAACTCTCAGCCTAACCCTAATCTTCAATGCTAAACCCTAACTCTAAGTTTAACCCCAACCCTAAGCCATAACCCCTAACCCTAACTCAAATGTACTCTTGTAAGAGATAATTTATTCCGGCTGTGATATTCATATATCTGTGAAATATTTTCCGACCGTCAAATGATGATCTTGTGTAAAATATGAATCAGATAATATTTTATAGCAATCTTAATTTTTATATAATGAAATATTTTCCAACTTTATTCCGTCAGAAGTGTATTAATATACGAGTTCGGAAATAATTTCACACCGGAAAAAATAAACCGTTACACTCTAACCCTAAATCTATAACTTATCCTTACATTATTGCTAATGTAGCCCTTACCCTAACCCTAACCCTAAGTTTAACCACTACTCTTACTTTAACCCCAACTCTTAGCCCAATCCTTTAATTTCACTTTTCGTTATATAGATGACGTGTTGTCGTTAAAGTGAGCTTCAAATTAAGGATACAACAGATACACCAAAGTCCGCTACATATTTGGATTTGTTTCTTCAAATAGACAATGAGGGACATCGACTGACAAAACTTTATGACAAACGTGATGACTTCAATCTCCTATTGTTAACTTTCCCTTCTTGTGTAGCACATGTGAACCCTCTTGGCCCTTGATCTAGTGGTAAAATGTCAAAGCCTATACCCCTATCCTCGAAAAAACCATCGAGACATCCATAAAGAAAGGGGACATAATCCAGTAATGAAAGTAGACTTCCAGTCATGCATACCTTCGTGACCCTAGATCTGAAATTGACTGAACATACTGCAAAAGGTTATCTTACTATTAACACTCAAATACTCCTATACACTCAACGAAAGACCAGAAAACCTCTGGGATGAAAAGTGCAGCAAAAGGGGAAATAATCCTTCTACAATGACTACAGGAAAATTTATATGAAAATTATTTCTGGTAAATGTCACAAAATGGGCTCCCCTTACATTTCTGGTTAAAAAAACAGTGTGAAATTAATCTCTTCAACTTCAAATTCATTTTCAAAAATGTTGGACAAATCCATCACTACCCTTGTGTATGTGTGCAAACCACTTCCAGTGATGTCACTTCCTGTTAACTCTTTTCTGGTGAGGTCACATCCTGCACCATCATGACTATAATAATCAGTCATGGTCTAAGATGTGAGATGGGACAATTCCACTCGAGGGGTCACATTTTCCAGTCAGAAACGAGGCTTGCCGAGTTTCTGATGATAGAAAATGTGAACCCGAGGGTGGAATTGTCCCGTCTCACATTTTTTACCACGACTGATTATTTTTCTCACATTTCTCGGCCGAATATTTAAAGAAATAAAAATGGCCGCCATGACACGAAAATGTGCTCTATTAAACTAGACAACCTAGTGGAAAATAAGTTACATATTTGAAAAGATCATTTGCGTTTTGGTTTTGTACCAAAGGTACAAAACTTAAAAAAAAAATCTTTTAGGTTGAGCTTCAGGGATTTTCAAATTGAAGCGATGTTAATTTCGACGTTGTCGTACCATTTGTGCGAAGTTGTATGTTTTCTGACGTTCTAGCATTGTGACGTGACGTTTTTTGCATTGTTATGTCAAAGGTAGGTCATGTGATGTGAGATGCATGAATCTCACACGGGTGTCTCACATGAAATGTAACTGTCCCAAACACATAGAAAGGTGAGAAAATTACAACTTGAACTGTACTCATATAATACCAATTTGTTTGGTCCTAATTAACAGCTGTTCACCTGAAGTCTCTCCAAGTTCTTATTAGGAGTTCATACTGGTTTTCCTTTACTTTTTGTGTTGTCTGTTTGTATTCTATGTTTTTTTAGTATTTATTTCCTGAGGGTGTTGTTCTAACAAATTCGATTTGTCTTAGGATTTTGGTCTGATATACTTTCCTCCATTTGTGTTATAGTTGCAGTATTCTATAAAAACAACACCCCAAGTTTTTACAGTGAACTATAGAAAGGTAAATATACTTATCATTTAACAGCATTAAATGACTTGTTTATTCTAGTCTAAAAATTGAGCTATGGGCAGTTTGGCAAAAAACCCAACTGGGATATAATACCATATATAATGGTATACCCCAATTGGTGTATTTTCATGAAAACTTGCACACATTCAGAAATTTTTTACCCACGAAGGGAAATTATTTGTTAAATATAAAACTGCTTGCATATGTGTTCAAATTAGATCACTTGCACTGTAACAGATTACTGCATGTAAATTAAATCCTATCAAAATTAAAGCCACCCTCTGTGAATGAAAAATGTTGTCCACTCTTATACATTTCATTGTTAGTCATCTTATGTTGACAATAAATTAAAAGAACAAACACTGTTCTTCGTATTTTCTATCTTTTTATCTCAATTATCATTACTTTGTTTTGGTGTACTTAGTTTTTTTAATGATTTAAAAAAAAAAAAAGAAATTGGATTAGCTCCCTTTGAAGAGCCTAAATGGAAGACGAGCAAATTTTGAAAATTAACGTATATAATTATTTTGTATTTCACTTAAGTTGTTTCAAGAATATTTTCAAAAGGCTCATTTAAGATGGATTTCAAATATTGACATTTTAAGATATTATTTGCACAACGATTATTATTATAAATGCAAGTATCATAGTGTTTATATGCCTTCTAAAATGGGTATACATGTTGTAATAGCTTTTAAATATTGCTTTGTTTATTTTAAATGCAATTTCATTCTGTCTAGTTCGTATTGTATTTTCATGACAGTTAATTGGGCCTATAAAGTTTTTAGAGAAAAAATTTCCACGAATACACAATAAAAGAATAACAACTCTAAAAGTCTCTAGATACATTGTACCCCAATTGGGGTATTATATCCCAATTAGGGGTTATTCCCAACCTGATGGGTATAAATTTACCGGAATATTATATAAAACACAAACATCGAACATCTCCAATGGATTTTTGTGACCAAAATTTGCATAATAACAATCCAAAGATACTTATATTAGATATAGTAAATTTATACTATGCTGTATACGACGCATTTCAAGGAGTTACCTCTCATCAGCAGCATTAAAAACCGAAACATTTGGAAGACCAAAAACCAAACTTGTATTAAACAAGAAGTATTCATAGCATCTGAAATAATTACAACATAAAGATACAAACATTATAGTGGAATAAATTTAATATTAACAAGTTTGTTAAAAACAATAACATGCAAACAATTAAAAATACAGTATCTGTATACATGTTAAAATTCAATATTCAATGGCTGCTATTAAAATATTTCATTGCATGCAAGGTAGAAATTAGGTAGCTTAAACTCCCCAGGCACTAACAAAAGGTGATGTAGGGAAGAATGTGTAGTCTATAGTCTAATGAATGTTAACTTTAGTGAAGGGACTTAAGAAGTGTTGTTTTCCTAATTCTGATAAGCTGAAAATATAGTAATGTAATTTTCACTTCAAAAAGAGGCTTTTACAGCTAATTTAGTTGAATTCAATAGATGAGTAAATATTATAGTGAATCTTCAATATCAAATTCCATTCATTTTGCACTGCTGTTTCAGATATTTTGGTCAATTAGTTATCAATTTTTAAGAAGAGCCGAGGACATTTTATAAAGATGCTTGATTCAAATCAAGTCATCAAGTGATTTCAGAAAAGATATGAGATTTCAGTACCCTACTTTTTGCATCTGAACTGAAAAAATTACATGGTGTATCTATGATGCATACATGCATGAAACACTAAATTTTCTAGCATGTAAATGGTCATCCATAATTGTCATAATTTTTCACAAGTTTACAAAGAGCACTTCAAAAAGTGTACATCATCATATTTTAAGGTAGATCAATACTAATAGTTTTAGCAGATAGATTTTTCTAATTTTTTTCCAGCAGGATGTTGGATGGATGTGCTTTGAAATTTAAATTTAAAGAACATAGGTCACTGTTGTTGGTTTTGAAATAATTGAGTCTTAATGTTGGTAAATTTTATATAGATTATATAGGGAAAATCCAAATTTCTCGTACAATAAAAAACTGGCAGATAGAATTTTTTTTTTATAAAATTGTGAAAAGAACACTTATCTGACATGCTTTCATATTCTTAAAAGAAAAATTAGGGTCACTGTTCATTTTTTCTTGCTATTTCCAAAAATCTAAAATTCCCTTTACATTTCATTAGAAAAATTTTCTCCCAATTATCTCCCCTGAAAAGGTTTTTTTTTAGAATACAATTTTGTAATTTTTCTATTTATGCATTTTTGTCAATTTTTTTATTTAAATAAACTTAAGATATGAATTTTACATTATATCAAATACTAGTTGCTCGTTGAAAAAATATATTTACATACAAATTTGCAAGATGCCTGAAAAAGATGGTCAGTATATAAGGTTAACATTATTGCTGTGAACAGTTATCACTCCTTACTAAGGGCTGTTCTAGCAAAACATACATGGGACGGGGGGAAGGCAAAATATAAAAATTATCTAATTGGTTGTTAGTGAGTGGAAAGTGCATCTATGGTCCATTGGTGGACCTCAAAATATGCTTCTGCAGGTGCTTATATGAAAAATGAAAGTTTTTTTTTATGTTTTTACCTTTCAGTTTGCCTTAGCTAATTGATCATGATCATTTAAAACTTATACACAATGCTTTTTATCATTTATAATACAGATTGAGTTCGAATTTGGTTATTGTAAATTTTACTATACCAGTTTTTGCCCGTTCAGAAATTATGTGCAAGCAGGGGCATCTGTTTTCTTTTTCAAATAATGGGATACATGAAAACACAAGGATGTGAATATATAAACACAAAGTTACATGACTATTTTGCTTAAATGAAAACTAAGTTGATATTAACATGATTTTAAAAAGCATTTTTTTGTTATATATTTTTAAAAATCAGCATAATTAATAATCCAGATTTGCAGAATTTTCAAAATCATTTAATTTGATTCTGTTGGTGCCTATTAAGCTTCTGCTTTTGCTTCTATGGGTGGGTATAAGTGAAATAAAATCACTTCTATGCATGGTTACTCCAATTTTCAAGTGCCTTCCCCCCGTCCCATGTATATTTTGCTGGAACAGCCCTAAGAAAGAGGACCTATAGACATTGTTACATACCTTGGAAATGCTTGTACCAAGTCCACATCATGAGTCATATGTTGACATGCTAAAGTCATTTGCCGTTTGTTGGCTATACAGATCAGAAATTTGACAGCATCATTAGATATAACCAGAATGTATTCCCTATTTTATATATCTGAATATTGGCAGAAGTGACAATCATATCAATTTTTTAAAGCGTATGCTAAAAATGTTGAAATTGAGTTACCCCCATCCTCCCAAGCTTGTGTTTTGTAAATTCGTGAAAAATGTTGAAATTGAGTTACCCCCATCCTCCCAAGCTTTTGTTTTGTAAATTCTTGAAAAATGTTGACATTTATGGATCATATTTGTTAATGATTAAACAAAAATGTGTGATCGGAGGTGAAAAATTGTGTCCACAAAAATTCAATGAATCAAAAGGCAAGTGGCTCACTCTATTTTAGACACGACACAGATTAGATGAACATGCAAACATAATTTTATAACACTATTTAAGAAACCTCTCCAATGCATATGTACAAATAAAAGTTCAAATACACAGATCATTACTTAATAAGAAATAAACCAATATTCCTGACAATTTACATAAATATTACAAGAACAATTAAAAAGCCCTGCTTTTAATGGAAAACTATCCATAAAATATCGATTAAAAAAAAAATCATTCAACTTAACAAATTATATACAAATTTTCACAAACAGTAGTAAAGTACATATATATACATGAAGCATATTTCATTCATAAAGTGGAAAGGAGATAGATTGAATGGCATATGCATGCAATACAAGATTTTTGACAGTATTTAAAAAATCCTGGTTTTCAGTCTCCTGTTTACAATTATGGGGACACAACTTCAATATGAAAAGTTGCAATTTGTTATTCCAAATGTTTTAGATGTTACATACAACTGAAGTAGTTGAAATAACCTTAGTTATTACATTGAGTTGGAATAGTTCAATGTAATAAACAGAATAACTAATCTCGAAATTCGAATACCTAAGATCTACAACTCGTGACCGAAAAACACCCATTCGTGAATTAATGTGTTGTTCAGTAAATCAACAGTCAAACCTGCTTTCAAGGGCACCTCTATATAACAAATCACTCTCTGGTCCCTTGGATGCCCTTTATAGACAGGTTTGACTGTATTTGCATGTCAAAATTACTTATACTATAATTATTTACTAATTATAAGCAAACTTTGGAAACACATCACACGTAACTTAATTTAAAAAATGTCACATGCAAATTAAGAATTATGTTGCAGCTTGGTAAAAGATACATCTACCCAATTCCATCTTTTTTTAATTAATTTTCCATTAAAATAAATATAATTTACTGTCAATATCTATAATGAACTGGCTACCTTTATCTTAATTTCATTCAAGCATTACTATCTATTTTATCAAAATTCAAATGGAATAACTATACCAAGTTTACATATTCAAATTTGATTAAATTTACTTTTGTTTCTTAAATATGTAATTTTGATTTACAGTAAATTACACTATGTATTTAGCAGTTCTTATTAAATTGTGATTGGGTTTTGATTGTCTAATCACATCTTTCAAATTAATTAAAACAGTGCATCAATTTAATACTAATTTCCAAATCAGATTGACAGATATTTTAAAATTATTGCTTTTAATTAGCCAGTAAGCTAATAATTTCAGAATATGAATTTATTTTTTTTTTAATTAAAAGGGAAAAAAAAACTTAACAATTACAAGATGTACTCTCATTGTTGTCAGATATATATATATATAATTGAGATAAATTAAACTAGCAATTATCTTATAATCGAAAAGTTATATAAGGGAGACAACTCAATCTTTTTCTCCATTCAATTCTAAGTATCCCTATTCGTCCATGGAAAATTGATTGTTGGTTTCCCCTTATCCGACCGGGTCTGTTCACCTCCAGGTTAATTTTTTTGTCTTCTACAAATGAATACATAAACAAAGCAAATCTCCGGGTTTGTTACGTGGCAATTATCAGCGATGGTTTATATTTGTTTAGTTGGGGTTTAACGCCGTTTTCAGCACATTTTTATTTGGTGGAGGAAGCCGGAGTACCCGTAGAGAACCACCGACCTTCGGTAGGAAAATTGGCAATCCTTGTCAATTAAGATCGGAGTCGAACACACCCCGCAGCAGGTGAGATTCAAACTCACAACCCCAGCGTTGACAGGCTAGTGATCAGTAGTAGTCATGACGAACTACCTAGACCACTCGGCCACAGCGATGGTTTAAATTGTCCGACTGTCGATTAGAAACTGTTATAACATTGTACAAATTTTGCACGCCATGTTTTAAAATAGCTTAAATGAATGAAACAAGCTATTTTCAAGACTTGTCTTTGAAACAAACCTTTTGTGCAAAATCGTATAGAAAACAAATTTATTTATAGAATACTTTGCAGAAGAAACCATCACATGCGCAAGTCTAATCCCCCCCCCCCCCCCCCCCCCCCATTTTTTCACATGTTAGGGGAATAGGTGAAATCAACAATCAATTTTGGTAACATTGTCATGTCAGAATTCATCATTCATGAAGAAAACACACCATATTACTGTACACATTCATGATGACCTATTCTTCTCCATTACTTTCCGGTCACTTTCTCTCTGGAAAAAATAGAATGCTTCTCCAAGCAAGACAGGTACGGCTCGATTATCAAGATAATATGTATGAAATCTCTCAGCTCCTTCGCCTCCTGAGCGGTATTGATCAAGCTGATGATTCAGTGCTCTCCAGTCTACTTGTATAGCAGGATAAAAATCCTTCAAAAACTGCATGTATTTAGGGGTTGGGAAGGGAATTTTTATTCTGATGACATCCATTAAGTACGGATCGTCCATTACACAGTTTTCCATTGGAAGTGAGACAGCTTTAGATATTTCCGTTATGTATTCATTCTCCATCAAGAGATAATCAATGTATTTACGTATTATTCCTCGATGGCTGATTGACCTTACTTGGGAAGGATCTATGCCACCAGTTGAAGATGCATGGTCTTTTGACAAAAACTTTGGTTGAATACGAATTGTTTTCGTAGGGGGTGCATTGACAAACAGATTTTTTACAATTTCGTCATAATTAGCGATAGATTCTGTGGACACTTGAGATGATCTTGAACGTTTTTGTCTTTTTGATGGACTTCCTGTATTGTCCTCAATTCTTCTTTTACCTTGCTTTGGATCTAACAGAACAATCTTCTTAATTTGTCTTCTTTCATTTGGAACATTTCCTACTTCTCTGAATGAATTATTTTGGATGGGAATCCCTAATGGTGTATTTGGTATGGAATATTCCATAGGCATTGGATGAAACTGTCTAAAATCTAATGGCATTCTTGCATCCTCGTTCTCAAATTCAAATTGCATTCTATGCTGGTTATTTCCACTTCCTGAAATTCTAACTGGCATTCCCATATTACCAAAATTAGCATTTTCTGAATTGTGATACAGTTGATGCCCTTGATTAACAATATTATTGTTGCAGTCATACATCGCTACATTTTGAAAGTTTCCCTCCCAGTAAGGGTCAGGAGGTTGTCCAAACATCATAGGATGCCAATTATTTTGTCCATAAATCTGACTACCGGTATTATAACTTTCTTGAAAGTGTTGAGCCTGTCTGCTGTAATTTGTATTTACATCCTCATGATCCGTTGAACTGCAATAGCCATAGCCTGAATCGGTCACACGAGTTTCTGCAGTATTTGAATGAGATGCATAGGGATTATTTTTGCTAGCAGCCATGTCTGTCATTAGCCTAGCAGCTGCCATGGCATCTTCATCATGTGGCCTTACTTCTCTTTGGCCCCGTTTATCTAAAGATTCTCCTTGAACAAATTCATGAAAATGTTTTTCCTTATCATATGAGACAATCTCTGACGTTTGATCCTGATGACATACTGGGATAGCCTTTTCAAAAACAGGATCAGACTGTATTGTTGGTGTTATACTTTCAATACTGTGATCAATTTCATCTCTGCTGTCCTCTTTGTCTTCAAATTCAGTTTGGTTTCCACATGTTTTCATGGTAATTCCTTGTTTTTCAGTCATAGAACCCATTTTATCTTGCTCCACAGAAACATCATTAGAATCTTCAGATAGAGTAATAACATTATCAGTTTGTATATTTTCTAATTTGTCTCCCCTTCTAACATTACCCTTCTCCTGTGAATTTTGAGTCCCCAATCTTTTGTCTGTTTCACCTGTATTCTGATCCTGATCCTGTGCCTGTGTTTTTGGATTGTCCATTTCATCATCTGTGTCTTCCTCTTCAATACATATTGTTATTGTTTTATTAAATAAATCCATAATTGAATCAGTTGATTTGTGAATTATTTGTTTATGCTTTCTGTTTGACTTCTTTGAGACCTCTTTTTTATTTGCTTCATCAGTTGCATTTTCCTGTAAATAAGGTAAAAGCTGTTTTAAATAATATAAAAACAAATTGACAATAAGTGTATGGCAGTAAAAAGGTAACAAAAAAGCAGTTTCAATTATGTTATGGCAAAGCACTGGCCTGGGTGCCATAAAGAACTATTTTTGCTGAGTAAAGAAAATTTTACTCAAATTCCCATTCTCAGCCAATCACATTCGAGTATCCCCATATTTAAGAAAATTCTCAGACTTAAGAATATTCTCAACTTTTATGGTGACAGGCCCTGTACAAAAAGCTCAGTTCCATATTGTGAATTTATCTCTAGGGATAAATGCATTAAAAAAAAATAAAGAATTGAATTATATTTCAGAGGCAAAACCTCCTTCAATGGATGCAAATCTGACATGTGATGTTTGTTGCTAAGTAATGTAGTTGTCATGTTAAGTTGTTTTGATTTTCTATCTCTTGGCACTGTCATATTTGTATCCGAAATATAATGCAATTCTTTGTTTTAATGCATTTGTCTTTCCGTGAAGAAAATTATTGTTTTGAAAATCTAGGGATAAGATAAATTTGGATTTGATTTTTATCAGTCACTTTTATACCTCTTAACATACTTTAATATTTTGTAAGGTTTTTCTACTGATGCCTATAGAACCATTTTTGAAAGCTTAAAATAGAAAACTTTTATTTTTACATATGGTAAAATGCAACCTTTAAAAAAATATATTGACAGTTTTTATTTCACTTTAAGCAGTTTGCACCTTAAGCCACTTGCCCAAAGCCTGAGTCTAGTTATATTATTTTCAGGCTAAAAAACTAATATATCATTTGCCCGACTAGTCTAGTAAGATTTCAACAAGCTCATGTTTTCATCTCGTAATTTAAGTTCAGTCTTGTATATAAGTTGCTATTAAAATTTTTCTAATTCTGTGCATATTTATACTTCTCTTGACCTGTTTGATAAATTCTGATATCACCAATCGTTGGTTAAATGCTTGTGAAATTTCCTGCCAAAAGACGTACGGAAGACCTCTCTGAGTTTTACATTGTCATTAGAGAAAAAGATTCTAAAACTCTTGACATGTTAATTATGAAATTTATCCACTATGAATTAAATTTTAATTTTTTTAAACTGCTCGGACAAGTCTCGCAGCTTAAAAATGAAAATTTAGTATCTTGAGTTGATAAATTTCATAATTGTAGAATCTATATGTATCTTTCTTCGGAAAAAAATTATCACAATGAACTGAAACTTTGAGATGACAATCTTTAAGTTATTCTCAGGGTTATCACAAATATAGCATTTTTACATCAATACAAGTCTATGAAAAAGTGAATTCACAGGAGATAATTTTGTGGTCAAATCATTCAATAAAATAAAATATTTCCTGACAAACAGCCATATTGAAAGGACATTTAAGAGTACTTGTAGGACTGAAAGACATCCCAAAAAAATATGCCATATTGGTCATGGACCCGTAACATTCAGAAGTAAATTTGGATTGATTGATTTACTGATTTTTTCCAGCATAAAATGAAGAAATTTTTGCTGGGAAATACATGTCATTTTCTAAAAATGAACAATTCAAAGAGCATTCCATAAAAGATTGATCCCAGGGAGGTAATTTGTTATATATATTTTTTTAAATAAAGTGGGAACTTGGGAGTCACTCATCGGTCATTTATTCAATTAAAATTTTGTTTTTTATTTGTTTAGTTAATTTTTGTGAAGAATAAAGAAAAGTCTACAACACATGACATGTGAGAACAAACCTAACTTGATTTAAATTAAACTGCACCTATGGGCTTTGAATTTGGGCCAGACAAGCTTAAAAATTTATTAAGTTATAGAAGTTATACCTGGGATTCATTTTGTATCTCAGTAATTTCTTTTGTTGGTGTACACTTGTTTTTATCTCTTGTCTCCTCACAAACAACATCGTTGTCCGATATAGATTTATCTCCCTCCCAACTTTCAATCACTGTTGATTTTGTTGTATTTGTGTCATCTTTATTAGATTTATCAGAGTTATTTCCCTTTGTTTTCTTGTCTATTTTTCTTTCTTGCTTCTTCTGATTATCATTAAACTTTTGTGTAATGTTTTCCTTTATTTCTGGATTTCTGTTTATCCTTTTTCGTAAAGTCCTTGGTGCAGGCTGAAAATAAAAAGGTATTTAAAAAAAGTTTGAAACCTACATGCTGTATTTGTTTTCCTAAAAGTAGAACTTGGAAAAATGAATTTTGGATTCTCATTTAATCCCCCTCCCCCCCCCCCCCCCCCCCCATCATAAAAAAAGGTACATGAATCTGCCTGCCTAAAAGGGTAGATGAGAATATACAAATTATTTTTCAGTTTTCATTTATCATATACAGTATTAAATTTGAATTTTTATGCTGCACGGGCATGGTTATTACCCTTTTAAATACAAATTTGATATCAGAATTCGTTGCAATTCACATATAATTTTTCTGTTTCACATATTAAATATGCTGATATGGCTTCTTGTTAAAAACTGACAATTATATTTTTGTTTTACCATGCAAACTGAAGAATCAAGTTTAACATTCAGTACCAAACTTAATTTTCAAAAAATCATAAAAAAAAAAATTATACTAAATAATACCAAAGGAAGTAATTAAATCCAAACTTTAGATTTTATACTAATAATTAATAATAATTATAAACTACATTATCTAGTTTCAAGTTTGTCTTACCTTTTCCAATGAATCATTTTGTTGTTCTTTAGATGTTTCAACTCTAGACTTCTTAGTTGCTTTGGTCATTTTCAATTCAAACTACAAACAAAATGTTCAATAATGTTAAATGTATTACAAAATCACAATACATCTCTGTGGATGTATAATGCATGTAATGATACAATTTGGAGACAAATGAGATATAAAGACATAGATAAAAAGAAGGCATCCAAGATTTTCCTTCATCAGTGTTTAAAGCATCCTGTGTAGAAAAAACTCTTCAATCCATGATCTTCATATTATAAATACTTTGATATTTGCAAGCAGAGTGGTGATGGAGCACCAGATATGATAACGGTTTCACAATATCTGAAATCTACAGTTTTTCATAGACAAAAAAAAGAAGAACCTGTTTTTATAAGGCAAAACCTTGGTTACTCAAACTTGTTTATCTCAAATTCTGATATGACCTGCTTCAAACACTTTCAGTCTACGTCAGTGGTAAAATATGGATATTTTGATTCCAACGTCACGGATGTCAGAGGGCTTTTTGGTATCGTCATAGTAAAGTTTTCAACAAGCTTTAACGACGTCATAGTATAACTTGCAATAGGTCTACTATATTTGGTATGGAAGGATTGCAAGGTGTACATGTCCAACTGGCCATTGTCATTTGACCTTGACCTCATTTCCATGGTTCAGTGGTTATAGTTAAGTTTTTGTGTTTTGGCCTGTTTTTCGAATACTGTATGCAATAGGTCTACTATATTTGGTGTATGGAAGGATTGTAAGGTGTGCATGTCCAACTGACATATCTCATCTGACCTTGACCTCATTTTCATGGTTCAGTGGTTATAGTTAAGTTTTTGTGTTTTGCTAAGTAATCTTAAGTCCTGCCTTTTTTTCGGCAAAATTTCGAGACTGCCTTTTTTTTAGTACCTGGTGTTGTCCTGAATTTTTTTTCACTACATTTTTCATCCTGCCTTTTTTTCTGAGGATTTTTGGTCCTGCCTTTTTTTCACCAAATTTTGCATCCTGCCTTTTTTTTCAAATTCCTTCCATGCCCCCCATAAAAGTCAAATGGTTGCTCCCTAAATGGCAAAAACCATCACTTTGACATTATCCTAAATGATATAAATAATTGTTATTTTTTCATGTTTTTATATATTCTAGTACATAATGTTTATTTCATTTTATTTTTTTATGGATATTAGTAGCCTTTTATCTTTTTTGTAAGTGTATTTGGCATGTGTGCATACCAGTTTACCAAGTTTGAATCATACTAAGGAGGGACATAAAAAGACTGTTTTTTTTTAAATAACTCATTACTGTTAAACTGAATTTGGAATATGTCTGTTTGGTCATCTTTATGAACTGATAGATACGACTGTTGTCATGGAATTGGCTTGAGACAAAATGGATTGCATGAAGGCTATTAAAATTAAAAAGCCAAATTGTAAATCCTTGAAACATCTTTAAGAGACGAGAATATTTATCTGGTGTAAACACAAGAAGCTATTTAGTACAAAGTCAGCTTCAAGACACTTCAGGACTAAAATTAAAGCATGCAAAGGTCTGTGTTGCTCAGCCTCTGCCTCTCAATCTCATCTGTCTTGTCTGTTCTGGTTGATCAATCGTTTGTACTTATTTGAGTCTACTAAAATGTCATCTTGAATAATTGGGAATATTATCGGATTCACTAAATATTAGTTTCCATACTAAAAAACTAAATATTTGTACCAAAGTTGGATTTGCATTTGTCTTTCAACATTTCACTTTTGAAAAGTCCTCTCCCTTGCTTTGGCGTCTGCAAAACAAAGCGCAATGAATTGTGGGAAACCTTCAGAATTGCGTCCCTTTTAGACGGCATTGCAATGCAATCAACAACGTAACTCAACTTGGTCCACCGCCGCAACGCCGAATGACGAGAGATATAATATGTGGTAGTGTAAAAATATATTTTATAGCCGCCAATGTTTCGCAAGAAAAATATTTCCCTATTGGGGTAATGCCATTTCATTTCAGAGACAGGAGAAAGGAACTGAAAGAAACTCTCAAATTTGGTATAAAAAAAAGGCAGGCTCAAATATATGGTGGGACAATTTGGGAATTAATATTCTGTCTTATCCAATGGTTTTAAGTCTTTATATCTTCATGAAAATAAAAGCTGGGCTTTTTTTTTCGACATCCAAGTTCACTTTCTTTCCCCTCTAAATAGATATCAAATGGCGGCTTCCTTCAGGTCGCATTTGGCTTGCCGTTGGTTTTGGTAGTCATGTTTGGACCCCTCCAAGTTCACCCGACTGGTACACTCTCTACTGCCTATCAATATTAATGCAATAGGTCACCTGCTTTAAAAAAAAATAGATTTAATTATATATTAGATATGATCTATATACAAGATCAGATATAATTATACTACTAAATCTGTCTTAAGGACAAAAGACTTCATTTTATGGGAGGGGCTGTGCAGGATAAAAAGGCAGGCTCTTCAAATTGAAGGAAAAAAGGCAGGACTGAAAATCATCGAAATAAACTTATAGTCTTTTATGTTTTTTGTGAAAAAAGCTAAGCGGGCTTGTGCGCCAAATTAAAACAAAGATGTAGACTATAACCTATATTGCTCATCTGGATTTAATGTCATTCAAACGGCATGAAAAAGAATTGAGAATTACTATCATTTAGACAAATCCTCATCTTTTTGTTTGTGGATCCCAAGAAATTATTTTGAATGGGCATGGGGACCACCCGGACAGGACTATTCCACCAAAGTTAAGTCTTAGTTGTGAGTGTAGTTTCAGAGAAGATTTTTGATAATAATTGTTATCTTATTTGTTTCTAGTTTTATTATACCACCGCTTTTGAAAAAGCGGGGTATATAGTATTCGTTGTGTCCGTCCGTCCATTCATCCGCCCGTCCGTCAGTTCGACCTTTGTATCCGCAACTCCTCCTAAACTACTGAATGGAATTTGATGAAACTTCAGAGAATCTTCATCCCATGATGGCATTGTGCACCTCCTATTTTAGAATTTGATCGGACCAATTTTTGGGGTTTCCCATAGAAAAACATGGACTTTCGCTTTCAATGTGATAGGGGGTGCCATGATGCCATCCGCAACTCCTCCTAAACCACTGTATGGAATTTGGTGAAACTTTCAGAGGATCTTTATTACATGATGCAATAGTACACCTCCTATTTTAGATATTGATCTGATGAATATTTGGGGTTACCCATACAAAAAATGGACTTTGACATTCATTGTGATAGGGGTACCATGATGCCATCCGCAACTCCTCCTAAACTACTGAATGGAATTTGATGAAACTTTCAGAGAATCTTCATCCCATGATGGCATTGTGCACCTCCTATTTAAGAAATTTGATCGGACCAATTTTTGGGGTTTGCCATAGAAAAATATGGACTTTGACTTTCAATGTGATAGGGGGTACCATGGTGCCAT
Organism: Mytilisepta virgata; assembly: GCA_028015205.1. Classification (NCBI taxonomy): domain Eukaryota; kingdom Metazoa; phylum Mollusca; class Bivalvia; order Mytilida; family Mytilidae; genus Mytilisepta; species Mytilisepta virgata. The sequence continues at coordinate 27,366,076 of CM051511.1, forward strand.
CCGCATCTCCTCCTTAACCACTGCATGTATGGAATTTGATGAAACTTTCAGAGGATCTTCATCCCATGATGGCATAGTGCACCTCCTATTTTAGATTTCGATCTGATGAATATTTGGGGTTACCCATACCAAAACATGGACTTTGACATTCATTGTGATAGGGGTACTATGATGCCATCCGCAACTCCTCCTAAACTACTGAATGGAATTTGATGAAACTTTCAGAGAATCTTCATCCCATGATGGCATTGTGCACCTCCTATTTTAGAATTTGATCGGATCAATTGGGGTTTCCCATAGAAAAAACATGGACTTTGACTTTCAATGTGATAGGGGGTACCATGATGCCATCCGCAACTCCTCCTAAACCACTGTATGGAATTTGATGAAACTTTCAGAAGATCTTTATTACATGATGCTGTAGTGCACCTCCTATTTTAGATTTTGATCTGACAAACATTTGGGGTTCCCCATTCCAACACATGGACTTTGCCATTCATTGTGATAGGGGGTTCCAGTATGCCATCTGCAACTCCTCCTAAACCACTGAATGGAATTTGATGAAACTCATCTCACTGCTGTTGGAGTTTTCCTATCCAAAATTTTGACATTTCCTTTCATGTATCTTATGTAAGGCGGGGGTATCAAGTAGTGAGCTTTGCTCACAGTATTTCTAGTTAGTTACAGCGGTCATATTAACCATACAGGCTACCTCATAAAGACAAATCCATCCGGCAAAGTCTGGTCTCAATTGTCCCATTATTTTCAGAGGAAAATATTTTTAATGACTTTTATGGTTTTTCTACAATAAGTAATGGTGGCCATGGTCTAAAATTCGAACCAATGAAGGACCATTCTATAATAAAAAAAAAAGAATTTCTATCAAAGTTTGTTCTCAAGGCCAAATGATTCCAAAAGGTAAGATATTTTAAAATGTAATTTTTACACCGGACAGCGGACACGAAGTGTGCAATAGCTCAAGTGGCCCTAGACTAGTGTTTTTGGCCCCCCCCCCAATAAAAAAAAATCTAATTGTGTCCCCAGTATGGGCAGGATTTTGTTTCTGGTGATCATCCCATGCGATGATACGATTTTAGACTGATCTCGGTCAGCTGAGATATTGCCATCTCTCCTATAATGGTGTCAGTCGTCAAGCGTAAACATCCCCTAATAACTTCTCCTTTGAAACCTATGGAACGCCATAGCTGCCTTATATGTACTTATTTCTATATATGCACATACTTTTTCTATATATGCACATACTTGATCTATTTATGCACATACTTGTCTATATATGCACATACTTGTCTATATATGCACATATTTTGTCTATATATGCACATACTTTATCTTTATACTTTGTCTATATATGCACATACTTTATCTTTATACTTTGTCTATATATGCACATACTTTTCCTTTATACTTTTTCTTTATACCTTTTCTATATATGCACATACTTTTTCTGTATACTTTTTATACGCCCGTCAAAATTTTGACGGGTATATTATGGTTTACAAACGTCTGTTCCTCTGTCCGTCGTAAACATGTCGCGCCGTAACTTGAGAACGTCTCATCCAAATTTCACAAAACTTAACATAGTTGTTTCTTATGATGGTCAAACGATCTGTATACTTTTTGGTGAAAATAAGATTAAAACTATTTAAGTTACGGGACTTGGTAACTAAAACAGAAGTTAGTTTTTTTTTCATATGTCGCGCCGTATCTCAAAAACGATTTATGATTATTCCTTAAAACTTTGCACACTTCTTAGTTATATTAATCTAAAGAAGTTCTGTATACCTTTTGGTGATGATTCAAAATTTTATTTTAGAGTTTTTGAGTTTTTTGTAAAAAAAAAAAAAGGGGGGGGGGGGGGGGTTCACATGTCGCGCCGTACCTCAAAAACGATTTATGATTATTGATTAAAACTTTACACACTTCTTAGTTATATTAATCTGAAGATTTGTATACTTTTTCGTGATGATTCTTTATTTTATTTTTGAGTTAAATTAATTTTTATTGAGCTTTTTGGTAAAAAAGGTAGTCTTTTTTGGTCACATTTCGAGCCATATTTCTATTGCTTAAAAGTTTACACGCTTATGTTTTCCCGGGTTTCCATATACATCCCACCAGCAGCTCCACTAAATAAAGGTGGGTTCCAAAAACACTTATGTTTTTTTCACCTAGTATGTGTGGCTTAATAAAAGAGTTGTTGTTTAAGGCAACAACCATTTTCTTAGGGGGGGGGGGGGGTGATTTTTTTTTTCGAAACCTTCCTTCAACAAAATATTTGTTTTCCTATGAGAAGGAAAGCAAAAATTGTTTTCCTATCACGTGTTCCGTATCATGATGTATATTCCGCCTATTAGTTGTTTTCGGTTGAAGAAAACGTTTTGAATTCTAGTTGAAATCCGAAGTTCCGTGTTGAGAGAGAAGCCACGCTCTTCGAACGATAAAGAACCCTATCAACAACTCTTCGGAGGGGTCCGTAGGTGGCCTGTTGATAGGCAAAATTACAGTCCCTACATGCTCCATTTCAAGTGGCAATCTAAATTTCAAAAAATATATTTTGAATCCTTTCGCCCCAGGGTGACCCACTTTAGGCACCTACCAACCTGATTATTTAATCAGGTACCCATCATGATACTGAACACATGATAGGAAAACAATTTTTGCTTTCCTTTTCGTAGGAAAACAAATATTTTGTCGAAGGAAGGTTTTGAAAAAAAATTAAGAGCACAGTGAAAATCCCAGCCCCCCCACCCCCCGATAAGAAAATGGTTGTTGCCTTAAACAACAACTTTTTTTATTAAGCCACACATACTAGGTGATAGAGACACTTTGCTATACATATTTGCATCTTAGTGGGTGTCCCCTGGTTTTAAACAAACATATCTGGAATCAACAAACTCAGTTGACATACGGGATGGCCTAGCTCTGAGGAGGGTTGCCCTGAAAAATCTCCTAAAATAACCCGAAACATTGAATAAAATACATGTAATACAAAACACAATGTAAGGTCAAAGTTGCGATCTATACCGCAAATGGGGGGGGGGGGGGTTATGATCATTTTAAAAAAAAGTATGTGCATATATAGAAAAGGTATAAAGAAAAAGCATGTGCATATATAGAAAAAGTATGTTCATATATAGACAGCGGATATAGATAAAGTATGTGCATATATAGACACGTATGTGCATATATAGAAATAAGTACATATAAGGCAGCTATGGCGTTCCATAGAAACCACTTGGTCAAATAACACCTTGGGTGGTTCGGACCTCCGACAAATGTTGCCATTGTTTAAAATAGTAAAAAACCATTAAAAATCAATAATTAAAAATATTCTCCTCCCTTCCGAAACTATCTGTGCAATTGAGACTAAACTTCAGTAGAATGGTTCTTAGGTGCCCCCCCTCTCAAATCGTGTCTTGGGGTCTGGACCTCCGGATCAATCTGACCACTGTTACTAATCTTGAAAAATTAGAGAAAAAAAAACTAAGAATCTCTTCTGAAACTGAAACTAAAGAGGCAATTGAACCTGAACTTTAATACAATGGTCCTTAGGTGTTCGCCTTTCAAAATTCTGTCTTGGAGTCCATCGATGAGGATTTATTTATTCAATTCTTTTTTATAATGTTTGAATGGTATATTAAATCAAGGTCAGCGATATAACCTCCTCAAGCCTCGTTTGTAATATATCATACACTCACACCAAACTTTAAAAAAAAAAAGTATATACTATAAATTGATTTCCGATGATATTCAGACCTGTATTTTGTCTCCATGTGTTTGAGCGTCACCCCCCCCCCCCCCCCCCTTTCCCCTTGAGGAACTGATGGTAGTCGGTCATTAGAAATGTATACTGCGTATCATATCTGATTAAAAAAAAACCAACATGCAGGTGTACATGTACCATTTCCTCGAGTGCGGAAGGTCGCTCGTTCGATCCCCGGCCGGGTCAAACCAAAGACATTCAAATTAGTATTTGCTGTTTCTCCCTTAAGCACGCGGTATCTAGGAGTAAGAGCAAAGGTCTACTGGTCGGCTCGTAGTATAATTTGTAGGAGTGGTATGTCTTCCTGTGGCAGTTACTTCGTGAGCTAGCACATTAAACATCCGGATCAGCGTCTTGGTCTAGTACAAAGCAGGGATCATATTCATTATCATACATGTTCTGGTTCTGATATGCATCTGGCTGCCAGTAGACGTTAAACAACAATTCATCCATCATCAAAATACAGAAAAATCATGTCATACAGATCAATTGACCTTGGCCCGGTCGAAATATGACTACAGAAATGCCACATAATGGACCACTTGATTTCTGTGAAGCTGGAAAAGGAAGTGATCTTGGATGCTGTAAATTCTCTCCACAGCGCCCAAAAGCCGGGATTTTTTTCCTTCAATTTTTTTGCTACTATTTGATCGGATATGATTTTAAATTCTGCCTTTTTTCACCACATTTCTCTGAGCCTGCGTTTTATATTTTTTGAATCCTTTCTTCCCCTCTAAAATAAAAAAAAGCGATTCATTAATAGGAAATACTTTTTTCTGATTCTTAATAACAAGAAACATCAATTCTCAGTAGAATATTAGCTATCACTGGCAAATATCTTTCTACACACAATAATATGTCAATATGATCGCTATAAATCGTTACAAAGGCTAATTGATGCCCTTTGGAAGAGCAGAACCGACAGAGCCTTTTAAAATAAAAATGATCCGTATCTACATATGCAGGAGTTCAATTCTTTCATGTTTGCAAATTTTACAACCCCGGGGATATATAATCGTCCATGTGAAAGCAATTACACTGTTTATTTACTCATTGTACAAACTTTGCAAATAATTCTCTATCACGCTCAGTTAACCAAAAGTTACATACCTATGTAAAAATCTAAAAGCAGATATGAAATATCAACCAAATGTTGGGGCCTCGGTGGCCGAGTGGTCTAGGTAGTTCGTCATGACTACTAATGATCACTGGCCTGTCAACGCTGAGGTTGTGAGTTCGAATCTAACCTGTGGCGGGGTGTGTTCGACTCCGATCTTAATTGACAAGGATTGCAAATTTTCCTACCGAAGGTCGGTGGTTCTCTCCGGGTACTCCGGCTTCCTCCACCAATAAAAACTGGCCGCCGCGAAATAGCCAAGTGTGCTGAAAACGGCGTAAAACCCCAACTAAACAAACAAACAAATCAACCAAATGTTTGCCCCACCCTTAAAACAATATAGGTGTTCCTGAACTGCATTGTACTATACAAAAGGACTGTAGTGGTGAAATATCGATATATTACTATAGGATTCTGAGAAATGAACCTTAACGCAAAACTTAACCAAAGTTACTGAAGCATGAAATGTAGGTCATATATATTCCCCTAGCTAGTTTTTAAAGTTTTTTGTTTGAATTCTCTTTATTTAAATTACAATAAAATGTGATAAACAATTTGACTATTTAGGGACATGAAACGAAGCAATTCGAAAACATAATCTAGCTCCAAAATTCGGTGAAGAAAAAGGTCCAACTTAAAATGTATTGAAAGATATAGGACTTGAATATCTGTATCTTTTTTGGAAAAAATTAGCACTCACATATATATATAAAAGAAAAAAAAATCCAGGCTTGTGAAAATTTTTTTCAGGATTTGAAATTGCTTACTTGGCTCAGTCTGCTCCGTAATTAAATCTTTGCGGGATGTTAAGATCAAATGGAAACACAGAAGATCATGAGAACAAAAAGGTACTACAAAACATCCTCCCAAGTCAGGTTTTTGTATCCACGCTCGTTCCTACAAACCCCTGACATCACACATTCATATTTTACGGGTCGGAAGTGAACGATTTTGATTGCTTTTCTAGGTCAGAAGAGAATCCATTTGCGTCGTAGGTAGAATTTTCTAGGTCACACACCAGGCGGTGATATGTTCGACCCCCCAAAAAATGAATGTGAGATGTCAGGGGTTTGTAGGAACGAACGTGGATACAAAACCCTGACTTGAGAATATGATACAAGATTGAGCTCAGATTCCTGCTTCGAAATACATCAATGGTTCAGTCACGAAGCTTCTGAAAAACCCCAAAGTTTCGAAACTTAATTCACAATTCCAACTCGATCCAACACGGGCTGAATTACAAGAATCTGTTATGACAAAAAAGACTGAAGTCACTGTGATTTTTCAACAGGAAAATATCTTAAATCAGAAACCAGAGTTCTTTTTAGGAAAGGAAAAACTAGAAAGAGTATTAAAATATAAATATTAAGGTAACATAATTGAATCCTCTGGAAAATTTCATTCATCCTATTTAGAATTGTCGAAAAAGGGAAGCAAAGTACTGTTTTCAGTCTTTGAATATCTTGGACCATTAGATAACGTACCTATTAAAATTCACAAAAAATTATTTGAGTCGTTAATTAAACCCATTTTAATATATAATTATGAAATTTGGTAAATGGACTTCTATGAAAAAATCATAAAAGCATCAAAGCGAGGACAAGATAACCCTAATTTTGACTTAATATCACTAATAGACACAAGTTTTATCGAAAAAGTTAATTTAAAGTTCCGTAAATATACATTAGGCATAAGTAAACACCCAGTTAATATGGCAGCTAGAGCAGAACTAGCTCAGCATCTTTTAGATGCATACATTAAAATTCAATCTGTGAAATATTTAACTCGTTTATTACACCATACTAATAACAAATTACTAGATGATGCATTTTTATTGGCAAAGTCATTACATTTCAAAGGTTCATATTCTTGGTTTACCTATATAAATAATATATGTAATTTTAATAATATAGATTTAGGTGAAACAGAACATCTTGACTATCAAAAAGAAAGTTTCTTTTGAGAAAAGGTTAAAAGTTAAATTAAAAAATAACTATGAAACATTATTTTTTGAAAAACTTAAGGCTTTAACCGATCATAGCAAACTATTCTTATACAGTAAATTAAAATCTGATTCTGAAATCAATGAATTTTTACTTCATACAAATTTTGAAAACAAAAGAAATTTATGTAAGATGCGAATTAGCGACAACTTTTTCAGAAATAGAAAGAGGTCGCTATAAAAGATTAAAAAGAAATGAAAGACTTGGCAAAATGTGCAATAGGAATGTAATTCACTACCTTTTCCATTGTCCAAAATATAAGGGTGTTAGAAAAGAATTTGAAATAAATATACAAAATAATTCTCTTAGTGCACAAAATGATAATGAAAAATATATGCAGATAATGTCTCTGCCGAATCATTTGCGGTTTGTTGCTCCGTTTATTAAAAAGTCCTAATACTGAGGAAAGTGGACTCTATAGCGGCATGATTCTACAAATTTGATTTGTCAGTGTAAGACTGTCTTGTTATTTATTCTTTTATAATTAATGATTGTCTGTTTTGTATACATGTCTTTGTATAATTGTTTAACATCAACCCCTTGGGGGTATAATTGTGCATTTCAATAATAAACATATTATCTTGCTATATGCTGTAAAGGGAAGGACAAAATACATCTTCTTTAAATAAAAGTAAAAAATTTATAGTGATAAAATTCTTTGTCAAATTAAGTGCCAAATTGAAGTCACTGTGCGGGTTTTTTTTTCTTATCAGGATAAATTTTATGTCGGATAAGTAGCTTATTTGAAGTATTATATCATATTAAGCAAATAATAATCTTGTCTTCATGAATAAGTTTACACGCCCATTGAGACCTATAAATCCAATGTTTGCACGCATTGTTGAGGCTCAGTTAGGGGAAACAGATGACGAACGTTTTTACATTAGTTTCTCATAATTTTTGTGGATAATTACTTATTTACAGCTTTTAAACTTCAAAATTCTGACTTTCATGTATTTATAGGGGAAAAACTTCATCAAATTAAATTTAAATTTTTGCCAAGTTTATATAGTTAATATTTAAGTTAATTTTACGCGAATTAAAATAATAATAATAATAATAAAAAACAGATTCAACATACACCATGAACTTTATTTTCATAAGACCAAGCCAATTTTTTTCTACTTTGTGTATATGTATGAGATATTCTGACTTCAACAGTGATTATTGAATAATGTCAAAAAAATCTTTAGGGTAGGTACACAAAGATATGGTAGGTAAGGTAACCGGGACCCCACATATTTTTTTTTTCAATTTGGGATAAACTATAAAAACATACTGACAGAAAAAAAGTGTAATAGATAGTGTATAAAATGTTAAAGTTAGAAGTTTTATGAATTTACATAGCTTTTTTCTATAGTATACAATATTTTAAACAGCCAATTAAATTCAACTGTTTCAGTCTTTTTTATTATCACAAAATACTAATTTTTTAAAATAAAATATTAGTATGAAAAGCATTTATTGCAAATTTAATCAGAAAGATCGAGAAAATGTGAGTATATTAGAAAAAAGTAATAAGTTAATTAAACTTAATTGCATTTATACTAGATATTGATGGAGTTTATTGTTCCTATTGACCTGTTTGTAAAGGAGTATAGCCATTTCACCCTATATTTCTGAACCGCCTCGGTAGCGTGCTCGACTCGAGTGCAGAAGGTCGCAGGTTTGACCCCCGGTCGGGTCAAACCAAAGACATTAAAATAGGTATAAATGTGTTGCTTCTCCGTCAAGCACGCGGCATCTGAGTAAGAGCAAAGAGCTGATGGGCTCGGAGTCAGTATAATATTGGGTGATATGACTTCCGGCGGACTGTTACCTCGTGAGCCAGCACGTGAAAAATTCGACTCAGCGTGTCGGTCTAGTACAAAGCAGGGTTCATATACCTATCATATCAACATGTTCTCGGCCTGATATGCACTTCATGATCGCCACTCGATGTTAAACAATTTAAAATTCATTCATCCATCCTATATTTCTTTCCCTCATAACTGTAACATTTTAAATTTCAAATATTAGCATATGCCCATCTTAAACGGTAATTTATAAAACAAATCTTAATCTTTGGTTTTGTTCTGATTGTCATCATGTTGAAAAACTGTCTTAAAGACCCAAAATTGACAACATCATACTTTTATATTTTTTCTTTTGCAAAGGGGAAAAAAGTTATCTACCTGCTCTCGGTTAAGCAATTCTACACCTCCCTCCCGTTGGGTTAGGAGGTAACTAAATCCGCTCAATTATTGATTTTCTTGAAATTTTACTTGCAACTAGAATGTTCGAAAATGCATCTAAATATCGAAAAAAATTAATATTTAGCTTTTATATTTCTTCAATCAGGTTCATTTAAAATCCTTCAAATAAAAGTCTTTTACTGTAGATTTCATATAAAAACTGCCGAAAATAATTAATAATTTCGGTTTAAATCGTCATTTCGCAAAAACTCAGTAATCCCTAGAATTTTCTATAAAAACGATATGTTATTGCTGTGAACTTTTTCGTTTTAATGATACTAAATAAAAATAGGGTCTGTAAGAACACTAAAAATTTACATTTTTATCGCGACGTCGTGAGGACGTTACGCTTATTTTGGCTTTTTGACGCTTATTTTCGCTCTTCACATAGTAATAAATCTAATATACTAAAAAAAAAAAAAAAAAAAAAACAAAAAAAAATAAAACGAATCCGGTAACCCCTCGCAAATTTTATATCAATAAAAACAGAATTTCAGTGGCAATAATATATCATTTTTTTCAATTCTAGGGACTGAAGTTTGAGAAATCATAATTTAAATTCTAAATATTTGACTTTTTGCAGCGATATCTATGTGCATTCTATGTTTTACACATCTGTTTGCGAAAACTTGAAACACTATATTTCGGGATGTATTAAAGGGACATACGTCATTTTATTGATATTCAGATGCAGTTCAACGTACTATAGTTGCATGCTAAATTTTATAAAAATCTGAAATATAGCCCAATTAGGTACCTCCTACCTTAATCAAAATCCTGGATTCCGTCCTGGTACATTGTACCTGCATTTTATTTATGGTGCTTTGTAAAATACATGTATCTGCGCATCAAAATACTAAAGAAATTATAGTGGATGATACGATATAAAATATAAGTAATTTTTTTGGTTCCCTGTGCTATGAAACCTGAATTCTGGTTCCCTGTGCCATGAAACCTGAATTGGGTTTCAAAGCAAGTTTTTTTTTCTTTTTAAAATTCCATAAACGTTCTTATTTAATGCATACTAATATATTTTACTGCTCATTTTCAGGAAGACAAATTAGATAAATTTAAATTTGTATTGATTATACCTAAAAATTTCGTTGTTCGTTTAAATTAAACGTAGATACAGAAAAAAGGAAATTAATAGATAAAAAATTATTAAAAAAATGAATAAAAAAACGAAATAAAGCCATTATAAGAACCATAACTAAATGAACGAATGAATGAATAAATGAAGGAATGAATGAATGAATAAAATAACAATAAATAAATAAATAAATAAACAAACAAACAAAAAAACAAATATAATGAGCACACTCATTTGTTTTGAGAAAATATATTCGCCCCCTTAGATACACCCTTAATTTTCTTTGGATTAACTTATTTCACAATTGGAAGATACAGTATTATCCAATCTATAAAATTTTATATAAAAATAATTCATTTTCAATAAGAAGTAATAATTGTTATTGCCCAACTGTGTTCAGCAGTAAATAAATTCTCTTATCTTACTGGCTGACATTTATCTGCATGACAGCTTTTGAAATTAACATTAAATTCCGAATTAAAAGTGATGTCCCACTACGCGTTTTCTTCTTAATCTTTAATTAATTCAAAATAACAATTGGGAATCAGCGTCAAGTAATTTTTAAATATTACACAATAACTAGATTTAATAATACTTTCTAATAAGACAAATTTAGTGTATCATCTATAAAAATATTGTTCCATATCATTATAATTCCCAAGATTGAATGCGTGAAACTGATCGGATTTGAAGGCGGATCCTCTCGTAATCTGCCCTCGCAATCAACTCTATGGGGATCCGCGGTTCAAACTAAATACCGCTCATTAATACAACACAAAGATTACAATGCACCACTCGTTTTCAACAATCAAAATTTAGCGGATAATGTTAACTTGTAACATGTCTAATCATTTAAATATAATTAGAAGCTCGTAAATATTTTAGATCAGTCAAAATTTCGACCGTATGCAAAGGACATCCCGAATTTTAGAAAGAACAAATTGTGTAATTTTTTTCTGTGGCGACGCTTTTTACGTGAAAACTTAGGCGAGTTTCTAACAAAAAATATTCTAATTTCGGAATATTTCACAATCTGATCAGGACATTTGTTGAGAATTAAGTATTGCAATGTGTGAAAAAGAAATTTCTATTCGAAAAGACGAAGTAAAACCACAGAGGCCTAGCTCCCTTACTCTGCCACCAAATTATGCTGGAGACACTTCCGACGACGAAGAAATTGATGTTGTTGATGATTTCCACTCCGACGACGATGTTGCAGGTATGACTTTACTTGAATTTTGAAAAAGTTGAAGCCTTGTTTTATTTTGTAGTGGTTCGTGATGATAAAATAGTTATTAACGGTTTTGTTAAAATTCTTTAATTATCACAGCTTTTTCAAATGTAAATATTGTTTGTTTAGTTTGGGTTTTCAGCACATTTGGCCAGTTTTTATTGGTGGAGGAAGCCGTAGTACCCGTAGAGAACCACCGACCGTCGGTAGGAAAATAATTATAAATAAATAAATTATAAAATAAATGAATAAATAAATTATAAAATAAATGAATAAATAAATTATAAAATAAATGAATAAATAATCAAAAGAAAATAAATAACATTAATGAAAAGAAAGAAAAAGGGATAATAATTATTTTATGGTTTTCTGTGGAACTTAAGTAACTGAATTTTCTTTGCGTTTGATATCTTATTGAGAAAATGTTGTAGTTTTCTTCAAAGATTCAGAAGACAAAAGTTCCTCATATTGCCGTATTACAACAACTGGTAAAATTCTTATTATTTTTTCACCTTTGAATAAAAATAAATCAAAATAAATACCATGTAAATAAATTTATTTAATATTTTCAATTGAAAATGTAAACTAAAATGTATAAAGCAGTCTAGAATCTTCACTAAAAAATAATTTATGTAGCAAATCCGACGTGGAAAATGTGCATATATTTAAATAACAATTAAGAATTGATGGTCATTGTTTTTTTTTTGGGAAAAGATAAATTCTAAAGATAAAATCTCAAGTTAATATTTTTTTAAACATTTTTGCACAAATGTTTTCAATAACGTCAAATACAAAAAAAAGGAAAAATGAATGACTGTATGAATGAAAGAATGAACGAATGAAAAAACAAACGAACGAACGGACGAATGAATGAATGACCTATATATATATATTATTTGAAAACAAAAAATACTCTTTTACTCCTTTACAACAAAATAGAGTATTATTGGCAATAAACATTTGTTCTAGTTAAAAATTTGAGCCTAGACGCGTCGGAGTAGTTTAAGCTAAAAAAAAAATGATTTTCTGTCCCAATTGATATGTTTAAAGATTCATAAATCTGGAGACTTGGGGTGTTTTCATTATCCCGGTCGAACCTTGAAAATCGGTACGTTACTGGTGGCCTGCCAAACAGATGAAAAGTAACAGATTTCGGTACGAACCAGCCGAACCTACATAAAGGAAAGCACCCTTGGTTTCATAGAGATGGTATTGAGCTGTTTAAATCTGTTCATATAATCAAAGAATTTATAGAATTTTGGCATCTCGCTGTCCATACTGAAAATGAACGAGTTCTTCATTTTTAAAAAGGGTTTTCATATGAATTATATACTGCCACTCATTTATATTATTTCTGATAAACCCATTTAAGACTTGCTTACATAATTGGGTTTCGTCCAGATGTGTTAGCCTTGAATAATATGAAACTCTCTGACGGTCCAAAAATTGTTTATTTGTTCCCGTCAAAATTCCAAAAATATAGCGGACATGGAGATATTTATCTTAGTTTTAAATATAATTTTGGCTGCCCGATATTGGAGGATATTCAAAACAAAAATTTGATATTCTGATTTTGGGACCCATACTGAGCATCCATGAACAATACTTGGACGAATTACAGATGTCCACATGGCATTTCCAAATTTAATACGATTAAAATTACCATTCTTTCCAAGTATTCTTACCGGTAAATAAATAAATAAATAAATAAATAAATAAATAAATAAATAAATAAACAGTTTTAATAATCATTTTACATGCAAATATGCAATAAATAAATAAATGATCCTATTTTTTTGGAATTTAACTTGTCGATTAAACATGAAAGTGTACAAAATCTGTAAAAATAGGACACCAATATATAATTAAATTTCACACGAAAAGAAGATTGAAATGAAATAAAATTAAAGAAAGAACATATATTACATTTCAGGATCTTCTAGTTTTGATTATGGAAATGACAGCACCTCATCGCCTAAAAAGCAAAGACGCAACAGAACCACATTCAATGCAGAACAGCTCCGTGAACTGGAAGCCATCTTTCAACACACGCACTATCCAGACTGTACTCTGCGTGAACAGATCGCTGATAAAGTAGAATTAACAGAAGCCCGAGTACAAGTATGTCCATTCATAAAAGAAGGGATAGAGAACATATCGAACTGCATACATTCTCGATCCTGCCCACGGTGTTAAAAGAATTCTTCTGATATGCCAAAAAATTTCTTTAACAATCTACGTATTTACGAACAAAATAAATGCCGGACCCGATTTTCAAATTAACCCCTTTTTTCTTTAATATGAAATAAAGGTTTCGGTGAATTTATTCTTGACAAGAATACCCACATATGTATGACATATTTCCAAGCAAAGGAACAACGCTTTTATTGCTGTTTTTCATCTTAAAATCACGCAGAAAAATCTCTTACCTACATGTTAGCTAAAGACTGGCCCTAAATGTCGATTAATTGACAACTATGCGATTTGAGGTTCAACCCAAGGTTAATTAGAATTTCGCATATAATATAACAGCAAAAAACTAATACGTACTGTCATAATATATGCCCGACAATTTTATAATGAAAATCCAAAACCATAAGAGATATAAACAAAAATGACAGGGCACATGAAGATCCAGGCTAGATGATTTTTTTTGATCTTGAACCTTCCATTTCTCTTTGTTTCGATATTGTTTTAGAGCAATCTTGAACTTGCAATGAGGTGAGAGATTTTCTCAATGATGAATGATTTCTTTCGACGTTGATAAATTTAAAATTCTGTTAAAAGTAGGTTAATTGTAGTACCTATATGCCGCTTATATTAAATTCCATTGAATTATTTTTTTGCGGCTTAAGGTAAAAATTCTCATTTTGCATGAAGTTTTTACATGGAAATATTTTAAATTTTATTAAATTTTGAATTGTAATTAGTTAGATTTAACTTTGTCAAAAAACAATTTAAATCTTCTAATTACGATTTTAGTCTTTTTTGTTTTTTTTTCACACGAGCGTATGCCAATAAAAAATAATCAGATAATCTTTATTATAAGCGTTCTGGGAAAAAAAGTTCCCTGGAAACAATTACATAATCAAGTTTTTCATAACCACTTTTTTACAAGAGCCTTCAGTTTTCCTTTCGTGTCAGTAAATACGTAATTTTTTCTTTCTTGCTTCTGAATAAAGAATTTATGACCACCACATATGCATTAGACCATAAGTAATTGTTTTGGCTTGGAAATATTTAAATAATAATATTTTTAACGTAGCCGAGCAGGTGACCATGGTATTACAGTAAGATTTCTCTGTCCATTCCGGCTAAAGAGCCAACAAATTAAACTAAATTAGTTTGTAATTTAGACTTCTGAGACAAACTAATTAGCAATAATTGGCGGGAATGTTCGCGATGTAAACATCTGTATTAGTGTATGAAAATACGAATTGACAGACCAGTTTAATGTCTAATTGGATAAATAAGCTTAATTTTACGAGTTGTGAAGTGATACCTCAGGCCAGGGTATAAATCGGTTGATTAATGAAGTTATCCCATTATGTGAAATATGTTTATCATCGCGTATTTTAAAAAGCTGAAACAGACTATTGCAATTGGCTCCGTGAAGGACCAAAAATCTATGAACTCTCTCCATATACACTCTAAAATGCCTGAATGACCGATAATCCTTAAATAGTCTCTCCGAAGAAAAACGCTAGAGGGCGTGAATAACAAAAAATCCTTACAATCTCTGAGGAAGAGAGTTTTAATAGTGTGCGAAGGGACGACAAGCCGTGCATTCTCTACAAAGACCATCTTGAATGCGTTCAGGACTTATGATCTTTGCATTCTCCCAAAAGAAATTGACAAATTGATGCAGGCAAATATTTAATTACAATACTGTTATATCCATTCTAATGCAATTAATTTTGAAATCCGGAAGTGACGCTATGCACGTGCCGTCATTTCAGAGGGAATAAACTGTAGAATTAATAGCTTGAAAATTTCAATGCCATCCAATAATTTTTTTGGGGGGGATGGGTCTAGGATCAAATGTGTA
The DNA here is from genome assembly GCA_028015205.1 of Mytilisepta virgata. Taxonomy (NCBI): domain Eukaryota; kingdom Metazoa; phylum Mollusca; class Bivalvia; order Mytilida; family Mytilidae; genus Mytilisepta; species Mytilisepta virgata. The sequence goes on from CM051511.1 coordinate 27,381,580, forward strand.
TTCCTGCCTATTTTTTTGTCAAAATTATGTTCCCGGATTTATTTTACGGCCGTGAGTGCGGCCCAAATTTTTTATTTTCATTTAAACCAAAAAATTACTGATTGACACGGGCTGTACATTTTGTCAGCTAATTAGAAAAATAATAAAGAAAAAAAACACTGACCACGATCTTAAAACGTGAAACATTTAGACTCCCAATGGAGCACAGTTTTTTTTCAAAATAGAATAAATTAATTGAGTTTTACTTGCTTCTAATTTCTATTTATGATCAGAGTACCATTAATTATGGTGGTAATTTGAGACTTTTTATTTAATTGTCACAAAAAATCGTATTTAATTCTCTTCTTTTTTGACACGGTAGCATTTAAATTCTTGTTATTTTTTACACCAGAATAAATATAACACGGAATTCTTATACTACCAATAAAACGCCCATCAAAGACCGGGAAGTAAAATACGAACTCCTATACATGTTGTGTTATGATTTCCCTATAGTGTACTTAGTTTAGGATAGACCAAAAAATGTTTCTTCTTGCAAAATAATCAGCTTAAATAATCCAAAAACCATTTAACTTGATAAACTCATTTTAGACATTTTCTTCAAATTTGAACATTTTATTATTGTCTGCTTTAAGCGGATTAGTTACATTTTCTTTTGTCCTCTCATCTTATTTGTAATATTTCAATCAGAGGGAATAATTGTAACAAAAGACCAAACATGTTGACAAATAATAAAAGTTGTCGGATTTTAACCATGTTTTATCCGTACTTGGTTCCCCCGCTGTTCCCGTGGCTGGATGATAACTAATCTTGGTTGTCTTCCCAGAGGGGATTGTTATGATCTACTAATTAGTGCGCGATTACTGCGTCAAGTGACCATGATCTAATAAGATATGGCCATTAAAATTTAATTCCATTCTTCGAAACATTGAGTGCAGGATTTTTCAATAAATACACTAATCATCGTTCAATGTTGACAAGACTTTGATGTAAACATTCTTTGTCGAAAAAGAATTTTATAAAGTTTTTAAAATTAATCTGGTTTAAACTCAGAAGCCTCATCCTCATGAACAGCTCCTTCATTTTACATGTATAGATTACAGACCAGTTTCAGGCGGCTTTTAAAACGAAAGCAAAGCAACTGAATGGTTTAAATTTAAATTAAATATTTTTGGAGTGTAAAAAAGAGGACTGCCTGTGATTAAACTGTAGGATTTAGGAACGTGGTTTTAAAATATTATATATGTCATAACTAAATACTTTCCTAATTTAATTAATATTAATTCTATTAATCTGTTACGTTAATTTTAGTTAATAAGCACCGTTTAATAATGAGATTAATTTTCATAAGTACAATATGTTAACGAGCTTAGTTAAACAATAATTAAGCTATTTCCAATGGATTATAGTGAAATCACAAATTGTCACCGGCATGCGTGTGAATTTACTTGCACGGTCCGTCAGGCTATTAAGGACGGTGAACCAGCCCTTTTTATTATATATTGCTCACAAGTCTGGATTTCTAAAGTTTCGGACACGAAGTTAATTTGAAAACGCTCACAATATTCAAAGAATATTATTTTATTTCACTCGTAATATAAGGCGACATCGTTGCTGGCCACTGTTGATTGTAATTTCAGGAAGGATTATTTTTTATTTCAGCAATGACACTTTTTGTGTACTGAAATTGTCAGCATATAAATTTTGCAGTTCTTTTAAAAGAAATGTTTCAATTCCGTCAGACAAACTTCCTACGGTAACCTTGTTAAGGCGTTGTGGAATATAAAATAATAAGAAAACGACTAGTCTTGAAACTTCTCGTTGCATTTATACTCTGTGATCGTATATATAGGTCCACCTCTGACCGAACCAACCGCCTAATTATTAAAAAAAAAAGAAAATGGTTTAAAACACATGGAAAACATTATAAACTGCTTCTTTTCAAAATCTATGTAATGATATTGGTAAAAATAAGCCATTTTGATTTTTAAAAATTAAACCAAATTATTTTTTTCTTGCAGGTCTGGTTTCAGAACAGAAGAGCAAAATGGAGGAAACAAGAAAAGAACATTGTACGAATGTTTGATGTTTGGCGTCACAGAGTCGATCCATATCCGAGAGTACCACATCCGTTTGGCCTTGGACCCTCTGCGTTTTCATCAGCAGGAACAAGCATTTTTCCATGGGTACCTCGACTTCCATTAGGCTTACCACCAGTTTTGCCATTTGCAGGGATGATGAATCCGTACAAAGGTAAGAAATAATTGCAAAAATGATTAATTTAAAGCGTAAATCACATTTTGGAATTATAGCTAGCGCAGCGAGTGCTAAAGGAGCATATGTGTTTTCTACATATGGGTCATTTAGAAAAGTCTTTGTTTAATGGGGGCAGCCATATTGTGCTACATACTAAGGCTAGCAAAAGTTTCGTTCACCGGAAACGGAAGTAAATATAATTTTAGAGCCAGAATCGTGATACCAGAAATGAGTTTCTGGAAATGGCTATTGCTGTGCTCGCATCATTGGCCACGCCAACAACATATTATTAAAGGTTAAAGAATGATTTTCAAATTACTGATAGAATCTTGATCGGAATTCTTAGCGTCCCCAAGTTGCTTTATATATCTATCATATATCTTATAGAAAATAAAGGTAAAATTTTACCCTACGATAAACTTGGAAATTGTACATATTTCTGCCAAAACTTATAAGAATTGTCTTAGCAGGCTGATATGACGTATCAACTGTTTCAGGTTTATATTAACTGCTTTCATTTTAGATCATACCCCTAATCAGTAATCGCTTTATAAGTCAGTCATTTCTGTAATGTGTTCTAAACTTACTAGGACATAGAAACACGACATAGCGGGACGAAACTGTGGATTATATTAATTCGCTCAAAAATTTTAATACAAACAGAAAATATTAAGTGACAAAACATTTTGACTAAATGGATGAGGGACAATGGCAATTTGCAGCGCCTCGAGAGGATATTCTGTAATCACAGTAATGAAACAGAAATCACCGAGATAAGAATTTTCAGGGAGGCCTACAAAACACCAATGTTGAAGTATATGATAAAAATATCATAACATGTCATTATTCATATTAGATCCATTATCAGCCCATGATCAAAATCATCCCTCGAGCCTGGAGGCTCTCGGGCTGATATCTTGACCTATCAGGCTGATAATAGGTGTGATAAGAAAAATGCCATGTTATAATCTATATATAACACATTTTTCATTATTTAGGGATTTCGTTATTTATTGTAGATAAGGAATTTGATAGAAATAAGAAATTAAAACTGAAATTCAATGTGATTTTTTTATGTTACAGCTGTTGAAATCCCACCATTGCCACCAAAGTTAGGATCTGATCAATTTTCTATGAGCCATTATGGTTCGTTTGCTAGAGACTATTTACAACGGATAACAAGAGAAGCCAGCGAAAAATATGAAAAGGAATTAGAACGCAGGGAGAGATCTCCTTTATTAAATATTAGACATTCGACTTCAACGAAGTCGTCAACCATATCTTCGCCACCATCGTCAACAACTTCAACACAAAGACGCTCGTCCTCGAGATGATAAAATGCTTATTCAAATAGAAACGAACTTTTAAAATAACAATACTGTGTTACATGTATAATGAGAGGATAAAGAAAATTTTTACAGGATTTTTACTGCTACTGCAGTGTTCAGATGTGAAATGAAATCAAAGAATGGCAAACCACCTCTTTCAGCAGATTTTTTTTCATTTAATGATATCAAATATTTCTTGAATGAACGAAAAAAAAAATGTAATTTCCACTGATCTACACAACGTTTTAATAATACGATACCATCAACTAAAACATGGCGGTCATGGCACATGCGCTTATGTACAGGTTGGTGTATTGAACTTATATATATATCTGTGTATAAAAATCGTTGTTTCTTGACTTAACAACATATGTTACCTTAATACGCATTATGGTATCATATTTTGTCAAATCAAGAAATAACGATTTTATTTCTAAAATATATACAACTGGGTTCAATACACCAACCTGCACTTAAGTGCCTTTGGGTCATGATTAATCAAATAGTCCTTCTATGAGTAAAAACTGTTACATTTGTCGGGGTATTCATTTTTTTCCAACTATTTTATGGTCTGATGAATGTTTAATGTTTTTTTAATTATATTTTCATGCACATTTAAGTGCTGTATGATGTTTTTGTGTTATGTACAATATAGATGTTTAATATGTAATTGTTTTAATGTTGAGCTATAAAAATATTTTGTGAAAAGATTGAGTTTTGTTTACGTTGTATCGTCCCCATGACTTTTTGTCGCATGTCGAGACTTAGAAATTTTCAGTTTGATAGCGCAAAGTATCCACGACAAAAAAAAACCTCCAAGATTCAAACATTGCGTGCCTTTTCAATATTCCAACAATATAAGGGTTTTTTGTGGAAGAGGTTCATCCATTGCCAAATAGACATATGTGTCGGCATTTACACGAGGATATATAATTTCATTTATAAGGCAACACAAAATTTTTAGTTCTTTGGATTTTTTATGACAAAAATAGGTGTGAGAGAGCGAAATTATGATTTAAATTTTTTCTCTTGGACTAGTTTTTTTAGGCAAAGATAACATTTATGTGCGACACAAATTCTTTTTCTCTAAAATATTGCAAAAATCCCTATTTTATAAGACCGTCAATGATGGACGTATTATGGTATACCGATGTCCCTCTTTCCGTCCGTCGGTCGTAAACCTGTCGCGCACTAACTCGAGTACGCCATGACTGATTTTCTTCCAACTTTATCACATTATTACAAATGGCATATCATGCGCACAAGACGCAGCAGATTAGTTACCAAATTTAAGGAGAGGGCAAACATTTATTTTAAAGTTCTTGAAAAATATGGGCAAAAGAATACCGAAACGACAAAACATTGCAAAAAGTCCACAGGAAAAGCCAAAGTCAGGAGAATGGAACACAACAAACGCCAAAATGATACATGTACATCTACAAGAACTGAACTGTCCTGAAAGGGACTAATACCATCGCAGCAACATGTCTGTTTTGACACAAAGTTCAAATCATCGTATTTTTCAAAGTTCGCCTCAAATAGAAAATCCTGACAAGATGCACATCTTCACAGAGTGATCTAACACTCCATAAAGTTTCATGAAAATCATGCAAGTAATGTAGGAGTTGCGGACTACACATGGAACCGCAGTTCCACATCTTTTATATTTCTTGTCCAAACAAAAATTCCTGACAATATGCACGTCTCCATAGGGTGATCTAATACTTCAGAAAGTTTCATGAGAATCCTTAAAGAAATGTAGGATTCGCGGACAACGTTGTTATTTCGGACAGACTGAAACCTATATACTAAAAAACGTATAATAAACTAAACAAAATTAGAACAAAACAGCAGAGATGCTAAAGCACAAGCCATGTGAACTCTCATGAAAAACTGGGAGTGACATCAGGTGCTCCGAAAGGGTAAGCATGTCCTGCTCCGTTAACGACAACCGTCACATTGCCAGTGAAGTGTTAAGTCTGGTGTCGTGTCAAGTCCGGTGAGGTGTCAATTCCAGAAGAACGTGATATCTAACGGAGGATATACATGTATAGTTTATACGCGAGATAGAAACCGTATCGGCCAATCAATTCATGATGACGACAGTAAAACTTGAAAAATGAAGAATTTGGGGCGAATTTTAAGCTTTTTTGCAAAACGAAACGGCATTTTTTTTTACAAAGTCTAAAAATCGGAGCGGTGAAATCCAAAGAACTAAAAATCAATTGGTGTGGCCTTAACATTGCATTTTGTATTGAAAGTAATGTTTACGCAACCTTGAATTTGCTGGATTTTGGCTATTGTTTGATTTTATTGGACAGTGTATGTGATTTTGATATTCAAACCTTTTGACTTTTGTACTCAAGATGGTTTTTAAGTTTGTAATATTTAGGGTCATTAGTTTAAGAGTCTAACCACATTTCAGATATGAAAGCTGTTTTGGGAGAATGAATCTATTTGAATTTCAAGAAGAGTCTGGGTTGAGAAGTAATCACAAATCCTGGATATCATTTTGTGCAACATCCACGTTTAAGGTAAAGATCCCATACGCCGATAACCACATGTATGATCAATTTGTTTTTATGACCCCTTGGGATATATGCATAGTCATTGTGAGGTTTTCAAGCGAATTATGATGCTACATAGTGTACTGTGTTGGATTTCTTTGTCAATCATAGCAGTTTGTTGACTGATCTAGCAGATCTGGGCTTAATTCAATAACACGGAGGTTGCTTTGTCTGTCTAGAATATTTTGTTGGGTATAAGACTTTTCTCCGTCTGTATTTAAGGCCTAACCGTGATCTAAGAAAAACTGTAACAAATAGAATCTACCACAATGATTGGAATCTTTGTTACGTGCATTATAAATTAATACACAAGGTCGTACTCTCGTATTAAGGCAGGATAGGAAGTTTCAGGGCATTAAAACAATTTACTGGGAATGGGCTTAATTCCTCTATGAGCCATCTTTGATGATCGATGTATTTATCTGAACTATGGATAAACTGTGTCAGCTCGTTTTGCTCACAATGTTTAGAAAATATTAGAAATACTTTGATCACGAGCGTATCTGGTGAAGCTTAATCCAGAAATGCACATCATATGCAAGGAATTTGATATTTGACTTTTTATCTGTGAAAGGCTAGTACTAAAAACAACAAATTATACTTAGATAATAATTTCTTTCGAAAATCTAATATGTGTGTGTATATATATATATCTATCTATCTATATCTATATATTGTATAATTAAGACAAAATTAACAAATAAACCAAATATCAAGAATATTATTTCAAAGATTTAAGAAAGAAAATTGAAAACAAAACAACTGACATTTTTGGCGTGAAGAAAAAACTGGAATTTGACAAACTACTACGCATTAAGTGTTGGTTTAAACTTAAAGCATTGTTTATTGGGCTTTTAGGTCTAGATGCCGGATAAATAAAGTGTTGATTTAATCTTGAGTAATTTTCGTTATTTTTACTTCTACGATGTAATTTTATGCCCTTTGATGGATTGTTTTTTGATTCAATTATGACGCCATTTTGAATCCCATTGTTTTCTTGATCAGAGACTGTTTGGTCTTGTTGGTTCACATTAGACTCTACTTCAATGTTCACTTTTGATTCAATCATTGGCAATTTTTCTAATTGGTCAGATTGCAGTGAAATCTCGGATAACTTCGTTTGCTCTGCGTCTTCACTCAAAAAACGTTCTTCGATGGGGTAGATGTGAGACTGGACTGTATCTAATTCTTGGCTACCTTCCTCAAAATTTTTTTGGCCCTGTTCTTCATCAGAATCAGCAATTTTAATAACGCTGGAGCTACTCCAATTCGAAATTTCGTTAATGTCCCCAGTATCTAAATCGTTTTTGTGACCAAGTAATTCTGTAGGATTTTTTTCAAAATTATCATTAACTCTAGTTTGGACTTTAACATCGTCTGAAATAAAAAAAAAATGAAATTAAAATGTTAAACAAAATAGAAATTAAGTAGTTGAATTTATGGGGGAGGGATATCGAAAGTTCACATCAAAACAATAAGACAGTGGGGTAAAATCTGCAGGACCAAAATACAAAGACATGGCGAATTCGAGAGAACACTAACAACAAAGGCATGGCGAATTCGAGAGTACACTAACACAACTAAAACAGACAACAAAAAATCAGCGAATTCATAAGAACACTAACACAAAAAATCAGACAACGAAAACATGGCGAATTCTTAAGAACACTAACATAACAAAAACAAAAAACAAAGACATGGCGAATTCGTGAGAACACTAACATAACAAAAACAGACAACGAAGACAGAGTGAATGCGTAAGAATACTAACACAACAACAAGAGGCTCCCAGGAGCCTGAATCGCTCACATGGTCCTTAAGCTTTAAGGGAGTCTTTCATGAGCTATTACCCCTATAATGGATCATCTGACAACTTCGACCCAATTCAGACTTTTGTAGAGCTCAATGAGCTGATTGTTTAAGCAAACAGCTTTTCTCTATTGACAACAACTTAAGTACAAATTTCAAAAAAAAAAATCAAGAAAAAGTGCAATAACTCCTACATGGGTGGTTACATCTTCTTCAAAATTTCAAAGCAGGTAGATCTTGAGGTGTTGAACACTTTAGCTTCCCATCAGAATTTTGATATCTGTCACCATTTTTGAGTTATTTGCAAAAAACTGCAATTTACCCCTATGTTCTATTTTTAGCCATGGCAGCCATGTTTTTTTACAAATCAAAAATCCAAACGAGAGTTTAGTAGCACTCATGGCAAGGAACAACTACACTATGTTTGGTTGCAATTAAACTTATGGTGTAAGAGGAGTTAACGATTTTATTACAATGAATAGACTGCAAAAATGGTCAATTTTGATGATCTAAGGGGAATAACTCCTAAAAGGAATGAACCTACAACTTCGATCCTGTTACAAATTTTGTAGATCTTTGTGTGCCTAACAATATGAAATTTAAATTTTTCAAATTTCCTTTATAGTATCCAAGATATTGAGCTTAATAAGTGCAAAATTTGGAAAAAATGCAGAAAAAGGGCAATAACTCCTACATGGGTCGTTGGATCTTCTTCAAAATTTCAGGGCAGGTAGATCTTGAGGTGCTGAACACTTTTACCCTATGCCAGAATTTTGATATCTGTTATGGTTTTTGAGTTATTTGCAAAAAACTGCAATTTACCCCTATGTTCTATTTTTAGCCATGGCGGCCATGTTTTTTTACGAATCAAAAATCCGAACGATATTTTTGTACACATAATGCCACTAAACAAATGTACCAAGTTTGGACTTATGGTGTCGGACAAGTTAACGTTTGAAAAATTGTTAACAGACGACGACGACGACAGACGACGACGACGGACGCCAAGTGATGGTAAAAGCTCACATGGACCTTTGGTCCAGGTGAGCTAAAAACAGACAACGAAGACAGAGTGAATGCGTAAGAACACTAACACAACAGAAACAACAAAGACGGTGTGAATTCGTGAGAACACTAACACAACAAAAACAGACAACGAAGACAGCGTGAATGCGTAAGAACACTAACACAACAAAAACAGACAACGAAGACAGTGCGAATTCGTGAGAAGACTAACACAACAAAAACAGACAACGAAGACAGTATGAATGCGTAAGAACACTAACCCAACAAAAACAACGAAGACGGTGTGAATTTGTGAGAACACTAACACATCAAAAAACAGACAACGAAGGCAGTGCGAATTTGGAACCATTGAAACGAATTTTAAAAAGATTTTACATACCATTTAACTGTGAAACGTCTACCTCATCTTTGATAAAATCTCCATTGGTTAGGCTTGCAATAAAACCTCTTGGCACCTTCTTTTGTTTTTCTCCCAGTACGTCTGGTATTATGCTGACTCCCTTGCCGTTAAGAATTTTACGTTCTGATGTAGTTTTCCGACTGCGTCGTTGTCTGCCAACATCTGCTTCATTCAACACGATTTCACTCGAAGTTTTCGTATTTTCGTGTGCGTCTTCAAAGTAAAATTCCACCTCACGTTTTTCTAAAGGGTCTTCACCTGTGTATTGAGTTTCGCGTTTCTTTCTCTTGGCAGGGTTACATGAATTCTAAAATGAAATTTCAATAAAACAAAAGTTAATACTTTGAATGATATTTGTAACTGGTTTGTTTTCTCGGTTATTTCTTGAGAAATGCGCATTTTAAGCATTCATGACGCTTCGAACCTTTGTAATATTTGGGCTTCAGTAGCAATTTTTTGAACCTGATCACAGGATCTGAAATCCAGAATTATTTTTATCACATCTGCTGGGTAAAATTAAAATTTCCTTTTAAACTTCATAATCAAATGACCTTTTCTTCTTTCACTGCATGCCAAAATAAACAAGAATCATGTGGAAATTTTTAGTATGCCCATCCAAATTCCAGTCAGATGATAAAAGTGTAACCTGATTCAAGATACTATATTTGCTTGGCCGTACTGTTGCAATCTTCTTTTCACTTTTTCAACCCCACCCCCATTCACCCGGTAACATATTTTTCTTTTCACTAACTTATACTTTCGGAGGCAGGCCACTTGCGACAACGATAATACTCCGGATCTCAGATTACTTTGCATTTGGGCAAATTATTAGAGTAATCCAACGACCGCTATACCAGTGTTTGGATCAAACTAATAATTATTATTATAAAGTGCCAACCCCAAGGTCTTTTTTTTAAAATTTGGCTAGTACATGTGGTAGTTCTAGAAGAGTTTTGACAGTGTTTTCCATGGACAGTTTAATCCCAATTTGGTACTTAACGATTCTGAAAATTTTAATGGTTGAAAGTTTACAACGACGGACTTTAAATCATGGCAACAGCACTGAATACACATGAACAGCCATATACAAATTAAAAATTCGTTACAAACACTTACAGATTTACATAGTTCGTTGCAAATTACAAAGCTACATTTAAATACCACTCCTTGGTATCTTTTGATTCTAAACATTCTGAAGCTTGGACTGATCGCACTTAATCCACGCAATTGGAAGCCCTGGGTAGTCAGAAAAGGAAATCCTGTGCCACATCTGGAATTCAAAATGACAAAGCACGTATTTTGCAGGTATGGCACAAGTAATACAAAAAAATGTATAATTCGGCTGGCCGCGATCGTTTTTTTTTGGTGAAGGAAGCATGAGAAGTATAAATTATATGGATTCCTGCAGACTTATATCAGAATACCAGCCACGATTCAGACTGGATTCCTGCAGACTTATATCATAGAATATCAGCCACGAGTCAGAATATGAAGGTTTCATACTGACTTTTGTCCTATGGCCCGGACTGTCAACGAAGACGGTCGCCAAAGCTGAACTTATAATCTTCTTGTCTGAAACCAATTGTTGAATTTGGACCAGACTATGTAGCAATATTAGTTAAATTTTGCTGTTATTTACAGCTGTTGTTCGGTCACAATTTTTTAATTTCTGGTATTTAAATTCAGCGATTAGTTATACTTTTTACATGTATTACATTCTACAGAATCTAGAATTTTAGCAGAAATAAACTGAAACAGGAGTGGACACACTACATGTCTCGCCTGAGTATGCACATGAACACAGAATAATGATTATCTGATACCCAACATTTTGCAAAAGAAATTGAGGTCAAGGTCAAAAGGCAGGTGTAATACCGACATGTATCCACTATGAACTGTCTATTGACCAAATATGATGGGTCTACATGTAGGTATTAAAGTTGCTGAGAAATGGACCTAATCTCGAAAAGTCACTCAAGCATGCAATTGAGGTCAAACTTGTATGTACCCACTAAAAACTATCTATAGACCGAACACGGATGGGTCTAGGTATTACAGTTGCTGAAAAAACGACTTAACCACGAAAAAGTGAAAAAGTCACTCAAGCATGAAATTGAGGTCAAGGTCCCAAACCAAGTGTCAGACTGACATGTAACCATCAAGAACTATCTATTGACCAAATATGGTGGTTCTAGGTATTCTAGTTTCCAAGTAATGGAAAACCACGAAAATGTGACGCAGGTCACTCAAGCTTGAAATGGAGGTCAAGGTCAAAAGGCAGGTGCCAGACTGATATGTACCCACCAAGGACTATCTATTGACCAAATACGGTCTAGGTATTAGTTTCTGAGAAATGGACTTAACCACAAAAAAATCGACAGTCGCTGGAGCATGAAATTGAGGTCAAGGTCCCAAATCAGGTGTTTGACTGGCTTCTACCCACTAAGAACTATCTATAGACCAAATATGGTTGGCCTAGGTATTACAGTTGCTGAGAAATGGATTTAACCACGAAACTTGGCCGCCAGAAAGTAATACCAATATCTCGCCTCCGCGACTATTCCTCGCAGGCGAGACAATAAAACGGGCTTCGTCTTTTGCTATATCTCCGCGGCAATTATGACGTCAATTCCTAGAGAGAAATACCGGCTATTCTTTTCACATTTGATTTACCAGATTTTTTTTGGATACTACGGTTTCTTTGTTTGTTTGATTAGTTGGGGTTTTACGCCGTTTTCAGCACATTTGGCTATTTCGTTACGGCCAGTTTTTATTGGTGGAGGAACCCGGAGTACCCTGAGAGAACCACCAACCTTCGGTAGGAAAATTGGCATTCCTTGTCAATTAAGACACGCCGCCACAAGTGAGATTCGAACTCACAACCTAAGCGTTGACAGGCTAGTGATCATTAGTAGTGATAACGAACTATCTAGACCACTCGGCCAACGAGGCACATGGATACTACGGTAAATCACCGGTTACAATGATATAAACGCACGATACATCACAGTAATTTCAACCTTTTTCTCATGGACAGCCTCTTAATACATATAGAATAATAGGTAGTTTCGTTTTTGATACGTATACTGACTATATCATGTGGAATATCTAAACGAGCCTGGAGGGCGAGTTTAGATATTCCACTTGATATAGTCAGTATTAAAAACGAAACTACTATTATCCTGTTTATCGGTAATTCATTTTTTATGAAAAATATCACTTTTTCAACTAAATTTAATGTGGACTATTTTTCATAGCGGAAGAAGTTACATGCGAATGACCAATCGTTGGCGTGTGACGTCATTTTGAAACACATTCTTGAAAGTGAATAGGAAAGGAAAATATTGACTATTTTCGTGAATTGGCGACTTGTCATCAATAATTTCTGTAATTCCTTTTCATTGGACGATCAGATAAGTAGATCCTTCCGCGATTACGTCACACAATGTATTGTCTTATGTTTTCAGTGATACAGCCTTGTGGCACCGTTATGTGGCACCGTTAAAGTCCACAATTCCTCTAAAGTCCACAACACCGCTAAAGTCCACAACAAATTTCCGCTAAAGTCCATAACGCCGCTAAAGTCCACAAACTTTCCGCTAAAGTCCACAAAATGACCTCCGCTAAAGTCCACAAAAAAAACACCGTTAAAGTCCACAAGAACAAGTTCCGCTAAAGTCCACAAAAAAACGCCGTTAAAGTCCACACAGCTCTTTTCTTTGTTATTGAAAAAATAATTCTTTTCTTTTTATCCCGTTATTATAGTAAAAAGCATGGACTTTTGTTCTTGGCAGTTTTTTCTTATCGATCTGATTTATATATTTAATAAATGAAGATTACATGTATCTGCAGAAGATTTTGATCCTCATAATTTGATCTATCAAGTATTGTGAATTTTTGTGAATCAACATTTATTATTTTGAAAAAGAGCAGTCTAATGTCGCTACAAGGCAGCACTCGCACCCGCAAAGTGGAAAGGAATTAATATAAGTAGCAAACTTGTTTTTCAATCCACTATGAATAAATTTGTATAATCTACCATTTATGAAAAGTTATCTGGTTCTATCTATAAACATAAGATCGAAACCCATTCAGTTTCTGTCATGCTTCCCAGCAGCAAAAACGGTCCATAAACCTCAAAGATAGACTTCAAACCATAATGTTCACGTTTGAAATCACAATGATAATAAATTTTAAAATTCCACAATTGCAGAATATTTTGTGGTGCTAAGCAGATTTCGTTCACTGATTGGTTTGCATGTTTGTTTGGTTTGCTACAAGAAATAGATATTTGTTTGAGAATGTGTTGAAGACGATTTGAAAAAAAAAAATGTGTGGATGCTCTTCATTGTGTTTTACCAATGACGAGTAATAGAATTAAAGGTTTTATTTCAACCATGATATATGTATATGTTGTAGGGTACTGTGAAAACAATTTAAAGTTGTTAGTTGATTAAAACACAGCCCTAATGGAAATCGGTTAAACTTGCATAAACTAGATTTAAGATTTAGATGTGAAATTCATCAGACCAATCATTTTTATAGAGTCCTTTACACAGGAATTGAACCTGTCCCAAGTCAGGAATTCAGTGATGTCGTGTGTTATGTGTAACATATTTGTTTTTCGTTCATTTTTTGTACATAAATCAGGCCGTTAGTTTTCTCGTTTGAATTGTTTTACATTTGTCATTCGGGGCCTTTTATAGTTGACTATGCGGTATGGGCTTTGCTTATTGTCGAAGGCCGTACGGTGACCTATGCTTGTTAATTTCTGTGTCATTTAGTCCCCTTGTGAAGAGTTAAATCACTGGCAATCATACCACTTCTTTTTTTTTTTTTTTTTTTTGATACTGAACAACAACTTTACTTTCGGTTAACCAGTTAAAGAGTTCGAACGATGATCCGAGTAACCTGATGAGCAAAACTGTTGAATTGACAACACGAAAATATAGTATCAATGACAGGAAAGGTGATCAACATAATTTTTTGTGTTTTATGAGAATTTATAATAAACAAAAACGTAAGAAATCAAAATTTAATAAACGACAGGAAATTCTGTACAATATATACATAGATCTTAAACGTTTTAAACCTCGGGAAGCATGTGATCTTAAGGTTGTATCGCTCCCTGACATAAATAAGATTTAAGAAAACACATGATAGTTTAAAGTTTTCTAAACTTTAGAGCTCCAGTGCTCAGGCCTCTTCAACAAAAAATTCACACCCACCCTACTGAGGGTTAGTACAAAAGTTTTAATTATCTTTTGCAAAATATTTCTAGCAATGGTGGTCATCTTGGATGCTATTGGATACGAATCTAAAAGGAGATTATATTAAAAGAGTGATTCAAATTGTCGTATTGTTTTATCGAACGTATTTTGAAAGAAGACACACGCCCCCCCCCCTTTCAAACAGAAAAAAATACGACGAACTGATGTTTATACGTCGACAATGACGGTCGCTCAGTGTTGGCAAAAACTCACATGTATAAGCAAAAAGAAAAAATGATATTTTAGTCCATCGAAACAAAATACATTTGGTAGTTAACAAGACTCAATTTTGAAAGAGCAGCAATCGTAGACTTATATAAAAGTTTAGTCAAAATAGAAAAAAAAATGTTTTTAGAGGAGGAGATGTGCTATTTGTGAACAAATGAACAACGGAGGCAGTAATGGCAAAAGCTTACATGACCAGGTCATATATATGACTTGACTTTCTACCGTAAAATAATGGCTTCGATACAATTCTTTACTTATAATCTTATACCGAAATCTAACTAAATCAAAAAAATGTGTGGACTTTAACGGTGTTTTTTTGTGGACTTTAGCGGAACTTGTTCTTGTGGACATTAACGGCGTTTTTTTGTGGACTTTAGCGGAGGTCATTTTGTGGACTTTAGCGGAAAGTTTGTGGACTTTAGCGGCGTTATGGACTTTAGCGGAAATTTGTTGTGGACTTTAGCGGTGTTGTGGACTTTAGAGGAATTGTGCCACACAGCCTGTATGTAATACTCGAAAATATTAGGCAAAAAGATCAAAGAAAATTTGTACGAATTGCCGATAAAATATAATCTTACCCGTCACTTATCAAAGTAGCAGAGTCGTTCAAATCAGCTGAGAAGGCTCTACAGTTGGTCACATGAAACTTTGTTTCGTTGACAGTCCCTGTAAAAAAAAGATATTTTTAAAATTAAGGATTAAATCTAACCCACGTTTGTGATCATATAATGGTATGAGCCAAACTCCAAACAGTGGTTTACTCTCACTCCGTTTCCAAATACTAGTATTTTAAATTCTCCAAATCCTGTGTTCAGGAGAATCAGTATTATTAGAAAACGAGACATTTTTTTATATTCTCATCTATTGTCTTAATATGATAGAAACAATGTAGGCAAAGAAGAACTTAATCTCAGATTGTGGCGAGAGCGTTGCCAAAACGGTGGACGATATATATAGATTATAACATGGCATTTTTCATATCACATGTTTTATAGGTCTCCATAAAAATTCTTATCTCAATGATTTCAGTTTCATTGCCGTATTACCAAATATCCCCCGAGACGCTGCAAATCGTCATTGTCCCTCCTCATCCATTTAGTCAAAATGTTTTGTCACTTAATGTTTTTCTGTTTGTATAACATTTTTGAGCGAATTTGTATAATCCTCAATTTCGTCCCGCTAGATATCGTCTGCCATGCCGTGTTTCTATGTTAGTAAGTTTAGAATATATTATGGAAACGACTGATTTATAACGCGATTACGGATTAGGGGTGTGATATAATAAAACGGAATCAGTTGATGTAAACCGGAAACAGTTGATAACAAAGTAATAGTCCGCTAGGCCGATTTTGGCAGAAATGTGTACAATTTTCAATTTTATTGTACGGTAACATTTTACCTATATTTTCTACAAGTATATGATAAAAATGAATATATGAAGTCATAAAAAGGAAAACAGTGTAAGTCACAAAAATCCGAAATGTCATTCACATTTGTATGATGCCCACTACATCTCCCAAGCCTATAGGTGAAACTGAAAATCAAGAAGTGATCCGAAGTGTTGCTGTCAGTGATTATAGGCTTACAGAATAATAATTGCAGTTTGGGTATCATGGGCATGAGTTTTTATCCAATCGTTTTAAATTTCTCGTTCCTTCTTTACAGAATAAATATCAATGATATAATTTTGAGAACGTTCTAATTCTTCCTCTTTTTTCTTGTTTCAGATACAATTCTCGAAATTGTTTACTGTTAAGACAAACATCTGAATGCTCAGAGGCATATTGTAAAAAGATTCAAGTTACTGATTTAATACCAGTCGATTGACAGGCTGCTGAATAAAATGCTGCGCCTTATGGGCATGATACGCCCATAGGAAAGTATTGATTTTTTTTTGTGGCAAATTAAGTGTCATGTTACTTTTTCAACGGCTAATCACATGGTAACAATAAACTAAATATAATCTTTGTGCAATCCTGAAATTTTATACTTATAAAAAATTGTTTATATTTGGACAGCTGAGGCCCATAACTCTGGTACACAAAAGTGAAAATAGTCAAAAAGTATACAGAACCTCAGACCACCATTTGTAATAATTTGTTAAAGTTTGAAGAAAATCAGTCAAGGCGTACTCGAGTTAATTCGACACATGTGAAAAATTGCTTATATTTAGACAATCTAAGCCCAATAACTTAGAATGACAAAATTGAAAATCGTCAAAATCGAAAGGGATCTTTCTTCCGTCAATCCTAATGTTGCATCAAAATCTCATGAGAATTTATTGTGGCAAATTTGAGTTACGGTACGAAGTGTTGACGACGGACTGACGGACCTTAGAATACCATAATACGTCCCGTCTAAATGTGTTGTCTGAAAATTTCGAACGTTTAGGTCGAAAGGTTTCTTTAAATGCTGGAATTATAGATAAGTTAACAGGTGCGACACCCTTTTTGAGACTGGTTGTGGTAAGGCATATAGTCTTAATTATTTTTAAGGATTGACCAATTATTTTTCAGTCTATGAAGAAATAACCTCAATCACGTAGTGTATACTAAATCACCCACACCCTACATGCTTTTGAAGTGATTTGGAACAGACTCAAAACACAAACTTCTCCAAAGGCATGCAATTTGCTCCTTATAACTTTAACAAATCAAAAATGTAACTCATTTTATCAGTTTTAAAAGATATCAGTATATTCAAGTTCAAAAGACTTTCAAGAATAGGCATTTTTTAAAACTGAATACAGAACTAAGAGGCTCCCGGGACTATGTCCATCTTGACTAACAGCCTGGAACATTGCTGTTAAATTCCAACTAGCTCACTAGTTTCAAACAATAGATCCTTCAGTGATTTTTCCAATTAGGTCCTATGTTAAACACTGTTCGGCTCTGGCAGCCATCTTGGATGACGGGTGGGGTCATAGAATATAATTCGGAAAGAGGACCACTTAAGGACCATTGCTGCCAAGTTTAGTTCAAATTGGCCCAGTGGTTTCAGAGGAGAAGATCTTTAAAGGAAACTTTACAACGACGGACGACGGACGCCAAGTGATGGCAATAGTCCAATTAAAACTAACAGAAATAAGGGATAATGGGCAGGGTGAGGCAATTTATTTGACGTTCGAATATCTGGAAGCAATTTAATAACTTGAATTTGGAAGAGAAAAAAAATTACATACCAGACATTTCTGCTTTCAGCTTAATCAAGCGACCAAGCCTGATAAGGTTGCTGGTAAAAGGTTGTTCGTTTATTTTCACCGGTGAGACCGTAAAGTCAGAATTTGCAAGTGTTCCCCCTTGTTGGGTTACAATAATAGGTGCGCTTACCCTGAAAAAAAGTATTAAATGTTATATTTTTGGATTGATCTATAAATTCTTTCCGACAGTTCGACTCGTAAACTCACAAAACTGTGATCCACATTTTTTAAAAAGAAAACTAGATATGGACAATGCCCCCCCTTTCTGCCCTGCCATATGCATGAGTATAGCTCCACATTTTTTGGATTTGACAAACAGTGATGTTGGCATACAACTTGAAACTGTTACACTGTCTGTAAGGCACAAATGATGCCCCGCCTGACCACAGGAAATTATAAATTCAACACTATGTATGATGATATATGTTTTACAAAAATGTATTCTTATGCTAAAGGCTACACTTGCAGGGCTGCATGTCTAGCCAACAGGTTTCAACTTCCAAGAGACATCCTACAAAATATTAAAGCTGTATCTCCAAAACTGTAGGAGGAGATAGCCCGACAAACCATGATCTCTTTAAGCAGATTGCAAAAATGACCAAGTCCAAATACCTGTCATTTTCAGAATATTTAAAAGAAATCAATATCCTGTAGCCATGCACCCCGCCATTTTATGTATGAACATTCTATAGAATATTAAAGCTGTATCTTCAAATCTGTAGAAGGAGATAGAGGGACAAACCATGATCTCTTTATACAGATAATACCAAAAAATGACCAAGTCCAACTACCTGTCATTTTCAGAATATTTGAAAAAAATCAAAATATGTGGCCATGCACACCTTCATTATGTAAATGAACATCCTACAAATATTAAACTTGTATCTCCAAAACTTTGTGAGGAGATAGCCGGACAAACAATGTATCCTAATCCGGACGGACAGGGGTAAATTAATATGCCCCCGACATTTTTTCGCGGGGGCATAAAAATCCTTACGAGCACTGACATTAGTTTCATTTTATAACAAATACCTTAATCAAATTTTTTATTGAATGCTGAATAATCTAACAAGTTAATGAATAGTGACATTCTAAAATATAAGGAACAATTTAATATCAGATAAAGAATTTGGCGAAAAAAACAACATTAAATGTTCTCATTACAAAAATTAACAACTTTGCAACTTTACAATCTATAAGATATAGACATTTGATCTTAAAAATCTATTATAAAATAAATATTAACATCTAATCTATAGATACTACTGACATTAAGGGCCCGATTTCTTTGGGCCGTCGTCACGTAACAACTCTAATAGACACAATTCAAATCAGAATTTGACTGATTGAGGATAAATGTGTTGTCTGAAAATTTCGAACGTTTAGGTCGAAAGGTTTCTTTAAATGCTGGAATTAATAGATAAGTTAACAGGCGCGAACTAATCCGACATGTTTCCATGTTTCGTCATTCGTCCCCACTTCCGTTCTAGGGATAATTGTTCAGCTACAAGGTGACCAGAGGTAGCCGTACGCTTAGTAATTATACTGCAGATAAATTAAGTTATTAATAAACTACTTTCATTTCTTATTATTGAAAGAGCCAGTGGTTTTGACATTTTTATATATAAACAATGAGAAGGTAAGACAATGACAGAGATTATGCGTTGTACTTTTTACACAATATGGACTAATGGAACAATTATATAAGAAAGGTTTATTTCATACTTGAATAAAAAATACAATCATAAGTTTGAGTGAGCTTCTAAACTTACTCACTTTATATAGTTACGACAAGCACACAAGAGATCTTTTATTTTGAGGGGAATTTAAGTATTTCTGTTTACTTTTGAATATTGTTTCAATTTATTACAATAAATTGGTACCAATAAATAATTATCTTTATAGGGAAAAGACAAGTCTTAGTAACAAAGTACAAATGTAGTAGATATGTTTTTTGTCACCCACTGCCTTACAAGAAACAAATATTTTGCCCTCCGAAAATCGCGGAGGTGTTCTGTCCAAGGCGTAAGAAAAGCTATGATACCCGTGCTTGCACAATCATCGTCTATGTACATGATAATTTGGTAGCCGAGGGACCGCCAACGCTTTATTAGGGGGAGCAAAACTTTTGTGAAAACAGCACCTGCAACATTCAAACGAAACGATAACAAACTGTGAATTCATAAAATTTTGTGCAATTGTTTGACATCCAGGAAAAACCAAGTATTGCTGGTAATCTTTATTGATTTCAACGTGAAAATATCCAGATTTTAAATTGTATTTTATCATCTTATTACCTTTATGTGTATAATTTAAAGCTTGTTTGTAACCTCCGAATTTAACTTTGTTTTTCGACGAAATTGTTTACATGTCTTAGGTCCAGAATAAGTTTGCTTTACCAGAACTGTTGAAACTGCAAACGGATTCATGCAATGTGGCCTTGCTATGCTTTATTTAATGCAACCCGCCTCTAGCAACTCACCTATAGCTTTTCCGACAAATTCAGGTTATTCCTGGCTGATAAATTATTTTTGCAAATAATTGGGATAGGTTATTCCAAAAAGGGATTTTAAAATCGAACTCGACAATATCAGAGATATAAGGGGAAAAATGTAAATCGTTTTTCCAAAATTGTAATTTTTTCCTTAAATTTCCCTTTACTTAGAAACCCTCCTTATAAATACATTCTGAACGATTAATTTACTCAACTTTATTCATGGCTAAGCTACTGCTTGGTAGGTTGAGCCCCCTTGACTGGACTGGTGGCTGTAGCTGTTGTCGTTTGGACCCTTGTGATGAACTGTCGGTTGTTTTAAGGACAGTGTTTTGCAAAATGCTCTGGCATGTTGCAGAGACAGCAGGACCATGGTGAGTAAACGGCAGATGTTGAATCGTTGGTCTGTGGTTTGCCACGAAAAAGAGCAGGCTGACGGTTAACAAATCCATCATATCATTGGCTTGGTGCGTTGGCAGGCTTTCTGTCATACGGTTTCTGAGCAATACGTCTGCGGGATGCTCTGGCTATGGCAGTACGTAATTTGACAGCATCTTCATCGTCGTAAGCAAGAGGATGAAGGGTGTACTCCCTAACGGTATCCCACCCGTGGCGATCAGCGATCTTGATAAGCTTGTTGCGTTGCTTGATTTCGCTGAGCTCAAATTTAACCACATCTTCTGCCTCGGACTGAATCAGACGTAAAATTTCGGACAACTTCTCGGAGCGCTGGAAATAAAATTTATGCTGAATTTTATTCCCTTCCTGTCGGAAATCAAAATCCTCAGCGGTGGCAGGTGTTTTCTGAATTGAACCTAGTTTTGAGTCAATATGGTCAATGAGGAATTTTCCCTGGCGATCTAGCGCTCTGTCAATAACAATGTTCATTTAACTGATTTGGTCGGTGTTACTAAGGTCCTCTTCTTGTTTTTTTATCTTTGGCTGCTCGGGCTCTGTGTCCATAAGATTTTCATCAGACGGAATATCGAAAGACCGCCATTAAATCCAAGCAGTAATATACGATATGTGTGGTTAGCTACGTATAGCGAGACTCGATAAACAAAATACCTGGGAATTACCTTATATACCACCCGACCGGGTGCCTGTGTCTGTTCGACTACTGAATGGAATAACTGAATATAAGATACCGAAAAGAAATAGATTTAACAACCTTTTAAGCCAATGTACGTGTTACCTCATCCTGACCTTAATACCAAACTTGTGTTTGAACCCTCCCAACTTTGAAATTCAAACTACAAAATTTCCACCTGCATAGAAAATTACATAAGCATTTTTTAACTAAATACTGAAAAACGAAAGCACCTTTAAAGTGGTATCCCCTACCCCGACCCTCATTTCTTACATAAAATACTTACGGGTCCTCAACGTCGGATCCGCCAGCAACGCCATCGGCATACATTTCATAGTTACACTGCACCAAAAAATGCTCGTCTCCTTCGTTCTCAAAAAAGGGTGCAGACAATCTACCTTGGACATTTATACTATATAATTCCATACTCTGTTTAGATTTCTGAAAATATCCTAAAGCAGTCCATAAAAATACCACAAAGGACCTCCCTAGTCCACTAAAGACCACAAATAAGCACTAAGGACTAGATACACACCATATATAAGGACCATAAGTTTTAATCAAATCAAATAAATTTAAATCAAACTTTTATTGTCATATAAATCATGAAATACGATTTGTGACAAACATAATAATGAATTGCAACAAGAAACAAAATAATAATAGTGTATTAAAGAGTTTACAAAAAATTAATTATTCCTACCCTACTTCATTTGTAATTTTTTTTTTTACATCGGAACGGAACTGATAAATGATATCCGATAATTAATGAGTTCAAACAAATTTTAATAATTTTGTCATGAAGTTATTAAAACTTCAATATTTAAAGAATAAAGTCAATAAAAACAAGTAATAATTGTCTTGGGATGCCAACACTAAGTTTCCCAAACGAAGTTCTTCATAAACTACTGAATAATTCGTCAATGACACCCCCCCCCCCCCCCCAAAAAAAAAAAAGAAAAAGAAAAAACAAAGAAAGAAAAAAAAAAAACCAAAAAAACATCTATAAATGCATCTTCACATAAGGAGTAAGATAATATATGGTTACTAGTATAGTGGGGGGTCTCAAGGGTTTGAAAGTTACTATTTTCAAGGGGAGGAGCATACCCTCTAGGGGCCCCTTGTACATCAATGAATGCACCTTCCCATGAAAAGTAAGAATATGTATGGTTATAGGGTGGGGATCTCAAGGTTTTAAAAGTTACTATTTTTAGGAAGCGGGCATACCACACCATATACGTCAATGAATGCATCTCAGGGAACCAGATATGGTGGGAATCTTAAAGGTTTAAAAGTTACTATTTTTGATGTGGACCCCTATTTACACCAATGAATGTGTCTTCCCATAAGAAGTAAGAATATACATGCATGTCGTTATAGGCTAGATATCTCAAGGATTTAACTATTTTGATAGGGTGGGGCATACCCCGAGGGCTCCATATAAATTAATGAATGCATCTTCCCATAAGGAGTAAGAATATAAATAGTTGTAGGGTATAGATCTCAAGGGTTTAAAAGTTAATACTTTACCCCCTAGGGACCCCATATAAATTAATGAATGCATCTTCCCATAAGGAGTAAGAATATATAAGGTTATAGGGTGTGTATCTCAAGGTTCCCAAATTGTAAAGACGAATCTATTCTGAGGAGGGGGGCATCGCACAAGAACCCCCCCCATATACACCAACGGTTGCATCTTCCTTTGATTAAAAGTATATATGGTTCTAGGGTGAGGGTCTTAAAGGTTTCAAAGTTATGAAGACATTTCTATTTGAGGGTATGTGGCTTACCCAATAGGGACTCCCATATACATCAATGAATACATCTTCAAATAAGTAGTAAGAAAATAAAGGGAATAAAAATATAAAGTAATACTTTGTTGGGATGCCAAAAGAAAAGTGTCCAAAACCGCAGCCATTTTGAAACTTTTCCATATCATAATCTACATGGCAACCAAATTTCGTTGAAATAGAGGAGAGCATGTTGAATTTTTCGGCATTCTGGTGGCCGTTTTAAAAAATGGCGGCCGATGGAAAATTTTCGAAGACGAAAATCACTTCACAATATCATAATCTACTTGGAAATCAAATTTCGTCCAAATCGGAGCATGTTGAATTTTTCCACATTTTGGTGGCCATTTTGAAAATTCCGAAACATTTATGCACAACTAGGCATAGTCACCTATCTTTGAACCAAGTTTGAATGGTTTTTGAGATCCGCTTCGGACAAGTTCATGGCTTAGAAGATGAAGAAAGGAAAAGAAAAATAACTAGATTTCCCATTGCAAGCAATAGCTGATGTTACCTCGAACACTTAGTTTCCATAGCAATAGCAGTCATTTTGAAAAATAGTGACCCAGTTTAGTCTCCTAGTACTTATGCAAAACATATCCATAAAGTTTGAGATAACTTAAGTGGAAAAAGAACAATTTAAAAAAAACACACCCCTTTTTTGTTTCCATGCCCAAGTTTGTCCAACTGATTCCAATTTTTTTGCAGAAATCAGTTGTCTTGACGCAAGGAATAATCCAATTTTTCAAAAAAAAAAATTGGCTGGGCAGATACTGAGAAAAATAAAATTTAAGTATTCCAAAAATTTTCATACTTTTTTTTCCGTTTCCATGGTAACGGTAGTCATTTTGAAATTTTTCAATGTTACATGGACAACTAGACTTGGTGATCATCATTACTGTGAAGTTTCATAAAGATTGTTCCAGCCATCTCTTAAACTCGTGCGGACAAAATGGAAAAAACCCCAAAGAAACGGAATAATAACTAGATGCTCCCAGGAGCCTGTATCGCTCACCTGGATTCAATTTGCCTGAAAGAGGACAATCTAATAACCACGGCTGCCAAGTCTGGTTCCAATTGGCTGAGTGCTTTCAGAGAAGAAAATTTTTTAAATTGAATTTTCCCATAAGGTCCTATGTTAAACTAAGTTAGGCTGTTGCGGCCATCTTGGTTGATTTTCCATGTCATCGAACATAATTCTGAAAGAAGACCATCTAAAGACCATTGCAGACACGTTTGGTTCCAATTGGCCATGTAGTTACATAGAAGATTTTTGAAATTCAACCCCCCCCCCCTTTTTCTAATTTTATTAACAGCACCAATGTCGGTTGGAAGTCGGGATGCCGGAAACAATTTTGATTTTGGAAAGGGGGAGGGGCGTTGTGGGGGGGGGGGGTGCATCCAAGGACCATTCCACCAGAGTTTGGTCACAACTGGCCAACTTTTTTTAATCAACCAATGAGAAACAAGAATTATCCATGACGGCCATGTTTGTTGCCCGATGGGGACGAAATGAGGAACTTTGTAAAGGATCTACCATATGTGCTTGGTATCAAGTTTTGTTCAATTTGGTCAAGCGATTTCAGAGGAGAAGATTTTTTTTATATCAGCCAATCAGGAATAAGAACTGTCCATGGATGGAACATTTGTATTCCGATCAGGACGAAATGAGGACAGTTTGTAAAGAACATCCCGTAGATGCTTCCTATCAAGTTTCGTTCCATTTGACCAATTCTGAAAGAGGACCATCTAAGGACCAATGCTGCCAACTTTAGTTCCAATTGGCTCAGTAGTTTAAGACGAGATTTTTGAATGAATTTCCCATAGGGTCCTGTGTTAAAATAAGTTTGACAGTGGCGGTAATCTTGGTTCACTGTGCACGAAATCGGACATATTTCTGAAAGAGGACCTCCTAAGGATCATTGCTGCCAAGTTTGGTTCCAATTGGCCAAGTGGTTTCAGACAAAAAGATTTTTCAATGACTTTTCCCATTGGGCCCCATGTTAAACTAAATTCGGCTGTGGCGGCCAACTTGGTTAACAGTCCGGGTCATCGGACATAATTCTGAAAGAGAACCTCCTAAGGACCATTACTCCCAAGTTTGGTTCCAATTGGCCTTGTAGTTTCATAGAAGATTTTTGAAATTCATCCCACCTTTTTTCTATTTTTAGTAACAGCCATGTCGGTTGAAAGTCGGGGATGCCAGACATATTTTTGGGTTTGGGCCACCCAAGGACGATTCCACCAAAGTTTGGTCCCAAATGTTCAGTGGTTTCAGAGGAGAAGATCTTTACAGGAAAATTTACACCGGACACCGTCTTTAAAGGGCAATACCTCCAATAAGGGTCAATCAATGATTTTGGTCATTTGACTTATTTGTAGATCTTACTGTGTTGAACATTTTTGCTTTTACAGTTTGTCTTTATCTATAATATTCAAGATAATAACCTAAAAAAATTTTCTTAAAATTAATAATTCAGGCGCAATAACCCAACAAAGGGTTGACCGATTCGCCTGAAAATTTTATGACAGGTAGATCGTAATCTGATGAACATTTTTACCCCGTCAGTTTTGCTCTAAATGCTTTACTTTTTGAGATAAGACAAAAACTGCAGTTTACCCTATGTTATATTTTTAGCCATGTCGGCCATGTTGGTCAGCAGGCGGGATCACCGGATATATTTTTAAAACTAGAGACCCTAATGATGCTTGTGGTCAAGTTTGGTTCCATTTGGCCCAGTAGTTTCAGAGGAGAAGATTTTTCTAAAAGCTATCGGACGACCCTTCAGGTGAGCTTGACTGAGGCAGACGGAAACGACAGCTATCCCCGCACTCCCCACATTTGTATCCCCATGACAATTATACCTAAGAATACAGGCCCAAATTTTGGAAAATTAAAATTCTTAAACCTTACTACTGTATAGAAATAAAATGTATAAAATGAAAGAAAACTTTCAGTCATCCACTTATAAATCCTAATTTTTTAAATTCGACCCCTAAAAGGCCCAATTTTTGAAAATCAAAATTCTAAAACCTTATTGCACATCTACATATAGTATGTGACAATACTGTATGGAAATCAAATGCATAAAATGAAAAATGAACGAGGAGTTTAGGTCACAAGCTTAAATTGCCAATTTAACAAAATTCGACCCCTGTGGGTTTTGGAATTCCAAATTTCTAAGGGGGGGGGGCTGGGAGTGACCAAAAAGGGCGAAAATAGACAAAGAGCCTTGTGACGCGAACTCCTATTTGCTTTTTGAATTTAAATCATTTTTATTGTTGCAATATTGTTGCTTACCAACTGTTGATGCGCAATAAGGTTTTGGAATTCGAGATTTTTTAAAAGGGGTGGGGGGGGGGGGGGGGTTATTTGTTACCAAAAGGGCCGAAACCGAATAAAAGGGATAATTACTAAAGTAACTGTCATATTGTTGTTTGCTAACTGCAGTTGCACAAAAGGTTTTGGAATTCCAAAAAGGGGGCCTGGGAGGGACCAAAAAGGGCCAAAATAGACAAAGAGCCTTGTGACGCAAACTCCTATTTCATTTTTGAATTTAAATCATTTTTTATTGTTGCCATATTGTTGCTTACCAATTGTAGATGCGCAATAAGGTTTGGAAGATTGAAGAAATTTGTGAATTTTAGTTTAAGGGGCTATATGTCCCTAAAAGGGTCCAATTAGCTAAATTATAGAAAAAAGTGGGTTGTGATATATTTGTGAAAAGATTATTTGTTACAAATGCAAACTGTAATGCTAAGCATGTTTTCATTTTGCATTTTGAGGATTTAATTCGCCAAAAAGGGAAAAGAGGCCAAACAGTTAGATTACATTAAAAGTGGGTTGTGATATATCTCTGCAAAGGTTATTTGTTACAGATGCAAACTGTAATGCAATGGAAACTGGAAATGTTAATGTTTGTTTACAAATAAATGTGGGGTGCGGGTATAGCTGTCGTTCCGACAGTCCCAATTTCTTGTTTTAGTCAGATAAGTCATCCAAAACGAATAATTTGCGTACCAGAATCAATTTATAATTATTTTTCGCACATACAAATTTTTCAGTACGTTATTTTGCAATAAGCATTGAAATTAATCAATATCCAACTTATTATTTTTTTTTATATAAATCAATAATTATAACCATAAAAGTAATACCTCCTTAGTGCTGATTTATAGTGTGCACGTAGTCCTTAGTGGTTCTTTTTGGTTTTTAGTGCATTAAGGGTGTTTTTGTGGTATTTTATGATTTTCGATTCTTTCACTTGCGCTGATTTTTTTTATTTTTTATTTGCGCCGATTTACAGGTGAACACAGGTAATTACATGTAAATATAATAAATCCATGTATTATACCTAGAAGGTATACTTGATAAATCTGGAAATGAACGGTGTTCAGTAGGTTAACTTTGTGTTCATATTGATACGAAACTTCATTGTAGCAACATGGATTTAATGCACACGGAGACGAGCAAAGGAGTTAAGTCTTTGGTTATTGATGGTCATGCATACAGAAAGGTTTTGTTTGTTTGCTTAATTGGGGTTTTACGCCGTTTTCAGCAAATTTGGATATTTCGCGGTGGCCAGTTTTTATTGGTGGAGGAAGCCGGAGTAACCGGAGAGAACCACCGACCTTCGGTAGGAAAATTGGCAATCCTTGTTAATTAAGATCGGAGTCGAACACACCTTGCCACAGGTGAGATTCGAACTCCCAACCTCAGCGTTGACATTCTAGTGATCATTAGTAGTCATGAACTACCTAGACCACTCGGCCACCGAGGCCCCCCAATACCGAAAGGTTAACGTGCTGAAAAATGGCAATGTAGCCTACAGTTGCACATCTTCATGGATGTCATCAAGAAAATCCAGTCAACTACGTACATCAAAATGAGAGCACTTGAAATGCCCGCCGCTGTGCGCAAACCAGAGAAGACAACAGTTATATACATGTAATGAAAAATAATAATTAATAACATGTACATAACTGGCAAACGGGCCCATAGGGCCCTATGTTAAACTAAGTTCGGCTGTGGCGGCCATCTTGGTTAACAGTCCGGGTCATTGGACATATTTCTGAAAGAGAACCTCCTAAGAACTATTACTGCCAACTTTGGTTCCAACTGGACTTGTAGTTCATATAAGAAGATTTTTGAAAGTCACCCCCTTTTTTTTCTATTTTTAGTAACAGCAGCCATCTCGGTTGGAAGTCGGGGATGCCAGACATAATTTTGGAAGGGGGCCACCCAAGGACCATTCCACCAAAGTTTGGTCTCAATTAGCCCAGTGGTTTGAGATGAAAAGATCTTTAAAGGAAAGTTTACGCTGGATGCCGTCTTTAAAGGGCAAAAACTCCTATAAGGGGTCAATCAATGATTTTGGTCATGTTGACTTATTTGTAGATCTTACTTTGTTGAACATTTTTGCTGTCTATAATTTGTCTTTATCTATAATAATATTCAAGATAATAACCTAAAACTGCAAAATTTTCTTAAAATTAACAATTCAGGGGCAATAACCCAACAAAGGGTTGACTGATTCGTCTGAAAATTTCATGACAGGTAGATCTTGACCTGATGAACATTTTTACCCAGTCAGTTTTGCCCTAATTGCTTTAGTTTTTGAGATATAAGACAAAAACTGCAGTTTACCCCTATGTTCTATTTTTAGCCATGTCGGCCATGTTGGTTGGCGGGCGGGGTCATCGGACACATTTTTTAAACTAGATACTCTAATGATGCTTGTGGCCAAGTTTGGTTCAATTTGGCCCAGTAGTTTCAGAAGAGAAGATTTTTGCAAAAGTTAACGGACGACGGACGACGGACGACGGACGCCAAGTGATGAGAAAAGCTCACTTGACCCTTTGGGTCAGGTGAGCTAAAAATAACATCCATGTGTTTTAAAAAAAAAATCACCAAAATATTCCGTTTTACCGTAGGCGAAATTTAGTAGAGAAACATCCCGTTTTAATATACGTACATCAAAAACACAATCATCGATTGAGAGTCTAGTATAGCGTACTATCAATGTATAAGTAGCTATAGCTGTGTCTTCACTAAATTCACACTCATCGCCTTCATCGTTTACGGCCACAACAGCCAATGGATCCCCGACATAAGTAATCAAAGCCTCATCATCCGAGTAGATACAATCAACCTCTACTACAAGTTAAAGTGTAAGACAAATTAAGCTCGTATGAAACTAGTTCCAGTGGAGATTTACTTCGCCTTTAACCTTGAACCTTTCTTACAGAAAAATTAAGTAGGGATATACTAGAAATAGTTTCCTTTTTTTAAATGTCAGAACGTTTTAAATCCATTAAATACAATATAATTTGTGAAGTTGAATTGGTATTAAGACTTTCTGAATATGATTAAAAAAAATTAAACTATATAAAATTTTTTTCAGTCAACCGATAATTCTTAATAAAATCACGAAAACCGGAATTAAAAGATTCCGGCAATTATATGTTATAATATGTTGCAATGCAACAAGAATTTGAACTCAGAATTAATCTAACACAATTCACCATGAATTATAACTTCTCTTTTTTTTTGACAAATTCTGGTTATACGACTTACCTTCTCCATGGGTATGTAAAGCAAATAATACATGGACTGAAGCCTGCAAGATTAAAAAAGGAAACAAAAATCTGAGTAAAGTGTTGTATGTACAGGTAGACACAGCAGCGAATTGTTTTCTATACCAACACGTCAAATACATGTATGTACATTTTGATATATACATTTAATTAAAATATCGATTGTTTTAGTTTTTAACCTTTGAATCTTTTTGGAATCTAAGTATCATAATGAATTTAAATTAAAAGAAATGGAAAAAGAGAGCAAAATACATACCTGCATGGCAAGAACTAAAAGAATCTTAAAAAGCCTCCGTCTCCCTAAAATGAAAAGTATAATATATGAAGTAAAAACACTGAATTTTAAATCTGTGTCCTAAGAATACTTGTTTGATTATTGAAATGATAAAATATTTTGACCATTTCATCTGAGTATTTCAATATCTTAGTGTCAGTTGTCTTTTTAAACAGGTTGGATGAGAGGTAACTCCTTAAATGAGGAATACTTCCTTTTCAAGTGGTAAATTTCAGGAGCTTTAAATGTCAGAAATGTAATTTAAAAAAGATAGAAGATGAAATACATTTCTTCTTCAATTGTCCAAAATATGACATGTTAAGATAGGATTGCTTCAACAATATCATTGAAATACAACCAAATATAAATAATTATCCCCCATTTGAACAACTAAAACTCATTTTATCTTCTAACAATCTTATGCGGCTTGTTGGCCCATTTATAAAAAATCCATAGTACTGTGGAAAGTGGACTCTACAGCTGCATAACATGTGTATTTGTTTCCACATTGATTTATTTCTAATTTACTTTGCAGTTATGTTATGTTAATTCAGTCAACCCTTTGGGTTATAATTTTGCATTTCAAATAAATATACATATACATGTGTTTATTTAAAAATAATTTTTTGAAATATAAACTTTTGACTCATTATCATACACATGTACATGGATGTTTGTTTGTTTGTTTGTTTAGTTGGGGTTTTACGCCGTTTTCAGCACATTTGGCTATTTCGCTGCGGCCAGCTTTTATTGGTGGCGGAAGCCGGAGTATCCGGACAGAACCACCGACCTTTGGAAAATTGGCACTCCTTGTCCATTAAGATCGGAGTCGAACACACAGGTGAGATTCGAACTCACAACCTCAGTGATAACAGGCTAGTGATATTAGTAATCACGACGAACTACCTAGACCATTCAGCCACCGAAAATGTCCATGTCACGACGGAAAATTTCAGTTGATAAAAAAGTTATTTTAATTTTTTTTACTTTTATTTAAAAGGGCAAACATTCATGCAAAATTCTTCCATGTCTTCCAAAAAACTATAATTGTATCGAAAATAAGGTTAACCCTCATATGAGGATTTTTTGCCAACCTGGTTAAGGTGTAAACAGTGTTCTTCGGAAAAAATTGATGCATTTTATATGAAGTTTCCACCTTTTGAAAGTTAAAATTTGAAAATCAATTTTTCACCACTGAAAATGTATCCCTCACAATATAATTTGTGAAGTTGAATTGGTATTAAAACTTTCTGATTATGATTAAAAAAATTAAACTATATTTTTCAGTTAACCGATAATTCTTAATAAAATCACGAAAACCGGAATTATTTAAGATATTAACCCTCATAGGATTTTTTTCTAACTTGCTTAACTTCTTAACAAAGAGAAAACAGAAGATACACGCCTTTTTTCAGTTACATTTTCTTTCACAATACGTAAAATTTGCTCGAATAACCTTGAAATTAGGGGGAAAAGTTCCGTTCTTAATGTTTTATTTCAAATTAGCAGTCAGGTGTGACCAAACACTATTAAATAAAAGAAATAATAGAATAACATGTAACGAAGTAAACAAAACCAAATAAAACATATCAAAACACATATTAAGGATGATCGCTGGTCTAATAGGAAATAAATAGGATTTGAAATAGGTGTTTTAGTTTGAGAGAACATATGAATAGTAAACAAACAAGCAAGAAAAAAATATAGGTTCGTGTGCTCAATTTAGAGCTATAAGGCCTTGTAATTTTGCAAGAAATGGGTTTTCTCTGGATTTTTCATTGTCTTTGATTTGACAACTTCAACCTCTTAAAAATGTATGAAAAAATAAAAAGGATTTCATAAAATTTTGTCAAATATCATTTTAAGGTATATATGATTGAATTATAAAAGAAAAAGTGGGGGTTCATGGGCAAAACATTTCATGTTTAAGAAATAGATAAAACCCGAGGATTCCGAAAATCTGACAAAAAGACCAAAACATGACCAGCGAGCATCCTTAAAGGAATATTAAATCAAGTCTTTTCGGTGATAATAATAGTCCATTCAATGTTAAGAAATTAATCTAGTATACAAATTAACACCTCAACTCAATAAAAACGAAACGGATTATAAAAACAATGGAAAATAAGTATATGTATAAACGAAAGTCTTTCAGAAATAATTTAATTAATGTCCAAATAACGACAATTAAATTGTGAAAATCACTAGGTCTAAGTTACGACATCAACATTAAAAAAAATACACTAAAATTCCTACATGAAATATTTTTGAAAACTGCAAGTCAAATATCTCGGCCATAATATTGATCAGTATCGTGAGTTGTTTACTAAATCAAGTCTAAGATGTTTACAAAAATGTTGTCTTGCAATTAGCAATACTAATAATAGAAAAGGAAAATAATCTAAAAATAATTGCTATTGTTTATTGCTTGAACTCACGACTTCAACTTTTTTTTTATTAATTTTTCTTGTTCTTTCATTTTGCATTAAAACTATCGATTTTTGAGAAAATCACATATACATTTTTGTAAGGTGACTTTCGGTAAATATGCATTAATAATAAAATCAATCTTATAAAAATTCGTTTAACATACCCATTTTGACGCCAAACAAGGATGGAAAGGTTCGGATTTTATAGGTCCACGAGCAGCACGAGGTGGGTTTGATTGCGTAGATTACTGCGCAACCGAGTTCACCTTATGTATGAGCCACCAGTGCAAACACAGAAAATTCATATAAGATTCTAGGCAAGTGTTAATTCCATTATTTTTCAATTGTATATTTAGTTGCCATTTATGTAAATACTAAATAATGAAGTTGAAATAGCATTAGTCAGAAATCTATTCGTTTATTTCCCTCGTTTCTTAATTTGCGAAAAACAATTTAACTTAATTTTTATATGCCCGTCTTTAAATAATAACTCACAAACTTTGGTGAATTTTTTATATCTATTGACGTAAGCTCCCTTTCGATTTTTTTTTTAAATTTCTGATTTTACGTTTTGGAGTTATGGGACTTTATTCATAAAAACGGGAGGGGGGGGATCTTCCAATTTTAGGACAATAACTTAAAAACGCTGTGATCAATTTTTATGAAACTTTGGTGACTTGTTTATATCTATTGAAGCACGCTCCCTTTTGTTATTTTAAGAAATTCCTGATATGACATTTCGGAGTTATAGAACTTTATAACAATATTTAAAAATCATGGAAAACTGTCAATTTCTCACACTTTGGACGGTTATGGCATTTTTATTGAAAAATGGGGGATTTTTCACATGTCACTTTGTATCTTAAGAACGAATTGTCCAATTTCAAACTTTACACATCCAGTTGTTTGTTGTAAAAGTCTAAAGGTCTTCATACTTTTTTTAATGAAATTTCGATTTGCTGTTCCAGAGTGAGATGTGACTTGTTCATCAAAAACAAAATCGAAGGGTCTATATGTTAATTGGTGAAATTTAATATTTTGGACGTAACAAAAAGCGTATCATGCGCTCATGGCGCAGCTCTTTATTGTTAATGTAATCTCCTTAGTGGTCAGAATTTTAGCAGTTACTCAATTTATTCGCTTTCATTTTTGAAAATGAAGGAAATGTTTTCATGAAAAGAAAGGCAGAGTCAGAGATGAAGTGAAAAAGTAAACAGAAAACAGAAAAAGATAAAAATAAATCTCACCAACCTCAGATGAGGGATAAATTTCAAAAGCTTTTAAACACAGCTTGTAAAAATGTAAATAAATATGATGTAATTTACTCATGTTAATAGATTATTTAAGTTAGACGGCTGCAACATTAAAAACTTCTGGTATATTAGGGCCCCTTTCTAAAGACACACGAGTGCCAACCGCCCCCCCCCCCCCCCCCCCCCCGCACCAACAGAAAAATTAAGGCAATTTGTACCTTTTTTCAAATTTTCAGTCATCTTAGAGTTAATTTATAAGCTACTAATAGTTTCAGTTAAAAAAAAAAATGACAGTTCTCCTTTATGAAAAATCTAGCAATTTTTCTAAAAGAAGGGTACATTTATATTCAAATTGATATAATTTGTTTCTATGGATACATAACTTCCTTGGAACACAAACAATATACATATCCCTCCTATACGAAATTAAATGCACTTTACATGAACATGGGCCGCATTTTTAGTAAAAAAATCGCATACTTAAGGATGCTCGCTGGTCATGTTTTGGTCTTTTTGTCAGATTTTCGAAATCCTTGAGGCTTTTATCCATTTCTTAAACATGAAATTTCTTGCCCATGAACCCAGACGTTCTTTTATAATTCAATCATATATACCTAGATTCTGTTATTGAAATAAGCCATGTTGGTATCGTTTTCACTAAATCTCCTATCTTGTCAACCGCCTCGGTGGTCTCGTGGTCTCGTGGTAGCGTGCTCGACTCGAGTTCTGAAGGTCGCGGGTTCGATCCCCGCCGGGTCAAAGTAAAGACGTTAAAATTGGTATTTGGTGCTTCTCGACCAAGCACGCCGCATCCAGGAGTAAGAGCAAAGATCGACTGGTCAGCTTGGAGTCAGTATAATGTGTCCGAGTGGGATGATATGTCTTCCTGTGGACAGTTAACTCGTGAGCTAGCACATTAAAAATCCGGCTTAGCGTGTCGGTCTAGTACAAAGCAGGATCATATTCATTATCATACATGTTCTCGTCCAGAAATGAACCTGTCTGCCACTGGACGTTAAACAACAATTCATCCATCCATCCTATCTTGTCTCTGTATAGATTGTTTTAACTGAGTGATTTCTTGATCAACAATGTCAAATTTCCGTTCGATCATTGATAGTCTTTCGCAAACATTATCAAGCAAATCCATTTTCTGTAATTTCACTTGTATATCACTGATAAATTGGGCTGTAAAGGATACCCTTGATTCATGCAATGGTCATTTGACACCTGGTTTGATGACAAAGTTGATGTGGCGTAACCTTGACATTGTCCAGAAAGTAGCTGAGGTGTGTTTGGTTGTACAAAGTTGTTGTGTATTGGCGTTGAAGTGTAAATATTTGGCAAGGACGGCTGCAATGAGTTAAACGATTGTATAGTGCCGGGCGAAGACATGACCGGAATAATAGGTGCTGGTCCGTACAGTGTCTGGTTAGCATTGTGTATTGCGCTATAAGTCAAACTATTGTGAGGGTTTGACGGTGCTTGATTCGTTCATGTTTTCTCTGATTTTTTTATCCATAACACAATTTTTGCGAAATCAACTTCGATAGTGGCACGCTTCTTTACAAAGTCAACATTTAATATTATTCTCCTTTTGATTGACTATACAAGACTATGCAATCAGCTAAGTTGTTCCTCTCCGTAACACTCTCACTATCCGCCATGTTTTTTTACCAGTTAAACAATAATTACCTATTTCCATTGGATTACAGCGAAATCACAAATTGTCACCAGCATGCGTGTAAATTTACCTGCACGGTCCGTCAGACTTAAGAGAGGTGTATCAGTTGTTTAATCGGCCCTTTTTATTATGTTTTGCTTTTTAAAGTTTCGGACACGAAGTTAATTTGAAACGCTAATAATATTCAAAGAATATTATTTTATTTCACTCGTAATATAAGGCGAAATCGTTGCTGGCCACTGTTGACTGTAATTTCAGGAAGGAGTATTTTTTGTTTAAGCAATGACACTTTTTGCAGATACGTGTACTGAAATTTTGCAGTTCTTTTAAAAGAAAGTTCCGTCAGACAAACTTCCTACGGTAACCTTGTTATGGCGTTGTGGAATATCAAATAAGAAAACGACTAGTCTTGATAGTTCTCGTCGCATTTTGTGATCGTATATATAAGTCGACCGAACTAACCCCCTTATTATTAAAAAAAAGAAAATGGTACAAAACACATGGAAAACATTATAAACTGCTTCTTTTCAAAATCTATATGATTCTTGCAGGTCTGATTTCAGAACAGAAGAGCAAAATGGAGGAAACAAGAAAGGAACATTGTACGACTGTTTGATGTTTGGCGTCACAGAGTCGATCCATATCCGAGAGTACCACATCCGTTTGGCCTTGGACCCTCTGCGTTTTCATCAGGAGGAACAAGCATTTTTCCATGGGTACCTCGACTTCCATAAGGCTTACCACCAGTTCTGCCATTTTCAGGAATGATGAATCCGTACAAAGGTAAGAAATAATTGCAAAATTGATTATTATTTAATCTAAAGCCGACCGGACTAAAACTTGACGAGTACATTAAAGCCACCAGTCAACCTTTCCTGTGGTTTTGCCGTTTGAACGAGTAATCACATTTGGAATTATATTGAAGGTTTAAGGTGAATCCCTACACCTCATGCCAAATATAATTTGCCATATAATATTTGTGAAACTTACTATATTTATTCCTTTTGTGGTAATCTTTAAGGAATCAAATTAAAAAATATAGGTCACAAGGCTAATTTTCAAGATATGAAGCATTAAAATCTTCAAATTTTATAATGCATTGTATAGGAAATTTGTGAAATTTCCTAAAAATTCTTGAATATGGAAAAATCTAACCGTTGAAATTTTCTTATTTTTTTTATATAATATTGTACATTTTATTCCATTTTCAAAACAGTAAGAAAAATGTGGGGTCACCAGATTAAAAACTTCAATATTTTCCAAAAACATGCAAAATTCATAAAATTTTAATATAATTTTAAGCGTAATTATCTCTTTTGCAAAATGCATTGTATAGCATTTTTGCTCATAAATTGTACTAAAACCAGAAAATGGCTGTATAAATTTGTTTTTTAATTATTACATTTGAGTATTTGAATAAAATCAATGTAAGAAAGTTAAAAAGCAAAATACCTCTTTAGAAATATTGCAAATATCAGTCATAATTTTTACCACATTAGTCATCACTACTATGAAAAGTCACATGACTAGTGTAGTAAGTCACCTTAAGAAGAATGATTTTCAAGTTACTGATAGAATCTTGATCGGAATTCTTAGCGTCCCCATGTTGCTTAATATATAAATAACACATTTTTTTTTCATTACTTAGCGATTTCGTTTTTTATTTGTAAATAAGAAATTTGACAGAAATAATAAACTGAAATTCAATGTGATTGTTTTATGTTATAGCTGTTGAAATCCCACCATTGCCACCAAATTTAGGATCTGATCAATTTTCTATGAGCCATTATGGTTCGTTTGCTAGAGACTTTTTACAACGGATAACAAGAGAAGCCAGCGAAAAATATGAAAAGGAATTAGAACGTAGGGAGAGATCTCCGTTATTAAATATTACACAGTCATTCGACTCCAACGAAGTCGTCAACCACATCTTCGCCACCATCGTCAACAACTTCAACACAAAGATGTGAAATGAAGGAAGTCAAAGAATGATTTAGGCAAACCACCTCTTTCATCAGTTTTTATTTTCATTAATGATATCAAATATTTCTTGAATGAACGAAAAAAAGGTTATTTCCACGGATCTACAAAACTTTAATAATAAACAATGGGTTGTATTAAACATGTTAAAATGACTAAAAAGTAGGTCGGTCATGCGTATTATGGTATCATATGTTGTCAAATCAAGAAATAACGATTTTATTTCTAAAATATATACAACTGGGTTCAATACAGCAACCTGTACCTAAGCGCCTTTGGGTCATGATTAATCAAAAAGTCACTCTATGAGTATAAACTGTCACATTTGTCGGGGTATTCATTTTTTTTCCATCAATTTTATGGTCTGATGAATGTTTAATGTTTTTTTAATTATATTTTCATGCACATTTAAGTGCTGTATGATGTTTTTGTGTTATGTACAATATAGATGTTTAATATGTAATTGTTTTAATGTTGAGCTATGAAAATATTTTGTGAGAAGTTCGAGTTTTGTTTACGTTGTATCGTCCCCATGACTTTTTGTCGCATGCAGAGCCTTAGAAATTTTCAGTTTGATAGCGCAAAGTATCCACGACAAAAAAACCTAAGATTTAAACATTGTGTGCCTTTTCAATATTCCAACAATATAAGGGTTTTTTGGTTTGTGGAAGAGCTCCATCCATTGCCAAATAGACATATGTGTCGGCATTTACACGAGGATATATAATTCAATTTATAAGGCAACACCGAATTTTTAGTTCTTTGGAATTTTTATGACAAAAATAGGTGCGAACGAATGAAATGATGATTTTAATTTTTTCTCTTGGAATAGTTTTTTTTAGGCAAAGATAACATTTTACGTGCGACACATTCTTTTTTGATTTAGATATTGCAAAAAATCCCTATTTTTTATAAGACCGTTAATGACGGGCGTATACCGAAACGACAAAACATTGGGAAAAGTCCACAAATTCGAAGTCCAAGGAAAAGCCAAAGTCAGGAGAATGGAACACAACAAAAGCCAAAAATACATGTATAACTAAAAGAACTAGAACTGTCCTAAAAGGGACTAATTACCCCCGCTGCAACATGTCTGTTTTGAAGCCTTCACAAAGTTCAAATCATCATATTTGTCAAAGTACTCGTCCAAACAGAAAATCCTGACAAGATGCACATCTCAACAGAGTGATCTAACACTCCCATAAAGTTACATGAAAATCCCGTAAGAAATGTAGGAGTTGCAGACAACGTTATTTCGGACAGACAAACATATATCCCCGTAAACGAAGTTTGGGGGATATATAATAAAAAAACGTTTAATAAACTAAACAAAATTATAACAAGACAGCACAGAAACTAAATCACTAAATCAGCCATGTGAACTCCCATGAAAAACCGGGAGTAACATCAGGTGCTCCGAAAGGGTAAGCATGTCCTGCTCCGTTAACGACAACCGTCACTTTGCCAGTGACGTGTTAAGTCTGGTGTCGTGTCAAGTCCGGTGAGGTGTCAATTCCAGAAGGACGTGACATCTAACTGAAGATATACATGTATTGTCTTACAGGCGTGATAGAAACAGTAAAACTTGAAAAATGAAGAATTTGGGGCGAATTTTTTGCATTTGTGAGAGGTAACTCATTGAAATGCGTCGTATACAGCATAGTATAAATTTACTATATCTAATATTAGTATCTTTGGACTGTTAGTTTGCAAAATGAAACGGCAATTTTTTATTAAAAAAGTCTGAAAATCGGAGCGGTGAAATCCAAAGAACTAAAATTCAATTTGGTGTGGCCTTAACATTGCATTTTCTATTGAAAGTAAGATTTACGCAACCTTAAAATTTCTGATTTTGGCTATTATGTTTGATTTTGTTGGAGAGTGTTTGGGGACTTTGGTATTCAAAACTTTTGGCCACACGCAAATCTGATTTAGGTTTTGTACTAAATATGGTTTTTTTTAAGTTTGTAATATCTGGGTCAGTAGTTTAAGTGTCTAATCTTAGATATGAAAGATGTTTTGGGAGAATGAATCTATTTGAATTTCAAGAAAGAGTTTGGGTTGAAGTAATCACAAATCCTGGATATTATTTTTGTGCAACATCCATGTTTAAGGTAAAGATCCCATAAGCTCATATATATATGATCTATTTATTTTAATGACTTTTGGATATATGGAGAGTCATTGTGAGGTTTTCAAATGAATTATGATGCTACACTGTGAAATTGTTGGATTTCTCTGTCTACCTTATCAGTTTGTTGACTGATCTGGCAGATGTGTGTTTAATTCAATAACACGGTAATAGAAAATCGGGAAAGAGGTGCTTTGTCTGTCAAGAATATTTTGTTGGGGTATATTACTTCCCCCTTTCTGTGTTTAAGGCCTAACCGTGATCTAAGATCAACGGCAACAAATAGAATCTACCACAATGATTGGAATCTTTGTTACGTGCTTTATAAATTAATACACAAGGTCGTACTCTCATATTAAGACAGGATAGGAAGTTTCAGAGAATTATAAAAAATTACTGGAAATGGGCTTACTTCCTCTGTGAGCCATCTTTGATGATCGATGTATTTATCTGGACTATGGATGAACAGTGTCAGCTGGTTTTGCTCACAATGTTTAGAAAATATTGTGGCTTTCGAACCCTTTCATGAGCGTATCTGGTGAAGCTTAATCCAGAAATGCACATATGCAGGGAATTTGATATTTGACTTTTTATCTTTGAAAGGCTAGTACTAAAAACATCAAATTATACTTAGATAATAATTTCTTTCGAAAATCTATATTATATGGTACATTTGTATAATTAAGACAAAATGAACAAATAAATCATATATCAACAATATTATTTCAAAAATATAAGAAAGAAAAGTGAAAACAAAATAACTGGCAAATTCCTGTAGCCATGCACACCTTCATTATGTGTATGAACAAAAAACTGGAATTCGACAGACCAGTACGCATTAAGTGTTCGTTTATTGGGATTTTACGTCTAGATACCGGATGAATTAAGTGTTGATTTAATCTTGAGTAATTTTCGTCATTTTTACTTCTACGATGTAATTTTATGCCCTTTGATGGATTGCTTTTTGATTCAATTATGACGCCATTTTGAATCCAATTGTTTTCTTGATCAGAGTCTGTTTGGTCTTGTTGGTTCACATTAGACTCTACTTCAATGTTCACTTTTGATTCAATCATTGGCAATTTTTCTAATTGTTCAGATTGCAGTGAAATCTCGGATGACTTCGTTTGCTCTGCGTCTTCACTCAAAAACCGTTCTTCGATGTGGTAAATATGAGACTGGACTGTATCTAATTCTTGGCTACCTTCCCCAACCTTTTGTTGGCCCTGTTCTTCATTAGAATCAGCAATATTAATAACGCTGGATCTACTCCAATTCGAAACTTCTTTAATGTCTCCAGTATCTAAATCGTTTTTGTGACCAAGTAATTCTGTAGGATTTTTATCTAAATTATAATTAACTCTAGTTTGGACTTTAACATCGCCATTATCTGGAATTAAAAAATGAAATTAAAATCTAAAACAAAATAGAAATTAAGTAGTTGAATGGGAAGGGATATCAAAAAGAGAACATCAAAACAATAATGCAGTGGGTAAAATCTGCAGGACCAAAATACAAAGACCTGGCGAATTCGAGAGAACACTAACAACAGAGTCATGGCGAATTCGAGAGAGCACTAACACAACAAAAACAGACAACGAAGACACGGCGAATTCGTGAGAACACTAACACAACAAAAACAGACAACGAAGACACGGCGAATTCGTGAGAACACTAACACAACAAAAACAGACAACGAAGACACGGCGAATTCGTGAGAACACTAACAACAAAAATAGACAACGAAGACATGGTGAATTCGCGAGAACACTAATATAACAACACCAAACAAAGAAGACATGGCAAATTCGTGATAACACTTAACACAATAAAAACAGACAACGAAGACAGCGTGAATTCGTAAGAACACTAACAAAACTAAAACAAACAACGAAGACATGGAGAATTCGTGAGAACACTAACAAAACTAAAACAGACAGCAAAAACATGGCGACTTCGTGATAAACAAAAACAGACAACGATGACATGGCGAATTCGGAAGAGCACTAACACAACAAAAACAGACGACGAAGACACGTCGAATCGTGAGAACACTAACAACAAATAGATATGGACAATGCCCCACCCCTTTTTTCTGCCCTGCCATATGCATGAGTATAGCTTTACATTTTTTAGATTTGACAAACAGTGATGTTGGCATGCAACTTGAAACTGTTACGCTGTCTGTAAGACACAAATGATGCCCCCGCCTGACCACAGGACATTATAAATTCAACACTATGTATGATGATATAATTATGTTCATTTTCAGAATATTTGGAAATAATCAAAATCCTGTAGCCATGCACACCTTCATTATGTGTATGAACATCCTACAAAATACCTCCAAAACTGTAGGAGGAGATAGCCGGACAAACCATCTTTTATGATCTCTTTATACAGATAATACCCAAAAATGTCCAACTGCCTGTCATTTAATGAATATTTAAAAGAAAATAAAATCCTTTGGCCACGCACACCTTCATTATGTATATGAAAATCCTACAAAATATTAAAGCTGTATCTCCAAAACTGTAGGAGGAGATAGCCGGACAAACCATGATCTCTTTATACAGATAATACCCAAAAATGACCAAGTCCAACTACCTGTCATTTAATGAATATTTAAAAGAAAATAAAATCCTTTGGCCACGCACACCTTCATTATGTATATGAAAATCCTACAAAATATTAAAGCTGTATCTCCAAAACTGTAGGAGGAGATAGCCGGACAAACCATGATCTCTTTATAAAGATAATACCAAATTAAAGAACCTTTGTGAGCACGCTCACATACCCCACGTCTTCATATTGTCACTGGAGAAACAAAATCTCACTTCACAAGTAAAATGAACACAATCAAATGCTTACCTTCACATATTTATCCTAATGTAAAGGGCAGCATGTTGGGAAATTTAAATTCCAAGCGAGAGGAGTCAACAGTAATAGTATAGTGAGGCAAATAAGTTCAAAGGGGTGTAACTCCTAGAAAAAAAATTGAATCGTAATTTCCTGTCGATATGCACATCTACGTAGTATGTCCTTATTATCTGAAAAGGTTTCATGAAATTCTGTTGTGTGGTTTGAGAGGAGTTGCGATGACAAACTGTTGCAGTAGTACATTAAAGTAAATAAGTTCAAAGGGGCGTAACTCCTAGAAAAAAAATTGAATCGCAATTTCCTGTCGATATGCACATCTACGTAGTATGTCCTTATTATCTGAAAAGGTTTCATGAAATTCTGTTGTGTGGTTTGAGAGGAGTTGCGATGACAAACTGTTGCAGTAGTACATTAAAGTAAATTAGTTCAAAGGGGCGTAACTCCTGGAAAAAAAATTGAATCGTAATTTCCTGTCAATATGCACATCTACGTAGTATGTCCTTATTATCTAAAAAGGTTTCATGAAATTCTGTTGTGTGGTTTGAGAGTAGTTGCGATGACAAACCGTTGCAGTAGTACATTAAAGTAAATTAGTTCAAAGGGGTGTAACTCCTGGAAAAAAATTGAATCGTAATTTCCTGTCAATATGCACATCTACGTAGTATGTCCTTATTATCTGAAAAGGTTTCATGAAATTCTGTTGTGTGGTTTGAGAGGAGTTGCGATGACAAACTGTTGCAGTAGTACATTAAAGTAAATAAGTTCAAAGGGGCGTAACTCCTAGAACAAAAATTGAATCGAAATTTCCTGTCGATATGCACATCTACGTAGTATGTCCTTATTATCTGAAAAGGTTTCATGAAATTCTGTTGTGTGGTTTGAGAGTAGTTGCGATGACAAACTGTTGCAGTAGTACATTAAAGTAAATAAG
Organism: Mytilisepta virgata; assembly: GCA_028015205.1. NCBI lineage: Eukaryota > Metazoa > Mollusca > Bivalvia > Mytilida > Mytilidae > Mytilisepta > Mytilisepta virgata. The sequence goes on from CM051511.1 coordinate 27,425,196, forward strand.
TTCAAACGGGTGCAACTCCTAGAAAAAAAATTGAATCGCAATTTCCTGTCGATATGCACATCTACGTAGTATGTCCTTATTATCTGAAAAGGTTTCATGAAATTCTGTTGTGTGGTTTGAGAGGAGTTGCGATGACAAACTGTTGCAGTAGTACATTAAAGTAAATAAGTTCAAAGGGGTGTAACTCCTAGAAAAAAAATTGAATCGCAATTTCCTGTCGATATGCACAACTACATAGTATGTCCTTATTATCTAAAAAGGTTTCGTGAAATTCTGTTGTGTGGTTTGAGAGGAGTTGCGATGACAAGAAACAGGACTGACGGACTGACGGACAGACGGACGGACGGACGGGTCAAAAACATACCCTCCGCAACTCGTTGCGTGGGGTATAAAAATGACCAAGGCCAACTACCTGTCATTTTCAGAACATTTGCAAAATCATGTGGCCATGCACACCTTCATTATGTATATGAACATCCTACGAAATATTGAACTTGTATCTCCAAAACTTTGGGAGGAGATAGCCGGACAAACAATGTATCCTAATCCGGACGGACGGACGGACAGGGGTAAATTAATATGCCTCCGATATTTTGTCGCGGGGGAAAAATATACAAAGAAGACATGGCGAATTCGTGAGAACTGTAATATAACAAAAACCAGACAAAGAAGACATGGCAAATTCGTGAGAACACTAACACAATAAAAACAGACAACGAAGACAGTGTGAATTCGTAAAAACACTAACAAAACAAAAACAGACAACGAACAAAGTGCGAATTCGTAAGAAAACTAACACAACAAAAACAAACAACAGAGGCACAACCAAAAATGTAAAAAACACTAAAGATCTTGTAATGTAAACTCTAATAAAAAACCGGGGATGATATGAAGTAGAATTTACAATAATTCACAATGTTAAGTAGTAAATCGCCGCCCTTCCAATTTATTTAGGTATTAAGACATCAAGTTGCAATTTGACCTTACGATCAAGGGATTTATGATACACACATTGTTAGATACTTTGTGACCAAAAAAACAAATTTAAAAATAAATATTTGCATATACCATTCAAATATGAAACTTTGACCTTTTGGGGTCAACGAACTTCCTGATTACACGCAGTGAGAGATAAATATTTCGTTTTGGCTGTTATATGACATGCTTTAGAACCATTGAAACGAATTTTAAAATATATATTTTACATACCATTTAACTGTGAAACTTCTATCTCATCTTTGATAAAATCTCCATTGGTTAGGCTTGCAATAAAACCTCTTGGCACCGTTTGAATATCCGTGATCTGTTCCTTTTGTTTTTCTCCCAGCACGTCTTGTATTATGCTGACTCCCTTGCCGTTTAGAATTTTACGTTCTGATGTAGTTTTCCGACTGCGTCGTTGTCTGCCAACATCTGCTTCATTCAACACGATTTCATTCAAAGTGTTCGTATTTTCGTGTGCGTCTTCACCTGTGTATTGAGTTTCGCGTTTCTTTCTCTTGGCAGAGTCACATGAATTCTAAAATGAAATTCTTAAATAAAACAAAAGTTAATACATTGTACTTTCATTTTGAATGATATTTGTAACTTGATTGTTTTCTCGGTTATTTCTTGAGAAATGCGCAGTTTAAGCATTCATGACGCTTCGAACCTTTGTAATATTTGGGCTTCAGTAGCAATTTTTTGAACCTGATCACAGGCTCTGAAATTCCAGAACTATTTAACTAATATCTGGTAGGTCAAATTAAAATTTCCTTTTAAACTTCATGATCAAATGACCTTTTCTTCTGTCACTGCATGCCAAAATAAACAAGAATCATTTGTGGAAATTTTTAGTATGCCCATCCAAATTCCAATAAGTAGACGATAAAAGTGATGGTCACTTTCTTTAACCTGATTTCGAGATACTATATTTGCTTGGTCGTACAACTGCAATCTTCTTTTCACTTTACCCCTCCCCGATCCCCCTCCGGTAAAATATTTTTCTTTTCATCAACTTCTCTACAAATATACTTGCAGGCCACTTGCTACAACGAGGATTATACTCCCGATCTCAGATTACTTTGCATTTGGGCATATTATTAAAGAGCGATTCATCCAACGAAAGCTATACCTTAGTTTGTATTATTACTTATATAAAGTGCAAACCCCAAGGTCTTTTCCTTTTTTTTTTTTTTTAAAAATTGGCTGTGTTAGTTCCAGATGATTTATGATATCTTCCATGGACAGTTTATTCCCAATTTGGTACTTCTGCAAATTTTAATGGTTGAAAGTTTACAACGACGGACTTTAAATCATGGCAACAGAACTTAACACACATGGACTTCCATATACAAATAAAAATTCGTTACAAACACTTACAGATGGACATTTTTCGTTGCAAATTATAAAGCTACATTTAAATACCACTTCTTGGTATCTTTTGATTCTAAACATTCTGAAGCTTGGACTGATCGCATTTAATCCACGTAATTCGAAGCCCTGTGTAGTCCGAAAAGGAAATCCTGTGCCACATCTGAAATTCAAGATTACAAAGCACGTCTTTTGCAGGTATGACACACAGTAATACAAGAAAACGTCAAATTCGACTGGTCGCGATCGTTTTTTGGTGAAGGAAGCATGAGAAGTATAAATTATCTGGATTCCTGCAGACTTATATCATAGAATACCAGCCACGAGTCAGAATATGAAGGTTTCATAATGAATTATTTTGTCCTACGTCCCGGAGTGTCAACGAAGATGGTCGCCACAGCTGAACTTATAATCTTGTCTGAAATCAATTTCTGAATTTGAACCAGTCCTTAGATTGTCCTGTTATTTACAGCTGTTGTTCGGTCAAAATTTGTTTATTTCTTAAGGCAAGCCGTTTTACTATTTATTCGAACTTAATATCTTATATCTTATATAGTTTATATCTCGTATCATTTTGTTTATATCTTATAAATTATATGAGATATTTTATAAACTATATAAGGTATCTTATATAATATATGATAGATATTATATAAAGTATATAAGATATCTTATAAAGTTTATAAGATATTTTATAAAAACTAGATTATATAAGATATCTTGAAGTTAGAATAAATAGTAAAACGGCTTGCCATAATTTCTGGTATTTAAATTCAGCGATTAGTTATACTTTTTATTACATTCTACAGGTTCTAGAATTTTAGCAGAAATAAACTGAAATAAACGGGCTATGTGTTTTGATATCTCTCCGCGGCAATTATGACGCCAATTTCTAGAGTGAAATACCGGCTATTGTTTTCACATGTGATTTACCAGATTTTCTTTCACTTGGATACTACAGTAAATCACCGGTTACAATGATATAAACACACTATATATCATCAGTAATTTCAATCTTTTTTCTCATGGAAAGCCTCTTTAATCTTACCCGTCACTTATCAAAGTAGTAGAGGCGTTCAAATCGGATGAGAAGGCTCTACAGTTATTCACATGAAACTTTGTTTCGTTGACAGTCCCTGTAAAATAACATTTACAAAATTAAGGATTAAATCTAACGCACGTCTGTGGTCATATAATGGTATGAGCCAAACTCCGGACATTGGTTCACTTGCCCCTTATAACCTGAACAAATAAAAAATGTAACTCATTTTATCAGTTTTAAACGATATTTGTATCTCAAGTTCAAAAGAATTTCAAGAATAGGCATTTTTTAAAACTGAATACAGAACTAGAGGCTCCCAGGAGCCTGTATCGCTCACCTGGATTATAATTCTGAAAGAGGATTGCTGCCAACATTTTTTTCAATTGGCCCAGTGGTTTCAGAAAAGATCTTTAATTAAATTCCCCATAGAGTCCTATGTTAAAGTATGTTCGGCTCTGGCGGCCCCCTTGGATGGTGGACGTGGTCATTGGATATAATTCTGAAAGAAGACCACCTAAGGACAATTGCTGATAAGTTTTCTTCAAATTGACAAAGTAGTTTCAGACAAAAAGATCTTTAAGTTAATTCCCCATAAGGTCGTATTTTAAACTATGTTCGACTATGGCGGCCATCTTGGATAGTGGACGTGGTCATCGGATATAATTCTGAAAAGGATCACCTAAGGATCATTAATGCTGCTAAGTTTTGTTCGAATTGGCCAAGTGGTTTCAGACAAGAAGATCTTTTAAGTAAATTTCACCTAGGGTCCTATGTTAACCTATGTTTGGCTCTGGCGGCCATCCCGGATGGTGGACGTGGTCATTGGATATAATTCTGAAAGAGGACCATCTAAGAACTATTGCTACCAAGGTTTGTCCCAATTGGCCAACTTGTTTCAGACAAGAATATCTCCATTCCCCATAGGATTCTATGTTAAACCATGTTCGGCTCTGGCGGCCATCTTGGATCACCGGCGGGGGTCATCGGATACAATTCTGAAAGAGGATCACCTAAGGACCATTAATATTGCTGCAAAGTTTTGTTCCAATTGGCCAAGTGGTTTCAGACAAGAAGATCTTTAAGTAAATTCGCTATGGGTCCTATGTTAAACTATGTACCGCTCTGGTGGCCATCTTGGATTACTGGCCATCGGATATAATTCTGAAAGAGGACCACCTGAGGACCAATTCTGCTAAGTTTTCTTCCAACTTGCCCAGTAGTTTCAGAGGAGAAGATCTTTAAAGGAATATTTACGACGACGAACGACAGACGCCAATTGATGGCATTAGCTCAATTAAAACTAACAGAATTAAGGGATAATGGGCAGAGTTAGGCAATTTATTTGACGTTCGAATATCTTGAAGCAATTTTATAACTTGATTTGGAAGGAGAAAAAAATTACACACCAGACATTTCTGCTTTCAGCTTAATCAAGCGACCAAGCCTTATAAGGTCGCTGGTAAGAGGTTGTTCGTTGATTTTCACCGGTGAGACTGTAAGGTTAGAATTTGCAAGTGTTCCCACCTGTTGGATTACAATAATAGGTGGGCTTAGTCTGAAAAAAGAAAAAGTATTAAATGTTATATTTTTGGACTGATATATAAATTCCTTCTGACAGTTCGACTCGTAAACTTCAAGGTCATTCCCAAAATGTGATCCACATTTTTTAAAAGAAAAATCCTTACTAGCACTGACCCTGGTTTCGTTTTATAATCATGCTAACCTAACTGATTAAATACCTTTTTATTGAATGCAAAATAATATAATGAGTTCATGAATAGTGATATTCTAAAATATAAAGAATAATTTGAGAAATAATTCACGGTGGCTTCAAAATATCCTGAATTTACCACGAGTCGTCCCTTTATGCCAAATATTTTGCCACGAGCGACAGCGAGTGGTAAAATATCGGCATAAAGGGAGTTCCCGTGGTAAAATCAGGATATTTTCAAGACACCGTGAATTATTTTCATTCTAATAGGACAGTTCAAATGACATTTTGAAACGCCGCAACATAGGTATTCAGACCCTAAGACGTCATTACACAACATAAGCTATACTATGACATCGTTAAAGCTTGTTGGAAACTTTACTATGACATTGCCAAACAAGCCGTCTGACGTCTGTGACGTCGGAACTAATATATCCATATTCTACAACGGATGTAGACTGAAAGCGTTCGAAGAAGGTCATATTAGAATATCAGATAAAGAATTTGGCGAAAAAATACATTAATGTTCTTATTACAAAATTTAACAACTCAGCAACTTTACAAACTATAAAATCTAGACATTTGATCTTAAAATCTATTATAAAATACATATTAACATATAATCTATTATAATCTCCTTTTAAAAACCTTTTAAGCAAATGTACGGGTTTCTTGCATCTTGATCCTTAAGACCAAATTCAAGTTTCAACCTTCCCAACTTTGAAATCCTGACCAGAAAATTCCATCTTCACAAAATTTTATAAATACTGAAAAACGAAAGGACCTTTAAAGTGGCATTCCCTAACCAGACCCTCATATTTTTATAAAATACTTACGAGCCCCCAACGTCGGATTCGCCAGCAACGCCATCGGCAAACAATTCATAGTTACACTGCACCACAAAGACCTCGTCTCCTTGGTAATAAAAATCGGCTACAGTCCTTCTAACATGGACATTTAAACTATATAATTGCAAATCCGGTTTAGTTTGCTGAAAATTTTCAAGAACGGTCCATAAAAACACCTTAAAACGACCTCCCTAGTGCACTAAAGATCACAAATAAGAACTAGATGCACACCATATATAAGGATCATATGTTTTAATCAAACCAAATAAATTTAAATCAAACTTTTATTGTCACAAAAATCATGAAATACGATTTGTGACAAACATAATAATGAATTACAAGAAGAAACAAAATAATAATAGTGATTAAAGAGTTTACAAAAAATAGTTATTCCTTCTTTATTTGTAAAATTTATCGTAAATTTTTTCTTTCAGCGCAAATAATTCTTTTATAGACAAAATACATTGGAACGGAACTGATTAATGATATCCGGTAATTAATTGAATTTTTCCACATTTTTGCAGCCATTTTGAAAATTCCGAAACCTTTATGCACAATAAGGCATGGTCACCAATCTTTGAACCAAATTTCTTTAAGTTCGCTTGAATGGTTTGTGAGATCCGCTTCGGACAAGATTATGGCTTAGAAGATGAAGAAAGGAAAATAATAATAACTAGAATTGCAATTGCAAATGGTAGATATCACCCATGGCAGCCATTTAGAAAATTTTGTATTTCGATGATTGCATCTTGTTCGGCATCCCAAACTTAGCCTAGATATCAATTTTCATTGAAATCGGACAATGTTGAGTTTTTCGCCATTTTTACATTTTTCAAAATGGCCACCAAACGTTTCCAACCGATCGCAATTTTTTTCATGAACATGTTTTACTAATCATATTTTACAAAAGTACAAAGTTTCACGAAATTCTATCGTGCAGTATTTGAAATATGAAAGTTTCTTAATTCTTGGAGGCGGTCATCTTTAAACGGCCGCCATTTTGAAATGACGGACATTTTGAAAATTTTTGTCGTTGCATTCACACCCCCGTAAGGTGGTCCAACTTTATGCTAAATATCAATGAAATCTGTTCAGGCACCTCTCAGATAATACCCGGACAAAAATATGTGGAAGAAAGAAAGAATAATAATAAGAAACGAACAAAGAATAATATGTCGTCCCGACTTTCGTCTGAAGCGACATTATAACTATATATAATTCTTACGCACAGCGAAACGGATGTTCTTCCAACGTTCCTATGACCACAGGGGCTCCTAATATCAATTTCTACGGCTCCGTGATTTTTTTATTTTTTTTTTTTAATTTTCGAGTGGCGGCCATCTGTCAAAAAGCTCATCAAAGCATACCGTATAACATCTGGAGTGGCTAGGACATATAGAACAGTATTGTTCTAGAATGTTCCATGTAAGACATTTATGTTTCTATCAAACCCCTACCCCTTTTGATCCCCCTAAAACATACTTTTAACCCCCAATCTAGAAGTGGGTGTCATTTGGAGAAACAACAACCATGGAGCTATATCTGTATAAAATACTGAAATCATCCAGTAAACTGTTTCCGAGAACTAGAGATCTAAAGTCCATGGATTTTTTTCCTTTTGGCTGTTTCCATGGCAACGGCGGTGAAGTTGGATTTATTATTATGACGAAGCACAGCTCCAGGTATCCCTTGATTTGTTTGCCAATTTTGGTCGCGAACCCTAAAGCCGTTTTCGAAAACACTCGGAGACAAAATTCGGTCGGACGAAAAAAGAGTAAAACCAATATGTTCCCCACTTCGTTGGGGCGGGCATAATAATAAGAAACGCAGCAAATACAATAAGTATCCAAAATTTGTTTGAGAGACTTAATAACAAGAATGTTTATTTTGAGAAATTTTATTTTAAAGAAAAAAGAGTCGGACTTTATGATTTATATACAAAATTAATGAAAAATAAAGTGCTTGCCTTGGCTTATGTTTTCATTATATTTGAAAGATAAAAAAGAAAAAAAAATGACGCCATTTTACTCAAATTCTCTTATTATATAAAATATCTCCGAGATCTCAGTCATTCTGTCTCATTGTTATATTCACATGCTGAATAGAAACGAATACTTTACAACATGAAATCGAAACTGAGTTTACAAAATGTACCAATTTTTGAAAATAAATTCTAAAACCTTATTGTGCATCTACATACAGTATGTGACAATGCTGTATAGAAATTAAATGCATGAAGTTAAAAATGAACGAGGAGTTTAGATCACAAGAAAGTGTGACGGACGGACGGGGGCGATAACAATATCCCCTAATTTCTTCAGTCGAGGGCTGATAACATTGGCAATGTGAAAAAGACCATGTATTAATCTATTTATCCCATATTCTGCCACTACCAAGAAAAAATTTTACTGTTGAATTATATTTTTCAGTCTTCAAGCAAGTTTGTCAGGTTTTTGACATCCCTGAATATAAGGTGAACATTCACAAAGCTACAGCTATTAAACAGTGTTATTTCTTTCACTTTGAGTATAGAGTCTGGAGTATAGAGTCAAACAAATGAATGCTAGAAAAATAATTACAGTTTAAACTTTATACATACGAATTTTTATATTTCGGACTATATGTCTTTATGTTATGTTTTTGGTTTAAAAAGACTAATAAAATATGTTATATTATTGTAATTTGTTTTTTTATTTAGTCAGATAAGTCATCCGGAACGAAACATTTGCGCACCAGAATTAATTTATAATTATTTTTCGCACAAACAAATTTTGCAGTACGTTATATTGCAATATGCATCGAAATTAATCAATATCCAAATTATTTTTTTTTTTATATAAATCAATAATTATAACCATAAAAGTAATACCTCCTTAGTGCTGATTTATAGTGTGCACGTGGTCCTTAGTGCTTCTTTGTGGTCCTTAGTGCACCAAGGCGTCCTTTACGGTGTTTTATGGACCCAAAATAAAGGAACAAAGAACCCTCTAAAATTACCATATTTTGAACAACATATTCATGTTCTAAACACAGCTTTTACATAATAATTACGTAACTTTCATTCAACCTTTCACACAGAAAAACGTTATATAGTTTACGGTATTTGAGTTAAATTATATTGTATTTATTAAATCGAACGCAGCATTTTCAAAATACCAATCTCCCATGCAGAGTTGTCGGTCCTTGCTCTCGAGCAAAAACCAACAACTCTGCATGGGAGGTTGAGAGAGCAAGGACCGACAACTCTGCATAGGAGATGGTCAAAATACGTGTCAACTTTGAGAAGACAAAAAATTGGCTGTATCTTATTTTTTTAGTGATTTCTGATTTCAATGGAATTAGTGGAGAGCTTATAACGCGATCGTTTTTAAAAAGAAAAGCCCTTAAAACTAATTTCTATATTCTTTTCTGATGCACTTATTTTCGTCATCGAGTCTTACCATTTTGCACTGTTGATTTAGCAAATGATCTGCTGATTTCTGCCCCCGTGCTCAAAGTAATTGCTATTCCTGTTAATGACTGCAAAATACTTTTTCTATAAATACAAAACCTGAGAGCAATTGAGGAGACATACTAAGACAGAATTTGTATTTCAATTTTTGCAAATCAATTATTCTGAGCAACTCCTACATGTCATTTTACATTTGATTATTTTAACAAAAATTAAATGTCGAAGAGTCTTCCAGGAATATTCATCAAATACTGACTTACAGTGTTTGAAATTCTACTGATCCAAGCAATTGATATTTAAATATAAGCTCTAAGTACATATCCTGAATACTAAAAGCCTGAGAGTCTTTCAAGGTGGAATTGCAATATCTAAAATTCATTTCTGTTACAAGCAACTGCTATTTCATAGTTGATTTCTTTTGTATACATGTATTGTTCGCAGGTACTCGCAAAATTTCTGTTGATTAATGATCATTAATTAATAAAATTGCAACACCACAGCTTAAATAATTCCCAGTCAATGGTTGTTTTACTAAATATTACTACTATCGAGAAAAGAATAATTTTAATACCGGAAATTGAGATATTGTGAATGTGGTTATATTTTGGTTTATTTGGCGCCCACGAATAGGTTTTCAATATACTCATACCGGAGGTTGTCCCAAGGTGGAGGGAAAAAGATTTACAGAAAGAATAAAAGTTCCAAAATTGGGCGATGGAAAATTGAGCCATGGAAAAAGATGTTAAAGGACATTTGCGCCACTCAAAAATGGACATGAGCGCCAGTTTAAAAAATGCCCATTTGTGCCAAATTATTTGATTTAAATGAAATATGATGAAAATTTTGAAATAAAAAAAAAAAAAATGGTTGAAATATAAATAGAAATTTCTTATTGAATATATAATTAAAATAAAAAATCCGACATATAGATCAAGTTTTACCCACACCCCGTATTAAACAGGAGAAGCATGATAATTTGGCAGATCTTTGGGAAAAAAATACGAGGGCGGTGAAATCTCGAGGAAGAGGTATCTCAGACGTTGTGGTTACAAGTACCAAGCTTGAACTCATCTATTAACAATGCTTTCTAAGAGACTTAACAATGGTATAGCTTTGTATTTGGGACTATTTTAGTAAATGTTAGGGCTTTTAATTTACTTTGACGTTTAGGTAATAAATTTTAGCTCTTTGATTTGCTGTAGTTTTAGTATAAATGTAGATCCTACGATGTTTTGTGTGAATAACTAAAAAAAATTCATAATAATGATCTTGCTAAAAATCCTACTTCCACCTCCCCGTCGTGAGCAAGGGGCGACAACCTTTGTATGGCTAATGGAAGAGGTACGGGTAAAGGTAAAGTTAAAAATGGTGCAGATGTCCATTATTTTTGGTGCTTTTGTCCTGTCAATTAGCATAAATACCCATTGCGGCCAAGGGCGAAAATAAAATACAGAACTGACAAAGTGCCAGATTTTAACATAATAAAAATTACATCCAGGTTAAAAAAAATCACCAAAATATTCCGTTTTACGGTAGGTGAACTTTAATAAGGAAACATCCCGTTTTAACATACGTACATCAAAAACACAATCCGTGGATAAGAGTCTGATATAGCGTACTATCAATGTAAAAGTAGCGGTGGCTGTGTCTTCAGTAAATCTACACTCTTCCTCTTCATTGTTTATGGCCACAACAGCCACTGGATCCCCGACATAAGTAAGCAAAGCCTCATCATCCGAGTAGGCACAGTCAGTATGAACTGCAAGTTAAAGTGCAAGACAAAGTAAGTTCGTTTGAAACTAGTCCGCCTTTAACCTTGAACCTTTCTTACAGAAAAATTAATCTGGGATATACTAAATAGAAAGTTTCCTTCTTTCAAATGTCAGAACGTTTTAAATCCATTAAATGCAATATAATTTGTGAACTTGAATTGGTTTTAAAACTTTCTGATTATGACTAAAAATATCAAACTACATTACTTCAGTTAACCGATAATTCCTCATAAAATCACGAAAATCGGAATTAAAAGATACCGGCAATTACATGTTATAAAATGTTCCTATGCAGCAGGAATTGCAACTCAGAATTAATCTAACACAATGCACCATGAATTATAACTTCTATTTTCTTTGACAAATTTTGATTATACGACTTACCTTCTCCTGGGGTATGTTCAGCAAACAAAACACGGACTGAAGCCTGCAAGATTAAAAAAAAAAACCAACAAAAATCTGAGAAGTAATTTTTTGTAGACACAGCAGCGAATTGCTTTCCATACGATGACGTCAAGTACATGTATGTGCATTTTGATATTACACGTAATTAAAATATCGATTTTTTTCCTTTTTAACCTTTGAATATTTTTGGAATCTAAGTATCATAATGAATTTAAATTAAAAGAAATGGAAAAAGAGAGCAAAATACATACCTGCATGGCAAGAACTAAGAGAATCTTTAAAAGCCTCCGTCTCCCTAAAATTAAAAAGTACAATATATGAAGTAAAAACACTAAATTTTAAAATCTATGTCCTAAGAATACTTGTTTGATTATTGAAATGAGAAAATATTTTGACCATTTCATCTGAGTGTTTCAATACCTTAAGTGTCAGTTGCCGGTTTAAACAGGTTGGATGAGAGCTTACCCCTTAAATGAGGAATACTTCCTTTTCTAGTAGTAAATTTCAGGTGCTTTGAATGTCAAAAATGTAATTTAAAAAAAGATAGCAGATGAAAAAAATTCTTCTTCAATTGTCCAAAATATGACCTGTTGAGGTTCATCTATACACTGCAACAAAAATGGCAGTGTTTACACCATGAAATTTTCTCTGAATGCAGACAAAACTGTGTAATTTTAATAATTTTAAAAATCCTGGCAGCACCTAGATATATACAAGTTGTATTCATTTTGTTTTTTAAAAAGAAAAAAAACTTTTGTGGATTTTGCTAAACATTTTCTTTCCTTCCCACAGGTGGTGTAAAAATAAACAAAGTCTGGTGAAATCTTTGATATGGTAATTATTGTATTGTATCATATTGATTGATATGGACAATAGAGGGACAATAGAAATCTACTCACAACAAAGGTGATTTAAATAGTGTAAATGAGTGGACTGTATCAAAGAAAACTCAGGTGTTTGTTTATTTCACCATCTTTTGTGGCAAGGAAAGAAAAATGTTCATCAAAATCCATAAAGTATTTTAACTTTTTAGAACATAAATTGGATGTAACATTTATTTATCAAGGTGCTGCCAGGCTTTAAAAGTTTTAAAATTACACAGTTTTCTCTGTTCTCAGAGAAAATTTCATGGTGTAAACACAGCCATTTTTGTTGAAGTGTATAGATGAACCTTAAGATAGGATTGCTTCAATAAAAATACAACCAAATATAAATAAATCCGTTATTTGAACAACTAAAACTCATTTTATCTTCTAACAATCTTATGCCGCTTGTTGCCCCATTTGTAAAAAAAACATAGTACTGAGGAAAGTGGACTCTACAGCTGCATAATATGTGTATTTGTGTCTGTGTGTTTGTGTCTGTGTATTTGTAAATTAATTGATTTAATATTTCTATTTTACTTCGTATTTATGTTATGTTAATGTAGTCGACCCTTTGGGTTATAATTTTGCATTTCAAATGAATATATATACACGTGTTTATTTAAAAATAATTTTTTAAATATAAACTTTTAATTAACTCATTTTATATACATGAACATGTACATTGAGGCAACTTTTCACAAATAAATTTGTATGTATCAGTTTGTCTTTTAAAAAGAAATCATGTCCTGGAAAACTGGTACTTTCAGGGACATACAGTAGCAATGTCAGTAAACGCCAGGTGGAGCTGTTTTGGGGGAAGTTATTTAAAAACTGGATTTCACTTCTTTACAACCTTTTCCAGCCGGTTTTGGGACCAGTATACTGTAAACAAACTCTGGTTTCCGCTCAGTGGCACCCCTAGTGTTTACTGACATTGCTACATACAGTGTCATTACTAGTTAAAAGGTTGAGAGCAAACCCTTAGATGAGGGGGTGTCCCTAAACTGAGGGAATGTCCATCTCACGACGGAAAATTTCAGTTGATAAAAAAAAAATATTTTACAATTTTTTGAATTTTTTATTGAAAAGGGCAAACATTCATGTAAAATTCTTCCATGTCTTCCAAAAAACTATAAATGTATTTAAAATAAGGTTTTGTATGAAGTTCCCCCCTTTTGAAAATTTGAAAATCAATTTTTCACCACTGATTTAATGTATTAACCCTCATCTCAGGATTTATTCCCAACTTGCTTAACTGCTTAACAGAGAGAACAAGAAACACGCCTTTGTCAGTTACAATATGTAAAATCTGCTCGAATAACCATGAAATTGGGATAATATTGCTTACTAAATCAAGTCTAAAATGTTTACTAAATCAAGTCTAAGATGTTTACTAAATCAAATCGAAGATGTTTACAAAAATCTTGTTTACTAAACAAGTCTAAAATGTTTACTAAATCAAGTCTAAAATATTTACTAAATCAAGTCTAAGATGTTTACAAAAATCTTGTCTTGCAAATAGCAAGACTAATAATAGAAAAAAAAGAAATCTAAAAATAGTTTTTGTTTCTTGAACTCGCGACTTCAACGTTTTTTTTTTTATTAATTTTTATTTTTTTTTCATTCTGCATTAAAACTAAAAAATCACCTATAAGGTGACATTCGGAAAATATACATTAATAATAAAATCATACATATAAAAATTCGTTTAACATACCCATTTTGACGCCAAACAAGGATGGAAAGGTTCGGATTTTATAGGTCCACGAGCAGCACGAGGTGAGTTTGATTGCGTAGATTACTGCCCAACCGAGTTCACCTTATGTAATAGCCACCAGAGCCGTGTAACGATTCTAGGCAAGTGTTGATTCCATTATTTTTCAGTTGTATATTTTGTTGCCATTTATGTAAATACTAAATAATGAAGTTGAAATAAAATTAGTCAGAAATCTATTCGTTTACTTCCCTTGTTTCTTTATTTGCGAAAAACCATTTAACTTAATTTTTGTTTATATAATCACCTGAGTGGTCAGAATTTTAGCAGTTACTCATTTATAGCAATTCTAGTTAACGCTAGATGCAGCACTGGGCGAAAACATCGGTTGTAATATTATATCTGGTACCCAAATAGTTTATAGATAGGTGATACGGGCCTCGGTGGCCGAGTGGTCCAGGTAGTTCGTCATGACTACTAATGATCACTAGCCTGTCAACGCTGGGTGACGGTGTGTGTTCGACTCAGATCTTAATTGACAAGGATTGCCAATTTTCCTACCGAAGGTCGGTGGTTCTCTCCGGGTACTCCGGCTTCCTCCACCAATAAAAACTGGCCGCCGCGAAATGGCCAAATGTGCTGAAAACGGCGTTAAACCCCAACTAAACAAATAGATAGGTGATAAATATTTTTGCCCGAAGAATCGAATCATTTTAATTTGACGATAGTTATTTTGCTTTTTCCTTTTCGAACAATACCCACTTAACAACCGATTTGCTTCCCGATCGAGAAGAAAATATCCCACAGGGTACTGCAAAGAATTATTGCTTCCCAATGGGGAATCATTTCAACGAGAAGTTTCCCCAACTAAATATTACACAACATTAGACAAAACGGTTTATAACGGGTCTGTTGGCCTAACTTGAACAAAGACAAATCATGATCATATGTAGCATACAATATTCAGAGAAACATTTATGCAATTGACTTATTTTTTTATAATAGAACGAAACAACAAGAATTCAAAATGTTAAGATCGCATTAATTTTCGATTTAAAGTACACCCTCAATAATTGTTTAGCCTTTGTAATCTTTACTTTTTGGCAGGTTTTTTGCAGGATGATCGAGTATGGAGTTGTACTACTTTTACTTGTACAGGTGAGTCAATATAGACAATTGTTAAATACATTGTACATTTAACTCTGTACAGTTCAATATATAACTTTCTCTAAATCTTGTTAAATTTTCACACTTTCAACCCGTTTGAGAAAAAATCGATAATCAACGTGTGGATCACTTTGTTCTCAGTCGCTGATTGGTCAATTACGTAATTATATATTTTCTATTTTCGCAACTCTTTGGAATTTTCGCTGCTTACCTTGGCAACGTTTAAAAAATGTAAACAAATCGCAATCGCGTCGTCTGCTGAAAAAAATATTAAAAAATGTCAGATATCCTTGGAGAGCCGGTGTTACACCTTGTTGGAGGTGGATACGGTGTAATTAAGTAAAAAAATATGGACTTGGGAAATCACATTGGAAAACGGGAAAACGGTTACAGATTTGATATAGTGCCAAGCTTAAACCCCCACAATCTGTCGAAATTCAACCTTCTCCACAATCTTCCAATGAACATATAATTTCTGATGATGATGATAATAATCTGGTAATTATTGTTATTTTGACAACTTCATTCAAACGACCGGATATGCATATTTATCGGTGCGCACCAAACTGTTTTAATTTATTATACCGAAACACTTCAACGGTCAATAGTTTCCAGTACTAATCACCGGTCAGTATTTTAAAAAAATAGTAATACTAATGTCTTGATTTTTATATAAAAAAACATACTGAGGTATAATTATATGATTATACCGGAAACTATTACCGATAAAGTGTTTTGGTATAATAAAACAGTTATTTAACAGTCATTTCGGGGATATAGCCATTTTATTTGTCCTTCGACACATGGACTTTTTCCCTGCGCTACGCGTCGGGAAAATAGTCTCGGGACAAATAAAATGGCTATATCCCTCAATACTGTTAAATAGCTGTATATTATTGACTTTTAACTAGGTTGCTATCGGAATTTATCAACCCGACAAAATGGTAATATTCACCGAGTGGTAGCTATAGTCGAGGTCAATATTCATTTTGAGGGTTGATAAATCGATAGCAAACTAACTGAAACTCAGTAAGCGTTTTATTACATGATTATGGCACAGAAAAAGAAATAAATCAACAGTATTCTTCAAATATGAATTTATATGTGTATTTTGAATCAATTTAAGGAAGATTCGCGAACAATATTAGTCCCAATTCTATTTAGATCATATTACCTACGTTAGTATCAAATTCCGCGTAACCTACCACTTTTATTTTTAGAACAAGTTTAGTCAAGTTCCCATTCTATTTTTAGATCATATCAGGTTGCTATCAAATTCCGCGTAACCTACCACTTTTATTTTTAGATCATAACCATGAATTCGAAATTTTTTATGGATGTTAGGTTGCTATCGCGGTTTCTCACAACCTCTGATGCTATTTTCGGCCAATCAGGATCAAGGAAAAATACCATCATGTAATAATATGTTTTAACTACTTGAGATTTTTTAGTATTACATATCTTTATTTGCATGATTACACCCCTTAGGGTCAAAGCAATACATACATGTCATGATACAAGACACAATATAACAAAACCACACAACGAAAAGACATGTAAAAATTAGTGTTTCAGTAACATTAGGAACCTGTCTGACCAGGGTCTGATGCCCACGGTATCTAAAGACTGTTTGATGAAGACTCCAAAGTTCTATTGTATTACGTGACAGAATGTAATTAACTTTATATGAATTATTACTAGTCTTAAAGTATGTATCAAAACTATTTACCACGAAGGGCGGAATGTATCTTACAATTTAACAATTTTAACAGAAAATGTTTCTTACCTTCAAGAACTTTGCATTTCTTACAAAGTCTTTGCTCTCTGATTATATTTTTTTTTTTTATATCTTTCAGTTTCTACTATACATTGAACCCGCGCGAGCGCGGGAAAATAAACATTTTTTTTTGTGGTGGCCATATTGACTTTAAAATGTTGTTGCGACCATGTCATTCATGGAACAGGAACTCAATATGGATGTTGTGGCAATGCTTCCCATTAACTTTCCTATCAAGTAGGTGGTATCAACTGATAGTTTCATGTCTATAGTATTCCAGAAATGGATGTTAATGCAAACTTTAACCAAAGTCAATGAAGCGTGAAATGTAGGTCAACGTGACCCAATTTTCATATGGCTGTTCATTACTACCGAAGATGTATCCACTTATGAAGTAGACTGTATGCCACGTAGAATTACCAAAATAGACCTTAAGGTTCCATCAAAGTCAAAATCTATGACGAAAACACAACCACATAAATTGTAAATATTTTTATTTTTAGACTAACTGGAACTTGATGAAAAGCTTTCATTAAATACACATTTCATAATGCATTACCCTTTTCCTTCAGAATAAATATGAAAATGAAATTTTAGATGTAAACCTTTCGTTAGTGACGGATGAACTTTTCAAAAAAGATGCCCTGGGTTATGTAGAGCATATTTTTGGAAAATAATTGTTCCAATTGTTCCATTGTCATCATGGGCAGGGCAAGCGAGGCTTAATTTCACAAATAAATAGACAATAAAAGCATTTTTAGTGTGTGGCTGCGTGTGCTATCCACGTTTATAAAGATGTCCGAGATAAATTTCGTCATAATGATAAATATGTATGACGCGGTATGTGCGTCATAAATATTTATTTATGCCTATCCATAAATATTAATGCTATGCCTAGGCATAAATACTTATGGTTAGCCTTAAATCGATTTATGCCTAAGCGTAAATCGATTTATGCCTGTCTTGGCATAAATCAATTTACGGCTAACTATAAGAATTTATGCCTAGGCATAAATATTTATTTATGCCTAGGCATAAATCGTCGCTCAACCGGAACTTAGCAATCAGGATCTGAACTTTAGATTGATTTTTGTTTCAGATCAGCACCTGTCAGCTTAACCCAGACGAGTATATTATTCAGGGTTTGTATCATGTTTACGAATAATTGGTATTATCCGTTGTTATTAGATGGCCTACCTCTTTTATAGACATTTGTAAATCAGCAAACCAAATTACGTGAAAGGAACGTATCAAATCAAATCGTGATCCCCTAGATCAAAAGATTTAAAATCCAAGATCCTCCTACTTGCAACTCCAGCAAATGTTTACTATATTGACTTCCGTTTTATTTGGGTTCAGCACAGAATGTCTGTCTCTTTTTTTAAGAAAATGAATAAAAATATTTCGTTTGCTTTTGATAATCATTGTATTTTTAAAAATTGTATACAACATACAATTACACATCATATTGCTTCTTTAACTTAAGTCAAATTAAAATTGAAATAATAATTCCACTTTCAATTCTGACAGCCACTCGCGTGAAAACTTAATATTTACTGCGATATCAAACCGGGGATCACGGCGGGATAGGAAAATACATATAAAGACAAAGTTAAATGTATCTAGAAACGACAGAGACAAGGTATTGTGGTTTTTCTATTGATATACCCAAAAATGAGAATCGAATTTGTGTACATTTAAAAAAATAGCTGAGTACCTTGTTTATGGGTATAAGGAGTGCGGATGCCACAGAAACAAGTGCCTGTGTATCAACTATGTATTTAATGAAGAACATGTATGTAGATCCCGATGCTTCTACGTTGCATAATTGTTGACCACATCATCACTTTAGGGGGTGGCGGAAAAACGTTTGAAATCCTTAAACTAAGTTAAAGGTAGCAAACTATTGCATCCGCTTGTATGTGGCAATGTTTGCATCGGAGCGTCACGATCATGTCAGCCATGGAGTTCAAAGGTGACACGTGACTCGTTTTTTCATCACTTGTTGTTGTATGTAAGTTCGAATGTTTACTTTGAATTTCAAGGAGACAAACGTTTGTTAAGCTTTTTTTACTATAGGTTAAAGTGTAGGGTATGGAGGTGAAAATGCTGTCAAATATCTTGGATGATTGTTTAGCACATTTAGGGGATGTATCGCAACTAAGGTCCGAATCTTCACCAGGAAAACTGGTAATCCGTCTAAAATCGATCGGTGTCAAACACACCTCACAATAAGAGGATAAAGTTTTGTGTCCGGTGTCAGGATTGTTGTAAAATTTTGATTGTGATATATACTTAATATGTAAGTATACTTCAAAACTGTTTCGAGGTTTGCATATCCAGACCTAAGACCGAAATGACAAACAAAAAACATAAAACATAAAATATATTTGGAAATTATTGAATTTAAAATTTCATCGATTCCGAAACTTTTTTTATTTGCAGTAAAATATGTTATAGATATCCGAATCTTTTTTATACAGTGGATGCCGACTGTCCAAACACTCCAAATGATGGTCCATCTACCATTATAGTGACAACGGATCTTCCAAGTTCTAAGCCATTTGCCGTTTGCAACAACGGTGAATTTCTGTTTACCACAAATCTTCTCGGTAGATGGGAGCTTGATGTGTATTTTCCTAGTCAAAACAATTCCGATGAATGCAGTTTTAAGGTAAAATAGAAATTCGATGGCTCTAACTCTAAGGGACCCTCGAAATCTGTTCGAATGACTGAAGTTTGTTAAAGTACGGAAAATTAGCAGTTCCAAACCGCATACGAGCTAGGCATCACACTACTTTATAGAAAAAAAAATTATATATTAAAAAAATAAATGGTTACGTCCTAATCTTGAACTGAAAATATTTGATATTCGATCCCTTTGGGTCCAAATTTTAGAAAATTTAAATTTTAAAACATTATTGAACATCTACATATCGCACATGAACCTACTGTATAAAAATCAAATGCATTAATCGAAAAATGAATGAGTTTACGTCACAAGTTCAAATTGATCATTATTCGAAAATCGACCCCTGTGGGCCCCAGTTTTAGAAAATTAACATTCTAAAACCTTATTGCGCATCCGCATATGCTACATGACAATACTGTAAAGAAATCAAATGCTTAGATTTAAAAATGAAAGACGAGTTTAGGTCTTAAGGTTAAATTCAAATTTTCGAAATTCGACCACGGACGGACGGAGACAATCTATATCTTCGAAAGTGCCGGGATAAATATAGAGCGAGCAGATTTCAACAAAATTTAAGGGGGGCTTTTATTACAATTTATCGTATTTTAGTCTATAACTTTAAGACATGTCAATAAAACGTATCACAAAATACCGAAATAAATTTGATGCACTGTATGGCCATTTCGTTGATTGAAAACTCATCAGCAGTGCTCGAGATCAAAATATTGGAAAACGGGTTAAAGATATAATGATGAAATGAATAAGCACAACCATTAAAATTCAAAACAATTAAAACAAACAGGAATCTAAACTAAGCTAAGGGCTACCTCTGAATCAACTGGAAGAGCCGTAGAAATTTCTGACAATTTTGTCAAATTTTGAACGGAAAATTTAGAGGCATTTGAGTAATTAATCATGCCAGAACAAAAATTCTGGCTACTGGGCTGATAATGCCCTCGGGAACTTAGTCCACCAGCAGTGACATAGACCCAGTAGTAGTAATAAAACGTATCACAAAATACCGAAATAAAATTGATGCACGGTATGGCCATTTCGTTGACTGACAACTCATCAGCAGTGCTCGAGACTAAAGTGTTGGAAAACCGGTTAAAGATAAAATGATACATTAATAAGCACAACCTATAAAATTCAAAACAATTAATTAAAACAAACAGGAATCCAAACTAAGCTAAGGGCTACCTCTGCATTAACAGGAAGGGCCTTAGAAATTTCTGATAATTTTGTCAAATTTTGAACTGAAAATTTAGAGGCATTTGAATAATGAATCATGCCAGAACAAAAATTCTGGCTAATGGGTTGATAAAGCCCTCGGGGACTTACAGTCCACCAGCAATGACAGACCCAGTGGTAGTAATAAATGTGCCTATATTGCTAAACTTTATGCTAATCACACAGAACAATACATACCTAAGCCAAATAAGATTTTTTTCAAAACATGCAACATGGCAAGAGAATATGGGGTGAAAAAGATAGTTTTTTCAAAATATTACAAAATTCATACGAATTACTTTGTAAGTGCGTAGATACGCATGATTTATTCGATTTTGAAACGAACTAAGACACCTCCACACATGTCTTAGACTTAATTCGAATCAAGTATTTTCTTAAGTTGTTTTATGCATATGACTTAAGTGTAGTGGGCGGGGTTTCAATAAACCAAGATTTTGCTAAGCAAATTGTTAAGTTGTTTTATGGATATATACCACTTACACAATATGGGCGGAGTTTACTTAAGTCATTTCTTAACAAAATCTTAACTGAAGTAGTTTTATGCATACCGCCCCAGGTTTATAAAAGTTTTGTTTACCTACATATGTGGAAGCTACGGGGCGCCGAATGGACTTGAACTTTTTGTATTCAAAATCAATTTTGTGTATACAAAATTCAATTCTGTCATAACAAAATCATTTTTGTCGTACAAAACTATGTGATACGGACTTGTTTTATGAGAACTTCAATTTTGTAATGACAAAATTCATTTTTGTCGAATAGGTATGCAAATAAAAACTTATTTGCATACAAAATTTACTTTTGTTACCTGATATGGAAATTAGAACACAAAAGTGAATTTTTTTTAGACGAAATTCATTTTTGTAGACAAAATTCATTTTTGTCATGACAAAATTCAATTTTGTCAAATAGGTATGCAAATACCAGATATGGAAATTAAAACACAAAAGTCAATTTTGTGAGACAAAATTGAATTTGTACGCAATTAACATGTTGATTAAATTAGTATCCTGTGATTTTGTAATTAAAATATTTTTTGTGTAGACAAAATTGAGTTTTGTTAGACAGAAGTGAAAATTTAACACAAAATTGACTTTTGTGACAGAAGTCAATTTTGTGTCACAAAAGTCAATTTTGTATGCAAATTTGGATCTGCAACTGAATTATCTCATCACGATTTTGTAAGAAGGCCTCTCATTGGATATAGTAAACGCGGGTCTCGCAGGTTCAAGGACATATCATATAGGTGATGCCTATTCTGCAAACGTAAGTAATACCTAATAAAGTATACATGTCAAATGTCCTTTTGAAAAACAACTGACGTCGGAAGTTCAATTTTGACGTCAATCACGTGTATCCCATAAGTAACATGGGTTTGTTGACATTAAAGTCAAAGAAGGACGTCGTATTAGAATGAACAATATTGTACAAAATGTCCTATATTTGCCATATATACTTTATTAGGTATTTATACTTACTTTTGCAGAATAGCGCATCACCCATATGATGTGTCCTTGAGCATGCGAGATCCGCGGTTACTATATCCAATGAGAGGCCTTCTTACAAAATCGTGATGAGAGAATTCACTTGCATACAAACTTGACTTTTGTGACACAAAATTGACTTTTGTGTTCAATTTTCACTTCTGTTTAACAAAACTCAATTTTGTCTACACAAAAATAAACACAAAATTGAATTTTGTGAAAAAAAATGACTTTTGTGAAACAAAATTGACTTTTGTGTTAAATTTTCACTTCTGATTAACAAAACAATTTTGTCTACAGAAAAATAAACACAGAATTAAATTTTGTGACAAAATCTCAGTTTTGTATGCAAATTAGTTCACAGAATCCAAACTGAACTAATTTGCATACAAAACTGACTTTTGTCGCCCAATTTTCAAATTAGGTAACAAAAGTAAAGTCTGTGATACAAAATTGAATTTTGTCAAGACAAAAGTAACTTTTGTCCACTGGAAGATAATTTTGTATGACAAAATTTAAATTTGTAGAATGCTACAAATTTTGTTAAACTGAACTCATTTTTTTTTAACAAAACTCACTTTTGTCCGTACAAAATTGAATTTCGAGTACAAAACCACAAGAGTCCCATTCGGCGCCCGGTAGAAGATCTTATCAAATATTTTGAATTCATTAATTTGAAAATTATAAATTATATAAAATTAAAAAAGTTTCCTTAAAACATCTTATTAAGGTCTAATGGGCCTACTTTGAAGACTGTACCCTCGCATGGTATCCTTTTACAAGAGATCCGAACGTTTGTCCAACTAAAATTACAAAAACCAGCAAAACGATTTACTTTGAAAGTAGATCTCAGATGTTCCCCTTTCAAAATTGTGTCCAGAGATTTCGGGTCAATATGGCGACCGTTACTAAGAAACAAAAATAAGTCAAAAAGAAATAAAAGGAAGAATAATCTCTAACTACAGATTTGATTGGAAATAAAACTTGAAATGTCTGTTGATGTTCAAAAATATATTCTGGGGGCGGATAGAAAAATCAGCGAAAAATGTATATACATTTAAAAATTTTGCCCGAAAGTAATAAGCAAATTTGGATCAAACTTTAATGATGTTTTGTAAGTTAACCAAAGATAATGTTAA
This sequence comes from Mytilisepta virgata, assembly GCA_028015205.1. Lineage (NCBI taxonomy): Eukaryota > Metazoa > Mollusca > Bivalvia > Mytilida > Mytilidae > Mytilisepta > Mytilisepta virgata. The sequence continues at coordinate 27,448,867 of CM051511.1, forward strand.
AGCTACCAAAATAGAATAAAAATAAAAAGGCATAAAAGATAATAAGCTTGCCTAAAAAGATACTTTGAAAACATAGTAAAACAGATACTATTTGCCCAAATTTTCAATCTCAGATGTCTGTCTGGGTTTACATATGTAAGATAGAAAACATTAAATGTACGGACGACGGACATATTTTATGACAATTAACTCATCTGCTTATACTAATAGCCAAAATGCTTCCATCAGTTATCATAAAATATGTAATTAAATTTTCAGCAAAAGTCTGAGGAGGCTTATGTTTACACCATCAGTGTGTACATCCCGTTGTCGGATAAAGTTTTAACAGTAAATATTCCGGAGAAAATTGTTAGCTGTATTTATGATCCGATGGGTGAAGAGGTATCAGCAATACAAGACCTTGCGGACAGGTAACTTACATGTTATAGTGAAGTTTAAGGGTGATTGCTGGTCTAATAGGAAATAAATAGGATTTGAAATAGGTGTTTTAGTTTGAGAGAACATATGAATAGTAAACAAATAAGCAAGAAAAAATATAGGTTCATGTGCTTATTTTAGAGCTATAAGGCCTTGAAAATTTGCAGGAAATGGGTTTTCTCTGGATTTTTCATTGTCTTTGCATTGACAACATTATTCTCTCAAAAATGTATGAAAAAATAAAAAGGATTTCATAAAATTTTGTCAAATACCATTTTAAGGTATATATAATTGAATTATAAAAGAAAAAGTGGGGGTTAATGGGCAAAAAAAATCATGTTTAAAAAATGGATAAAACCCGAAGATTCCGAAAATCTGACAAAAAGCCCAAAACATGACCAGCAAGCATCCTTAACAAACGAATTATGACACACGAGCAAGACGATGCAGAATTGTATTCTAAAATTTTAGATAAAATGGCATTGTCAGAAAAAGGAAAAAATAAATACAAAAGACTGTACGTAGGAAAACAAATTTCGGTGGGTAGGGGGGGGGGTCACTTCATGTAAACTTTTCAGAAAAAATTCCTATTCCGTATATTAACTACACTGATTTAACAGTCAACAAAGATACATTTGTACTAGCAAGCTATGTTTTAGGATCATGTAGAAAGCCTTCTCCAAATTTCCTTTAAAAAGAAAATGCTATTGATTCATTTGAAAAAAGGGTGGACCGCAAAAATGAAAATGTAAACTTTTTATTACAGTGAAAGACCGCTTCGTTGTTCTCGTGGTAGCATCCTCACATCGGGTGAGAAAGGTCGCGGATTTGATTCTCATCCGGGTCATACCAAACACATTACAATTTGTGTTTGGTGCTTCTCCGCTAAGCATGTGTCATTTAGGAGTAAGAGCAAAGACTGGTCGGCTCGTAGTCAGAATGTGTCGGGGTTTAGGTGACATTTCCTCCAACGTATTTTTGTCTGAGTTTGGCATAAAGGTTTATTACACAAAATGAAATCATATGGGATACGGGGATATTTACACAAGTTATCTAATAGTTATTTGCGAGATAGAAAACAAAGAGTTGTAAAAAAAACTCATCGTCTCCACTTTCCGTTGTCCAAGCTCGGCTACCACACGGGTCCGGTTTTGGACCTTTACTCTTTGTAATTTATATTAACGATATAGCAGAAATATATATTTTATCATTATGCAGACTATTTACTGATTATACTTCCTTCAGCTTTTAAGATCATGGCGGATTACACGTGAAAAATGTAATTGATCTGAAAGGGTTGGACGAATTGTCAAAGAAATGGATGATGTCATTTAATGCTAATAAAACTGAAATAATGTTTTCAAAGGTTGAAATTCTAGAATTTTACTTTTATTTAAATATTAAAAATATCCCTGTTACTAAGTGGCATAAGCATTTAGGTGTCACACTAAGTTCAGATGCGAAATGGAGTACACATATAGATAATATTACTGTAAGCATTATTAAGCATTTAAACGTTTTAAGAAAATTAAAATATATTTAAGTAGACATAATTTAGAGAAATTATACTTAATTTACATAAGACCATTATTTGAATATACCAGCGAAGTATGGGATAATTTTGGGATTGGAAATAATTATAAGCTAGAAAAAATTAGACGCTGCGCGCATTGTTACAGGCTTTCCAATTTTCACAAACTTAGACACAATTTATAATGAAATTGGTTGGGAATCTACAAGAAAGAAGAAATAGACGTAAATTACAAATATTTTATAATATTCAACATGGTAATGCACCTAATTACCTGAAACAATTAATTCCGCCGACTGTACAAACAACTGTTTATCCGTTGAGAAATAGTGAAGATATCATTGTTCCTTTTTAGCTCACCTGACCCGAAGGGTCATGTGAGCTATTGCTATCACTTGGCGTCCGTCGTCCGTCCGTCGTCCGTTAACTTTTTCAAACGTTAACTCCTCCAACACCATAAGTCCAACTGCAACCAAACTTGGTACAGTTATTAATTGGTATGGGTGCTACAAATCTATTGTTTGGATTTTTGATTCGTATAAAAACATGGCCGTCATGGCTAAAAATAGAACATAGGGGTAAATCGCAGTTTTTTGCAAATAAGTCAGAAACGGTCACAGATATCAAAATTCTGGCATAGAGTAAAAGTGATCAGCACCTCAAGATCTACCTGCCCTGAAATTTTGAAGAATATCCAACCACTCATTTCAGAGTTATCACCCTTTTTCCTGATTTTTTTATGTTATTATTTCAAAAATCTTCTCCTCTGAAACTACTGAATGGATTTAGATAAAACTTAGCATGATTGTTCCTTAGGGTATCCTGCACAAAGTATATGCTTCGATTTTTGATCCATCGAAAAACATGGCCACTGTTACTAAAAATAGAACATAGGGGTCAAACAACAGTTTTTCGCAAATATCTCAAAAATCATTAGGTTATGGCAAATTCTGGCATGTTGAAAGTGTTCAGCATGATGAGAGCTACCTGTGTGCTTATTTTCGTGAAAATCTGTCAACTGATGTTAGAGTTATTGCCCTTTTTTGACATTTTTGGCTTTTTTTTATGTTATTATTTCAAAAATCTTCTCCTCTGAAACTACTAGGGGGATTTGGATTAAACTTAGCATGATTGTTCCTCCAATATTTCCTTTTCAAGTACAATAAAAAGCCTTAACCCACAATTTTTACATAACTTCTTTCAAACATTTTAAAAACGAAGACAACATATAGACCAAAAGATTTATACTTGTATTTGAAGATGAATTAAAGCTTGTATTTTGTATTGTGAATCATCAGATTGACCATGACTGTATCTTAATCAAGCATAGGGAGAACTCATGCCCATTTCTTTCCAGAGGTTCTTGAAAGGCTTTTAAAGGTATTTTCAGCATTTTACGTGACCTTTAATACTCAGTTTAATTTACAACAAACATTAATATATTAATTTAGTTTATAGTGCATTGTTTGCCAGGTGAGCGATTCAGGCTCTTGAGAGCCTCTTGTTGTAGACTTCCTATAACAAGCGGTTCTTACATTCCTTCTAATATCTCACAGTGGAATGGGCTTGATTTAACTTTACGAAAAACGATAATTTATTCCTACTGTTAATCATATTCTTTTATATAGAATCTAAATGCAACTGTTATGTATTGTAATATATTGTGTAAATGGAGAAAACTTGTTTAGCTTGTGTCTGATCCATTTTGCATTTTTTGGAAATAAAATATGTTTAAACTAAACCTGATGAGCTAGCACCCAAAGAAAAGCCGACTCAGCGTGTTGGTGTAGCACAAATTCATATTGCATAAACATGTCCTCCTCATATGCATGTAATAATTGACACTGGGTCTTAACCAATAATCAATCAATCCATCCATTACAGCGACAGACCGGTTAAACAGATCGAACAGCATTTGGCTGTAGCGACAGCTTCACGAATGGAAGTCTGCGTGGCTGACCTGACCGATGAATGTATAAAGACTAGCGTAAGAATCGGAAAAAAGATAAAATTGAAGGCAACGCTTATAAGTAGGTTTAGATAAAAGTGAAGTATTATAGTCTATGCGCCAGCTATTCAAAATGCAGTCAAAACCACCGAACAAAAAACGATCATTTTGAAATCTGCGGTGTGACAGAGCACACTCTATGTAACTATACATGTTCTATGCTCAGAAGCACTTGACACTACATGTTCAATTTACTTAAGAGGTACCTGAACCACATGCTCATTTTACTTAAGAGGAACCTAAAACTACATGTTCAATTTTCTTGAGGTAATTGAAACTACATGCGCAATTTACTTAAGATGAACCTGAAACTACATGTTCAGTTTACTTAAGATGAACCTGAAACTATATGTTCCATTTTCTTGAGGTAACTGAAACTACATGCTCAATTTACTTAAGATGAACCTGAAACTACATGTTCAGTTTAAGAGGAACCTGAAACTACATGTTCAGTTTTCTTAAGAGGAAACTGACACTACATGCTCAATTACTTAAGAGATACCTGAAACCACATGCTCATTTTACTTGAGAGGTACCTGAAACTACATGCTCAATTACTTAAGAAGTACATGAAACTACATGTTCAATTTACTTTAGAGGTACCTGAAACTACATTCTCAATTTACATAAGAAGTACCTGAAACTACATGTTCAATTTCCTTAAGAGGAACCTGAAACTACATTGTCAATTACTTAAGAGCTACTTGAAACTACATGTTCAATTTACTTAAGAGGTACCTGAAACTACATGTTCAGTTTACTTAAGAGGAAACTGAAACTACATGCTCAATTAAGATGTACCTGAAACTACATGCTCAATTTATTTAATAGGTACCTGAAACTACATGTTCAGTTTACTTTAGAGGAAACTGAAACTACATGCTCAATTAAGAGGTACCTGAAACTACATGCTCAATTTACTTATTATGAACCTGAAACTACATGCTCAATTACTTATGAGGTAACTGAAACTACATTTTTAATTTACTGAAGAGGTACCTGAAACTACATGCTCAATTTACTTAAGAGGTTACAAAAACAACATGTTCAATTTACTTAAGAAGAACCTGAAACTACATTTTCAATTTACTTAGGTCGTGAATGAAACTTTATGTTCTATATACTGAAGAGGTGAATTAAACTGCAAATTACAAAATTAAAACTTGGAATAACAGAATTTACTACAGCTCCGTCCTGGCGAAAGTTTAACAATAGCTAGTAAAAAGGCTAGTAAAAATTGAAAGCCTGTTCGACGGATAGCTAGCTTCAATGAACACGTGGTCAAAATGTTTTCAACGGTTGAAAGCTCTTCGCCAGTCCAAAATAACGTTACAAGCTAACGTAGAACACTAGTTAGCTATCATTCAACATGAGCTAGCTATCGTTGAACACTTGAAAGCTTTTTTGGTAGTCAATTGTCAGTTTGAATGAAAAACAAAATAACTGCACCTGATCATGTCTAAAATTAAATAACTCCCACACTGCCTTTCTGTTAAACAAAACATAATGATATAGTCACAGAATGAAAAATTTCAGATAGATAGTTAGGGACGAGATCAAAAGTTCAATGTCGGAGAAAAAACTTAATTCAAATAGTTTGGGGGTGGGGGGTAAAAATCACTCCAAGTTTTGTTATCCGACATCGATTTTCAGATATGGCCATATTGGTCAATTAATTTTTCCCAAATTAAGTTAAATGGGGGTGGGGGGGGGGGGGGGGGGGGGGGTCAGTGAAAAAACTATGTGAATTAAGTTTTTTATCCTACATTGAACTTTTGATCTCGTCCCTTAGGCTTTCTACGACTAGAAGATAATATTATATGTAAAACAGACCTGGCAGCATGGACGATTTTTGGCCCATATAAATAACTGAAACACAGTAAACATTTAAAAACCAAACTGTCAAACCTGGTATTGTGCATTTGTACGGCACGGATGTCACCATCTAAAATCACAATTATAAATCTGTAAAAAATAATCATATCCAAAAAAATATAAGAAACTATGAATGAATGTGTCACTTTTTCAGGTAATAATTCAAATGAACAAGGCTTTAAGCCTTTGTCATGCACAGCCATTGGAATCGAATATAAATATCCATTGTTTGTTGGAGGGTATGTTTTTTTCTAGTAATTTTATAGCAAAATTATGCGATCTGACAGTATGCAGATTTTTAAGGAATGCAAAACTCCAACAATTTCTCATGTTTTGAATTAAATTTGCAAATCATTTTAACAATTTTTTACATTTAAACTAACTTTAAAAAAAAATATTTAAACTTCAATTATAACTTTAAATTCTTTGATTCCAGTTATGACTCATCAGTTTTGCCCTAGGCCTAAAATGTTGACCAGAACAATAAAACAATTTTGTTTTAACATTTACAGATAAGGGGATGATATATTTGTAAATTAAAACACATTCTTTGATCTAAAAAATAACTGATGTTGCAGATGCGGAGATGGTAAATTGATACCAAAAAATTTAGGTTTTATAACTAAAGGATTGGTAGCAACGAGTCCACTGTTTAAAGCCTTCCGGTTACCAGGGGGAACTACTGTGACATACGACTGTACATTTGTCGTCTGTTCGGACCGATGTGATGGAGTAGGTATTGGGATGTAAGGGGGGTACGAAGGAAGGGATGGTTAATGTGTGGGCTCTGGGAAAATAGGTACGGAAATATACAGGAATGTTTTTCGTTTTAATGGTTTTATGATAAAGATATGGACCCCCCCCCTCCCTTCCCCACCGTGTCTTTCCATGTCTAATACTTTGGACACGTCATATACAAGGCAAATGATAAAGAATTAATGAGTTATAGGTAAATTGTTTTTTGGGAAAATCATAAAGTCAAAGTTCGACTTATGAGTATAAATCTGAAATAACATTCAGATACTGTAAATTCAGAAATTATTACGTGCATTTATTATTGCGATTTTGTCATTTTAGACCAAAATGCGATTTTAATAATTGCGATATTGAGAAAAATTAGCCCATTTTTTGCAATAATAAAAATATCGCAATAATTTCCGAATTTACAGTAGCATATTAATGGAGTTTCCGTTTGCATCTGCCTGTATACCATGGTTCTTCAGAATTCAAACAGCCTTTCTCAGAATTGCCTGGGTCGTGGGATATCAGAATACATTCCATTTATAGACTGTAATTTTTCCCATTGAAATTTGCCAATGTTTTCCAACATATATTTTGGACCGCCTCGGTGGTCTCGTGGTAGCGTGCTGGCCCCGAGTGCAGAAGGTCGCGGGTTCGATCCCCGGCCGGGTCAAACCAAAGATATAAAAATTGGTATTTGCTGCTTCTCCGCCAAGCACGCGGCATCTAGGAGTAAGAGCAAAGACTGGTCGACTCGGAGTCAGTATAATGTGTCCGAGTAAGGTGATATGTCTTCCTGCGGACAGTTACCTCGTGAGCTAGCACATTAAAAATCCGACTTAGCGTGTCGGTCTAGTACAAAGTAGGGATCATATTCATTAATATATCTATATGTTCTCGTCCTGATATGGCACCTGGTTGCCACTGGACGTTAAACAATAATTCATCCATCCATCCATCCAACATATATTTGATTCTGTGTCCCTTTGAATTTTTTTTTCTGCTCGGTAAAATATACCAATCTTATCGTATGGCTATATCGACCTGCTGAGGCCTTCAGAATTTCCCGTATTTCGGCACTGTGATGTCGTAAAGAGTTGACCCGACCCTAATATGAGCTGTACCGAATATATCAGCGACGTCATAATGTTTGAACCAATGTTGACCCCAATATATCAGGAAAACATCCGGTTATAGGCGGATGGCCATTGAAAAGTAAGAAATTCAATTAAGATTGCTAGTTAACAATACGATGAATTTATCATCAAGTTTTCTTCAAACAAATACTGCAAAATATAAGCCGCTCGACACAATATGAAGCTTTTTGGCTCGTTCGCTACGCTCACTCGCCGAAAAAGCTTCACATTGTGTCTTGCGGCTGATATTTTACGATATACGTTTGCAGAAAACCTGATATGTACATACCAAGCAGTTGTTATTGAAATTCTTCTGTTGAGCTAATTAGGTATAGAAGTAAAATCAATACAATTCAGTCAGGCAATAACATACTGCTGGAAATGCAAGCTCTATTCGTTGCGTTCACTGTTATACTTTGAAAGGTAACTCTTTTATTTTCATTTTCCATCTTTACAAAGTGATTTCAAATAGTATACTACTAAGCGGAATGCATTTTTCAGACTTCATGTGAACCAGTTGCAAGAAAGAAGAGAGACGTCTTGGCTGTGCGCAACAAATATTCCTCGGATACTGTTCGTGTTTCAAAGGAGCGCGTAGCAAGTCAGCGTAAGAAACAGAATATCATATTTTTCAATTATCTTAAAAATGTTTGGTTTTATTTCAATAATAAGCTCATGATCATCCTACACTAGAATTTTTTTTTTATCTTAAACAGCCATTATGGTCTTGTATATTTTCACTTTGTATTAAATTTATTCATCACAAATCTTTCCGACAATACCAAGACAAAAAGGGCAAATCAAGACATATCGCCTTATGCGTGTAGTTAATCTAGACATATCGCCTTATGCGTGTAGTCAATCAAGACATATCGCCTTATGCGTGTAGTCAATCAAGACATATCGCATTATGCGTGTAGTCAATCAAGACATATCGCCTTATGCGTGTAGTCAATCAAGACATATCGCCTTATGCGTGTAGTCAATCAAGACATATCGCCTTATGCGTGTAGTCAAGACGGGACAAGTTCTGTACACGGAAATTGTATGATGGATCTAAATAGATTTGAACTGACATTAAGCAGAATGATTGACTACAGGACAGCATACTAGTGTCTTGTTTTGGTCTTATCTTGATTTTGAATGAAAATTGAGAGATTGTGAAAATCAAGACAGAAATGACCGTTTATTAAGATAAAAAAGTTTACTAGTGCTGGTTTTTGTTATTGCCTGCCCTTATAAACTGTTTTCAAACTACAAGAGTTATATGAAATTCATGTTAGATTGAAACTGTAGCATCCAAAAAATTTTAAAAGTCGTTAGTAGTAAAAACAGTTTTATGTTTCAACATAAAAATCCTATGAACATATCAGCATTCGATTCTTTATCAAAAGGTGAAGGACGAATGTACGGTTAATGTACATCGACTTATTGGAGTTTAATACATTATTTTTAGCACAAAAGGATATATCGTATTATTCCAATATATATATATTAATTCATAGCTATGTACGTATTTTATTGGTTAAGACTCTCCCACGTGATATTGAACAAAACACCGTGTTTCCCTTTCAGATTCGTGTTTCACGATCATATCCCATTTATTCGAAATGCTCAGGATTTAACTCGAGTTAGTGGAATAAATCATTAATTTCCCTTGCATTAGTGAAATATGAATATTTGTTCACCCTCGAAAAGTCATGTTTCCCTCGAACAAGCCCTCGGGAAACATGACTTTCCTTGGTTGAAAAAATCTTCATATTTCACTTATTCAAGGGAAATAAATGTATAATGTCCAGGTTATCTGAACCTCTTAGCCACGGAGGCCTCCGCTGAAAAGTAGTCCATGTAATATTTAACAATAACGCAAGAAGCACCGAACAACACTCTAATTGTTGTTCTTCATGTAACACATTACAAGCAAGATTAAATTCATAACTTTGCATTTTTTTTTCAGTGCATGCAGGAAACTTTGATGAAGCAGAAGGTCAACTTCCCATCAATGACAATACATTATTAGACAGTTTACCCGAACAAAACCGAATAATTGATGTCCCTAATCAGCTGGATATGCAAAGTAAAGTTAGTGAGATACGTAAATATGGTCCGAACCCGACGGACGATGAACCCTTTTATGATGGAGATTCACAGGCAAACATGTTGCTTGTTTCTCCGGAGACGATGTTCATTTTGTTGTTAGCCGCCGTGACCATTGTTTTTATTGCCATTTTTGTCAAACTATTGTGCACATTCATATTATCAGGTAAAAAGTTAAAACCTATCGATGAAAAAGAGAGAGCGTTTCCTCAGCCTAAATTTATGTGAAGAAGTTACATGAAATAAAAAATATATAATTATGTAGTCTTGTGTTTATAGAGGAACAATTTTAAAGAACATATTATTTGGCATATGCATTTCTGCATGACCATATTTTCAAACAAAATATAGCAAAATCAACATGTCAACTAGTGCTGAAGAATGCTTTTAATATTTAATGGCGGCCATTTTTAAAATTTTAAAATTAGTCTGCAAATCTAATTTTGACGCCCTTTTTGTGGCCGAGTGGTGTAGGTACGTAGTTCGTCATGACTTCTAATGATCACTATCCTGTCAACACTGAGGTTGTGAGTTCAAATCTCACCTTTGGCGGGATGTGTTCCGACTCCGATCTAAATTGACAAGGATTGCCAATTTTCCTACCGAAGGTCGGTGGTTCTCTCCGGGTATTCCGGCTTCCTCCACCAATAAAAACTGACCGCCTCGAAATAGCTAAATGTGCAGAAAACGGCGTAAAACTCCAAATCTAAATTTTAAGGCAAGTAGGAATTTTCTTTAAGTCTTTATGATTTTTTTCCGATTTTCTCAACTTAGACAACGTCCATCTTTGATTTTTCAAAATATTTAATGACTGCCATTTTGAAAATTTTAAGATCAGCCCACAAATGTAATAACGGTGCCATATTTTGTGCAAAGTTTCGTTTTGATCGGGTCAGCCTTCTCCGAGAACGCTTGCGAGCCAAAGTTGCCTAGAGAAGAAGAAAAGGAGTAAAAACAATATGACCCCCAACAATTCGTGGGGGGGGGGGGGGGGGTGTCCGGAGTAACATAATATGAAACTGAACAAACACCATATGTTTCCTCGACACATCGTGGCGGAACATAATTAAGATTGGCGAGGCAAAGATAAAGTTACACTTATAACCCTTTCGTAATCTTTATGAACTAGTCTTAACCAGACTTGGTTGTCTTGTTTTGGTCTTAGCTTAGTTTTGTAGGAAATTCAATCTGGATTAAACACGGCAGAAATGGTTGTTTAACACTATATATATTCAGATTTCACGTTCTTCTGGAATTTACCACTCGCCAGACTTGAAACTTCACTGGCTTTTATTCACTGGAAATGACTGGTGTCGCTGTCGGAGCGGGACATGATGGCCTTCCGGAGCATCTGATGTCACTCCCGGTTTTTACGTTCACACTGTTAGTGATTTAGTTTCTGTTCTGTATTCTAGTTTATTATACGTTTTTTTATTCTTTTTGTTATAAAGGTATCCTTGTGGGGTTTGTTTGTTGTGTTCCATTCTCCTGACTTTGTCTTTTCATTGGACTTCGAATTTGTGGACTTTTCCCACTGTTTTGTCGCTTCGGTATTCTTTTGCCGATATTTAAGATGAAAAGTGTGTGTGAATAGAGGTTACGGCATAACACTGAGGTCTGACAGGAGTATTATAAATTATAGAATTCTGCATATTTCGAAAAGACAAGGCTAATAGCAACAATGATAAACAGCAACATGAGGTGTAAGGAAATACACATTATCCTTGGTATACACTTGGCTTAGATCCCTTGACATTTAGACCTGTGACTCTAAAGAGTGAACCACTCAATGGATAGTCTTTTAATTCTTGTTCTGTTGCCCCAGAGCACCCACAAGTAACAAACAATTCATCATAGTTTGGTCCACCAAAACAGCATGACGTTATTCTCTTCGCGGGAAACTCGATCGTCTGCAACTGTTTACCTGAAAATTCAGGAAAATTGGCCTTAAAAAATTTAATTAAATCAAGTATATTTTCAACCATGTTAATGCATTTGTTTATTTTTCGTTTAGTTTGCAAGTTACTACATGAGAATCGTTATTTCAGAATGTAATGACTTTTCAAGGAAATCATTAAAATGTGTTAAATATTGGTGTAAATCCTCAAAAGAATAGATTTTGAACAAGTGAAGTTTCAGCTTATAGTCCAGTCAATCTAGCATAAATTTGACCCTAACCTTAACGTAATTGCAACAGAAGATTTTTAAGTTCTAATCTTTAGCATTATACCCCAAATATACACAGAAAAAAGTCTAACAAAATCTAACTTGAGGAAGACTAAAAAATCACTATTTTAAAATTCCTATGGAGATTTGCATTGAAAATGGGAGATAACTCTGCAAAAAAGGCAGAAATATCAATAAAAATTGATACAAAATTATAACTTTACCGCTTCTTTTCAGCAGAATGTATTGATTCTTGATATTTTAGCCGTCTTTAGAGTATAACAAACAACTCTAAAGGTGTTTTCATATCTTTTATCAAGCTACAACCTAGATTTCGTAATTCATTAGTTGACCATTTATTAAATTTTTCAACATGTCAAGGTAAAGAATCTCAAATTTAATAAAAATAATTAAGCATACATTATTCTTTTTGTGGTTTAAAGTTTCTTTAAACAAGGTAGATGCTGAACAAATATAATTTACAGATATAAACAATACCAAAATTTCACATTTTTTTTTCAAAATGATCACAAAGCCACAAATTTGCAATTTCCTTAATGAAAAATGCACAAAAAAAAATAAAAATACCCATAACGCTTCGGTTTTGTACATTTCATGAGCAGAAGATTATATAATATAATCAAATACGAACTTATAACCCCATCAAAGTATCATACTTTACACGAATTTTAAGAAAATCAACCAAAACCTGACAAAAAAGACTCATTTTTGCGGAGTTATCTCCCCTTTCCAATGTTAATTTCCATAGGAAATTAAAAATGCTGATTTTGATTTTTCCTCTAGTTAGATTTTATGGGACTTTTTTCTGTGTATATTTGGGGCTTAATGCTATAGATAAGAACTAAAACATTTTCTTTTGCAATTAGTTTGAGGTTAAAACTTTGTTTGACTGGACTATTATGGCGTTTCAAGAGTAAGAGTACCCACGATTGGTGCCCGACACATGTTACTGGTTGTTTTTATAGCAACTTTATGCGCCTCAAAAAACTAATCGATTTCATTTTTATCACTCACAATGTTTTGGCACAACAGCCATAAAAAGACCCCCTCCCCTTCAAAAAAAAAAATTACATTTGGTCTTTACTTATTTACAAGACCAATTATCAAATGTTTGTTTTCACATTTTTACATAGAAGAATTGGTAACATTTAATAAATAATCTCGAAATTCGAATACCAAATATCTTCAACTCGTGACGAAAAAACACTAATTCACTCATGCGCTACGCGCATTCGTTAATGTGTTTTTCGGCAACTCGTTGTAGATTTTATGTATTCGCATTTTAAGGTTAGTTATACTAGAAATTCAATAGTGAAATGTTTTTGGATATGTCTTCCCATATTTTTTGATGTCTGATGAAGACTTTCCATACCAAATATCTTCAACTCGTGACGAAAAAACACTAATAATTCACTCATGACACATAATTCAATATTTTTAGGAAAATTACATGTATAAATAATTTTTGCCCTTCACTTTGAATACAAGACACCTTCTGTCAGGAAAGATAACTCTTGCATATGGAAGACAGCTCCGGATCTCCAATATACGCAAGTGAATAATACATGTGGATATGAATATACAGATTAATAATATGAAAATTAGTATCACAAAAAATAGTTTGGAGGCAAGGTATTCCCAGTAAAACCGGAAATTACACGTCTTAGTGACCCTCAAATCTGTACCTGTCTAGTTTTCATGGCGATATAATGTTTATGAAAGTACTAAGGTACTGCATACAGAGACTGAAAAAATACCTGTTATAGGATCAAATCTCACTATCTTAGCCCCGTCATAACATGCCACCCATATCTTATCTTCCCTGTCAATTGTCATGCCATCCGGCAGACCCAGAGTACCAATGGCTTCAAAATCTATAACGATTCTTTTGTTGCCTGAAAATATAGCGAATCTTTTATTATTATATATATGTATAGAGAGAGAGAGTACGCGCTGATGTACCAAGGTGATGCCAATTCTAAAAAAAAAAGTGTTTGACCTCAGAAGAATCTCGGAATAGCATGCCTTGTGGGGTAGTCTGTTAATCATTATTAATTCCTGTTAGCCATACACTACATGTATATAACAAAAGAGATACAGATCAGACGCAATCGTACGAAAAAACACTGGAATCTGACAAACCTTCCAAGATATCAATTTTAAATTAATGTATGGATATTCCATTCACGCATACACCACTTTGTTCAATGTTAAATGTCTCCATAAACTTACTAATTGTTCCGGTTTCTATATCATAGTCGAACCGGTATACTTTGCCAGGAATGGAGTCAATGTAATACATGGTTTTATTATCCGAGGACCACGCTAATCCATTAGATATTGATATTTTATCCATATGTTTCTTAACAGCACCGTCTGTGTGCAAACAGTAAAGCGATCCCTGTTCCATTTCTGGCATTTCCGGTAATTGATCAACTCCCATTGTTCCTACAATATACATGTATCAATTTTTGGAAAATTATATTTTGAACTGAAAAGCTGAAACGCGTGTAGACAGACCTGATAAAGAAAGATACATGACATTATTTGTTATGAGTACATACTGAATTTCCTGAGACCCGCTACTTAATCACTATACCCAAGGGAGATAATAAAATAACATTTCTTGTGCCCTTAGGACGTAAAGTAACTTTTTGAGGGGAAACTTGGGTGAAGGGAGACAACTGAATTATCATTTTCATAACATACGGAATAATGTTTTATTGATCGAGTTTACTCACTGATCAGAGCACTTTTTGTGGTTAAATTTATTTTTACTCCCTATAAAACAAACAATGATATAATCTGAAATTGAGTTTATTTTACCTTAATAACTGCTTTTATAGATATTTATATAAATTGTTATGGGGCATTGAAACCCCCTCGTCTAAATGAGCGTGGGTTCTTTTTAGCCCGTTAAGGTCCGTTTGTTTCCATTGCTCACCTTCTTTTGATGATTAGTTTTTGGCATGAGCGTACCTACATTGTAAGGCACATTCTAAGAAGGGGCTTTGGTATCTGAATATATTTTGATATCACTAAAAAGTTCTCATTCGAAGTGCATGAACATATCTGTTCATTCAACATGACAAAAAATATGAATAGAAAGAATATTTCAGAATTCATTTTATAAAATTGATTATCTACATATATTCCATTACATTTTTTTTTATAATTTACCAAACCAAAGTCGACCTCTAGGGTCACACTTCCCATCATTCATTCTTGTATCAACATCTTGATCCACTTCCGCCATTACTGTAACTTCCTTGGTATCCCAGTTAAGGGAAGATATCGTTTTGCCATACCCTATCACCAAATCACCTCTCTGACGTGGGATTACAAATCCCAGGACTTTCTCTATAAAAGTGGTTGAAAAGATTAGTTATTAGATTTTAAGTAGTGAGCTATCAGTACAAGCCTGATTGGAAACTAAAAAATTACTGTTACAAAAATATTTAATTTTGTGAAAACTAAGGAGTATCTCCCTAGTAAATTACTCTGTCATTAGATAGTTTTTGCTTTACCTTAATTGTTTGGTTATTTTTTGGCATTTTAAGGTATCCGGACCATAAATGACCACGTGATTATTCAAAAGTTCCCGGATGTTCCATACAACGCAATTGAAATGACCACGGTAATTATCGGCAAACTTCGGAAATGTCAATATAACTAACTTATTTTTACAGACTCTCCATATAAGCAACAAAGTGTGTTTCAACTTGAGAAAAGTATATATACAAAATCCCAGTTTTAAATTGTTTAGTTCAGCCATTCACGGTCAAAACGAGATACAATTTTCGATCATGAACTATTATGGTCCGGATACCTTAAAATTTGCTCTTTAAAGTTTAGGTTTTCAACATTTTAGGCATTGAGCAAAACTGATGAGACGTAAATCGACGAAATGTGCACATTGTGTGCATTAAAAATTGGTATAATAGAATTTAATAAACTGATGATTTAAAAAAGGACAATCTTCACTTTTAACATCATCTGGTCATCTGACCTGTTTCACCTGTAACAGTACAGCATCAGTTTACCTTCAAGATGTCGTGAACCCCTTTTTCTTCATAAATACTGCCAGCTTATCTGAAGTGCAATGAAGCATACATACCAAGTTGAACTCTCTCTACTTCTTTAGTGTTGTACTTCCACCGAAAAAGTCTCTTGCCTAAATTGTCAATAAAGTATAAACTCTGTGTGTCTTCGTCCCAGTGTGGCCCCTCTCCTGTTTCTTCAAAAATATTCTTTAGCAAAACTTCAACCGACATCTTTTCTTCCTCCGAATTTCGTTGGTAAATATATCTGAAATTGTAATTTCAACTTGTCCAATGCTAAATGTGTGGACGGTGATCAGGTGAGACTGGCTACACGGATTGGAAGCAACGATAAAAAAGTAAGTCGGTGTTTGCTTGCAGGTTTCTTCAAATGATTACTTATTGGATGAAAACAAATAATTTAGCGGAAAGCTATGGTTATAAAGGAAGACGTTTAAACCTCTATGCATGGGCAAATTGTCCTGGATATCAAAACACCCCGGCACTGTCATGGAAGGGCTGTCAAAATCCGAAAGCACCATCCAGTGTTTTTTCGTACGATTGCGTCTTATATTTAGCACTGCATGTGTATCTCTGTTGTTATATAGTGTATCACTGTGGAAAATTATGCTAATTTTTGTTGTTGAAACAATACCGTGTATATGATATGGCATGTAGTGCTATAGAAAATAAAAACAGTTAAACTGTTTCGCATTCTACATCGCGAAGTCAAATCCGAGTTGCCAGTCGCACATGATAACCGTCCCAATTTGTGGCATTGAACACGGTTAATATGACCGATGTTTTTGTTTGGTTTTGTTTTTACAAATGTATAAGCCTCAAGAACATTTATTACCGGTCCTTTTATGTTCTAAGACTTAACACCCTCACAGTATACGCCTAAAAATCAAAAATTATTTCTGCATTTCCCTTGCATAACTATTCCTTATTTTTGGTATATATGAATTATTACGGAGTTATTGCTCTTTGGAGAAGGTGTCATCATATACAATACATAGTCATTGTCGGAAAATATAAAATTTATTTGGGCGAGCTTTAGAAACATGAGAAAAGGCGAGCTTTAGTGAGCCTTTTCCCCATGTTTCGCAGCGAGCCCAAATAAATTTTATATTTTCCGACAATGACTTTGTATTGTCTTTATCCTGTAATCCCCTTTAGATGCGTAAAATGCCTTAAAATTACGTTTGAAGTTGAAATTCAACTGCAGTGAAAACGCGGGAAACGCCACGACGTCATCTGGTACATTCGCTACGCTCCTCGCGCTCTTCATGTAAACAAGTACCAGTAGACTTTATTAGGTCATTGACCTAATACGACTAAAGTTTATTCTACCCCTTTTATTAGACCGGAAATGGTTTGATTGCAGGATAAATAGACATCAATGGACAAATTATCATTTTTCTACAAAATATATTTCCTTCGTACCAATATCCTAAAAAAAATTAATAATATATTTTTGAATATATTTTCCCACATTTATAATGCCTGCTGAAGGCCTTCTCCAATGCAATATTTTTAGAATTTTTTTTTAGTATTTTTTACCCTTTATGTTAAATGCAAGACACTTTCTGTCAGGAAAGATAAGCCATGGGAGACAACTCCAATATCCGCAATAGAGAATTAGTTTTCCAATGGGTGAATGTGCCAAATGTTCTTACATGACGTGGTACGATTGAAATCTACGATTAAAATACGGTGTGCTGCTTTCCCTTTCGAAATAAACATGTAATGACATTTTTCGATTTATTATGGGTTGCACGCGCCTGAGGTCCGATAGTCAAAATTACAACGCCATTCTTTTCAATCTCACCAGAAGAACTATCAGAACGGGGAAATACTACAACTGTGTCGACTTTTTTTTTGCTCCAAAGTACAATAAAATCAAATGAAAAGTAAGTTTTATTGTTATCAAATTTATTGGGTTTACTTTTCTTCCGTTTTCGATTTCTTTTTCAGAAGGTCTAAAATCAAAATGGCCGTCAAATGAAAGGCTTGCAGTACCACTTCGTTTACCTAATTTCCGTTTTTGTCATTTTGGAATCGAAATAATTCATGGGAGCCATATATCCGTATTAGATTTTAATATGGGTAACTTTATTTGCTTGAATTTTACCCCTCGCTTGCGCTCGGGATAAAATTTTGCTCACATAATGTTACCCATATTAAAATCCCCAACGACTATATGGCTGCCATGAATCATTTCTTAAATTGAGCTACAGCCTTTCGAAAAGGAAATATTTTACCAGCCAGAGGTCAAACCTAGCCATCAAGAATAAGTTTACGACCACATAACAAGACAAACACTAATCTAACCTATACTTACACAACATAGCACTCGATGTGTGCAAATACAATAAAACCCAACAGTGGTGTATGAAAACATACAAACAATTAAAAATATACAATAATTAATAGATGGAAATAGTTTTCAACGATGATTCAAACATTCATTATTAACTTTCATTATTATGGTCAGGATTTGTAAGTAATAAAAAACTGTTTAAGGTGGTACCCAATACCTTCACTAAAATAAATTTGGCTTGTTTAATTTTGATAAAATTTTTAGGAAAGATTTACTTTGACCTGTTGACATAAATGTTGATTTTTTTTAGTAAATAGAATTTCACACTTCACGGGAATAATTTCATTGAATATATAGCAGTTTGGCAAACATCAATTTTGATCATACAGAAGCTTAATTTCTCTTTTCTTATTAAATTTGATTAAAACGTTCTGGTGATTTTTAAGAGTTATCTCCCTGTAGTGTTGGGTACCAACTTAAATGAAGGCAATCTTTAAATTGTTTATTAACTTTATTATAAATTGAATTTAGCCAAACATACATGTATAAGTACAAAAATATATGACAAATAAATTCTTTTAAATATTTTAATGTGCACATTTTGTCGATTTACGACTCATCATTTCTGCTCAGGGCCCAATTTTATTTTTACATTTAAACATAATATATAATCATCCGAGCAAATGAAAATATTTGTAAATACTGAACTGTTGACTAGCGATATTAGAAAATAAAGTAAACCAGGAACTTATTTTAAAGGGTTTTCGAAGTAAACAAATTCACATGTGGTAAGTGTAAAAATAGTGGATGAAAAAAATGCATGTAAAAATGTACTTCATTTGATTAACAAAACTAAGAAACATCTTACACTACTTTATCTACATAAATTCCGCCGGAATCGGACTGCTGTGACTGGTAGAGGGATATACTTGCAAACGTTATGTACGTGTACTTACGTTTTATAGTAACAAATACATGAAATAATCAATTTGTCCTTGAACATTTGAGACGTTGGTTATCAAGCCAGATACCCCTTATCAACATTAAATTTGTCATAATCTTTACAATATTAATCATTTTGTTTTGTGTACCTGTTATAATGTACATACACTGAGTGCACATGAATCACACATATAAACGTGCATGTTAGACACTAGTTGATTCGTCAACTGATTATTCAGCATGCTGCACACTGAGTGTTGCGTTAATTTGACACTAAGGGAGCAACTATTTGATTCTTATTGGGGGGATGGGGGTCAAATTTGGAATAAAAAGGCAGGACCAGGATTTTGACAAAATAAAAAGACAGGATCACTTTTGGTAGGAACAAAAAATGCAGGACCTATGTCAATCAGGCCATTATTGAGTTTAAATGAAAATAAAAATTTAGGCCGCAACAGCGCCCGAAAAAAAAATCCAGGACCAAAGTTTCGACGAAAAAAATAGGCATGATCAAACACCCCCCCCCCCCCCCCCATAACAATCAAATGGTTACTCCCTAAGACATAATACTTGTACAATGAAAGACTTCGGGTCTTCCAAAGAAACAAGATTTAGATAAATTATATTAAACCGACATATATGTTTAATTACTACATGTACTTATAGTAAATCAATTTTGTTAAGGTCATTAGTAAATTGCACCGTATTTAAGATGTGTATGATATGACGTAAGACATTCATTTCCACCCGAGACAGAAACCAGCCAACCAGGTCGCTATAACAATCGCAAAACATCTGGTGTGGCGACACCACTAAATGGTGAAAACAACTCGACGACGAAGCCTTCGCGATACCCCTTTTTTTTGCACATGTAAGTTGTCTCCCATTGACGAAGTTATCTACTCTTTGGAGAAGGTTTCTTCCATAGATACCAATGGAAAAATTATCATTTTTCTGAAAAATATTTTTTCTTCCTAAAAATATCCTCCACACACATTAGTGATATGTTCTTGGATATATTTCCCGACATTTTTCGATGTCTGATGAAGGCCTTACCCAATTCAATATTATTAAAAAAAAATAAAAGTTATTGTTGCCCTTTCTACCTACCCTCAGGAAAGATAACTCATGCATACGGGCGACAACACCAATATCCGTAAAAAGGGAATTGCCGATGAAGTCCGATGGCGATTGAGGCACCACACAGGTGTATAAAACCGGTAACGACGGAAAACCGGCACAATTTTTTATTCTTAGTGAAAGATACATTTAACAAGAATACAATACTGTTAATTCGGGTTTGGGAAGGGGGAGGGGGGATACTCTCAATTATTTTGTTGATACGAATGTGCCGCTGTATAGATCGTCTTATTGTCTAGAACAGGGTCGAAATTTCTCTTGAGTTGTCTTTAACAGAGTAGTAATTTCTGTACAGTTGTCTAGAACAAGATCATTATGTCCGTGATGCCTTAATTTAAGCTTAAAATAAAGATATTAATCATTAAGAAAAGTGTATCATTTCCAGTATTCTGTGAATTCTTTCAATTTCTTAGTTGCATATTTAATCTGTAAGTAGAGTTCTTATAATTCACACACATTTGGTCTAGGAAAGAGCATGATTTTTGTTATTGCCAGTCGTAAACAAGGTATGTTTTTTGCAATTTCCCCTCGTGAACAAGGTATGTTTTTTTGCAATTGCCCGTGGTGAACAAGGTATGTTTTTTTTATTTTTTTAAAAATTGCCTATTGTGAACAGGGTCCGTTTTTTGCAAGGGTAATAGGCAAACATACACCAATATTTATATGTGGTGAAGTAACTTCTACCAGGATCCGGGTGTTGAGAAAGTGCACTTCTCAATGCATCTCAGTTTTCAACTGGAAAGACTTTTTTCGAACTTCCATTATTTTCCGATATATTAAGTTTGCTTGAATATTTATGGAAAATGTACTTGTCCTTAAGGAATCATTTGTATACTCAAGTTTACCTTCAAATAGTAGCAAAACTAAAAAATAAATCATTGAACCGTCTTTCTGGTGTTATCGGTTTTTAATCAATGTACGGTGCAAATGCTCATCAAACCCCTTAATTTCTACGTTCCTGTAGAGAAATCTGAAAGTTGTTAAAAATAAATCCAAATAAATTATCCAAGTCATCACAAAATTATAAACGTCCATCCACCATTGTTCACGCTATACACACGAAGTTTAAAAATTATTATCTATTTGCAGGTATCAATCTATAATTTCAAAAATTCATTTAAACATGAAATTGTTTTTTGCTTATTACGTGCACTCGAATAATTAATCTAAATTACAATTAATTAAAATGGAAGCTGATAAAATGAATTACATAATATGTACTGAAATTTAAGCACGAGCTCCGCTTTCTTTAATAATAAACCATTAATTTATTTCGTCAAGATCAATATGAAAGCTTGTAGTCAGAGATTTAACCACCCACGGAAGATTAGCAAATTAAAATTAATCTGCATTAACCAATTTGTATCATAAATGTATAAAAGAGAGCAAATTACACCAGACAGGTAGTCATTTTTCAAGAACAAAATTAATTGTTTGAATTTTGAATGATCTAGACTAGCTATAAGCATGATAAGTATTAAACAACATGCTATTGTTAAGCATGGACCTATTATCGTATGGAATTCTGTCGGCGACGACTTTTTTTTGCAGAAAAATCCGGGTTATTGTCTTATGAACTTTGCCCATATGTCATTTTATTTATATTGTGCATGTCCATGAGGTATGGCTTATTTTGTATTTATTTTTAGGGGCGCAACCAGGGGGCGGGGTAGGAAAATTTGGGGAAAAAATCATCTTGGACTGAATTTTATTTTGGTGAGAAATCTTTTTTGAAATTGCTCTTCAACTTTTCGGATTATTGTTTTGGTTTTCAACATTTTAGGCGTTGAGCAAAGCTGATTAGTCGTAAATCGACGAAATGTGAACATCCAGTGCATCAATAGTGGTACCCCCATTTTTCTGTCTTTTACTCATAAAAATCAAATAATTCTGTCCTTTCGAAACTTTTGTAGCTTTAAAATCCATGTAATAGATCGGTGTTATTGCTTTTTAAACAGGAAGAATATATAAAATGTAATTTAATTATAATTTTAATTAACAAAGAAACAGAACAGAAACGTTTATATATAAAAATATAAATTTTGTAAATAAAATATATTTGTATAATATATTTTTTTATAAAATTTATTTTTATATTTAAACGTCAATGAGCTAACAAATTAAAAAAGTTATTATCCAAATGTCTTTTTGGTATATAATTGGGATTATTAAATATGACATCTTATCTTATCGCGACTTAATGTTCTGGTCAGTTATCATAAGCCTTAAATTACTCGCCCTGCTTTAACAGACAAATAATGATTTATGTAATAAGCAAAAATTAATATGAATCCTTGCAGAGTGCACGATTTGTGCAAGCAATCAGACATCTGTTGTTAATTTCCCAAACATTCCCTCGTCTCAATTACCAATAATAGCACATTCATATACATGTACGTTCGGCATCTACCACTGTTTGTACCGAAAGAAATAAATCTATGTGAATGAAATTTATCTTACGTTTTCAATTTTAATATTTTGTGAGGATTGATCACCAGTGAAAAAAATGGACGGTTCTTTTCAAGATTCTCACGTTACAGAGAAAACTCCAATGGCGCCAACCGTGTCAATCGAACAGACGGCCATCGTTCGGCCGATTAAGGTAAGGACTATCATTTCAAAGTTATCCTGCAACTCTGCTATATGAGCAGCCAAAATGCATTGACTCTACATTTAAGGTGATATACAGTCATTCAATATATATAACTTTTTTGTGAAATGCGACGGTTTTGTGGGATTAATGCACAAATTCAGTGTTTTCCTGCGATTGTTGACAGATTTTATGTTGCGTGATAAAGGGAATATGTGTACATGTTATGTTAATAGAAAATTTATTCGAACTCGGTACGAAACAGGCGAGAAAAGCTCGGCTAGCCTTGCATTTCTACCCGTTTCTAAGCCTTGTCCGAATAATTTTCATATTCTGATACAATGTACACATATTCTATATATATAATATACATGTACATATGGGACGAAGAAAACATCTTGTTTAATATCACGTACATTTACATATGGAACGTACAGGTGGAGCCAGTAAGATCCTACCTCTAACAAAATGAGAACTGTTCCAGAGAAGCACTCCTCAAGATGGAGAGTTACTGTGGCCAGTGACTTTGAGAAAGCGACTCTAAACTTACCAGAGCAGCTCTCTTCTAGAAAGGTTTCTTACAGATATTTTCTAGGACAATTTCATTCAGTATACTAATACAATATTCAAATATATTCTACTCTTTATGGGTGGAAAAATGAATATTACACTATCATGTTTTACTTTTTATACCATTTGTATTAAATTTATAACTGTATTGTTATGAAAATTCACTGAATAGAATTTTCTTGATAGAAACTGTTCGACATTAAATCTACTTTGCGTCTTAAATGTCCACAAAATTATTTCAACATTTTAGGCCTTGGGCACAACTGATGAGCCGTGAATCGACGAAACGTGCACATCTTGTGCATCAAAATTGGTATCTAAGAATTTGTCGATACCACTACTGGTGGTATCCAAGCTCAGTTGCTAGTATTTCAATACTAGCCCCAAATTGATACTTTAAATTTACCGCTACAAAAATGTAAAATTTGCAAAAACTAAGGATTATCTCTCCCTTGATACATGTAGCTCTGTCCTTACATGGTTTTGGCTTTACTCTTTTTGTCATTTTGGCATTTATGAATTTGCTCTTCAACTTTATGATTATTGTTTTGGTTTTCAAAATTGTAGGCCTTGAGCATAATTGATGAGTCATAAATCGAAGAAATGTGCACATCTTGTGCATCCAAATTGGTATCAAAGAATTTATTTTGAACCGTCACATGAAGTAATGGGCATGACTTCTTGACAACAGTACTGATACGCACATCATTTATTATTACAAAAATTATGCATGAATAATCTACCCTTCTTCTTGTAAAATATACCCGAATTTATTTCTAGGGCCAATTTCAAAAAGCCACTTAATGCATTTCAAAATCTCTCATATTTGAAGATTATAACCGACAATTAGGTTACTTAACATTTTTCTACGTACCCGAATATCGCTGTGGGGGAACAGTTTACTCTTACTCTTCCGGAGCATCTCATCCTACATTCGGTTTTTAATGTGGGGTCCATGTTGTTCATACAGTTTGTATGTTTTTAGTTTTCAAGTGTAGTATTTGTATTGTTTTGGTGTTGTCTTCGTTGTTCTGCGGAGTTTGTCAGTTTTTTCCAGTATTCCTCTCTTTCGAATATCCCGTTGGTATTTCTTGACTTGTTTGCCAAATTAATGCCTTTAAGACAGTTTTTCAACGTGAACGACACTCAGAACCAAACGAATTTTTATTTTCTTTAAGTATCTCCTTTAATGTGAGATGTCCTTCTTGGCAATATTCCAAAAAAGTGATATGAAATGCTCGGCATTTGACCATGCTATATACACTACCTTTGCTGGTAAAAAACTTGAAGTTATTAAATTAAGGAACCAATATAATATTTTTGTTTGTTAACATAAAAATTGCTTTCGAAACAAAATTAGGTAAGTGTTTGAGTTTACAAAAATAATTGTCATTTTAAGTGAACGAGTGAAACAGACACAGGGTAAAATGGCCTTATTCCTTTGATATTTCGCCTATAACGTTCTATCGATAGGAGACGAAAAATTAATCAAATTACATCTTGTTGCAATCACTCTTTGAGACAAATAAACGATGTCTTTCTTCTGTCAGCAGATTAGTTTTCAAAATGTGCTTTAGTTAATTTACTGTTGTTGGATGTTGTCCACATATTCGTTTTTTTTGGCAGAAATACAATATAATTATACTACTATGTACAATATTTTAATGGAAGCAACGAGTCACGGAGGTTGTAACTGCCTTTGATTGGGTAGTAAGTTGAACTATGGACAAAAACGTGCGATTTATTTTTCTTAATGTCATATAACGCAATCTGAAATAAAGTGTCATAACAAAACATGGAACTGATGAAAATTTCTCTAAGACATGGTCTTAAGTGTCGGATAAGTTGAGAAATGTATACAAATTAAGTGACCATGTACTTGAATATATTTCTAGAATTATGAAAAATGACGTTCACATCGGTCTACTTTACAGCCACGTGTTTTGCACAAAGATAATAATTACACATTTACAGTATGTTTTTACGTCGTTTGTCAACGTATGTTCACTTTTCCCTTACATATGGACATTAGCTTTGAGATGTTTTGTCAGGCGCCAGATACATGTAAATTTATACAACACTAATAATCTATAACATATGTACATGAATTATTAAAATTAAAATTTTCGCTTTGGATTCTTTTCATGGTAAAACAGATTGAAATAAAAACATATTATTTATTTACAAAGTATTTACTATACGCTTTCGAATACTGCTATTTTCAGGTTATCGCCCTTCTATGTTCCGTTTTTGGTATATTTTTCAATGGACTTTCTATAGCAGCTACAACGTGGTTCCAGTCAGATGTGAACAGAGCAGGGTTGTGGGAAACTTGTGTATATTTGTCCGGCAGTGATGACGAAATTGAGTGTAGAAAGATTTCTGCTCCAGGTACTGAACAACAGTTTATATGACAGCAAATCAGATAAGAATGCCCCCCCCCCCCTTTTCGCTGCAACACACACAAACCTACATTTTCACTTTAAAAAATTCCTCATGTTAGGAAAGAAATCTTGAAACGTAATATGAATATTATGTATATAAAAAATCAAGTGTCAAAATTTTTTCGACCGGCACACTAAAAGAAAAAAGATTTGCAACCCAATGATTCCCATATCGTCATCTGTAGAATCCAATCCTAAATTTCACCAGGAAGCCGTTTCCATACAACTACCGTACATCAATGAATTATTTGAGTATTCGAATTTGTTATTCGGGCCAATTTTTTGCAACATTGATCGTCTAAATTTCATATATCTTATATTTCGAGTTCTTGTTCTATGTTTTTCAGACTGGTTGGAAGCTTGTCGTATTTTGTGTATCCTGTCACTGATCACGTGCTTCATGGCCTTGGTTACCATAGCAATTGGTTTGACGACAAATAGATTTTCTAGAAAATACAAATATTACATCGTTGGTATGACTCTAATGATTTTTTCAGGTATGTTTGTTTTCTTTTTAAGTAAAGTCAAGAAATACCAAAGGGATATTCGAAGGAGGAAACAATCGAAACAACCGACAAACTCCGGAGAACAAAGAACGCAAAACCAAGACGATACATGCATTATAATTAAAAACAAAAAACATATGAACATCATGGACCCCACCAAAAAACGGGGGGTAATGTGTATCGGTGGTCGACTTGTCAAGGTAGTTCAAGAACTTGTCATCACTGGTGTGTTCGACTCCGATCTTTTTGACAAGGACTGTCAGCTTTTCTTACTTGAGTGATTTACATTTAAATTATTTGTGTGTGGAATTCAAAATTGATTTTTACGATGTATAGACTTTTTAAAACCATCATGTATGATATTATTAGCGATCTTAGCCTTATACATAAATCAATCAATCAATCAATCGATCTATCATCCAATTTCTGTCTGTAAAATAAAAAAAAAAAAAAAAAAATGTATATATCGACATTGTATATATATATATATAGAATCTCCTTCAAGTACGAGTGGGTTATGGGATTTATCCACCCGAGATAGTTAAATCTGCGAGCGTGTTAAAATCTAAAATTTAACTATTGAGTAAATTGAAGGAGAATCTGTTTCTCCTATGATTTTTGAAAAAAAACTTCAAGAAACTGTCGTTGCTATGTAGTTTGTTTACATAGACGTCATTTCGGGACTTCTCTAGTTTATCGTTCCAATTACTGTAGAAAAAACGGCGGTAATTCCCACGTAGAAAATTAATCACCCGGAAGTGGATAGACATATTATGTATTTTTATCCCACCGATTAAACACGTCAAGAATAGGAGCAATACATGTACAGACGTTAAAAGCTAGAATCAAACAAAACTAACTAAAACTCTTCTTTTATAGACCACATTAGGTATAATACTGTTATAGTGGTTCCTATGAAAGTAGCTCCTTTAAAACAGTAATATTCTATACTTCTCTAATTCTTTCCATGTTTTCAGGATATCCGATCGGTTGGAGAACAATTTTATAATCAACGTCTGATTCTTTGTTCTCGATCGCTGATTGGTGGTTGAAATTCCTGGGCTTTTCAAAGATTCCATAGCAACGCGAAAACAAAGTATCGCCAAAGTTTGCAGTATTCTGCATAATATAATTGATCTTTTAACGAGAATTTACAGATAAGACAAAAAGTCAGGCGTCTAGATTGATCAACGGGGTTAAAAAAGGGATCCACCAAACTTTCTGTTTTAGATAAATTGGGTTGATGGCGAATTATGTATTACTAGTAATATAACGGCTTATTTAAAACTATGAAAGAATTAGAGAAACAGATTCTTACATCGAGAGCAGTTTATTATCATATGTCTACAGTCTTTCACATTTCTAGCAAAGGCTCTTACATCGAGAGCAGTTTATTATCATATGTCTACAGAGACTGTATGGTTAAACCTTTACATTTCTAGCCAAGGCTCAAAATTTGAAGGTTAAACTATTTCGAATGTAGAAATACGATAATCACCTGCTTGTGATGTAAGATTCTATGAAATTTATTATACAGATTGCTTGTTTATTTTTATCTTAAACTACTCATTTCTTTCATTCTTCAGCCTTAACTGAAATAATTGGTCTTATCGTATATCCGGTAAAATATGCAGAAGAACTGGAAAAAGACAATCAAAATCTATCTTGGGGTATGGGTTGGGCATATGGACTTGGATGGATTGTGTCCATTTTGTTAATTGTTGGGTCTGTGTTGCTGTATATGGATAAAGATGCAGACGAACTCATGTACCGTGAAAAAACTTCTTATAATGATTCTATTGAGGAATACGGTCCATAAGAAGACTTTGGAGACTCGCATGACATCTGCATCAACTGGACGGCGTCATCCTGATACATCTGAATACAAGAAATCTACACCCAACAACCAACAAGTTTTACAGAGTGACACACTTTACAAAAATTTAACTTTTTTTTCACTTTAGGATTCATGAAGTGATTTAAGAAGAAAACGTACAAATTTATTTACAATGGCAAATTTTGTTGTGTTAGTGATTTAGGGGGAAGCAACATAGACATTTACAGACTTTTAATTTTGGCACGATAAAGAATGGGATAAAAAAAACCAATACAGGATTGAACATCGTCTGCAATAAATAGAAAGTGTAATACATTTAACAATTTGGCCGCCCTTTTGCTTTGAAAAAAAATTACTGGATCCAAATTCACTTAATTCTCTACACCCCCTTCCGAAATCAAATGGTTGCTCTCTTATTACGGCGAGATATTAAGGTCAACGAATATCTTGCTTTAATTCTATTTATCTGTTAATATCAAGTATTTTCAAAGGAAATATTTTCAACAAATATAGAAGCAGAATATTTATTAGAAACTTGTTTATTCCAAAGAATATGTTTTTGATGTTACAAAGTGTATCCTCTCAACGTAATTTCTTATTTAATGGTAATTTGTTAAAGGGTATTTACTATTTTGTCTTTCAACGCGTGTTAAATGATTAAAATTATTTCCTGTTTAAAATTTTTTTAAAATGTATTTGCATTCTACATGTATTAGTATATATTTAAGTCTGTCATATCACATTCCCTTGGGCTTCATCTTAATCAAAACCATTCGTGAGTAGTCTCCCTTAACCAAGTTACACAGGGAGATGACAAAATAAAATTCCTTTAGCCTTTAGTATCAACGGGAACAATTACAATTATCTCCCTTGGATAAAATGGTAAAGGGGAATATTTGAATAATGGTTCGCTTTATCAGTTAAAATATTGTCTAAATATATATGTTTTTTTTTCAAATTCCATTCAAATATGTTGTTTTTTAAAAAATTTTATCTGCTTGTTAACAATGCAATGGAGAATAATTTTCATTCCCTTGAACCATATCCGATCCGTTGGAATGAAACTGTTTTTGGTTGTTATATGTATTCCAGTTGTTCCGTTTTTACTTTACCAATTGATGTTTACCTATATTTTTTTGTATTCGTATTTTTATATTTGTATTTATATTTTAATTGTCAAAAAAATGTTCTAATAAATCTATCACCTGATCTCAGTTTTTGTTTTGTTTCTTTTCCTATGAATATTGATAGGGGGAAGGTTTGAATCTAACAAAACTGGTTTAAGCCCACTGAATATTTTATTTGCACCTGTCCGAATTTTTAAAAGAATATCGCAGATTTAAATACATTGATTTTTTATGATGATTGAATATATCCACTTTGTTATTTTCTTCGGAGTCATTTAGGGCTCTCCATCTGGTGTTTCCACTATACTGAAGATCGTGTTTTGTTGGTCAATTCACTTCCGAGATGTGATTTTGTCTCCTTTATCCTTGATATTTACTCCATACCTATTTAATATCAAGGTGAAACTTTTGTGATCAAATCTTGTTACAAAATAGAGAATTTCTGATAAGTCATCATTAAGAATTAAACAAAGAATTTTAATCTTTTTTTAGCATTCAGAAAATATCTTTGAATGTATTGTAAACAGGTGTTTGTTATACAAACAACAAACAATATTTTCTTTAACTGAATTTCCAACATGTTGATCTCGAGCACTGCTGATGAGTTGTCAGTCAACGAAATGGCCATACAGTGCATCAAATTTATTCGGTATTTTGTGATACATTTTATTAGTACCACTGCGTCTATGTCACTGCTGGCATTATCAGCCCAGTAGCGTTCAAAATTTTACAAAAATTCATAAGAAATTTCTATGGCTCTTCCTTTTGATGCAAAGGTAACCCTTAGCTGAGTTTGGATTCCTGTTTGTTTTAATTGTTTTGGGTTTTGATGGTTGCGCTTATTAATTCATCATTATATCTTTAACTGTAATTCCAACATGTTGATCTCGAGCACTGCTGATGAGTTGTCAGTCAACGAAATGGACATACAGTACATCAAATTTATTCCGCATTTTGTGATACATTTTATTAGAGGATTTTCACTATGACATGCATCATATTAGAAACTTTTGATCTTCAAGAATTTTATGGATAATTATTTTGTATTTAAAATATCTTAACCGATGCGAAGATGAGTGTTTAAGTCATGTAAGTTAAAAACTTACTTTGGACGCTTATGGCAAGCCGTTTTACTATTTATTCTAACTTCAAAATATCTCATATAATATATATATAAGATATCTCATATAATATATAAGATATCTTATATAATCTAGTTTTTATAAGATATCTTATAAAGTATATAAGATATCTCATAAAGTATATAAGATATCTTATAAAGTTTATAACATATCTCATAAATATTTTTATATAAGATATCTTATATACATTATAAGATATCTCATATATTTTATAAGATATCTCATATAATTTATAAGATATCTTATAAAGAAAATTATATGAGATATCTTATAAATTATATGAGATATCTTATAAACTATATAAGATATCTTATAAACTATATAAGATATCTTATAAACTATATGAGATATCTTATAAACTATATAAGATATAAAGTTTATTAGATATCTTTAAGTTCGAATAAATAGTAAAGCGGCTTGCCATACGCTTAGCTATCAGAACACCGTTTGATATATATTTCATTAGTTTTTTCTTTTCCCTACTTCAACATGTTCAAAGAGATGATAAAAACATGTGAGTTAATAAGATATTGATGCAAGTGTCTTTATGTGCACGTGCCAGGGAAATAAATAGATCTTACTTCATTGTTCTTCAAGGCCAGCGACAAGGTGATTTTGTAGCACATAACGAAATTAACAGAAAAAAGTATATATGATACAAATTTTGTTGCACCAAATGCACATTTCGACAAATTAATTTTTCGTCAGTTATGCTAAATTTTAAAACATAAAAAGCCAATATACAACTCCAAGAATGTTTTTGTCTTTTATAAAAATATGAAATTGAAGAAATTCAAAATGTTTAATATGCACATACACAAACGTATAACCTTTTAAATAATTGTCTAGTATACTGGTCAATCTCTTTCAATGTCTTTCGTAAACCAAAATGAAAAATTCAGTCAATATCCGTATAGAAAGCAAGGAAGATAAATGGAAATGGTGAGCTATTATCTATGCAAGCATACGATGACAGCTCACCATTACGAAATGTTGAGCTGTCAAAAGGGGCATAAAACGACTTTAAATGTATAAAATACACAAGTCGAACAAAACCAAATATAAAATCGTAAAAAAACAACAATCAAACTAAAACGTTTAAAATACACAACGTTTAGACCAATATGGTCTTGATCACGAGCATGTAAAAAATAAACATGAAAAGGTGTTGACTCTTTGGAATCCAGAGTATATCTGATCTATTATGCTTACATGATATTTACATAGAAAATTGACTGTATGGGTTACTGTGATATTTTTCATTCGATTGATACCATTAAAAGAAAGATAAACTAACCCGTCAGATGTATGAATATTACAATATGGATTACATAATATTTATTGCATTCAGTTAGAAAATCGCCACAATAACACAGTTGCTGGTCAATTCCTCTATCAGTTAATTAATAACGCCGATTACATTTATAGATTAATCAGAAATGCTATTAACGAAAATGAATACGATTGCCTGCAGCATACGTACAGCATCTGTTATTAATTCTCCCCAACATTCCCCCTCGTCAATTAGCCATGTATATAGATAGATTCGACATCTACCACTGTTTTAACCCTAGGAAATAATTGTGTGTGAATGAATTTATTGTATGTTTCATTTGAAATATATTTAATTTTGAGTGATGGCTATGAATTCTCTGCACGACTGTAAGGATATGGAAAAAATCCCTATGGCCCCGATCGTATCAATTGAACAGACAGCTATCGTACGACCGGTCAAGGTAAGAACAAATTTTTTATTACAACGGAGGTACAGAAAAATATGCACGCGCCACATGGTCAACATGTACAAAATCATAAGCTAAACTACCACCCCCTCCTATCCAGAAAATGATAGTTCCATACACTGTAGATTTACATAAAAATATTTCGTTGTAATTTACACCGTTATTACGGAAAACATTTACACGATAGCAAGCAGACCCCCCACCCCCCCCCCCCCTCCCACTTTCCGAGAAAATAATAGTTTTAATTTTTAGATTTACATACAACATTGCACAAATATCTTATTGTTCAAAGCAATGTATACAGTACACTATTATATATATAAATATTTAAGATATTCATAAAAGACCCCATCTCGGTGGTACATTCTTTTTCAAAGATGCAAACAGCCAAAAGATATTACTATCAAGAGTATTTGTAACTTTTTGATAACACCAATATTTATAGCATGAAATACTACGACTAAAAGACAAAACATATTGATTGATAAAAATAAATATAAAAATTAAAAACAAATTAATAATAATAAAAATGAAAAAACAAACAAACAAAAATACAAAATTTGATTTCCTAATTCATGTGCATTTTGGTAACTATCAAAACAACTTGTTTACCATCTGTAAGTTATTTTTCTATCAGCATAGCTATCTTGTTCGAAGTGTTCATGTTAATTGCATTTGGATATTTTCCAGTTACATGTCTGCACAAAGTTAACAGTTACGCAGATACGTTATAGAAAAATAAATGTTGACACCACTTAGTTAAGCTATATATAATAAGAATTAGAATATTTTCAAGAAAGCGGCATAACTTTTTTCAAAATTAGATTTAAACACGTCGTAGTTATCTTTTGGAAAGAAGTAGGGTCATTCCCCTCTCCCGTATCAATTTCATTTCTAATACCACTTTCAAAAATTCGCTTAAAGCCCTTCAAAATCTCTGAGGCATAGCCTGGAACATGTATCTGGTGCCTAAAGATTTGCTAATAATAATAAACAAAGAAATGACTAAATCTACCTGAATATCGCATCGGGAGACAGTTTTAACACAGATTTGCCGAATTAACGCCTTTAAGACAGTTTTCATCGTGACGGACACTCCGAACCAAATTATGTATTTCCTTATATGTGGCAGGTATTTGTTCTGAATGTCATTCTTAGCATTATTCCCAAAAAAAAAATGATACAAATTGACCCAATTCGCCTATATCCACGACCTTTACTGGTAGAAAAATTATTATAAACTCTTTAAGGATTAAGCAGAAATTTCTGTTTGTTAACATAAAAATGAAGAACATGTAAAAATAAACAAGACCAAAATGAGTTTAAGATCAATCGTTATTTACTAGTCATATTCGTTACTGTACTGTGTAATATGGTTATTGCTATTTTGCACAGGTCCTTGCACTTCTATGTTCCGTTTTGGGTGTCCTTTTTGACGGCCTTTCAATAGCATCTAGCGCGTGGTTCCGATCAGACGACCAAAGAGCAGGATTGTGGGAAAGTTGCAGATTTTTGTCAGGAAACGATGACGTCATCGAGTGTAGAAGGATTTCTGTAGCTTCAGGCATGTACAAATACCAATCTAAGTATAATTTAATGCAAATGCTGATATAATAATATATTTTTTCAATGTAATTTGATTTAGGTGTGGGGGGGGGGGCAGTGAGGGTTTTGTGGAGATTACATAATATTTATTTATCCAGTTTTAAGTTAGAACATGCAGGAAGCAGAGACTGCTTACTCTTCCGGAGCACCTGATTCTACCCCCGGTTTTTTGGTGGGATCCATGTTTTTAGTTTTTAATTGTAGTGCATGTATTGTTTTGGTCTTGTCTTCGTTGTTCTCCGGAGTTTGTCAGTTGTTGCGATTTTTCTCTCCTTCGAATATCCCTTTGGTATTTCTTGACTTTACTTAAACTGTATGGAACATGTAAAAATATCTAACGTACCAGTACCCAAATTGCAACCTTGTTCTCTGTTTTGTTTATTACATTCAGAAACTATTTCTATTCGAAATCCGTATTAGCCCTCGCGTGCTCCCATTATGTGCTCCGCTTTTGGTCGTCTACAACGTAAACAAACTAAATGGGAGATTCGGACTGTGATGCTCCGACCGATGATGCCCGCCTTCCTTCAATGACCTATAGTTGTATTACTGAAAATGTCCGCCCTGAATATTATTTCATGCCATTTTCTTCAATTGGAAATGTTACTATCAACGTCTATGTGAAAACTCTTCTGCAAATGGCCAATAAATTTTCAAAATGGAAATTTGAATTTTTCACAAAATCTAAACTACATTATAGTTGTTTTTAAAGATTTAAATTCATTTATTAAGTCTGATATTGTCTGACTTAATTAGTGTATATGGAAAACTATTAGAATCAGTTTCCTATGAATTTTTCATTTTTTTTGCGATATTATCAAAAAAAAAAAAAAAAAAAAAAAATTCATACAGCTGCAAACCTTTGTGCTTGGATTGGTGCAAGTTTATTGTTATCTGTTGTATAATCAGCTTAGGTATTATTTCTTGACCATATTCCATACTGGAACAGGTATATGAATGTAGTTGTGTATACATGTGGATATTGAAGTTGAAAATATGTGATAAATAAATTATGACATGGCATTTTCCATATCTGCCCTGGTATCATCCCTCAACCTATATCGGTATGATACCAGGACCGATATGAACAATACCATGTAATAATTTATAAATATCCGCCGGTCGTCATTGAAAAGAGGGCTTCATATTATGGTCCGCGGCTGATATTTTACGATATCAATCTGCTACAAACCAGATAATTTATTCATGTAAAACAGTAAGACAAGAGAAACCATTTAAAATTGGTATCTCTTTGGGCGAGTTAGAGTAAACTTATTCAATGGACCTTAAAGCTGTTACATGTACATGTTTACTCACTTAGATATAACGTCGGGGAACCCAAATCACCCAGGGTACCCAGATTGCCGGTCAGTCCCAATTTTTCAACATCACGTGAAACATTTGAATAAGTTTGCTGGAAAGTACTAAACATTCACATTCTTATATATACAATATTAATGCGTATCTTTTGAAGGGAATGAAAATCTCTTCTTGGTCGATTTTGGTACCCTCTGTGTTTTTTATTTTGGTTGTTGGTCACTTTAATGACATCAGTGGTAAATGACCTGAAAGATTTCAGCTAGGTTCCAGACGTACAAAAACAAATGTATGCCTAAAAGACACACCAGCTATCTACTTTATATATGTATGTACACATAATAATCATCAATAAATTGTCCTGCACTCGAAAAATACCCTTCCAACTGGGATATTTGATACCTCGACGTTACGTTCTTCACAGGTCGAAATATAATAGACAATTTATTTCCAGACTGGTTGGAGGCTTGCCGTGCTTTATGTATATTGTCCCTGATTACCTGCTTCGCAGCCTTGGTGATTACATCAGTTGGCTTGACAACGGACATATTTTCTAGAAAATACAAATACTATGTGATTGGCATGATACTAATGGTATCTGCAGGTATGTTCTGTTTGTTTTTTATTTTGCATTTTTTGTATTTTCTTTGAAAAGAAAAAAAGAAAAAAGTTATAAAAAATGTCTTCAGAAAACAGTTTTACCTTTTGTGAATATCTTTTTTCCATTTTTGGTACATTGGAGTTGTCTCCCATTTACGGAGTTATCTGCTCTTTGGAGGAGGTATCTTCCATAGATTGCCATTTTTCTGCAGAACATTTTTTCCTTCCTAACAATATCCTACACACACATTAAGGATATATTCCGGCATATATTTTGCACATTGTTCGTTATTTGACGAATGAATTCGCCTATTCTGTATTTTTAGAAAAGATTAAAAGTATGTTTTTCCCATTACGTTTGGAAATGGGAGACAACTCAAACATCTGCAAGTAGAGAATACAGACGGCAATTTTATGTATTATACTTGTGGAATTCGTTTCCTCTCACCATCTCAGCCCGAAATGATACTTTAAATTTACTGTTACAAAAGTATTAAATTTGATTAAAACTAAGGAGTTTGTCCATCATGTATAGGTCTATTCTTAGATGGTTTTGGGTTTGGAATTTTGAATTGCTCTTCAACTTAGTGCATCATTTTCTTGGTTTTCAATACCGTAAATTCGGAAATTAAATTATTGTGACGTTTTAATTATTGCTAAAAATGCGACCGTGTTGTAATCGCAATAATTTAAACTCGCATTTTGGAATTTTTTTATATGAATGACGCGGATTTTTCTCAATATCGCAAAAACTAAAATCGCATTTTGGTCTAAAATGACAAAATCGCAATAATAAATGCACGCAATAATTTCTGAATTCACAGTATTTTAGGCCTTATGAGTCGTAAATCGAAGATATGTGCACATCTCGTGCATCAAAATTGGTATCGAAGAATTTATTCTCATTGGTTTTTACGAGTGTATTCTGCTCTAACACATGGCTTAGCCAGTAATATTTTTTTTGTCTGACATCCTTTTCGGACGGAGCCTTCCTAAATACAGGTAAACTCCACCACATCAGGGTGGTAAATCGATGAGACATGTTATAGAGGAGCAGAATACTAACCTGTCCATTTAAACAACAACAGTATAAATAAAAAATATAAAACAGATATGAAAGGGTTATAGAGGGTCGTATTAACAAAACTTAATGTGAAAATTTTATTTGTCTATTTTGCTCAATATTTTGTAGTGGTAATTAATTTTATTTATATTTTAGCTTCAACGAAGATGATTGCTCTTATTGTATATGCAGTGAAATGTTGTGAGGATCTGGAAAGAGAAAATACAAATCTTTCTTGGGGAATAGGTTGGGCGTATGGAATTGGATGGGCTTCCAGCGTTTTAGTAGTTTTTGGATCAGTTTTATTGTACATGGATAAAAATGCAGATGAACTTCTGTACCGAGAGAAAACGTCTTATAATGATTTAATTGAGGATGGTAACGAGTAGATTGAAAAGATCATTTTATTGTAAGAGAGGGTTCATACTGGAACATGTGGAAAACAGAATGGAGAATAACTCTTTCAGTTCTTACGTGAACTTTCTGATAACATTAACAAATCCAGTGTAATGATAAATGTATAGACACCCATAAAGCTGTTATACCCAGTTTTAAGGATGATTGCTGGTCTAATAGGAAATAAATAGGATTTGAAATAGGTGTTTTAGTTTGAGAGGACATATGAATAGTAAACAAATAAGCAAAAAAAAATATAGGTTCATATGCTCATTTTAGAGCTATGAAGCCTTGAAAATTTGCAGGAAATAGGTTTTCTCTGGATTTTTCATTGTCTTTGCATTGGCAACTTCAGTCTCTCAAAAATGTATGAAAAAATAAAAAGGATTTCATAAAATTTTGTCAAATACCATTTTAAGGTATATATAATTGAATTATAAAAGAAAAGTGGGAGTTCATGGGCAAACAATTTAATGTTTAAGAAATAGATAAAACCCGAGGATTCTGAAAATCTGACAAAAAGACCAAAACATGACCAGCGAGCATCCTTAAGATTGAAAACTCAAACATTATTTTCTAAAAACATCCCCAAAAGCACAAAAAGCCGTATTTCTGACTTCATTTCAGATACTATGACTTATATATGATTATGCATTTTTAATCATTCATATATGTACGAACACCTAGCGTGATCATTGATTCATATATAATTTCATGATGTAGTGTTCAGTAAAGTTGGTGTATATGAACCAGTCATGCTAACGAGTCAAGCTCAACATTTTCTTCCTCTTTGCTCATTTTGTTATCTCAAATTGTTACATTTATTAATTTTTTGTATGAACATCCGTTGCATTGATAAAGAATTGTCCCAAAATGTGTCTTTATGGTCGTTGTTTCGAGCTACAAATACGTCAACATTCATTTATACGTATGAAGAATTAACATGATATAATGTTTGTCAGCAATGATGTAATAAAATGGTAACTCGAAAAAAGAGGACATAATCCAACGTATATGAGCAGAAATAATATCTAAATAGCATCAAAAGACACACAAAGACAAATATTACACATTAGTTGTATTTATGTCTCAATATGTAATTCTGGATCATTCTCAAAAGGCAAGTATGGTTGGTAGTTAGAAATGCTCTTTTCTCATCTGCAAGAAGCTCTCGCCAACATTCAGCTGTACATGTAGAAGTTACACATTGATTTAAAGGTATACAAAGAAGTATTCAGTAATGTTTTTCATTGCCTTTGTTTGAATAATATATACTTTTTGTACTTTTACACTCAGATTTGTAGATTCTGTTGTCGCCTGAACAATTACACGACTTATCCCTCATCTCTTTTTGTATCGATAGAGGACTGGAGGAGACTCATCACAAAGTGTAATTGGTCAACGGATTTAATTTTCCTGGAACATGATACCGAAACAAGTATTAATCGCGGAACACGAATTTTCGTGGATTTTGTGAACATGTCAAATCCACGAATTTAAGAACCCAACGAAATATTTTTCATTCTTAAAATGTTATGTTTTGGTTATGCTATGAATATTCATATTAAATTTGAAATTAATCACATGAAATGAGATAACGGATTAGGTTTCAAAAGAAATCTATTGGATAGATGTTTATTTATCTACTTAAATTAAATATTTTCGCCAAATACCATTCATTTCATATTTTATTTCAATCCGAAATCCACGAAATTAAGAACCCAAAAATGTGTTGTTTTTCCCAAATCCACGAAAAAATATGTCAACCGAATTCACAGTATTCTGGAATGTTATCTCATGGACATTGACTTTACACAATAAGGATGATCGGTCGTCTAATAGGAAATAAATAGGATTTGAAATAGGTCTTTAAGTTTAGTAGAACATATGAATAGTAAACAAATAAGCAAGAAAAAAAAATTAGGTTCATGTACTCATTTTAGAGCTATAAAGCCTTGAAATGTTGCAGGAAATGGGTTTTCTCTGGATTTTTCATTGTCTTTGAATTGATAACTTCAGTCTCTCAAAAATGTATGAACAAATAATTAAAAAAGGATTTCATAAAATTTTGTCAAATACCATTTTAAGGTATATATGATTAAATTATAAAAGAAAAATGGGGGTTCATGGGCAAAAAATTTCATGTTTAAGAAATGGATAAAACCCGAGGATTCCGAAAATCTGACAAAAGGACCAAAACATGACCAGCGAGCATCCTTAATTTGTATTAAACTACTAGAACAATTGTATAAAGAACGATCTTTTAGGTTGATATATTTTTAACCGCTGTACTCACTGCTACTAAGTATAAATTTCATTAGAAGATCTAAGAAGAGCTATAAACTCTATGTAATTAATGAAATCTACATTATTAGAGAGAAATACATATAAATATCATACAAAATACTAAAAGATACTTTTATCAAGAAAAGATTCCTGTGCACTTCAGAAATTGTACCCTCTCCAACAATTTACTAATTGTTTCATTTCTTATTTTTTATAAGGATCATCCTTCGTCTTATTATTATAATTAATTTTTTGTTTTAAGGGTGTGTTCCCCGAACGTCAACTTTTTAAAAATCATAATTGATACATGTTGTTGTTTTAGCAATTAAAGTGTGTTCAATTGGGGTATATTAGGGGTGTATATAAATACATATACATGTATATATATATATGAGGACATTATTTAAAACAAAATTATAATTTGGAATAAAACAAAATTAAAGAAATAAGTATTTGAAGTAAATTTATAAGTTTGAATAAAATACTTTATATATTTTACTATCGAAATATTTTTAAAATGAACCACTGCTTAAAACTCATGGAAATAAAGAACAGAAGTATTTCGCACATTTCAGATTTGACTCATGTCATAACCCAAGCCAATGTACACACCAAGCTATGTTTAAGTATATAACTGAACAAAACTTCAGTTTTTCATTACATAGTTTAAAAGATGGCAAATGCACAACTTGCTACAATGTTTTATTACCAATAGAAGGGAGGGCAGAGTCTAGCCTACAAAGGCTATGTCTACAGAAATATACGTAAAAATGGTGACAGAACTTACTGGAGATGTACAGTATCTAACTGTTCAGGTTCTCTTACAACCCTAAACAACATACTTTATTGTGTGTTTTTTAAATGTTTTGATAGACATTTCAGTGGTTTGTTTCTGTGAATTTTATTATATTTATTGTTCCATCAACTAATAATTTGTCATACAATATGTGTTTATAATATGAAAGCATTATTAATTATTCAAATGAAATAAACTATTAGTAATTTTATATGTGTATCGTCATTTTAATCCAACATCTAAATGGAATATAAAATAATTGAATTAATAAAAGTTGTTTATGCTCAATTCGGACGTTGGAATACATTTAACTACAATGGAATAGTCTAAAAATGCAATACACAAAGATCAACAAAGCTACACCAACAAGGAACATATTAATTAATTTGATACATATATAATTAAGAGAAAATTATTGCAACACAGATAAAACAAAACTCAGGTGATTTTTTTTTACCTGTAAAAGTAATTGTTTAACCCTTAAATGGACCCCTTAATCAGGTTTAATGAAGGGGAAAAATGTTCTTTGATCTTTGAAAAGTTGACGTTCGGGGAATCAGCCGTTTTAAGGGAGCAACCATTTGAGTTTTATAGGGGTGCCTAGGATGTAATGTTTGATCCTGCCTATTTTTATGGTACAAACCTCAGATTTTTGTGATTTTATTTAATTTTTATAACGGAATGGGTCGCATGGCGTTATTTCAATTATTAACGGTACGTTTTACGTTATAATGACTTTGTGGTCACTTGAAAGAAATTTGTCTTCTCTGTCTTAATGTTAATATGTAATAAATATGTATTTATTAAAGCATAGAGAATATAAATAAGACATTTTAATGTGGTAACCAGGGTCTTTAATGACTAGAAGGGGGCATATTTTCCCTATTCTTGGCGTTTTTAATCGATGGGATAAAAATACATAATATTT
This sequence comes from Mytilisepta virgata, assembly GCA_028015205.1. Taxonomy (NCBI): domain Eukaryota; kingdom Metazoa; phylum Mollusca; class Bivalvia; order Mytilida; family Mytilidae; genus Mytilisepta; species Mytilisepta virgata. The sequence goes on from CM051511.1 coordinate 27,490,253, forward strand.
TTAACCTCTTCCTGGTTGCTTCGCATCACGGTGTGGAGCTATTAGTTTCAGTAGACCTACACGCCATCTTGAAATAATTACTGATTGGTTACTTTATGATTCGGCTGAGATACAGCAACAGCCATTGGTTTAAATGAGATAAAGAATTACAGACTTACTCGTTCAGGATAAGTGATCAAAAGCCGGAAAATTAACTATGTGTATATCAGTTCCGATCAACTGTCATTACATGTTTTTGTAATATTCATATATTCTGAAATTCATTATTGAAATCAATTATTAATACGTGTATATTTGCTTTGTTAATCTGCAATACACACGGTTTGTTTTGCTTAATCGTATCCACTATTATCCTATGTTTACAACAAAAAATGCATGATCTCTACTTTATAACTTCTGTCAATCTAGATAAACCTCCAGAGCCGTGTCTATTTATTGTATTTCATATCATAAACGGGTATTCCGCCGTTTTTTTTACGTTTATTGGAAAGATAAACTAGAGAAGTTCCGAAACGCCGTTTATGTAAACAAAATGCGTAGGAACGCCATTTTCTTGAGGCTTTAGTTGAAAATCATAGGAGAAACAGATTCTCCTTCAGTTTACTAGTTATAGTTAAATTTTAGATTTTAACACGCTCACTTAAGCGTGGTGGAAATAAAAAAAATTTAACTATCTCGGGTGGAGAAATTCCATAACTCACTCGTACCTGAAGGAGAATCTACATGTATATGCATTCACTCAACGATAAAAAAAATAAACTTTCGCTGATACCAATATTGATGCATTATTTGCGGATATTCAAAGATAGAAATATTTTGGTCACTGGCATGTATCAATATTTTGATTTTTTAGCTTCTCTGCTTCATTGGTGGTTGCATGTAGTGTTATTCCTCTGATTTATACACTTTTTATATTCCTCATTTGGCTTCCTATTTCGGTATTTTTTGGTTGAGTACTTCTTGTTTAATATAGGTTTGGTTTTTGGTCTTCCAAATGTTTCGGTTTTAATGCTGCTGATGAGAGGTAACTCCTTGAAATGCGTCGTATACAGCATAGTATAAATTTACTATATCTAATATTAGTATCTTTGGATTGTTATTTTACTTAATTTATGACACGCCAAATGCTGTGGGGTTTCCCACTTATTTAAGATTGTGTTATGACCACTGAATGTCAATTTTTTTGGTCAGTTCAACTCGGAGATGTGATGTTGTCTTTTCGACATATTACTTCATATTTGTTCTTTCTTATATGTATATTCATACTACAACAGTTTATGCTACGTCAGCAGTATTCGTAGTGTTCCGTAATTTGAGAATATGACACTTGATCGTCAAAATAAAGAAATTATTTCCCCATGAATCAAATCTTTTGTTTTATTTTCAAATAAATAAATAGCTAAACATTCTTTTATTTTAACAAATTAATCATGTGTATCTATAATAGTATCTGTTACCGACTCGATGTCTGTAATTTTGTATTAGAAATTTCCAGGTCTTTAAATATGACCATGTTAGGTACATGCGTTCGTATATATAGTGAATCTATGATGCCTTTTTCTTACATATACCTAGATTCATCGAGAGAATCAAATGAAATCAAAGACAATTAATTGAACGCTCTAGGACAAGCAGTTAAAGTCAGTCAACTTGAATCCGTTTTACCATAACCAGTGCACTAGATAATTTTTCGTCCAAAGAATATTTGCTCCAGCCTTTAAAAATATAGTACTGAAATTAAAATTTTTATAGGATTAATTTATCCATAAAATAAAACTCATTGCTTAAATTATCAAAATCGATTGTTTGAATTCTGAAGCGTCTTAGAGAAAAAGACCGAGGTTATCCCTAAAAGGAAGTTCAGCTCACCATTTGCAAAATTTATGAATATTAAAGGAAAAAACCACAGAAATAGAAAAAAAATAAAACTTTTCGTTTCGCGGTTTTAATTTGGAGGACTTTTTTTTACACAAATCAGCAAGTGGCAATGTTATAACGACCAACCAGTTTCTTATTCATTGAAATTTAAGAATGCTCATAAATTCTAAAGCGCAAATAAAGCAGGTCATTGTTCCGGATAAGTTTTGTACTAAAAGTTATACGGTTGTTTATTAAGAATTAAGATATTTAAACTTAAAATACTGAAATGTAAAAAAATTAGTTAAGAGGTAAGATTTTTATTTATTTTTTATATATATATATAAAAATACATTATCATTATAAGAAATAACTAAATATCTATCATAACAAGGAAAACGGTATATTAACTGTTAAATTTAAAAAAATTTAAAACTAAGTTGAATCTTCCTATAGCATAGCTCTGTCCTTAATTGTTTTGGCTTTTTCCTGTGTGGCCATATTTATGATTTGTGAATGTCCTCGTAAACATGTTGGGTCTTTATTTTGGTTTTCAAAACTTAAGGTCTTGATGACAACTGATAAGGCGTAAATCGACGAAATATGCATTGCAATTTGTTTCATAGAAGTTATAACCTTTTTGATCTAAATTTTAATTCGTTTTTATGTATTTGTATTATCTAGGACTTTAGTAAAGTGAGCTGTCAGCTATTGGAATTCACATTTCGTTGCAGCAATTTTCAAGAACAATGAGCGCTAGAGGAAGCATTAGATCGCTTCCTACTGAAAAGACAAAATATTGCGGCAACTGTCTACAAGTAGAGCAACCGGTTGGATTTTGGTGCACACATTGCAAGCTAGGCTTATGTTCGAGGTGTGACTTGAAACATAGGTCCAACATGGTTACTAGAAAGCATGAGATTTTATCTCTTGACGAATACCGAAAGTTGCTCCATAATTCTAATACAAGGGAATTTTGTGGCCTACATGGAAAAAAAATTGATCATTATTGCGTACTTCATGACATCCCTTGTTGTGCCACTTGCATTGTTACAAAACACTCTAAATGTCAAGATATCGCAGCTATTGATGAAAATTTAACCGAACTTAAAACGCCAATATTGCTATCTGACCTTGACAAGAAATGCCTTCAGCTACTATCCGACATTGAAACAGTCCTAGAAAATCGACAGCAAAACATCAGAAATATTGAAAATCAGAAGCTGAAAATTCAGATGGAGATCACAGCTGCTAGACAAGCTATTAATGAATTCTTGGATAAAATTGAGAATGAAACACTAGTAAACCTTGGTAAAATGGAACAAAAACAAAAACGAGAATTAGACAATGTTATGATGGATTTTCGTGCAATTGAGAAAAATATAAACCACACAAATGAGAAAATCAACAGTATAAGGAAAATGAAATCAGATGTCAAAGCATTTCTTGAAACATGTGAAATGCAGACAAAGCTTACGCAACAGGAACATTTGTTACATAGACTTTATGAAGACGAAAGGCTAAAACAGCGTGATATGGAATTAAAGTTTAATTCGAAATTCGTGGCGTTGTATACCGATGTAAAATCGTTCGGTGATATTATATTAAAGAAAACCCCGGTAAAAATAGAATCTTTCAGAAGGTCGCGTATTAAAAACACAAAACCGGAAGTCAGACAAAGCGTAACGGTAGTCGGTGCTCGTAGGCCAACTTGTTTCCTAACACGTAAAGGGAATATTTCGGTTGAGAAAGGCAAGCGGGACACTTGTATTACAAGTTGTGCAGAGGTACTTAACGGCAAGTTTGTGTTTGTAGACTGCAGTGATAAACGTGTAATTGTTTGTAATGAAGACGGGAGCCATTTCCGAAATATTGTAATTCCCAATCAACCATGGGATTTGGCAGTTGTTGAGAGAAATGTGGTCGCGGTTTCTGTTCCGCTCGATCACCTCATTCTTTTGATGGATGTATCAACTGGTGTTGCTGTTAAAAGGTTGGATGTGAAAACCCAGTGTTATGGAATTGATTTCAGAGATGGAAAATTCTATGTCATTTGTCACCGTCATGGCATTAAAATCATAGATCTTGAAGGAAATATTGAAAACACTTTGTCAATGGCCGTTGGAAATGTCTGGTATGTTTCAGCGAGCGTCGATCGAATATTTTATTCCGAATGGAATACCCATACTATATATTGTTGCAATCGCGAAGGTAAACCTCTTTGGAAGTTTACTGACGAGAATCTTCGAAGTCCTCGGGCAATAACGTATGACGAGGCAGGTCATGTTTACGTCACCGGGCGTTTGTCTAACACCGTTATTGCAATATCACCAGATGGAAAACAAAGCAAGGTGTTACTGACCAATTCAGATGGTTTGGACCGACCAACAGGATTGTATTACGATAGAAAGAAGAGACGGTTGTTATTGTGTAGCAGTTTCCATGGATCTGTGTCGTATTATAAAGTATCTATGCAAGGACACAAGTCCGCTATATGTTCAATATCTTGACCATTGTATTTTTAATTCGATAGTTATTATTTTAGAATTTAATAAAGATATATATCTGCTTACATTTATAGCTTTTGAAAGAATAAATTTTTATTTTTAGCGACACCGTGTCTTTCATTTGAAAAATTGTAATATAATTTTACATAAGTTCAAAGATATAAAAAGGTAAAGGAACGAATAAAAATTAAAACAAACAAAAAGATAGATAAAAATATAAATTATAAATATAAAAATGTAGTATGTTTTGTTTTGTTGGGATTTTACGCCGTTTTCAGCACATTTGGCTACTTCGCGGTGGCCATTTTTTATTGGTGGAGGAAGCCGGGAGAGAACCACCGACCTTCGGTAGGAAAATTGGCAATCCTTGTCAATTAATAATAATTTAGTAAATATTTATTATATAAAATAAATTAAAATAAAATCTCCATATTGTGCTAGTATTTTGATACTTGTCATGAAGTTTGATACTTATAAAAAGGAGAAAAATTTGGGGAAAACAAAAGAGTTATTTCCCTCATACAAAACACTGACCTCATCAGAGGTATTTTAATTTGTCCTTTTTGTAATTTTTATCATTAATAATTTTGGATATCATTTCGATTTTCCACATTTTAACCTTGTTCACTGCTGACAAAACATTATTAGCTCATATGTAGATGCAGTACATTATTTTTAATTCACACAATGTTTTCAAAAGTGAATATAAGTGTTCACAAAAGAGAATCCATTTGGAGTGTGGTCAGAATGACAATCTAGTTATTTCTTAATTAAGGATGACCGCTGGTCTAATAGGAAATACATAGGATTTGAAATAGGTGTTTTAGTTTGAGAGAACATATGAATAATAAACAAATAAGCAAGAAAAAAATATAGGTTCATGTGCTCATTTAAAAGCTATAAGGCCTTGAAAATTTGCAGGACATTGGTTTTCTCTGGATTTTTCATTGTCTTTGCATTGACAACTTCAATCTCTCAAAAATGTATGAAAAAATAAAAAGGATTTCATAAAATTTTGTCAAATACCATTTTAATGTATATATGATTGAATTATAAAAGAAAAAGTGGGGGCTCATGGGCAAAAAATTTCATTTTTAAGAAATGGATAAAAGCCGAGGATTCCGAAAATCTGACAAATAGACCAAAACATGAACAGCGAGCATCCTTAAGTATGAAATTGCATTTTGGATTTACTTCAAGAATTATCATTGGTCCATTTTACATGTCAGGCCAAATATGGATCATATTAACATAAACGTAGTACTACATATAATTATGATATATACTTAGTGCTATATATGGTGGTTTTTTGACATATGTGTAACAACCGAAAGTGAACCACTCATATTTGCACAGCCCCCCTTCCCACCCCCACTCCCCAAAGTGCCCGGGCTAAGAACCCTTAATCAAGTGGAACGAACATGTGTACATGTGTACCCGTGCTAAAATGGCCATATGAGATTGGATGCTTTCGGACTTAGGCAGTACACGTGTACATGTATATGATAAACAGATTAATATCTTACCTGATCCATATATCGGACCTCGTATCTTCAGTCGACCCATAACTGACATGGATTAGGTCATGTAATAAGGTAAGGTTTGCGGTCACAGGAAGGTAACTCGAATTGAAAATTTCCATAAAGTTCTGATCATTTGAGCGTTTAATCAGGTGAATTTTAACACAGTCGAAAAAGCGCGTTGCGTACAATTATGGTCTAACAAAATGTCAAAAATTCGTAGCAATGGAAAATTTCAATAAAAATCTTAAACAATTCATCAATTCAATAAAAATGTCTATTGATTTTCTGGTCTTCATCTACTTGAGGGCCTCGGTCTTGTACTGTAGGGCTATGTTTTGGTAGGGATAGGGTTAGCTGAGGAAAGGGTTACTTCATGCAGGTCAGAACCTATTATATTCATAATTTGATTTTTTTTCTTATTTCTATTTAGAATTTAAAAAGCGAAACCTATGCACTGTTTTCATACATATCCAAGAAACCATATGATATGACGCATGTTTTATAGCTGAATATACATTGCGCCACGACGGAAGTTAAATAAATCCAACACAATATTTGCTAAGTACATTGTTACCGCAAACGAATTTGAACTTGATCTAGATACCATCAAAACAAGTCTTCCATATGAATGTCATCAAAATCTGCAAATAAATGTAGGCGTGATAGCGCTTACAAGCCAATTTTAGCAAAATTTCAAAGTTCAAAGGGCAATAACTCCGCCAAAAAATCATGTTACCCCACTCGAATATGAGCTTGATATAGATACAATCAAAACACATCTTACATATGAATTTCACCAAAATTCGCAAATAAATGTAGGCATGGGGGCGCTTACAAATTGGGACGGACGGACGCCCGCCATTTCTATGTCCCCGCGTTGTGTTGCGGTGGGGGACAAAAATTATGCCCTTTAAACGGCTTTCAGTGATTTATTTCCTTACAAAACGCTAAAAATACTTTACGTATGTGTTTAAGAGGGGTTAATATAGCATCCGTTTCCATGCGAAACGAAATAGAGGACATATGAATTTTATCGTTTTATTATAATGAAAATATTTAAATCTATGAGTTCTCACGTTTTCTTGAAATCGTTGGACCGGGAAACAGGACATTGTCGTCTTTTTGTTGCCTTGGCAACGTCTCTATTTTGGCAAGGAAGTGTTAGAACATAATCATTTTATCAATATACTGTTTTTCTGTTTTCAATTAAGGATTTTTCAGTATTTAAATAATTTCAAATAGTGCTATATTTGTGATAAAATAAATCGCTGTAATTTGAGCGTTTAAAAATTGGTCGTCTGCATGATCAGATAAATTATCTGTCCTTAGATCGAATTCTTTTGTTTTAAATTATCTTAAATTCATTTAGGTGGGAACCATTTCTTTTAAATTAATCGATTAGAAATTTAAAGAATCTATTACATGTCCTTAAAAATAACACGAGAGAACATGATACACATGTACTTAAGAATAATCAAAAGTAAACACTTGCATGATTATTCAAATAGACAAGAATTCTAAAGGTGTTTTGAGAGAGAGAGAGAGAGAGAGAGAGAGAGAGAGAGAGAGAGAGAGAGAGAGAGAGAGAGAGAGAAGTAATAAATAAACAATGATAATGGGACATTGAGATATCGAATGGGATTAATGAAAAAAATAATAAAACGGTAAAGTGAAACCTTTTATTGATTATTTCTAACTGTGAGCTGTTCCCCAACATTTCTGTTTAGAGATATGTAATGCAATTGTTTGTCTTTTATTTGAATTGCCAAACTAATTGATTTGTTATCTGTTCTAAACCGAATTTGATATTTGTCTTGGGTATGGGTTCAACCTACAAATTTTCCCGTGCCCGTCCCAAGTCATAACTTTAAACCTTTGGGTTTTTAATATGAGGCCATTTAAAAGTGTGTGCATATGCCCAGTTATGAGGGGTATACAGCAACCTCTTTTCAATGATGTTATCTTTGCCTCCTTTTTCTTTTTGTTTTTATCCCCCCACTGTCGCAGCAATATTGTTACCGCCCCGTCTGCTCGTCCGCCCGTTCGTCACACTTTCGTATGACCTTTACTGCTCGTTTATTCTTAACTTCATGCATTTTGTTTCTATACAGTATTGTCATACATGTATATAGATGGGCATATGGTTTTAGAATTTTGATGTTCTAAACTTGGAGCCCCCGTGGGTCGAATGTTGAAAATTTTGAATAAGTCCATTTGTGACCTAACTCCTCTATGCATTCTATTTCTATACACACTGTATTTTGATTCAATATAAGATTTTAGAATTTTGATTTTCAAAAATTGGTACCCACAGGGGTCGAATTTCTAAAATTGTGAATTTAAATGCGTGACCTAAACTCCTCTTTCATTTTTAACTTTATACATTTTATTTCTACATGTATACAGTATTGTCATACACAGTATGTAGATTTGCAGTAATGTTTTTGAATTTTAATTTTTTAAAACATGGGGCGCACATGGATTAAATTTCGAAATTGTGTATTTAAGCTTATGCCTCTTTCATTGTTCACGTTCTGCATTTCTAGGTAGTACGTATCATGCTTGTCATAGACATTAGTTTCATATGTTTTACGGCAATAAAATATTATTATTATCATACAATATATGTAGGTGTAAATAACGTTTCCAATTAATTTCTTTCATTTCTTAAAGTTAAACAAAGTTGAATTATTGTTTATATCCACACTATAAACCAAAGTAGGTTCGACAACCATATAAATTGTGAAGAAAACTATTTCAATAAAATTTTGTATTTCTCAATCATTCTACTATTTAAAACAAAATTTAATACATTTTGTACTATTTATAACAACAATTAAGATACTGTACATGTTGCCGATTTCTGCCCTGCTATGGAGACTTCATAATAAGACACAGACCCATGAAAGCTGCTACAAAGCAGCAAACGTTTCTTATCCTTTTCATAATATAGTCCTGTTGGGCAATCCAAACCTTCTGATTTATTTAGTAATATCTTGCTCTGTTTCCCATCCGGTGATATTGCGACTACGTTGTTAGACCAACGTCCGGTGACGTATACGTGACCTTTTTCGTCATATGTAATTGCCCGAGGATTCCGAAGATTTTCGTCCTTGAACTTCCAAAGAGGTCTACCTTCGCGATCGCAGCAGTGTATTGTATGGGTATTCCATTCGGAATAATATATACGCTCCTCATTCGCAGCTATGTACCATACATTAGCAACACTCAAGGACAAAGAAGTCTCCACGTTTCCTTCCAAGTCAATGATTTTGATACCATCTCGATGAAAAATAACGACTAACTTGCCATCTTTGAAATCGATTCCGTAGCACTGACTTTCCACATCAAACCGATGAACGGCAGATCCATTTGATACGTCTATAAGAAGGATGGTATGATCTAGTGGAACGGTAACGGCGATTTTATTTTTTCCAATAACTGCTAAATCCCATGGTTGATTCGGTAGTATGATATTACGGTTATGGCTACCATCTTCGTTACACACGATTAAACGTTTGTCGCTACAGTCGACGAAAATAAATTTGCCATTTGGTAAAACGGCACAGCTTGTGATATAATTGTCCCGTTTGCCCTTTGCAATGGAAATACTTCTCTTGAGGGTCAATAAACATGTTGGTTTACGTACACCAAATACAGTGACGGTGGGTGCAGCTTCAGTTTTTGCGTTTTTACGACTTCTCGCAGAAGCTATTCGTAAAGGATTCTTTTTAACTACAATGTCACCAAAAGTTTTAACTTCGGTATGCAATGCTTGGAATTTTGGATTAAATTTTAATTCCATATCGCGTTGTTTTAATCGTTCGTCTTCATAAAGTCCATGTAGTGATTTTTCTTCTT